>OV884012.1:128013787-129213787 GCA_930367205.1 Acanthosoma haemorrhoidale
TTATATGTCCTGTAGCGTCGCTACATTCTATACAAGGTCTGAATTCCATAAAATTATATAATTTAATACAAGTATATTGATACACATTATACCTGACTTCTTTGATAAGACTCTATAAGGTGATGGAGCTCACCTTTTAGATGTCTTGGGAAGTTTTATTTTATTTTTTTCAAAACTCCTTTATTCAAAAATTTGTTTACAAACAAATGAACAATAGCATGAACAAATTGACAGATTTATGGCTCCTTTTCCTGCATAGTATAACATACATTTGAAGGAGGGTAGAATTACAAAAATCAATAGACTTACATACTAAAACTTAAAACTAAAACATAATAGACTACAGCGTTCCTGCTTCGACTGCGTTCTGCCATCGATAGGGGAACGGAGCGAGGGTTATCGTGCTAAATACCGGATTTGTCATATATTGCAACGAATCGAAGAGTTTGATACGTCTACGTTGAATGAATGCATCCACCGTAGGCAGCTTAAAGACCTCGTGAAGCTCACTGTAGCTCCGCTGCTCGAATGTAGTATGTCTGACCACTTTCATGTCAGTATGCCGTTTTGAAATGGTTGGAGTCACCGTGCTGTCGTATCCGTCAGATGACGAAAGCGGTGCACCATACAGCGTGCGTGTCTGTTTTAACTTCTTTGCAAAATGGTTACTAAAACGGAGGTGTTGGTCCATTTCAATGGCCAGATATACTAGGTTGTTGGCTGGTGAGTGTTGCTGCGTTCCTACAGTGTAAGTAGTAGGCAGTGGAATTTTTCCCTTTTGGAAAAATAAAATTACGCAGTCAGTCTTACCCGCGTTTACAGAGATATCGAGTCTCCCCAATCTCTCACTGATCTGGTAACAGGCTACTTCAGCCTGTCTAAGAGCAACCTCGGTGCTCATGCTGCTACTGTACACCGCTATGTCATCAGCGAAAGCAGTAACTGTTGTGTTTTTATATCGGGCTCCGACAATTTCAGACCTGTACACATTGAATAGTTCAGGGGATAAAACGGCTCTTTGGGTTACTCCACAGGTCAGTGGCACAGCTTCGGAGAAGCTATCACCCACCCTCACCCGCATAACTAAGTCTTGGGAAGTTTTATTCTAAACCCCTTTATTAATAACAATTTTTTAACAATTTACAAATTCAAGTTAACAATTATCCCCTCTTGCTGCGATGCGCTGATGCATTCGAAGGAGGGTTGGTTACAATTACAATATCGGATTGACGTTAAAAAGTCAATAACATATATACAATTCTAGGTGATGGGGCTCACCTTCAGTTCACAATTTGGGCAAAAATAACTGAAAACTAGAACCTAAGACTAAAGCGTTCCTGCCTCGACTGCGTCTTGCCATCGATGGGGGAACGGAGCGGGGGTCGTGTTAAACACCGGGTTTGTCAGGTATTGTAGGGAGTCGAAAAATTTGATATGTTTACGTTGAATGAATTCATCCACAGTAGGCAAATCAAAGATCTCGCGAAGTTCACTGTTGCTCCGCTTCTCAAATGAAGTATGGCTGACCACTTTCATCAGTATACTGTTTTGGAATTGTTGGAGTACAAGATTTTTGGCTGGAGAATTTTGCTGCGTTCCTACTATGTAACTACCCGCATTTACAGAGATATTGAGTCTCTTCGGTCTCTCACAGATCAATCACAGGGCTGGGTGATCTCCACTCTTTGCTGGCTTGATTAATGGAAACAAGATGGCTTGTTTATATGTGTCAGGTAAGTACCACAATCTTATACAAGAGTTGTATAAGTTTGCTAGTTGTACTATCCCTCTCCTCGGCATTTGTTTGAGCAGCACTGTTTGTATCCCGTCGTGCCCTGGTGCTCGGTTTCCCTGGCACCGGCGAAGAATCGCCTTGAGTCGCTTCGGTGATACAAACATGTGGTTCTGTTCAACATCTACCGGAGGAGGCATTTGGTAGTAGCCCGTCCTAGCCGTAATATCCCTAGCGTAGTTATCGGCCAGTTTAGTTGCCTGTTGCTCAGCAGTAAGAACATTGTCGCCTTTATGAAAATGGACAGTAGCTGTCTTGCCTTTAGTAGTTTTAAACAGCTTCCAAAACTTTCTATGATCGCCGTGAGTGCTACGAAGTCGCTCATACCACTTTGCGGTTTTCCAGAGTTTCATCGAGCCTCTATTCTTGGGAAGTCAGCCAAGTCACCGGATATGAGCCAGTGAAGGCTGTCGAAGAGTGCTAGACGCTCAGGACATGATTGGAGAAACGGATCATTGCCAGGACTCCAACTGTCACGAATTTATAGCAGGTCACGAGGTCATTACCGTTTTAGTCTCCGAGGAGGATTATAGGGATGAGTGGGGCCGTGCAATGACTGTGCTAGGGGATCAGGGTGGTTGGATAGGTTACTATTCTCAGGACGTTTGATGAAAGGATTGGATACACTTGATGATCGACTTTTCTAGAAGTCTCCAGACTCGAGCTGTCCCCGTAGCTGTCCAGATTGGCTTAAGTATAACTTTTTAGATTAGTAATTTAATGTCTATAGAGAGACGGGATGTCCTTCGAAATAGTGCGTAAAGTTGTTCAAAGCATTTGTTTAGTTCTTGTCTTTTTAGCCTAGTGTCTTGCATCAATTTTATAAAAAAATACTTTTCAGAACCAGAATATTCTGGGGGGGGTGAAGATTTTAAAATAATGCATTTCACGCCCAACCTTTCATACACCCTGACTTAATTTTTATTTATTTCTCTATTAGTACACTAGTTGGTAAGAATATAGTACAATAGTTTGTGGTAAATACTGTGGAGGCGTTACGTAATAATCTTACCCATTGAACCTAGGGTTATTAGGGCTAGCCCCCCTATCAATTTTTTTTTGGCACTGAATTATATTTGAAATAGTAGCGTTAGTCAAACAAAACACGTAGAATAGGTATTGAATAAAAGTCGTATTTGTAATCTCTACCCCGTAATTTCTACATACAATCTATATTCATGAAGATGTTAAATTTATTTAAAACAATTTTGTGTACCAGATAAACATTTTTACTGATATATAAATGATATATCTGTTGGTTCCAAAAGCCCTTTCGTATTCCCGTGCGGCTTGAAGTCTTTCTGAAACTAATGATTGGGATTTAGAAACAGGTCCTATTTAAGATTTCGTAAACTACCATAGAAATCCAATTGTTTTCGTTCCTCTGTAGTTCTGCAAGGCTGCATCGGTAGCAGTTTCGTTATAAAGTGATCAAATATATCACGAAAGTGCCCATTGAATTGGGAAATCGTTTGTAATCGTTTTTCATAAATGTCATATGAACAATTCAAGTACATTCTAAGTTATAATGAACTATTTTAATAAAATTTATTGATTTGCCAGAACCGTTTAGAGTGTAAAAAAAATGGCATTTCAAAATGTTTTTCTTAATTGAAAAAAAAAACGATTCTACATCGAACAGTTTCTGGCAGAGTGGATGAGTCTACGTTATTATTTAATCAGAACATGATCTAAATAGAAAAAAAAATGTGAAATAATATTGAAAACATCGATGATAAGCCAAAATAAAAGAAATATTTGATAGTGAAATGATCTTCATGAAATTTATCGTTATAAACTTTGTGATAATAAAAATTGACCGATGGAAATCGAGTGATATCTTACCATAATTGTGTTAATTTACAATATTTAATAAACATTTTGAATTGGCAGATCCCTATTCCAGCTTCTCATAAGTTGTCGGGAAGTTTTATGCGGTCAGTCAAGTGTGGACAGTTCCTGTTTAAGTCGCCAGATAGTTCGCTCATGAAGCGTTTTTATAATTTCTTCATGCCAGTCTGTAAGCATAGAACTTGTCGATCTGTGCAGTGTGCAGTTGCTTACGTATGGTAATTCCGCAGTTATTAGCCTTAGTATTACAATATAGGATTGAAATCTCTTTATTCCCAAGATGTGATTTTCTTAGCCCATTCCTTGGCAAGATTTGATGCATGTCCTTACAACTGCGCTCCATGTGTCTAAACAGGTTACAAGTGTGCATATGCCTTAAAGTTATCTGTATGTATGTATGTTGTGTAAATATTACCAATAAAACTGCCAAAAACAGTTAAATGAAATAGCACAGGATGTTACAATCCTCAATATTACAAATTTTGATTTTATTAGTCTCAGTGTTACCGGCCGTCGAATTCTCTGAGGTAACAGTGGTGAAGTGCCTAGCCAAGTGGTTTCAGGGACCGACTCGTTCTGACAACAGGCAAGTGTTGTCAACCAAAGATCTTTCTGTGGCGAATGCCACTCCGCTGTGGTAGATGTTTTAAATTATTAGCTAATTCATATACAAAATTACGAACCATATTATTCTAATCTATATTCCTAATATTCTGTTAACCTTCCAGCATACCATGATAGTCGTTTCTTAGCGAAAATGATTATGAATCAAGGTTTGAAGAAACGTATCTTACAGGCCCATAAATTACGTTAGCTTGAAGCACAAATGCATCAGACAGCTCACACAGACATCATGTGCAAAGAAGTCATCACCGCGGAGTCAGATCTGCGACACTTCGATAGTAAATTACTGAAGGTTTTTGAAAAAAATCCGAGAACATAGCCATCCTGGGCCAGATAGATGATTATTACATAAAATAAAATTTTTAAATCATAGAAATAATTTTACTATTTTTTAGAAAAGTCAAAAGTCAATTTCCACCTGAAACTGCTGAATAACAGCTGTTTTTATCCGCCAGTTTTAAAAGTTGATGTAATCACTGACGAAATCATTACCCGAATGATAATTTTAAAATGATAACCATGACGATTATTCATTAATAAAAAAAAAATAGTTGGATTTATAAAGATGTATTAACAACCGAAATATGCTCGTGCACACCAAGTTGTATCTATATAGTCTACGTTGTTAGTTAGAAGTTATTGTTCAAATAATGCAATCCCAATCTAGATTTTATTTTCAATTCATTTCACTGAGTCCTCTATTTGTTGATGAGCTAGAGGTGGACTGCTGACTAGCGCCCAAAGATGACAGAGTAGTTTCATTTTGAATAATAGAATAGAAAAAAAATATTTTGGGACTAAGGCCCTTGTGAATAACAATAATGCTAAGATGACAAATTCACATCTAGGAAATAAAAATAACTATTGCATTATAATGAAAAAAATCATGAGAATGTAAAATAAAGTATAAACCTCTATATGAAAGAATAATAATTAAGAAATTAAAAAAAAAATTGTTTGACTGCGTAAATGTAAATATATGACTTTATTCGGTGGATGGATCGATCATAAAAAATCAAACATATAATAAAAAAACAAAAACAAAAACAATTTGCACAAGTGTGTACGTATGACATTAATTATAACCATTAAATTAATACAGAAAAAAAACAGTGGCATACGAGCTGGCACCCAACATCTATCCATATATAGTAAACAAGTAAATACAAATATTACATAGAAAAATAAAAGTCGGAAAATATAATATAAAGAATAAATCTTGAACCAGACTAACGGGCGTCTCAGCTTTCCTTCGTCTCGAACGCATCATCGATATATATATGAGATTGGAAAGAAGATACTTTGATGAAATGTAGTGAGGTATTCGCAAATTGGCTAGTGATACTGAGCACGCCAGACAAGAACACTTTATTCAAAAATAAGCAAATAATTATATGGGTATATAAATAACATTTCTACGTGGACTACCACGATTCACTACTACAAAAATAATAATCACGTAGTAACCTTACTAAGACCGAGTGGAAATGCTGTTTTTTAACTGGTTCAATCTCATGTACCTCGTCAGGGACCTTCGCAAAATGAATTTACTGAATATATATATACGGGACTTTTCAAGTTCCATCACATTACCAGTCAACAAAGAATCAAAGGCGGACGTATAATTTGGAATCAGAACCGGCAAGGAGACTTGAAGAGGTCAACAGTCCATTTTGCGTTGCCTTCCCCGTTAAGATGTTAGAGGCTGTCTGAATCAGCTGAGGATATCAGATTGGGTAAGAGTAACGCCACTAACTTACTACCTAACTACTAACTAACTAACAACCAAGAAGAACATTCGGAAAATACCGACATACTATACGACTGAGAGATAGTCAAAAGGTAACGAGCTCAGGTAGATAAACTTGAGAGCGATCACATAGAGCTATTCTGGTCTATTTTGAATGGTATAGTTAAGGAAGCAGCAGCAAATGTATGTAGGGAAAGTAGAGTGAAGAAAGATCATATTTGGAAGGTACCTTACCATTAAAACACTGAAAACCTAGCAGCAGCGGAAACTCGTCAATATAGTTGTACTTTGGAGAAAAAATAATTTGTGGGATGAGTTTGGATAAGCAATGGAAAGAAAATCTCTATGTAAAATCCTAAGAACTTCCAGAAGAAACTGAAGAAAATTCCAGTTCTGAAAGCAGGAAAACTCCTTAGCACCTCACTAGAGCTTTGACAATATGGATGGAATACTTTTAAGAATTGTTAGAACATTGTATCTGCTAAGCACTTGCCGAAGAAGTATGAGATGAGGAAGACTACATCGAAGAGAGAGAGCTAGAAGATGATAAATATAGCATAAGGCTTAGGAGAGCCAACGGCAGCACCCAAAATGATCATAAACATGGGAGAAAAAGGAAAAAATATCTTTCTCCATCTCATAGTATTTAGCAGCAGAGTAAAATCACAGAAAACTAGGAATTTTCAATTATTTTTCTTATCTTAATGGCATGTGTTGATTTGGCCATATAAGTAGAATGGACTAATTGTTGACTGGCTAGAGTGGCGATCAAGGCGCAAACAGGAGGAAGCAGACCACTAGGAAGACCTTTGAAGTGAAGTACTTGATGGTAGCGTTCCACAGCTGATCTATGTACTGGAGCAGAAAAATAGGCGGTGTTGGACAGAGAGTTGCGAGCTCTTTGGCTGGGATAGTTGAAGAGGAAAATATTATGTATCTATTTCTTTGAGACCAGTGATGAAGTTCAAATGATTTTAATTTCCTTCACAGAATATAATAAGAACCTACAATGAATAGCATAAAAAGTGGCAAACTCAAGAAAGTTAGGGGTCCTAAAACTGAACTGTACAGAATAGAGTATATATTGAGAAATACTAAAATTGAAAATGACAAAAAATGCACATGCATATAACTACAGAAGAGAGATGACAAGGAGCTAAAAGTTGACGTTGAAAAATATAATTCATCACATGTTTGATAACATATTATATTCACGACGTAACTAACAATAAATTATTCCCCCAAACTATGAGTTGAGTATAATACATAGAATCCCAGTTGGTCTATTAATGATTTTCCGAGTGTTCATTATAGACTTAAATGTGGTTAAACCAATTTTTGTATTTTCGGTCCTTGACTCACCTTCACTGTTTGATTTGACCTTTGCTGCTAAAATAAAATAAGCTTTAGAAGGAAATTATGTTATTTTGGTTTTGTTACGTGTGCAGTTTACGCAGCTTTAAACTGTACCTAAATTCAATTGGAAACAGTAAAATACAACTGAATTATTATTTGAGAAAAGTAATAGTAAGTATCCTGTTAGAAAACCATATACTCGTATATAACGTCTGACCAGTATTCACCATGCTCCCCATCCAACTCCTTCAAAGGCTGTCCTTGATCGTTCATACTGACATTTAAGTATATGTAGCTGAGATCCACCTACAGTGAACTATTGTAGCATCTTTAAAAAGATATTCAGGACAGGTTTTATACTTGAAGAACTATTAGCTTTTGGAAAAATGAAAACAGGTTCTATGGGCTCCTCAAAATTGATTATCACGCGATTACCAAGGTGTTTCCATGACATTATGGAAATTTTCTGCTTCCATGTATTAATCTTATTTTAAAAACCCAGATAAAACTTGAAGAATATGCAATTGGTAAACTCTTCTCGAGTGATTGTCTCGTGATCTCTGTAATCCTCCCCTCCCCTGACTAATGACATAAACGAGAGAGACAGGACTAGGGAAAGATAGAGAAAGACCTTTGCCCACCCCCGGGGGCGTGGAGGGGCGGCACTTCTTAAATAGCCGGACCTCTGATCTGGAAGTCAGTCAGTGCCTTCTACTATCCATGGAATAACAACAGCAACATGAGGGTAAGCAGCGAACGGCTTTCATCATTTATTGGGACACCTCAGTGGTAGTTCAAATCGCGGATATGTTCGCAAAATTTCATTAAGTGATCAGGATAAAATATACGCTGTACCAATAATTGAGTCTTTTATTTTGTAGAATAAAATTACACAACAAAGCCAAGAAACCACTGCAGTATAGTAATTCCTTTTCAAGATTAAAGTTTCTCCGATTTACGCGTCTCATCAAACCATTTTTCCTGTACAAATTCTTTATACATTTTTTATTGCAGTCAATTTCAATTTGATCGTACATACTTACTTAGTTCGATCTATTAAATTTCTAATCCTCAGAAAAATTACTCATGGTACATTCTTTAATTTTGTGTTTTTATAGTTTATGGCTAGATTAAAAAAATATTACTACAAATTAAAAGCCAATTTGATATTTTTTCTAATCAGGATAAATTGATCAGTGTAAAAATACTATTACTATTTTCCTGTTGTAGTATTCCTTGTTGTATTCAATGTGTCAGCACTCAAAGAAGGGATATAAATAAAGTAACTTTAAAAGGGAATAATTCCGTTGCATTTATTAATGAAAAAGAGGTAGAAATTATTTTACCTCATGCCCGCATATCCAAATACGCCTATGTCCTCGGGTGTTAAAATTGATTTTACAACTAATGGAACCACGGTAAAATAAAATATATTAGTAAAATTATAAATCTTCATGTAATTATTTTTATGATATTACTACCTCGTGATTTATTTTAAATTGACGCCAGTTGCTTGCATTAGTTGACTAACAAACCCTCTCCATGCAGAATATTTTTTGGACTTCGCTGTTCCTCTGCCTCAGCGGTGGGTTGGCAGATATTGCTCCCATCCCTGCCAAAGGAGTCATCACCCCCATCGACGCTGTCGTCCCCAAGGTAGCAGAGAGTGTCGACTTGGTGGCACAACCTTCTGAGTATGTTACACATTTTAAAGGCTTGATGCATTAGTTCAAAGACAGATTTCCTTTTTATATTTTAACATTCTTGCAGGAACCTCGTAGCAGTAGACCTAGGAGCCAACGCCATATCACCCTTCGATGATAAACCGGGCACTGATCTCGCGGCTGTTGATCAGGCAGGTGCTGAGGCTGTGACTCATCATCACATACACTCAGGACATGTCGATCATAACCATAAACATCATGGTCACGCAGAACATAAACACAAACACCACGGTCACCATGGACATTCTCATAAGCATCATGGTCATCATGGACACGGACACAAACACCACGGTCATTTCGGACATGGACACAAACACCATGGTCACCATGGGCATGGACACAAACACCACGGTCATTTCGGACATGGGCACAAACACAGTGGTCATCATGGACACCACCACAAACACGATGGACACCACGGGCATCACCACAAACATCATGGACATGCCGAGCATGGACACAAACATCATGGTCATTTCGGACACGGACATAAACATCATGGTCACCACGGACATGGACACAAACACCATGGACATTTCGGACATGGACACAAGCATCATGGTCACCACGGGCACGGACACAAACACCACGGTCATTTCGGTCATGGACACAAGCATCACGGTCACCACGGACATCACCACAAACACCACGGTCATCATGGGCATGGACACAAACACGATGGTCACTTTGGACATGGACACAAACATCATGGGCACTTCGGACATGGACACAAACATCACGGCCACCATGGACATGGACACAAACATCACGGTCACTTTGGGCATGGACACAAGCATCACGGAGACCACCACCATGGACACAAACACCACGGTCACCATGGACATGGACACAAACACAGTGGTCACCACGGGCATCACCACAAACACGACGGACATCATGGCCACCACCACAAACATCATGGACATCATGGTCATGGACACAAACATCACGGCCACTTTGATCATGGACATGGTCATGGACATGGTGGTGGCGGCGGAGGCGGCGGCGGTCATCATGATGCTCACGATGAAATGCCAGTCGCCGACGACGTAGGGATGAACGCCGAGGAAGTAGCAGCAGACTTCGCTGATGACTTCTAAGAAGTTCTTCAAGAAAAAGAGCTGGCTTACTACGCCAATTTCGAAGAAACAACCAAAGAGTAGTAGTATAAGTTACCTCGCTGTTGTGTGATTCATCATGCATATCACCAATTCTCTAGAACGCACACTTATGTTGTTAATAATTGACTGAATTGTTAAGTTTTTGTTGTTGAATATAATGTTGTTGTTTTGAAATTTTCTTATATTTCTTTCCTAGAAATAATCTCTTTCTGTTAAATTTATTGAGTTAATAATGGTGGCTTATCAAGTCTATATTTATCGTTAAGTAGATGTCAGTATTCATCAAATAATAATTATCATATTAACCAGATGGAATGACAAGCAAAGGTTTTCATAAACATTTGCAAGCTTAAAACAACTTGGTTATAAATTGACTTTTTTTGAGGTTATGTAGTTTTTGCAATAATTTATTTATGCACCAAAAACAAAAACTGCACCAAGTGTTTGTTATTTCACTGTTTTTTTGTCAAAATGGCTTAAGCTATCATTTTTACGAAAATAAGTTTTATATGTCCTCTTGACAAAAACATTCTGCTTTTTTCATCGGTAGAAACGGCTTAATTCTCAGATGATTTTATGGCCTATGGTATATAAACAAGGTGATCCGAAGGGCACAAGCCACAATTGCTGTTCATCAATGATATTTGGTTAGGTAAATCGTCCTGTAAACTTCACATTCTATGTTTTAAGACCTTTTGACCAATGGCCAAAGATCACCAGTGATTGATACTAAGCAATAACATTGATTTTCAAAAGGCAATTCATTTTTCTAGATTCATGAATTTAATTATCAATATTTTGATAACAATTTCCTTTGTTATGGATTCCTCAAAAACATGCTATATATATTTTTAAATTAGTTTCACATTAAACATCTTTTGACTTCCGGGTTAGTGGTTTTACCTAAAACTCAAAAATTAAATTAAATTTAAATTAAAAAAAAGAAGCAAAGTTTAAATTAACAACTTTATTATGATAAAATTACAATCTGCCTGATTGGGCTATAAGTAATCGTGATAAATGATCTCATTCAATTATTTATAATTATAATTGATATAAATATAAAAATCATTTAGTATGGATTTATTTTACAGTGGAATATATCAGAAAGCATCAGTCATTAGCAGCATTGATAAAAATTAACGTTACATAACATGGCTTTTTAACCTACTTTTTTATAAACTACTGGTTAAGTACATGTAATCCCAGTTTTTCAATTAATGATTTTCCAAGAGATTATTGACAAAAATTTTATTGGAACATTTCTTCTCTGTTATAGTCCATGGTGTTTTTTTTCGGTCCTTGGACAAACATGTTTGATTATATTTTTCCAAAAAAATGTCCTCAAAGAAAATTATGTTTCTTCAATTTAAAATGTAAAAATACAGTTTAATTATTATGTGAGTGATTAAATGTAAAAGTTTGGTTCGTGGTAAAAAACTAATGACCGTTCACTTTGCTGCACCTTAGAGATCTTCTCATGCTTCAACAGCAGTTTGCCAAGAACGGACAGATCTTAGTTCTTCTGGTTTCGCAATAACATATAACATGAACCTGCGAAATGGCCTCTCTGAAAGCTATCGAAACACCTGCTGTAGTGTGTTTTTAGTTTTCTAAACCGGATTCCCGATTTTATGATTACAAGAGCTAATAGGTTTTTTCTTTACGAGACATCCATAGTAAAATCATTCCTCAGGGGATGCCGGGATAGCCCCCGACACGTTTAATGGATAAGGATGCTGCCTGTTTGGCAGTAGAGAAAATGACTATAACATGATACTAATGATTAACTAAAAGAAAAAATGATCAACTATTTCTCTTGCTTCAAGGAGTCTTTTGTTTTGAAATCATGAATTAAAATAAGAGCGTTCAAATTTTAATGCCAAACGATTACTTGAATGACACTATGAAAATTTAAATTTACATTTTTCATATCTACTAATAAACGACCGTTTTATTTGTTAGTATATTACATAAGGTATTCAAATTTGTCTTGATATTAAATGATCAGATTAAATTAAAACGTGTAGTAATTGTAATAGATGTTCTTGAACAACTTGTGTATTGGGTACCCCCTGTAATTACAGCCACGGATTCCACCCCCCCCCCCAAAAAAAAAAACACAAAACAAAAAACAGCGAGCAATGTTGCCACCACTGGAGTTTCCAATAATTTACTTCGGCGGTTCCAGAATAAAAAGCCATTTCCAGTTTAAACACTCTTTTAATTTCTTTCATCCTTGCCTGCATGAGACCTTTTTCTTCGGAACCATATCCAGTCTATTATTTGAAATAAACTTTATAGGGTATGTGCAATACACATACTAACAATTGAATACATGTAAGTAATGCACGCTACATTTGAATGTAATGAAATGATAAACACTTTATTCTGGGATTTTGTCCTCTAAGAATAACTGTATGGTAGAAATAAATATAACTAGCTGGAAAAAAATATATGACATAAACTACTCTGATGTGGTAAGCACATAAATAACACTGGACCTATGTACGTATGTGGCGACTTAATGAGCTACTGTCATAGCATTGAACAAATAAAAGCATTAATGAATCGAATTCACTAACAACTAGGAATTTAAGGGAAATGCACTAATGATTATTATTATTACCGGGGGGTGGCAGGAATGGCAGGATGTGGCAGTGATATATAAAAAATAGGAAGTCAATAGAATTAATGAAACATAATAATGAAGAATTAGGAATTGTTAGATTTAAGAGAGATTAGGTTATATCTAGATTTGAAGATTGGGATGGTTGGCGATTGACAAATTTTCAACGGAGAGTTCCAAAGATTTGCGGCCTGGATAAGAAAACAACGGTCAAAAGAAGCAAACTTGTAGAAAGGGTCGGAAGGTTGGGCTCTAGTACTACGATGATACGCTGATGATGGTAATACTACGCTGATTTGAAATGAAGGAGGTTGTAAAGGGAGGAAGGGTCGGAAGGTTGGGCTCTAGTACTACCATGATACGCTGACGATGGTAATACTACGCTGATTTGAATTGAAGGAGGTTGTAAAGGGAGGAAGGGTCGGAAGGTTGGGCTCTAGTACTACCATGATACGCTGACGATGGTAGTACTACGCTGATTTGAATTGAAGGAGGTTGTAAAGGGAAGGAAGCTTTTTAGTCAAGATGAGGGATCCATGGAAGTATTGGCGTCGGGTAGCAGGGTAGATGAGGGAGTAAAGCAGAGAAACGGCTCACAGGATCCCGAGTATAAATATTATGGACCAATTCATCAGGCATATTAACCTAGACATCGAGGGGCTACACAACCATAGGCAAAATAGGGGGAAAAGTTTGAACCCAGGTGCTGGATGGTTTGTAATGGGAGGAGGTTACTGGACCGATGGAGCTGTCCGAGACCAGAAGAGAAATGGACCAGCGGGTGATTTGGTAAATGTGTTCTTTCCAGGATAGAGTGGAACTTGCGAAGTGTTGCCTTGTTGCAAAAGTGTTGGGACAGCTTACAGGTTAAGAAGTTCCAGTTAGTGCTCGGCAAATTTTTACGCCCATTACAGTCAGCTGTAAGTCGTGTGTTACAGAAAAAATATTTATTTCTTATTTTACGATAGTTGAGAAAAACCTTATTCTACCAAAACCAGTCAGAATTACTGGTCATTAAAAGTATGTTATAACAGAATATGTTTATACTTGTCAATTTATTGCTTTCTTACGAAACAAAATCCATGTAATGGAATTATAACTTTTATATAATAAAAACTATAGGAATAACTATTTTAACAATACCAACAAATATAATAAAGAATATCGAGACGCTTCTTATTTCGTAGAAGATAAATCACATTCAATCATTTCCAGCTGCCAATTCAATCAAGAAAATGTACTACTTACCTTTCTTAAAGCATTCTTTTGGACTGAATGTGGACTTTATACATCTTTGAAAATATAATATGTTGATAATCTTCCTGTAGTAGACCCGTCTTTTATTCCCAACTGGTTCCACCTGCGCCAATTTCATTCTGATGATCTTGTACACTTTCATCTCATCTTCGTTACATGAAAGCACCTGCATTCCAAGCATTATCTAATTCACATTGTTAGGACTCCCAAACATTTTCTTTGCTCACGATGTCGTTAGGCTATTCCCAATTTAAAGGTCAAATTCACTTTCTTCACACTATACAATTTGAAATCCTCCATATCAGATCCTTTCATGGGTATATTGTTCAGTTTTTGAAATAATTCAGATATTTTCAATCTTTTCCCATTTTCAGGTGCATTTCTAACAAATAAGATCCTACTTCAATGACTATAGTAAACAAAGAGAGAACATCGACCATTGTTTATGTTTATACTGTGGCGCCAGAAAAGATCTGCCACATAATTTCAAAACATGACATTCATAAACCAATTTGTCTTTGGGACTCCGCTGTGTTCTCCCATGGCTCTCACCTCTACGCCAACTTAGGGTGGATCCTCCTTCCTTTTATTCCTTTTTTTTCAAACCACCAACTCGCACCACCCCCTTATATATATAATAGTCTACAGTTCAAATCCTCACTCCACTCCCGTCTCTCTGATCTTTGAACTCCTGCCCACACAACTGCAACACACGATCGGACCATCCATGCTCGCTCCATTACCCTCTGGAATTCTCTACCTCCTCATATCCACCACCATGTCTGATCCTTTAATACTCTTCTATTCCAACACCTCACCATTCAGAGAGACGCTTGTTAGTTTAGGTGGGAACGATTCATTCATTACATAATATATTTTCAGACTTTTAATTTTAGATTTAATGCTTGTTTACTATATATGGATAGATGTTGGCTTCCAGCTTGTTTCTTAATTTTTTTTGGTTTTCTTTCATGCTAATGTAATGGTTTTTATTTAATGTCATATTTAATTGTACAGACTTCACCATATTGTTGTTGTTGTTTTTATTTTGGTTTCATATAGGTGGATGACTTTATTTACTAAATGCATATAAACAATCTTTTATTGTATATCTTAATTTTTATTTTCTTTCGTATAGAGGTTTACACTTTATTTTACATTGTCATTATTTTTTTTATTGTGATGTAATAGTTATTTGCCAGGTGTGAATTTGTCTTCGGAACATTAATGTTATTTATAGGGACTTTTTCCCAGAGTAAAATAAGTTTTCTATTATATTCTAAAAATATCTAATATAGTAGCCAAGATAGAAAGTTAGTTTGATTTGAATGTATACATCAAAAATAAAATTCATTACATTGCTCCATTATCGCCGAAAAAAGGCATAGTTGAATTCATCATTGTGGAAAAAAAATGCAACATGAAATATGAATTTGAAAATCTTCATCTTGACTGGCGTGTTAGTTAGTTTGTTGTGTTAAGGATAGTCGGAGATAAGTTTCAATTTTAATCTTCCATACATATTTCACAATCTTGTTTGTTATCTTTATACATTTGAATTTAATCGTTCGAAAAAAAATGTTGAAGAGGAATGACAATTAATCCAATATTGTGAGACGCCAACTCCGTCGAAGCTGCAATGCCTCTAAACAAATTATGAAAACGCTTTTTTCAGAACCACCAACATTGTTCAATATTTGTTTATAAAATCTGTGCCCTGGTAAACCAGCAAATCCCTACGTTTAAAGTAATTTTAAAACATTGGTGTTGAACTTTATTGGAAATATCAAGGGATAAAAATAGTCTTGAAGTAGTAGAGTGAAGTAAAGCTTGTAAATCATATCTTTCGGAAATACTGTCAACAACACAGGATAATAATTTTTTTAGATTAATTCACTACGTGTTCAATTGTATTGAAAGTTACTAATATTTCTGAGCCTATAAAGCAAGAAACTGTTCATTAGACAAAAGGTTTCTCACGAAAGAAATTCTGGTTGTCCACTTTCTGTGTTAAACACCAAAAATATCGTGAAACTGTTATCTCCCGTAAATCCATAAAATACCACAAATCCAAAGTTCCGATCTAAAAATTATGCACTAAAATTTACATATTGTCCAACAGCCCCACTTGACTACCCAACACCAACAGTGATTGTAATTGTAAATGTAAAATGTATTGTAGCTAGCAAGAAAACATGAAAATGCTCTAAAACTGTAACTCAAGTTAGCTGGAATTTTCTTTTCTCTGGTCGTCGGTATATCCAATGATTCTTTGAAGTCGTTACTTTTTTTTGTAAGCGGCCTTTTTCCTTCAATATTTTCAAAATTACCGATCACTTTGAACGGAGAAATCACATGTAATAAATATTAATAATGACAGTGTAAATGTTTATTCAACACTTGTTTAGTCCTTGATAATTGTAGTTTTTTCGAGTTTGTATCATATCATTTTAATAAGTTGTAACTAAACAGAAGTATTCATGATTAATAGAAGTCGAAGTTTAAATATATTTTTTTTTATAAAACGAGCTGATTAAAGTAGAAATATTGATAGTTTGTGTATAGCTGCTGTGTGGATAAAATATATTTTCAAGCAAAAGAACGAAAGAACCTGGAAAAATCGCATTATGTCCAAATTTCGAGATTTGGCCACCCCCGGGGGCGTGGAGGGGCGGCGCCCTTTAAATAGCCAGGACCTCTGATCTGGAAGTCAGTCAGTGCTTTGTACTATCCATGGAATAACAGCAGCAACATGACGGTAAGCAGCGAACGGACTTCAGTAGTTCTCGGGATAGCAAAAAGTAGTTCAAATCGAGGATACTTTTTTTGTGAATTTTTATTAAGTGATCGTGTTAAAAATGACCTCTGGTTGAGCCATTTATTTTTGACAAAAAAAAAAAACTTATGCCAATCTCCAACATACCCCTTATAAACTGCAATATAAAATCCTTTATTAGTTTACATTTTCGTCCTAATATTAATAGATTCTAGATAGATTCCCAGTGTAATTAGATTCTAGGAAAAACATAGTCAATAATTATTAATAATACAACAACCTTCCTTTATAAATAAATCATATTCTTTACAAAAAATTACATTTTTATATTGCACCAAATCTCAATTTGAGCAAACTTCGACAGCTCAAAATATCTTATCACCACCAGAACTATCTATTTAAACGCATGCCATTCGACAATTCTTTTACTAGGTTCCCTGTTATTCATATTCCAATGTAACTAAAGAAAAAATCAATGTACTAAAGTGTCATACCCACAGTTATAAAATGAATTTATTTATATGCCATTCAACTATTAAAGTAAAAGGTTAGATACCGTCATGTAACCTAGCAAGTAATAGAATGTGGCAACGCAAGCTGCTGAATGTGCTTGGTCCATGAATAAATTTGTCATAAATAGGGTTGTGCAAGAAAAAATGCTTTTTCTTTATAATTAGGATAAAGAACCTACAACTAGCCAAAACTTCCTACATTGTCATAATGTTAACATGTACTCTAAGAAGCGATGAAAGTAAAATAATTTTAAAAGAGAATAAAACCATTTCGTAGAATTTGTTGAACCAAAGACTAAGGTCATTTTTCCATCTGTCCCATGGATGGTGGATAGCCGCAAAGCAATAGCTATCAAATATATTTTTATAGGTTTTCAAGAGTCAAACGTTTTTTTATGACCATAAGAACACTAGGTAAAATAAAATATATTAGACTGGAGAAAGGGATTGACACCAGTTACTGCTTTTTAATTTACTAACACCTCCTCTCAATGCAGAATATATTTTGGACTGCGCTGTTCCTCTGCCTCAGCGGTGGGTTGGCAGATATTGCTACCATCCCTGCCGAAGGAGTCATCACCCCCATCGACGCTGTCGTCCCCAAGGTAGCAGAGAGTGTCGACTTGGTGGCACAACCTTCTGAGTACGTTACACATTTTAAAGGCTTGATGCATTAGTTCAAAGACAGATTTCCTTTTTATATTTTAACATTCTTGCAGGAACCTCGTAGCTGTAGACCTAGGAGCCAACGCCATATCACTCTTCGATGATAAACCGGGCACTGATCTCGCGGCTGTTGATCAGGCAGGTGCTGAGGCTGTGACTCATCATCACAAACACTCAGGACATGTCAATCACGTCCACAAACACCATGGTCATGCTCACCATAAACACGGACACCACGGTCACCATGGACATTCTCATAAGCATCATGGTCATCATGGACACGGACACAAACACCACGGTCATTTCGGACATGGACACAAACATCATGGTCACCATGGGCACGGACACAAGCACCACGGTCATTTTGGACATGGGCACAAACATGGTGGCCATCATGGACACCACCATAAACACGATGGACACCACGGGCACCATCACAAACATCATGGGCATACCGAACATGGACACAAACATCATGGTCATTTCGGACACGGACATAAACATCATGGTCACCACGGACATGGACACAAACACCATGGACATTTCGGACATGGACACAAGCATCATGGTCACCACGGGCATGGACACAAACACCACGGTCATTTCGGTCATGGACACAAGCATCACGGTCACCACGGACATCACCACAAACACCACGGTCATCATGGGCATGGGCACAAACACCATGGTCACTTTGGGCATGGACACAAACATCATGGACACTTCGGACATGGACACAAACATCACGGCCACCATGGACATGGACACAAACACCACGGTCACTTTGGACATGGACACAAGCATCACGGAGACCACCACCATGGACACAAACACCACGGTCACCATGGACATGGACACAAACACAGTGGTCACCATGGGCATCACCACAAACACGAAGGACATCACGGACATCATCACAAACATCATGGACATCATGGTCATGGACACAAACATCACGGTCATTTCGATCATGGACATGGTCATGGAGGTGGTGGTGGTGGTGGTGGTGGTGGTCATAAGGATGCTCATGATGAAATCCCAGTCGCTGACGATGTAGCGATCAACGCTGACGATGTTGCAATCAACGCTGATGATGTTGCGATCAACGCAGATGAAGTAGCCGCAGACTTCGGTGACGACTTTTAGAAGATCATCAGAATCAGGAGCTGGCTTACTACGCCAACTTCGACGAATCGACCAAAGAGTAGTAGTACGAGTTACCTAGTTGTGTGATTCATCATGCATATCACCAATTCTCTAGAACGCACACTTTATTGTTGTTAATAATTGACTGAATTGTTATGTTTTTTTTTTGTTGAATATACTGTTGTTGTTTTCAAATTTTTTATTTGATACAATTTTCCCAAACATTTCCCTTTCTATTGTTTTTATTGGTTATTAACGGACACTGATTAATAGCATTCAGGTCTTTTATAATAAATCTTTTATTTATAAATTATAAAGTAATGCAATCGTAAAAATGGATATAGTTCAGCCACCATTTAGTTGATAAATTAATTATTTTCCAGCCATATTTTCATACACGACAACACGGTCAAAAAAGTATCAATTTTATAATTCATATAATTTTAACTCGTTATTTCTGACCATACATACCATATATTCGGAAAATTATTTTATCGTACTTACTCGTTCGTATTTACGACATACTTTTATACAATATAGGCATATATACCTAGCCCAGGGATCCCGCAACTCAACCTCCAGAATGGCAACTTTTTGGGCATGGAGAAAGAGGCAAGGGTGGGAGTAATCCCTCATGGTTAGCAGCTTCATCATCACTACGTTGCAGTAGTACATAGCTAAAGGAGAGCCGCAGGCGCTCAGGACTCGATGGAAGAGAGCTGACCAGGGCCAAAACTCCCTGACATGGCACTTCTTCAATCTCCGAGGAGGGTACATCAACCATCCCAGAGATGCTTGAAAGTGATCTTGATTGAGGATTTCGGATGGTCAGATAATTTCTGATGAAATCATAAAGATTTTGAGGAAATGTAATCTTGGGTAGTAAGATTTTCAAGGTCATTATAAGGCAAGTGCGAAAGGCACTTGGGTATGCAAAAAATGTGGACTTTCTATCATACATTCTATTAATTGATTTAATCTCACAACAGCTACATTTTATGCTCTATTTTATTTTATTGCTAAAGTGTGTTCAGCCAATATTAATCAAATTTACGGTTTCATCGGAAATACTGAACCAGAGGAAACAATATTACATTATTTTATTAATTAATTAATTAATTAATTAATTATCAAGTAATTATAATTGCCAATTATTTTATACATTCCAGTAACGAGCACAATGCTAAGATTCTAAAATGCACAATGGCTTACTGAGCAATTATCACTATTGCTCGTTACATCTTGTGATAACCTTTTTTTTTTTTTTTTATTCGCCCTACCTGAGGCTGAGCCTCAAACGGGCTTGCCCCACAAGGTACGGTTACGTAGCCTGTGGTGCGCGTATTCCGGTGCAATGGGATTGTTGCACCGGTCAGCGCACCTTCGGTTATTCTGTTTTGTTTCTTTTATTCTCAAAACAAACCCATGATAACAATAATATATAAAAAGAAAGAAGAAAACACAAAACTAAAGTAAAGAGAAAAGAAACAAAAGAAATACCTCTAATAACATATTTACAAATCCTAAACTAGCTATATATACATTTTTTTTTTTTTTTCCTATAGCTAGTTATCTTAATACTACTTACAATTTTGGATCCGTGTTCTACCTATACTTAAAACTATATTTACATGGGGTGTGCATCCTCCATCCCCCTATAACTAAACTTATGTCTATACCATATACTTCTCAGTCCTTCCTTATATCTATATATACATATTTACAGCGACTCCTCTGGAACCGGCGATACATCGTTGGCTTCGGGTGAGCCTTCCCGAAGATACGGCTGCTCACTCCGCGCCACCCCCCTGGATATATTAAAGTGCCCGAAGCCTTGAACCCTTTTCCACTCCCCGACGAATCTGCAGAACGCGGTGTATCTTGCTTCTTCATTCACTAGCGACGGCAGATCGGATTCGCCCAGGCTGTACTCTCCTATCGTGCGGAGCAGCCGTGCTCTAGCCGGTTCTAGTGCATGACAAGAGAGCACGACGTGTTCCGCAGTATCGCTCTCTCCGCAATGGGGGCAGGACCTGTTTTCTGCCTTCTTGTATTCGTACAGCCTGACACGGAATCCGCCGTGTCCTGTGAGCACTTGAACCCAATAATCCGGGGAGACCCAACTTGCCCTCAGCCTGTCCTGGACTGAGGGTAAGTACTTCCTCAAGGTGCACCCCTTGGTCGTACCAGTCCACCTGGCGCCCCAGGCCTCTATTGTCCATTCGCCTATGAGGGCCTTCCACCTCCCGGGCTCTTCCTCAATTCTTCTCCGTAGGGGAGGTGGAAGATCTTCAGTGCGCCCTCTCTTCATCTTCACCTGAGGCGCTGCTCCAGGAGGACCAGGTCTACTGGTGCCGCCGCGAGGACCTTGTTAAATACTAACCTCCAAAGGGCAGGGCCCAGAACTGAGCCTTGGGGACACCCAAGCACCGGTGGAGCGATGCTTCGACGTCGTAGGACACTCCTCTGATGACCGCCCTACGTCCGCTAAGGTAGCTGCCCACGAGCTCATACAAATTGCTCGGGGCTTCCAGCTCCTTCAATTCCCTCATGACGTAGGGCCACCACACCCTGTCAAAAGCAGAGGAGATGTCAAATGTGACCAGCAGCGCGTACTTGGAGCGAGTCGCCATGTCGTCCCTGATCTTATCCAAGGCATCAGCTGTGCTCCTGCCCTTGCAGGAGGCGTACTGTCTTGGGTGGTCCGCCTTCTCGAAGGTCTGCCGCAACGCCGTGTGTATGAGTCTCTCCAGGACTTTACTCAAGACTGGGAGGAGGCTGATGGGCCTGTACCTCTTGGTAGCTGTCAGGTCCCGGTCGGCTCCCTTCGGAATGAGTCTGAGCTCCGCTCTCTTCCATTGGCTTGGGAATCTCCCGTGGTCGAGGCACTCATTCACTATCTCGAGCAGCCTCCTCTCTATGAGTGGACACGATGCCTTGATCATGGCCGCGTCAATCTCATCCAGTCCTGGAGCTCTTCCGGTCTTCTGCTTCTGCACGGCTATGCGCAGGTCCCAGATGTTACATGGTGGGTGCAGGTCCGTGCCTGGGGGGCCCTCTGTCAGGGATCTTGCCCGAGAGTCTTCAGGCGAGTCTCTTCAGCGCGGCGAGTGTCTTGGACTGGCCACCCCTGGCCATCGCCACTCGGTACGGAATACCCCAGGGGTTCTTCTCCGACTCGAGTTGGACGAACTCGTCCCAGGTTTCCCTCCAGGTAACCTCACTTCTTCACGTATTCCTTCCGGAGGGACCTGTGTCAGGCCTGTAGGGCCTCCCGGACCTGCTGGTTCCTACAATTCTGGAACGCACGCCTCGCACTGTAGAGTTCTCTCTTGGCCGATGTAAGGGCGGGGGTCCACCATGGGTTACACCTTTTCCTGGGCTTCCTTCACTGGAGGGTCGCTTCCGCAACGTCCCTCATGGCCGCAGTGAGGGACGCTAACTTACTGTCAGGGCTATCCAAGTGCAGGGGATCATCCCCTAGGATAGCCCAGTCGTCGTCCACTAGTCTTTCCTCCAGCTGGATCTGATAGGCAGACCACCTGACTCCCCGTGTGACGTATCCTTGGGCGCCTGTTTCCTGTGTCGGAGGCCCGGTGACCACATTGAAGGAGATGGAGTTGTGGTCACTGCTGGTCTCGGCGGATACTCTCCAATTTTCAATACGTCCTGCGAGGGTGGTCGAGGACATGGTGACGTCTATCCAGCTGCTACCTTGCACCCCCGTAAACGTCGGGGGTCCTCGCTCTTTGTTCATAATTATCATCTAGTTAGCAGCTGCATAGTTCGCCACCACGACCCCCCTCCTTGTAGTAGTATGTGTGGAACCCCACGCTGTGTGCCAGGCGTTGAAGTCTCCACCAATGAGGAACTCCCTGCGTCCTCTTTGCCTGGCACATTCCTCTAGCGTCCCAAGCAGCTCCGACGGCTCCGGGTCATTAGGGAGGCAGAGGGAGGATACCACTAGTTTCCCCCCTCTCCACCCGATATAACAGGTCGCCAGGTCCTCCCAACTAAACTGGTCAAGGGACATGACGTCCAGCGTGGGGTTACAGACAACGATCGCCGCCCTGGGCCTCCTTTCTCTACTGCCCATGGCGACTACTCTAACCGACGCGCCGAGACCAGCAATCACTCCTTGCTGACAGTACGGCTCTTGCAGCAACATGACATCGTAGCGGCGGGTGAGGGGAGATAGCTCAGTAGCCACCACCCGGCTCTTTGCCATGTTGACTTGGATGACTCTTATTCTGTTACACATACTTGGTCCTTCTTACGAGGGCCTCCGCTTCCTTAAACAACTGCGGGCACTCCGCCGCTCCTGACTGGTGCCTAGTTTCCTCCTCTTGGCGCCCCGCTCTGACGCAGCCCGCACATCTAGGGCGCTCGTCCTTCCGGGGGCATGCTTCGGCCGTGTGCCCCTCCTGGGCACACCATCTGCAGGTCTTGTCCTTCCTGGTGCAGGTGGCTTTGGAGTGCCCGTAGCCCTGGCAAATAACACAGCGGGGCGCATCAAGGTAGTCCTTGACTACTACCCTATGCCACCCCCCTACCCATACCCCTTATCCCCCAGGAGCGCGAACCTAACTTGCGGGGACACCTCGGCTACCCAGCTTACGTACACCGGATCCCTGGCGGCCCCCATACTAAAGACCAGTTTTAACACGCCTAACCTCTGGTCTTGTGGAAGCTCGACCGTGGCGTATCCATCTTCGTCCTCCGTGGTTAGGGGGACCTCTGTCTCAACCGGGGCGGGGACATTAGGTCTTCTTAGCGGTGGTGGTGCAGATACAGGGCTAGCTGCCAGCACCGCAGCCCAGCTAGTCGAGGGGAGGGGTCTCTTCACTTTAGGCTTTGGGGTCTCGATGTAGTCGGAAGTCCCCGGTCCTCTGGTCGCTCTGGACAACCTCTGGTCGATGGAGTCGACCACCTTCTGGATCTCTTCTGTGCCCTCATCCATGAGCGCCAGAGTCTTTTCCACCACCACGGAGGTAACTGTTTCGGCCACCCTAGTGGCAATGGCCTGTATAAGGCCTCCATCTTCCATGACGGCCTGGGTAGCTCTCACGACTGCCATGTCCAACAACGTTTGAATATCGTCTTTGCCCAGTCTCGGGCTCCTTGGGGTTACGGGACAGGATGACGGCTTGTCCTTTAAGCTCTCCAGGAGCAGGGCGGTTATTTCAGCGGGCTGGCGGACCATCGTCAATAGCCTTTCATTTTCGATGACGACCTTACCTAGGTCGTCAACCAGCCCTCCCACCTTTCTGCAGATATGCTCCTGATTCTTCTTGGTGACCTTCCTGTCCCGCAGTTCAGCTACAAGACGTCCCAGGCCGTCTCTTACTTCCATAGCTCGTTGGAGGAGGGAGGTCTTCGTCGAGTACTCTGGGAAGTCGGCGTCCTCCTCTGTCCTTTTCCTTTTCGGGGGAGTTTCCTGTGACAAGACCCTAACATCCTGCAGGGAAGGAAACCTGCAGGATTGCAAAAGTGGACTCCCACCACCCACCCGGGCTCCCTCCAGGAAGGTGGCGCCTAATTCATCCCTAACAGGGGATCCCAGGCTTCCGGGCATGTCCCTACATAGAGGATGCAATGAAAGACGGGGCTTACAATCAATCAAAGAGAAAGAAATAACTTACACACTAAAAAGGAACTAAAAGCCTACTTACCCACGGATCAACTGGGCTATGAAAAAAATGTATATAAACAAAATTAATTCTGGCACTGCCCAGTTCAAAAACAAAAAAAAATTTTCAAAAGTCCAAAAATAAAAATAATAGCTAAAAAAACTCCACTAATTACCATAAAACTCTAAGTCCCTTAATCCGATGGGGTCGGAGACTGAGAGCGGAGCTCGCCGCCAGCCACCAGTTCGCCCACAGCAGGAGCACTTAACTTCTGCTGCACACTCGCTGAGGCAGAAGTCAGTCCTTGACTGAAGAAAGTGCAGTAAGTGGGGTGGGGATAATCCGCAGGAGCACCAGCACACGTCCACTCTCCTCAGAAGTCGGGGACGTACTCCATCTTGTGATAACCAGTCCTTACTGTTAATGATAATGTGATAATGGCTCCTTAGCTTTCTGTCATATGCCCATAGCTGCCATAGCCAATTAGTCACCTGTACCTGAACCATTTACAACGCTACAGCTTGTAGAACTAATCAGGGCAGAATATTATTATTTTTGCTAATAAAATCCTTTTTTTCCTCTTAGCTCTCAAACTTATAAAAATAGGATGTGGGAAAAATAAAGAAAAATCCAGCCTGAACTCTAAATGTAACCAAAACTATGAACTAACCTCCCTTCCAGAGAAATTTCCATTTTTTTTTTCCCGACGAAGCCCACAAAATAACTCATTTTCAAAGTTGGCCTGGACAGTTGACATACGCTGAACTCTAAGGCCGTAGTTATGTTTTTTTTTGTTTTTAAATGTATTACTACTTTGCTTTTAAAGATTTAGATGATACGATAAGGCAAGAAAAAAATCTGAGCCCTAAGCTGTCAATTTTTTGGTATATGTGTCGTTCGAAAAAATAATAGTTTTGAGTTTTCAAAAAAAAATATCAATAATGACAGTGTAACTGTTTATTCAACACTTGTTTAGTCCTTGATAATTGTTGTTTTTTGGAGTTATATCATATCATTTTAATAAGTTGTAATTAAACAGAAGTATTCATAATTAATTATTATTATAATCCTTTATTGTGCTAAAATTACAATCTGCCTTATTAGGCAATAAGTAATTAAGATAAATGATCTCATTCACACCATATTTACAATTCATCATTCACTCGCTCATTCATACAATATTTACAGACAGCCCAGAGACCTCCCAAATCCACATGCGAAAGAGAAAGCGAAGCCTTGGAAAGTCCCCCACGCTCCTCCGTCAGCCACGTCACCGGATACGAGCCAGTGGAGGCTGACCAAGAGCGCGAGAGCCACAGACGCTCAGGATATGATTGGAGAAACTGGCCATTGCCAGGACTCCCACTGTCACGCGTTTATAGCAGGTCACGAGGTTACTTCCGTTTCAATCTCCGAGGAGGGTTATAGGGATGAGTTGTGCAGTGCAATGACTTAGCTACAGGATTAGGGTGGTTGGAAAGGCAACTGTGGAATTTCATAAACTTGGAAGGGATGAGATCAATTAATGTAGGGTATCTTAAGATCGTTATGAATGGTTTTGTTGCTGTTTGTCCCAGAGTGGACCAGGACTGTTTCCTGACTATTTTCTCTCCTCTGTACGCTAATTTTCCTTGTAGTTCCGTTTAATTTTGTTTAACTTTAAGTTTTGTTTAATTTTGTACTTATAATGTGTTATGGAATGAAATAAAAAAAGAAAAACAGAATTCCCAAGGTGCGCTGACCGTTGCAAACACCCAATGCACGGAATACGCGCACCATAGTCGACGAGCAGACCCATGCGCCCGCTTCACGGGCCATGAGGATTCCCCGTGTGGGCGAAAGCCCAGGAAGGGGTAAAAAAAAAAAAGGGGGCATTTACTATTGTTGTCAGGACTTTTGATTGAAAGGATTGGATACGCTTGATGTTTGACTTTTTTGCTGTCCACCATAGCTCAATTCATAATTAATAAAAGTCGAAGTTTAAATATATTTTTTTTTATAAAACGAGCTGATTAAAGTAGAAATATTGATAGTTTGTGTATAGCTGCTGTGTGGATAAAATATATTTTCAAGTAAAAGAACGAAAGAACCTGGAAAAATCGCATTATGTCCAAATTTCGAGATTTGGCCACCCCCGGGGGCGTGGAGGGGCGGCGCCCTTTAAATAGCCAGGACCTCTGATCTGGAAGTCAGTCAGTGCTTTGTACTATCCATGGAATAACAGCAGCAACATGACGGTAAGCAGCGAACGGACTTCAGTAGTTCTCGGGATAGCAAAAAGTAGTTCAAATCGAGGATACTTTTTTTGTGAATTTTTATTAAGTGATCGTGTTAAAAACGACCTCTGGTTGAGCCATTTAATTTCGACAATGAAAAAAAATACTTATGCCAATCTCCAACATACCCCTTATAAACTGCAATATAAAATCCTTTATTAGTTTACATTTTCGTCCTAATATTAATAGATTCTAGATAGATTCCCAGTGTAATTAGATTCTAGGAAAACCATTCATTCTCCTAGAGTCAATTTTCGTTGTTTTGTTGTATATTATATATTCATATTTAGGAGATCGCTACTTGTGCAGCATAGCTCAGTTGCTATTGGTGGTCCTGGGTTCGAATTCATTCAGTATATTGTTTTTATAGTCAATAATTATTAATAATACAACAACCTTCCTTTATAAATAAATCATATTTTTTTTACAAAAAATTACATTTTTATATTGCACCAAATCTCAATTTGAGCAAACTTCAACAGCTCAATATATCTTATCATCACCAGAACTATCTATTTAAACGCATGCCATTCGACAATTCTTTTACTAGGTTCCCTGTTATTCATATTCCAATGTAACTAAAGAAAAAATCAATGTACTAAAGAGTCATACCCACAGTTATAAAATGAATTTATTTATATGCCATTCAACTATTAAAGTAAAAGGTTAGATACCGTCATGTAACCTAGCAAGTAATAGAATGTGGCAACGCAAGCTGCTGAATGTGCTTGGTCCATGAATAAATTTGTCATAAATAGGGTTGTGCAAGAAAAAATGCTTTTTCTTTATAATTAGGATAAAGAACCGACAACAAGCCAAAACTTTCTATATTGTCATAATGTTAACATGTACTCTAAGAAGCGATGAAAGTAAAATAATTTTAAAAGAGAATAAAACCATTTCGTAGAATTTGCTGAATCAAAGACTAAGGTCATTTTTCCATCTGTCCCATGGATGGTGGATAGCCGCAAAGCAATAGCTATCAAATATATTTTTATAGGTTTTCAAGAGTCAAACGTTTTTTTATGACCATAAGAACACTAGGTAAAATAAAATATATTAGACTGGAGAAAGGGATTGACACCAGTTACTTCTTTTTAATTTACTAACTCCTCCTCTCAATGCAGAATATTTTTTGGACTGCGCTGTTCCTCTGCCTCAGCGGTGGGTTGGCAGATATTGCTACCATCCCTGCCGAAGGAGTCATCACCCCCATCGACGCTGTCGTCCCCAAGGTAGCAGAGAGTGTCGACCTGGTGGCACAACCTTCTGAGTACGTTACACATTTTAAAGGCTTGATGCATTAGTTCAAAGACAGATTTCCTTTTTATATTTTAACATTCTTGCAGGAACCTCGTAGCAGTAGACCTAGGAGCCAACGCCATATTACCCTTCGATGATAAACCGGGCACTGATCTCGCGGCTGTTGATCAGGCAGGTGCTGAGGCTGTGACTCACCATCACAAACACTCAGGACATGTCCATCACGACCACAAACACCATGGTCATGCTCACCATAAACACGGACACCACGGTCACCATGGACATTCTCATAAGCATCATGGTCATCATGGACACGGACACAAACACCACGGTCATTTCGGACATGGACACAAACATCATGGTCACCATGGGCACGGACACAAGCACCACGGTCATTTCGGACATGGGCACAAACACGGTGGCCATCATGGACACCACCACAAACACGATGGACACCACGGGCACCATCACAAACATCATGGACATGCCGAGCACGGACACAAACATCATGGTCATTTCGGACACGGACATAAACATCATGGTCACCACGGACATGGACACAAACACCATGGACATTTCGGACATGGACACAAGCATCATGGTCACCACGGGCACGAACACAAACACCACGGTCATTTCGGTCATGGACATAAGCATCACGGTCACCACGGACATCACCACAAACACCACGGTCATCATGGGCATGGACACAAACACCATGGTCACTTTGGACATGGACACAAACATCATGGACACTTCGGACATGGACACAAACATCACGGCCACCATGGACATGGACACAAACACCACGGTCACTTTGGACATGGACACAAGCATCACGGAGACCACCACCATGGACACAAACACCACGGTCACCATGGACATGGACACAAACACAGTGGTCACCATGGGCATCACCACAAACACGAAGGACATCACGGACATGGACACAAACACGAAGGCCATCATGGTCATGGACACAAACATCACGGTCATTTCGATCATGGACATGGTCATGGAGGACACGGGGGTGGTGGTGGTGGTGGTGGTCATAAGGATGCTCATGATGAAATCCCAGTCGCTGACGATGTAGCGATCAACGCTGACGATGTTGCGATCAACGCTGACGATGTTGCGATCAACGCTGACGATGTTGGGATGAACGCAGAGGAAGTAGCAGCAGACTTCGGTGACGACTTTTAGAAGATAATCAGAATCAGGAGCTGGCTTACTACGCCAACTTCGACGAATCGACCAAAGAGTAGTAGTACGAGTTACCAAGTTGTGTGATTCATCATGCATATCACCAATTCTCTAGAACGCACACTTTATTGTTGTTAATAATTGACTGAATTGTTATGTTTTTTTTTGTTGAATATACTGTTGTTGTTTTCAAATTTTCTATTTGATACAATTTTCCCAAACATTTCCCTTTCTATTGTTTTTATTGGTTATTAACGGGCGCTAAACAATGCCTTGGTGGTTTAGTTAGTTGGTAGTGGCTGATTTAGCACTCGACAAACACTGATTAATAGCATTCAGGATAAATTATAAAGTAATGTAATCGTAAAAATGTATATGGTTCAACCACCAATTAGTTGATAAATCAATTATCATCTACCCACTATTTACTATACAAACCAGTAATTTAAACAATAATCTTTTTATGTATTTCTTATTTATTTTAAGCAATGGTAGAAAAAGCCAACTATTGATTATAATATGACAATTATTTAGCCTACCAAGAATAAAACCAGAGAGGGTTTCTCTTCTTTAAAGATTCTTACTTTGAAGAAACAGGTCGTCCTTTAGCTTATATATACATATATTGATATTGTAATACAAAGTACTTGTTTTACAAGGCGATGTGTCTGACAGTATCTACAATTAGTAGCCTTGGTGATGATTGAATAACGTGATATTTGTTAGAGGCAGTTCTAACATGTGTCTACAAATGGATGAAAACCTTCGTGTTATATTTTTATTTTAGTGAGCGAAAGGGTTTGTTGGGGATTGGCTTGGGTCAATATGAAAAAGATGTGTTAGTATTGATGGCAATGTTTTGACGTACTATGGTCTCCCTCAGATACTAGTGAGAAGAAGAATGGTGTCGACTGTTTAAGACATTTGTGAAAACTGGTGCATGATGAATACTCACTGCTGACAATAAATTCACACTGTAATTTATTCAAGTGATACGAGATATATATTTAAACTGCTTTCAGATAAAAGAGTTGTTTTTTCGATCAGGAACACATGTAGAAATGCGATTACATCTACGGCAGGTGAAAATCGACTGTGGTCATTGATCCATTGGCACCTCGGAAGAGCCCTCTATCGGCCGAGCAAAGGGTGTCAACTGTACGTGACCAACAAAGTTTCACTGGGCCACGACGCAGCCTCTTCAACTGGCCGACTGACTTTTCCTCGTTTCCCAGCAACAACGGCATAACAGCCTCCTGCTCCAGTAATCACAGCCACCTCCGTTACATAACGACCCGCAGCTAATCAATCGAAGCGGATTTTTGGCAATCCGGAATACTTTTTACTGCTATCTATTCAAAAATCAGCAATCAGTCAAACAGAGAACTCCTTCTTTTGGAAGGAAATATAGGATATTGGTAGAGGACAGTAGGGAATTCAATAAAATCATTGTTTGCTACCTCGGACTATCAAGGTAAAACTTGAAAATAGACCTTTTTCGGTCCTTAAATTTTGGCTATCGAATGAAGCGTCTGAGTAATAAAAATATTTTGTGTATTTATTGATCTAAGTTTTTTTTTCTTCATAGCCCCTTTAAATTTACAGATAATTATATACAATTATAGATCCTCAGGCGAATCTATTTACAAATTATTTTTGTATTTCCTGTAGCGTCGCTACATTATATACAGGCTTTGTTATGTTATAAAAATTATATAATGGAATAAACAAGTATAATGATACACATTATACGTGACTAGTCTGAATTCACTAATAAAGGTGATGGGGCTCACCTTTTTGATCCAACTTAAAACTAACTTGCATTCTTAACCTAATTTTTCCCCCACAGTCTGTTGCCATCGATGCGGGAGGGGTGGTGGGGTCATAGTGTTAAACACTAGGTTGGTTAGGTGCTGCAACGAGTCAAAAAACTTGATGTGTCTCCGGCGGATGAACTCACCCACCGACAGCACACCAAGCAACGGTGAAACCAAGAAAAGAAGGTCAGTGTTCTTTAACCTCTCGGGAGAGGTATGTCGATCCACTTTTCACATGATCCCATTCTGGAATAATATATCGTGTTTTTTTTTGTGTGTTTTTTTTTTTTATCTCTTTATCTATAAATCCATAGTTGTGATTGGTTTCTGTAGGAAGATGAAGTTATGATTATAGTGCTCCATGGCTGGAGTTGGCCTGGTGACGCAGTTGCTTCTGTTAAAGTGGGTTTTTATTTTACCAAGAACAAGATGCATAAACTCTGACAAATACACTTTAAAACGGAAATTCCTATTCAATTCAAAATAAAAGTTAATATATGTGTTCCATTGATATAAGCAAAAATAGCTTCTTGTATCGAAATTATTAGAACATATATTTGTTGGCTATTTCTTTATATTTTGCAGTAACGTAGACATATTTTGATGTGTAGAGTACATAATTGATAAACAACTAAAGAAAATGGTGAAAAAATAACGTTAAAACAAATAAATGAAAAATATTATTGAAATGCAAGAAAACTTTATCTTTTTTTTTAGAAATGAAGTATGTAACTAAATTATATTACGTATACAAATATGTGTGTATGAATAACGTGAATTTATCAGACTCACAAATAACGTGTTCATTCAAAGGCCAATTTTCGTGTCCCAGGTATTTTTCTTTAAAGAATGTTTGTCTATGTACTTTATAATACACGTATATAATATACATTTAATATAATAGATTTTTCTAAAAATTTCCGCTACTTGAAGGTTGCCCGAGATCCCCGATAAAGAGATTGGATACAAACAATGTAGCTGATTTTGTTCATAATTAAAATATAAAACGTGTAAAGAGTCCATAACCACGTTGAAATTTCTACTCCAACGAGGAAAACATGGAAGCAAAATGTTATAAAAATAACTTCAAAATTGAAGTCTATCAAACTAAATATTTAACTCAATAAAAATTTTAGCTAAGTGTGCAGTATAATTCATTAGATGTTTCAATGATCTTACTAAGCATTTCCTCTTGGTTGATTTAATGAGTTTTATTAGCATACATAGTCATAAGCCGTTTATCAACACGCCCCCTGGATTGTGACTGCACGGAGAAATTTGTCAACACGGTGTTTTATCTAAATTAAAAAAAAAAATCTACCAAACCTCTAACATATTACACATATTCTTAATAAACAACATATGGTCTTACCCAGTCCTTCTAACGTGAGACCTACTCTCTAATGGATGATTTGTTCGTTGCAACTTCTGAATGAGACATGCCTCCAAAAATATCAGCCTTTTAGTCCCCTTATCGCTCTTATTAAAATAAAATAATAACAATTCATATAGGTGTAGATCACAGCTTGCTGAAATTGAAAGGAAGTAGGTCCTGATGAAGAAGACGTAACTAAGCCTTCCTATGCCGGACAGAGGAAGAGGCAAGAAGAAGCTGAGGCCGAGATATGAGGTAGAAAGGCCGTGTAAACAAACAGCATGTGTACGTGTGTGTGTCCGGAGGAGGCAGTAATTATGTAAATATATGCAAACCGACTGAACATAACAACTGCTCCCTCTTCAGGCAGCCAGTACATACATCAAGTAATTATTCAGCGCTTCACCCGGCTCAGATTTATGCGTGTATGTCTGCTGTTTGTTTCCAGTTCCGTTCAACTGCCGCTGAAAATATTGGGTCATACCTGTGGGGGTTTGGTTACCTGCAGCCGGCCTCATCTGCATATGCGGGCGTCTTCCTCGTCCAGTCCTTGTTTTTTGTCGTCCGAGAGGTGCCTGCAACAGGTCTTCAGTCTTCACACTTCAGTGGCTAGTCGATGAACCCGTTTACCGAAGATTTTAGTTTAATTATAGACGAAGAGTTTCAACTTAAAACTAATAATTAGCCTACTAATTAGTTTTATAATTGAGTAGAAAGAATGGGCTTATAGGTGGATTCCTTAAGTTGTCTTGATCTTAAAATTTCGTTTGGAAAGATGGTCTGGTAAAGTGCGTGTAAAGTCCACGATCAGGTGGAAGATTGGGTGTAAATGATTGATTTTGTTTCTCTACGAATCAATAAGACCAAAAAGAAAAATTTACTGTATTAAGAAAATGGTTTAGTAAACACTACATAGTGATTCCATGCTGATTAGTATCTTTTTCAGCATTATTTTTCCTGTGTTTCAGATTCTTTTCTTTGGCATACTGTACTGTTATATTTTCCCTTTCTGCATATTTATGTTCATAAAAGAGACCAGTCTAGAGTTTTCATTCATGTATTTTCGTCCAAGTAAGTCTCTGTGTTTCCACTGCCTTATGTTAAAAACCTACTTCATGAAGTAATGTTATATCCGTTTTTCAAACAAGTGAATATTTGAATGAGAATATTCTCCACAGTTTGACGCTTCTTGTCAACATTGGGCAAAGTATTTTGGACCGCTAGTGAATCCCAATTACGGGTCTTTAGAATGTAACGTAGCATTTTCCACTGCCTTATATATTGCAAGTTAGCTCATCCCATATGAGCACAAGTAAATTGACAACTTGTTGCGATTACTTGTACAACTATATCTAGAGACTTGATCGGTCTGATTGGCAACGTCGATTCCACTGCATGACAATTGGCAGTCGTTGCACATTAAAAAGGTCAGTTCTCAGGTAACGGCCTGGTTCCACGAATGTGGGACTAATGCAACACTTAATCAGTTACTAGGAAGGTGGCATCAGCTGACTGACGATGGCTCGACAACGCATGCTCGCACCCCCGCGGCTTGGGCCTCGACGAGGAGTGAGCAGTGCCAGTGATGCCACTGTTGGCTCAGGTAGTCTAGTCAGCCTGCTCTAGGGGACCATCACGGCAGAGCAACTTCAGCAGGCAAGTTAGATGGCATCCTGTCATATCACAGCCATTTTACATAGCACATCATTTGAACTTACAGTTTCATATATCTCGCAAGCAATCTCTATAAAGCAACACCGGTTCATTCAGCCGCAATAAATGTTGCATTTATAGGTTTGATTCAAATACTATATAGGTTTTAGTAAACAGATTTAGTTAGCTAGTTCATACATAGAATTGGCAACCTCGTTTGATTTTTAATTGTTTGAAGATTGCTTCCATTTAGAACCAAATTGGAATACACTGAGAAACTTTTTATTTATTGAATAAAAGTTGACACGTAAATTTTTTAAAATATATTTTTCCTAGAACTATGAGCTCTAGCTAGTAGATGCAGCATGCATGAACTTTATAAGTTGATTACTCCTTGAAATCTCCTTCCATATATGTGCTATTTGCCATCGTTTTTATTTAACTTTTGTTTTAGTCCATCCCTATGAGATATAGGTTGATAAAATTAAATTGGGAAATTAGTGATGGCTGGGGCTACTAATATAATATAAAAATAAGAATAACAAATTTAAAAAGAATTAAAATTACACCCTAGTTCCCATTAATATTATAAAGACCTTGATGTCGAGCCCCGACTTCTCAGATCGTATCCCATGTAAATTTTGGAATGGTTACTATATCACCAAACCACTCTCACGGAGAACTGCATTTCAGGAAAAGATTCGCGGAACTTGAACAATAAAAGAGGACTAACCAAAACATGGATCTATTTTACTGTCACTGCTTAGAACAGACTGAGAAGTCTTGAACATCTTCTATCCTATGACAGGTTCATTTTCTGAGGATTTTCGGTAGGAAGTATCCATTACTCTTTCTTATGTATCTTCTGTGGTAACAGTGAAGGTCCCCTCAAATGACGGACGAGATATAAAGAATAAACCCCTCAAGAAATAGCTACAAAGAAGGAAAATCATCTTTGCTCTGAGGGAAGAAGCCAAAGTTATTACCATTTAGTTGAAATAGCAGAAATACTAATAATATTTTTGAGACGCAATGAAAAACTGTCCTGTCGTGTCGTTTATATTCGGCCTTCCATTAAGTTTTATGTGGATTACACTGATTTCTTTCATTTCATAACAATGGAATAAACGTAATACAATGTTCTTTTTGGATTTCTATTTTAAATGATAAATTTACAATCGTGACAATCTAAACATGCTTCGGTAGAGGCTTCATCTGACTAGTTTTTGGGATTGTGCCTAATTCCCTGATGTTATAACATCGCAAATATAGTGGTAAATTCAACACTCAGATAGATTAAGAAATCTGTAGAAAATATCCATTGTTGGAGATCAGATAAGTAATAAAATAGAGTTTAACATTGAATACTAAGAGAAATGGCAAAAAAAAAAGAAAAAAAAGGAGATGGAAAATGATTATATCCCTATAATGAATACACATTAGATGGTTTTGAATTTTTTTAAATTTATGAGCTCTCTACCTTAAGTTATCTTGGGTTGTTTTCAGGCAGACTGCAACTGCAGCTGCAGTTTTTCGTAGATGTTGCTGTTAAATATTTCGCTAGGTTAGTAACACTAGTGTGCCATAAACGACTTAGAATTGTAGTTTATCGGTATGTCATGCATTTTGATGGATCAGTATATCAGTATGTCCATTCAGATTGGCATAAGTACAATCTTCCATGAATCGCCAACATCGGGAATTTTCGATTATACATGCTAAAAAAAGAAATCGTGTTTGCTTAAATGTATATTTGCTTGATATCATTTCAGGATCTTTACATGCCCTAGATTACTTAACCAATTAAAATTCGAGCTTTGTATGATGGACCTGATTGATGCCTTGGTACTCCAATGTATAGGACAGATTACTCATATCCGTTATCAATACTGAATGAAATTGCTAAATTTATTTATTTCAGCATGTCCTAAGAATTGTTTTTGTGACATCCAAAAATAGATAAATTACACTAATGTAAGTGCACAGATATTTAATAACATTTTTCCGGGTTATTTTTACATATTTGCCAGATTTCTGACTACAACAAATCCATTATTGGCTTACATCAATACCACCATAGACTAATCTAACTTTTGTTTAAAAAATCTGTCTCTAAGTAAGACTCCGATGGAAGACCTTCCGGCGATGTCAGATACTGGGAGTAATTGCAGACAGGGGATGAGAGAGTACACTGGCTGGTAATCGGACAAGTGCCCACTTAAGTTCAATAGACCCAAGCGTGCGGTGCCGCCATTTAAGGCTCAGGACTGAGGCGGCTAAGTTTCGACGATTGCGATAATCGCTGCTTCAGAGGACCTGCTCAAACTATGACTTAACACTCTTCTGTCGGCAACTGATGCCCGCACTCTCTGATCGAAGAATCGCCGCCAGCCAATCTGGGGTACTATTGTTTCTTTCCATATAAGCAAAACTTCCTGTTCTGTTGTAAAAAGGACATGTAAGTTTTCAAAATAATTAACAATTAATGGATTGCATCGCAAAAATTTGAAAGGCCCTCTTGTCATATTCATTTATTCAAAACTGTAGAACAAGTGAATAGAATGATGAGTGATAATAGCAATAGAATGAAATGGGACAAAGAAAATCTAGCGACACTTCCCCACTTGAAGGATTAGATTGTTCGACATAATTTAAAATAATAAAGCCCTACTCAACTCAAGTAAGTCTTGTGATGTTCGTCCCATTTAGGTATATAAAGAATTATTAAATCTGCACCAGTGATAATCCGAAGTAGTTTTGTTGGGTCTTTTTCTGTTATCAGTAGTTTTTTGTTTGTCCTATAACTTTATGTTCCATTTGCCCAAATGGGTCTTAGTTAGTAAATGTAAGTTTTCAATTTTGTACCTGAGGTAGGTAGGTGATCGTCTGTTTAGCAAGTAATAAAGTTTTTTTGTTTTTTTTAATTTAAATTTATTGATATTTATTATTGGTTAGCCGTTTATTGAGTTTTCGGGAAATAAGTTTATTTTTCGAGAATTTAGCCCAGGGTTTTCATAGAAAAATCTACCCGAACCAGACTCATTCTCTACAGGAAAACGCAATAGAGAAACCTGCATGCAACTGAACCTTGGTTCTCAATTGTTCTCCTTGTTCGTTTATTTTAACAATTCGCTCATTACTATGTCTTGATGTTGAGATATTCCAGAAATAAAAGGAATATGAATAATTGTTTCATGAGGACCTTTAATTCACCAATGGAAATGGTGGAACAAACACAAACAATGTAGGTAAAATATTAAACTTACCTAACCTCATCCTACCAGTTCTATTATATTGACTTAAATAAAATCGAGAAAATATGAATTGGGAAAATAAATTCTTCCTCTATAGGATTGACGCTAAAGTTTCTGAACAAATTCAGTTAAGGGTTGACACTTTTATCAACACAATGTTAATAACCAGACCCTTAAATGTCTGATACTCCATGCTTTTGAATGATTTTTTTCGATCAAATAAATATACTTATACTCCAGAAATTACTCAATATTTTGTGTTTTATTGAATAGTTCGAGCCTAGTGTTGCATGTCAACTCTCTGGATTGGCACCTTGAACCCTAACTCAGACCAGTTCGCTCTTTTAGCTGACAAATAAGCAGGTTAATAAACAGCGAACAAATAATTGATAGCTGGGGCTACCGTAGATTGAGGGGCTTTATCAGTATGGCCTAAGGGTCGATGAATAACAAAAAGCGTTCGTGATAAGGGGAATCGATGGATGCCAATCTCTTGTCTGTGTCCGGTTCAAATTGAAACAGGTACCTATCAGCCAATGAATCAATGGTAATTGGTTTTTTTATCAGCCAGCAGTGTAAATCCTATATCGCTGTACATACTGCCTATTTGGCCATGAGTGAACAAGGGATGTTGTAGCTTACTAAGATGACAATGAATTGGTTTTCGAAACCAGTTGTCAGTTTGAAAATAAATTTCCTGTGCAATAATACAGAGAAAATATTTGTAAATTGGCAATGAAACTGGCGCTAAACGTACGAAAACAAAGACTGGGAAATCATATCCACAGCACAAGAAGGTATTACAGTTACAATAGAAAAACAAAAGCCTACTAAATGTTAATAGTGTATCACTAGTTTATTATCAGCTGATTAATACTAACTGTGACTTTGGCTACCTAAGTAAAGTAGTTTGTGAAGTTTGCCTGTTGTCACCCCAGGGATTCTGTTTTCAACTGTAGGCTGGTTGTAGTGTTCACATTGAAACGCTCTTCGAAATTTATCCGTCAGCTCTGTTCTGTTTGGATTGAGTTGATTAAGTTTGAGCCGCGTCACCGGATACGAGCCAGTGGAGGCTGGCCAATAGAGCGAGAGCCCGCTTAAGCTCAGGATAAGATTTGAGAAACTGGCCATTGCCAGGACTACGCCGCATTTATAGCAGGTCTCGAGGCCGCTGCCGTTCTAGTCTCCAAGGATTATAGGGATGACTGTGTTACGGGATTAGGGTGGTTGGATAGGTTACTATGGAATTTCATGAACTTGGAATGGATGAGTTCAAGAATGTCAGGTATATTAAGATCATTATGAAGGGTTTTGTTTCTGACGTAATAAGGAGCATTTACTATTGTTCCCAGGACTTTTGATTGAAAGGATTGGATAAGCTTGATGTTCGATTTTTTGCTGTCCCCATAGCTTTATTCCGTATGTCCAGATTGGCTTAAGTATAACTTTGTAGATTAGTAATTTATATTGAGTGATGGGATGTCCTTCAAAGTAGTCTGTACAGTTGTTCAAAGCGTTTGTTTAGTTCTTGTCTTTTTAGCCTTGTGTGTGGGTTCCATTTCGGCATTTTGTTGAGATGGAAGCCTAAATACCATACTGTCTCGGATACACGAAAAGGAATGGAATTGAAAAAAAACTAGTTGAGAGAACATGTGGCATAGGGTAAAGGTAATTTGGGGACATTTTGTTTCATTAACTTTGATCCACCACTGATTGCACCAATACTCCATATCATCCTGTTTTGACACCAAGTTAAAGATAATTTATTGCAGCAAGTAACTTTTTATGATGAATTGTTAAAAGCGCATTCAAGATGATCGACATTTAACAATAATAATGACACATATCACATATGAGAGAGTGTATCCGTATAATGATCCGGATAGGGTTATTTTTCTGGTAATAACCACCTTGAATACTTCGATAGAACTACTTTTGGAAAATTGCTGCAAGAGGATAGTGCTAACGTTTAACCATTTCATAAGTAATTTGTTATGCCAGTCGCTGTCGAGGGCCTCTCGAAGTCCAGGAAAGCGCAAACTGTGAACTTCTTCGCTTCAAAACCGGCTATTTTTATAATTACTAGTGATTGGGCTCATCTTCTCGTTCTATGATTACATATTCTGTTGTTTTTTTTCAAAGCTCTCAAATTTGAAAATTAATGAATAAGGAAAAATAAAATGCTAATTAGTTGCAATAACAATATGAATGTTGAGTTTTATCGCCAAGAAGGTGGTTATAATCCTAGTAACACCATATTTTTATAAACAATTTTAATCTCTTAATTCATTTGGATATCATGAACGATTAATAAGTGATGGGTTATCATATCGAAACAAAATTGCGTCGACATTTTTGATCAAATCAGAAGTATTTTCAATGTGTCCAGGATGGGATAAAATACTTTTATGAGTAAAAGTGGAGCGAAAGGATTACAGGTAAAATCATCATTAATGACAAACACAATATGTGTTTTTTTTTACAGCACAATTCGGTGTGTTATAGCCTTTACCTACATTGACATTGTGTTTGCACGAAACTATTTGCATAGAGATCAGTAAATCTACGTTGCAATTTAGCTATTATTAAAACAGCGAGATAAGCATGGCAGTGAGAATTTGCAGCTGTAGATCAAACGTAAAAGATTTTCTCGGCTCGATGTATAAAGGAATCATGAGGGAAAACGTGCACGCTAGCTGAAGATTAAAGTCATTGACCACAAAAACAACTTCTTAGGTCATTTCAGCTCCTAACGGTTTTAATTCCTTTAATAATTGATCTGATAAGTGATATTTTCTGACAGCCTAATTATGTTTTATTGATATGAGATGAATGTTTTTGAATGTCAAAGCCTTACTTATTTAAGGGCGGGAATGAAAAGGTCAGTTGTCCAGATGTCAAACGTGTTTATTGCGCATGAGCTGTTTAGATAGATCATGCTTCTATTTTCAATTGGTAAGAAGTGATCTTTGCGTTGCCAGACATACGACTGCATATATTTGTGTATTATTTTAATTTACATCAACAATGAAAGTAAACAAGCCATTAAAATTCATATAGCATAGTCCATTTTGTTTGTTAATTATTTACACCGGTGTGTGCTCCGGTCAAGAGACACCTACTTCTTTTTATGGAAATAAATTCACTGTCCATCAAGGGGTTTTACCTTCATCAGATAGGTTTATCAAACATAATACAAAATATCAAAGAAAACTATGCTAACAACTGCTGTTATAATGCAGACCTCCAAAGATGTTCACTGTAATTGTTGTCAAAATATAAAGAAAACAACGGATATCCCTAGAGAAAAAGGATTTTAATTGTTAAGATCCATACACTCCAGACCATATCTGAATGATTCATGTGGAATTATCGGAAATGTTTAATATATCCGATTATCAAAGGCTGTTTCGGTTAAAACTTTCTTTGTTTGAGAAAACATGCTTTTGAAGATTTGTTTATACATAATATGACCGTATTTCGAGTAATCGTGGGCCCACTATTTCTTCATCTTTATTTATTTTTAAAACTTCGCCTCTCAAAGGGCTGTAATGATGCACACCTATTTGACATCTACTACCGACAACTATGTACTTCCACCTATAGTAGCTGAGGCACTATATTAAGGGCAGAGATGGCCACAATAAGCACAACTCACCTGAATATAGGACAATTAGCCCATCGATAAGGCTGTGGGCGATCTTGTGGGACGAAACGCCCACGGGCCTGCATCACACTCCAGTAAAGTATCCGAATTTTCAATGATCTTCAAAGCCTGATCCTGGTAACTCCTCGTACCTTCATCTTTATTATATCCTATAATATTAAATGTTAGTATATCTAATTATAATTGTGTAACTATTATAATTGATTTGAATGATACGAAGAACATACTGAAAATTTCGTTACTGCCAATGTTAAAGAAAACCTTTTCGTCAATTTCCTTCAATAAAACAATTTTCATTGTTATAAAAAATAAGAGGTTTGTCTTTCTATAAAATTTTGATTCTTATACATAACTTTTACATAAATGAATTGTGATAGTTTGGAAGGACGTACTTGCTATCTCTACTGCTCAGGTGTTCCTGGCATATGCTCTTATGTCATATACACTCTCCCAATGGATGCGTTACTCGCGTAACTTCCACAGTGGGCAATTTAAGCTACTTCGTAATCATAATTGCTGGAAAACAGGGTAATATATATAGAATATTACATCTTATATCATTCCGTAATCTTTTCATTCTCGGGCACTCAAAATTTATATATTTTTCGAGGTTCAACAAATATGGACTAAGGAAAAACTACGACCGTGAACTAAGGATGAGCGATTGTCGATTGTTAAAATCTATTGATCTATTCTTCTGTACCACCGATTGTCTATCGTTTATATTTTAAAAAAATTTATGGTGAGTTAAATAATCTTTGTAGAGGAGAGAGGAGAGAGTATTTTAAAAGAAATGAAAGAAAAGCTTTATTATGAAGTACAAGCAAAACACTGGTATATACAAATATAAAGAGTTATGTTACTACATTCTAAGTGGGATGTGTGGGAACAAGTGGGGTCTGGGGCTAAAGCTGAGGGAGTTCTGGGAATTGGGATGGAGGTCTTGAAGGAATGCGGTTGCTTACTTAAAAATATCAGTGACTTCCATGAAGTCACGAGGCAGGTATACACTAGAAGGGGCTTGCTTCTACTTTCAGCATTGTATATAATATTAGCATTACAATATTCTTAGCATTATATAACTGTGGATGTGCGCACTTTTCAAGAGGACCGCCCAACCACCACCCGGGTCCCCCTCCCACCGATTCAGTTTCACGGTAATATTTCGTTGGAAAATACTTCAAATATTCCGCAAACATTCTCTACCTTTATTTTTTAGCCCAAATAAAATGTAAATTCAATAAATTAGAAAAAACGCCTTTCTGCCTTTTTTTGTATATATTTTTTAAGAGAGAAAATAATGCTGTTTCAATTTTATTTATTTTATATTTTTTATGTATTCGCTTGTAACAGAAAATAAAGATATATCTTGAAGATTTCCGTAGGGTATTATGGTTCTAAGAACCACAGGTGGCTGGCAAAATTTTCGAGAAAATTCATTAAACAAGGAACTCAGGCACAACATAGGCAACTAAACTAATTGAAAATTTATAGATAAAAAGTACATGGAATCCACGGCTCTTAAATCCCTTTATATTCTTCTTTAATTTTTCAGTTGACATCACCGATCCCACTAACAATCAGTGTGTAGTCTCTGGTGTGCATTTCTATATTGAAATATGAGTGCAGAAAAGCCAGACGATTGGACTCTTTTTGTTAGTTGTTTTACATGTAATTTGTTAAAGTACTTGTGTGTAATTAAAAAATTTTAGAGGAGGAATTTCAGGGCATAGCTATGTTGTCGTCACGAGCCATTTTTCTTAGAATGGGATTTGTAATTCCTAGTTTTAGCAACCAGAAAAATGACAATAAGGCAAACGGCTGTGAATATCGCCGAACCTATCCAGTCAGTTTTAAATGAATATTATATTCCTTCAGACAAAGAAGTTTGTTTTGTGCAAACAACGCAAGTAATATGTCAAATGCTGCTAATGATAAGAAAATTGAAAAATGATGTTGTGACCACTTTCAAATCGAGTAGTGTAGCTTGTGAAATTTTGAAGAGAGAGCGTGTCACTCTCTGCCAAGTTTGAAGTTGTTCAAGAAGTTCCGACAAGATGGAATTTTACTTTTTTCACGACTAAAAGAATTCTCGAAAAAGGTGACCCATAATAGCAATATCAATGTTGGAAAATAGTCAAATGTCATTTTTATTATTAATTATACAACTTCATCGCTGATTATATCCTGAATGACGAAATGGGGATTTGCGCTTGTCGTACTAAAAACTTCCACGGGTAAAGGGTACATGCAATATTAGTAGCTGGTAGCTACGTATAATCAATCGCATTGACTTGATTGACTGAATATCATTCCGCAGATACTCCTTGGTAAATATACCAATGACATATAAATGGCTATGGTGACCGATGACATATGAGAAAGCACTCCTTAATATGCATCTGCGAATGCAGCACGAGGAGACAACTGTAATTCCAAATTTATTTTTGTCATTATTTTTATTATCAATAAAGAGGTTTTGAAAGAAAAAAAAAAAAAAAAAAAAAAAAAAAAGAGAACTGGACGACCAAAACAATGACACTGTTAATGTGTCCGGGTTCCATTCCCAAAACCCATATTTATGGGTTTATTTTACTTTCTCGCCGGAGAGAGTTTCCCCTAAGGCTGAAGAAATAGTCAGCTAAAACAGGAGCCGCTTCAGTCCATTGGAAGCTTATGTGCAATTTTGTTTTGAAAAGTAACTTTTGGTTGATGTAGTAAAATAATTTTTAGTTGTTTTGGATATTCATACTTTTTTACTTTTGATTTCAGTGCTTCATATGTTTAAATTACTTCTTTTTTACACACAACTGTTTAGAATTTTTTATTTAACTACTTTTCACTAATAATAAATTAGTAGTAATTTGTTTAAATAAATATGCTTTTCCTTTTGATATTACTGTCTATTTTATAGCTATACCTATATATCATGTTATTACTCATATATGTATACACTTAATAAAAGTTTTTGAAAAGGCGTTTTGATATCTCCAAGATGTTCGTTTGTTAATCCATGAATCGATTGTGCAAGGTCGATAGTATCAGAATTGTGAGGCACTATCGACAATCTGCCATCCCTAAAGTGCACCCGCTGGTCTGAACTGATGTCTTTCAAGTTCATATGTCCCTCCTAGAGGATGAAATCTGTAGACAATTATATAAACATCAAAACGGAATAAGCATCCAAGGAGTTGGTAGACTCTGAGATGGCTGAAGTGACTAGGAGCCTTATCCACATTTGCTTTTATAAACGACTCACCCGATTGCTTCTGATACCGTTGGAGAATGTTGGCTAGTTCGTACGTCGATATCATAGGCATTATATCTATATATATATATATTTTTTTTTTCCTTAGCTCGCAAATTTTTAAGGTTATGGAAGGGAAAAATAAAGGAATTTATTTGGGGTAAGCGGATCCTGTTTTACTATAAATAAATTGGCTAAACCAATTATATTACAATGCATTGTACTTATTCGTTGCGAATAAACTATTGATACTGTTGTGCACTATCGAACGTTTAGAAAAACCCGATCTTCAATTCAAACAATGTTTGTCATTCTCTGACACCATGTACGGGTGGATTCTACAGGGTATAATCCAGCCATCTCGTTCTATGTCGACCTCTCCTCCTCCCTAGTTTTGAGCAAATTTCGACTTGGAAATATTTAAATAACCTTGACATAGCTTCGATTACGTACATTGTTTTATTGAATCCCAAATGTTTTAGACTTTACTCGCATTATTTTAGACCTCTGGAAAAGCATTCAATATCTCATTTGTCAATTTACTTTGAAGATACTGTACTTTGGTTGGGCCATAGTAAAATGAATCGAAATCCGTTGTTGAAAAGGAGTTGTTACACAAATACACCCTGGAGAAACATTTAGTCCACTTATTACATGATACATGATTACCTTCACCATCGAGAGCTCCTGTGAATGGAAGACCATTTAATTGAGGACATTGTCAACATCATTAGTTGTCCATTCTGTTGGCAGAATGGCCTGATCAGGCGGTGTGATCTATCACTGGCTGCTGCTCCGGGTCCTCGAGGCAGATTGATGGACTACCGTCTTCAGCCATCATCAGCCTTGGAGGGCACGCGGTACGACCACTCGGCGACTCACCATTCAATAGTCGATCTCTTGGCCGGGGGTTCGCTATCATCCCAATCGGCCGGTTAATAAGTTCATGGATCCAATGAAGGTAGTTCACACTAGTTCGACTATTTACAGAACCAATAAGCAGGGAAGAAAGAGACAGTGACCCTTTGATCTGATGTACTCCAACAGTGATCCGAAGGAGGTTCAGTCACCGAGAAAAAGCCACAGACGTCAAGAATAATCAATCTTAAAAAAATATCTTAGAATAATAAACTCCGCTGCCTCCTTCGCATGCGAGGGAGGTGACAATCACGAGGACTTGGGGGGCCTCAGGGCTGTTTGTAAATATTGTATGAATGAGCGAGTGAATGATGTTGTAAATATGGTATGAATGATAACATTTATCTCAATTAATTGCCTAATAAAGAAGGCAGATTGTAATTTTATCTTAATAAATAAGAATAATAAACATAATTTCATTGGAGATCAGCACAAATACATGATAATTAAAATTAATTATTGATGTTTAAATATGAATTTAAACAACAAATACCACTAATAAATTGCCTTGAAATATACTCTTTTTATAATAAGCTCATTGAAAGGAATTAAGCTTACAAGGTACCAAGATTTGAATCTTAAAATAATAAGATATTGTCACAAAGACTTGTAATCGAAATATTTTTCGTGATGCTTGACTACATGTTAAATTTTCGACTACTATTCACAGACAATGTTAAATTTACAAACAATGATGATTAGTTTTAGAAGGACACTATGTTTCATGGTTTTTTCCTTGATACATTTTCACATACACACACACTAGGAATCGGTGATTTTTTTTTAGTGGTAATTTTATTGATTAAATATATATACTCTTTATTGGGCTATAATTACAATCTGCCTTTTATAAGGCAATCAGTAATTGCGATAAACGCTCTCATTCATACCATACTTACAATTCATCATTCACTCACTCATTCATACAATATTTACAGACAGCCCAGAGACCTCCCAAATCCACTGCGAAGAGAGAGCGGAGCCTTGGGAAGTCCCCCACGCTCCTCCGTCAGCCGCGTCACCGGATACTAGCCAGTCGAGGCTGACCAAGAGCGCGAGAGCCACAGACGCTCAGGACATGATTGGAGTAACTGGCCATTGCCAGGACCCCCGCTGTCACGCGTTTATAGCAGGTCACGAGGCCACTGCCGTTTTAGTCTCCGAGGAGGATTATAGGGATGAGTGGCGCAGTGCAATGACTGTGCTACAGGATTAGGGTGGTTGGAAAGGCTACTGTGGAATTTCATAAACTTAGAAGGGTTGAGTTCTAGAATGTAGAGTATATTAAGGTCGTTATGAAGGGTTTTGTTGCTGACATAATAAGGGGCATTTACTATTGTTCTCAGGACTTTTGATTGAAAGGATTGGATACGCTTGGTGTTCGACTTTTTTGCTGTCCCCCATAGCTCTATTCCGTATGTCCAGATTGGCTTAAGTATAACTTTGTAGATTAGTAGTTTATTTTCTATTGAGAGATGGGATGTCCTTTAAGTAGTCTGTACAGTTGTCCAAAGCGCCTGTTTAGTTCTTGTCTTTTTAGTCTCGTATGTGGGTTCCAGGTCAGTCGTTTGTCGAGATGGAAGCCTAAGTATCGTACTGTCTCGAATACAGGGAGAGGAATAGAATTAAAATGAACTAGTGGACAAGTCTTGCGACAAAGGGTGTATTGATTAAAAAGGTTTATTTTAGGATGCCAAATTGTTGTTTTAAATTGTTAAAGTTTCTAGAAAATTGTAATCGGAGTCAAAACTGTAACCAGAAACCTATATGCATATTTTTACCAATAAATAAGCATTTTACACATATTGTATACAATGAACACTGTATTTATACTTCCAGTAAAATACTTTCATTACTCACTTTTTTGGTATTAATTTCGAAAAAGGATCAAAAGTGGACCACCTTGCTTTTTGAGCCGGTTGTGAAACTTCCGGCATGCATACCCTTTCCCTATATCCTCTGTAAGAGGATCTCGTAGGCGTCACCCACGCATTTCCGCCCGCGCTCCCTTGTTTGGGTATTTAGGATCACTCCGTTCTTTTTATCGATACGCCTCTACAGTATACTTCTATCTGATAGAATCTCTCATATGTAGCATTAAATAAAATGTCATAATTTATGACTCAAACATTATTGATTTATTAAAATTGGTTGGGCTTAAATTTATTCGTATTTTAAATTTGAACATGGATAGTTTTAAACGAAAGTATTGCTAGTGTTCCGCATTAATATTTTTGTTAATACCAGTTTATTTTTTTTATTCCCAACCGTACATTTTTTTTAAAACTTTATTTAATGATTGACAACTGTGACTTATTTGTTGATTGACAACTGTACAGTCACAACCACCGACTTTGCTGTAAATGCCCAGTTGAATATAAAGTAAATTTAACATAACAATCAGTGAATGAATGAAATGAAGCATCATATTTTTTTTTTGTTTGATGCTTTATCACATGTGGTTTTATTTGTCCATTTTCCTGATAGCTTTTTGCAGGTATGCATATTCCCTACGGTATGTATAACAGATCAATTGCCATGATGTAATGTGTGTGTGCTACTTTGCGATCGATGTCGCTAGTCTGACTTTTTTTTCTAATGCGCTATTTGTTTGTCTTTATAAGTATAACATCTACTATCTAGATATATCTAGATCTACATTACCTGTATGCCCATGTTACCCTGAAGAGTGTCACCATTATATGTATATGTTATCATAGAGCAGCCTCTATGGAATGGAAAGCGGCTTCTCATTCAAGAACCGAGAACGCTCTAGTAATTAATGGTTTAAATGATACTTTTTTATGCCCAAGAGAAATATTTTTAATTTAAGATTTTTATTTAAGTTTATCGTTTACATAATTTAAAAATTTGGCCAGAAGCCCAAGTAAAATAATTCATGTTTTTGTGCCAGCTTCACCATTAACAAGTAGAATACCCTCTTTACGGACTAGAAAACACTCACTTTTACACATTTTTATAAATGCATCAATAAATCTAAGGCGTCAGTATCGAGAGACGGGGCTAGTTCACCTAAGCACCCACCTCAGATCAACACGATTCCTCGGCGTAGTTTATAGTTAGTTTGTAAGTTAGTTTTAGTTCCAGCTGTAACTCGAATGTGAGGCCAAACCAGGTCCTGTATTAGTTTGTATAATTGTCCATCCTTCAAAGTTCCTCCTTAAAATTCATGTGTACAAGGAGCCCATTTTAGTTTACATCTATTGGTTTTGTATTTGTTTCAAAAACGTTTTAAAGGGTTCAATTTTATTTAGTCGGACACTTGAAATGAACACTGATGTTTCTCACTCTCTTTCTGCACTGGCGTTTGCTGCTTTATTCCAACCAAGGTTTTCTTATTTAATTAGTTCTGCACCACTCTATTCCTTACCCGCTAGATTTAGTCTTGGCGCTGCCAGCCTCCAGGTCCTCCCCATTGGAGATTCCTGACTTCTGCCCGCTAGCAAACTAGCATATCCTTGGAAGGGACCTCTGAAGGGGATGGGGCCCTACCAAATATACCCAGTAGTGGGTGTAGTAGCCTCTGATTGGCAAAACGGTCATATGGTTGGCCGAAATATCTTTAGACCACCGTTGTCAGACCCACACCTTCCTAGTTGGATTATCAGACTTCGTCACACAAAAACTAGTATATTCTAGGAAGGGACCTCTTCCATGTAGACGATGATATCTTGGGCCCTATGTAAGCCCAAATGTAGTTTGAGTAAGCCAAAATGTATTTAGCAGCGTCTCCCCCAGCGGTCCAGTTTGCCCATTTCCAGTTCACACTCGCCTTTAAAATCAGGACGGGTTTTCCCTACGCTTAGATACCGAGTGTAAACCCGAAGTCATTCAAAGACCATGTAAACTACCTATAATACCTAGCCTGTATCTCTTCTCCTGAACATAGTGCATGTCGGTCACACTAATCCAGGCATTAATTCGGGCACACTACATTCTAAGATCTTATGGAGGCAGATCAACAAGCCAAGACCAATTAAGCTGCCCGTTGGCTAGGCCATGAGCAAAGGTCAAAGACCGCAGGTTTATCTTTTTCTGACCCCCACCGGGCAGTACCTAGGTCGACGAGACCTCCCCCGGCAGGCGTGTCCGACGTTTTAGTCACTGAAACCGGATACATGTGGCCCCTACATTTATTTTATTACAGTAGTAAGTGATGAACAGTAGAAAAAGCATAAATAGGTTATCCTACATAGTAAAAATAATAAAGAGAAAAGTAAACAAAATTAACTAAGGACATAGAATTTCATTAGGTTAATGCTATTCTGACATTACATGTTTTTGTGCAGTTATGACAGAACCTCTTATTTGCTTATTTTAACTGCTTATTTCTCATGTACCAAAGACAGTATCTGTCTGCGTGTGTACATACTGCTGTATTGCGGGTAATTGTAGCATGCCTGTTGGTTGTCTTGGTGTACCGAGGCTAATTGTTAATTATGCACACCGTTGTTTTGCACTACTTCCAATTTCCTGCAATTCGCTGCATAAGTGTAACTCCAAACCGGTGAAGCATATGTCAATGTGAGGTAGATTACTGTTTTATGAAGTATTAATTCGTTTTCGGGTGTTGATTTTCTGTTGATGCAGGGCGACATTTTACTAATGAGGTGTTTGGTTTCACATTTATTTTTTAAGTGGTTGAGAGACCAATGAGACCAGGGTAGTTATTATTGGTTATTGTTTGGGGAATAATATTACCTTTGTTTTAAGTGGGTTTAAATTTCCATTTATGCATGTTATGCTTACTGTATCTGTTTTAAATGATTCTGTATACATTGCAGGGCCGTCAGAGTATAAGTAAGTTTCGCCTTTCGGGTCGATGGGATTTTGGAAATGTATAAAAAATAATGTAGGAGATAGGCAAGAACCTTGAGGGAGTCCTGCTGATAGGTAGATGGTTTCGTTTGTTTTTAGGGAATATACTTCCATAAATTCGTACTTATTGTTTATATGTATATGTGTGTTTAATATTCACAGCAATGTTCATAAAAACATGACGGCAATAGAGCCGTGACGAAACATAGGTAAAATATGTAAATGAAAATAAGATAGGATAAGATGGCTGTTAAAATTTTATGAAATGCGCAGCCATAAAAAGGACTCAGTTAGGATGGGCGGCCGGCAGTCATTAATAGAGGAAAAAGGCCGCCTGCCGCGGGTTAGTACCAGTCAATAGCATCCTTGCTGGCTCGCTTAACGTTTCACCGTGTTTCACTTATTCAGATCATAAATCCGCAGCCATTAACTTTATTCAATGATGGCGTCCTTGCTAATGGAATACCGATTAACGGTCGAGTTATGGATGACCTAGAGTTAAACGGCTTGCTCGTATAGACTCCGGTCGGCCCAGAGGACGCTTTTTGCACACTCTCCCATTTTAGCATACAGAGTGAAGAGGAGGAAGACACTCGCTAGAAATCGAAATTCTATCAATGGATATTCAAGATTGGTACATAAGACATAAGGGGATAATTACTAGCGAAATCTTACCTTTCAATGAAGCTTTAGTAAGTCTGAAGTATAATATACTATCAAACCCGCTATTGTTACATTCATGTTATAATATAATAACAATAATAGAAAAACAAAATTTCTTGACCAGTCCTTCAAAGTTCCCTATATACTAACGTACAGAAAACAAATTCATTTCTGGCAAACAAAAATATTTATTAGCTTAATCACAAAGTAAAGTAAGACAGAGCAATATAAAGCGTAATGCTCTATAAGAAAAGAAAAAAAAAAGTAAAATATTGTTTAATAGCATTCAGTAAATAATATGTAGATTTACAGGATAGTGAGGAGGGTTTTGAAGATAAAGAACGAAGAAACATGGCGGATATTAGGAGAAGGGGGAGTTACAGAGGGAGGTGTAGCAAGTGAGAAAGGAACGATCGTATCCTGCAGTTTTGTCGGATAATAATACCAATATGCGTTGAAAATGCATTAATACAACAACAGGCTAGTTAACGCAGCACTAGCAGCAAAGCTTTGGATCAGCTCATCTTTGCTTAAGCGAACATTTAATCTTATTGAATGTCAAGGTTTGTTATCTAAAATAAAGTGTTTAACATTTGCTGAGTGCAATATTGTCATTGAAATGAGTGAGACTATGCTTGACAATCATTATATTTTAGTTTCAATTGGTCAAACGAACGAACTCAAAGTGAGAAGTAACGACAGAGATCGTTTAGGGATGTGTGTAGATTAGTTGGTAGATAGAGAGTATCTGGTACCACATGGGAACAGATAGAGGGACAACCGTGGACGAATGGGCAAGGATAGAGATGAATGGAGAAAGTGGACCGTATGACGTGCTCGTCGATGCTGAGAGGGACAAAAGAACAAGTGAAAGAAGAAGAAGCTTTGGACGGGATCGTAACCAGTTGATAACTTGCGATGAAACTTGATGCCTCTAGGAGATTAATCAATATTTGTAATACTAATTAACTTAATAGATTTATGATCAATGCCTTTGCTGTAGTCCAAGTCATTATCTCTTCTCCTATTTCTTACCAATTAGAATGACAAGCAAGCTGCATGAATTTTTTCGAATATTAATCAAAGGATAATGAGCAAAAATACTTAATTTTATAATAATCTCGTAGTTTCTTTGGAATATTACTTAAAGTGGATTATTACTTAAAAACTGTCAATTTTAGATGGATTATCAACAACGAAAAATGAGCCTAACTAAATGTTTTATAATTTTAGTATACCATTTCACAATCCGGCATATATCTTTTAATTTACACGTTTATTATCTCCTCTTATTTGATTGTATTGTGATGTACCTTAAGGAATCCGGAATGTTTTGATATGTATGGTTAATATTTGAGTTGGAATCGATAATTTTTATTAGCGCTATAGTGGTAAAATGTATCCAGACAAACGGATTCTTAGCCCATCTGCTAAAATGTTACATGAATACATGTTTTTAGAGAACAGTCCTAACTTATGATCCTAAGTTACATTTACCAATATTTGTAATACTTCGACTGCATGAGGCGATATCTCCAATCCGGAATGAAATGCTTCTTTTAGGAGTCTGCTCGGCGTGAGATTATTTCCAATAACACCAAATTCTTTTGGAAAATAAAAAAAAATGGACAAATATAACACTAAGAAATAAAGTATTTCGTTAAATTGTCAATCCTGCTTTTTATTTATTTTATTTTTATAAACCTAAACTTTCCTTGCCTAATACATTAGTTAAAACATATACTTGTAATACTTACAAGAAAGAAAAGCACCTTGTTGGAATTATTGATGAATCCAAACTTAAAATGGATGTTAGTGCCAGGGATCCGCAGCTCCTTGGAGCCTGATCCTCGTGGCTTAGTTTGACATCTGTGTTCCCATAGAAAACATTTGACTCAGAGGTATGTGCACAATTTGGGCTCTCTTATGAACCTGACAATCCGGTCTACTTTGCTGGTATATGGATTATTATTTGCCAGCATTTTTGCATGCATCTTCCTTTTAAACCTCGTGAATATTAATTAGCCTAGTGAACCGATATTAGCCTCCAGACATGTTTTTCCTAAGCTGATAATACGCAAATATTTTAAAGGACCAATACCTCTAGTATTTAATAGTTAGTACCTAAACAGGAACTTTTTTTTCAAAAAAATGTTTCATTCAGAAAAAGGGAAACCGTTTGAAAGTTTGAATCCCGATTTTTTTTTCTCACTTATAATTTAACTAAATAATTATAATCTTCGACAAAAAATGTCTTTATTTTCTATAAAGATACAAAGACTGATTACAAACAAATACCATATCATCCTCCATCTCGGACATGATGGAATAGTAATGGGCATAATGACACCGGCTCAACAACGATATCTATCACGATTTAGTTATTATCTTCACCGTTAGATCTTGAAATTAGTATCAATTATTTTAATGGTTGTAATACTTTTTTCATCTGATATTAGTGAAAAATTAAATTTTTACGTTGGAACGTAAAATGTCGAATTACTGGTCAGGTAATAGCGACTTTCTATTGATAATGATTCCTATCAAATTTAGAGACGAATTTACGCTTCTACTTTCAGTAAATTTTGTAATGACAGTTTCTCGTTCAAATTTTAAAAAAAAATCCATTTCAATAGCGATTTTTCATTTTTCATTCACTATTTCATTTTCATTTGCTGTCTTTTATCCCACCTCTCGTCTCTTTAGGATTGAATCTTTATGTGAGATAATCATACAGAGAAAAATGGTGGTAGAAAAAGTAGATCGCAGGTTGCCACAGAACTTTTCGTTTATTTAATTTATTGAAATTGACTAGCAAAGCACAGTCAATCTTTGCGCTGAGATAAATCCTTTAATTTCTTGAATATAAATATTTTTTGAAGTGAGAAAGGATAGATAACAATAATATAGGGGGAATAAAAGCGATAACGAAATTGTCAGACAGTAATGTTTTGATTCGGCATACATGCATGATTTATCAAAATATATATATATTTTTTATCTAATTCTATTTCCAATTTTTTTTGTAAAATATTAAATTTTGCATGGAATGCTCAATATTAAATTTTTAACCTGACCTACCCAAAAATTTTTTAAATTTGTGGGGAAGGGTCGTGAATGACTAAAAAGGGCTGTTTGTACACCTTCCATTAATAATCCTACGAAGGCAGAAGCTCACTTATATATCGCTATAAAATTGAGACTAGGCGTGCACAACTTTAATAAAAATATACGCTTTTTATTTCTTGCTCAAATGTTCATGTACTGAAGAATTTTTTTTGTGAATCCAAAGGATTTTGATTTCATGTCAGAAATATTTTCTTAAAACAATATTTCTTTGTCTACTTCTTAAGCTATAAATATTGCACTATATACATATAGGATTGTACTAATGTGTTGCCTATTAAAACACAGGTTATATTTCTTAGTTGAGAGTGGGATTAGTTTAGATTTAGCAGTAGTGTGTATTTTATAGCTGTTTATAATGATACTATATGTAATCACCTTAAACAATTTGACCTTCCATTGTGTTTTATGTTTTTCTCTAAAACACTGTTTCTTTAATCTAATATATTAATCAACTAAACAGGAAATTATTTCTTTTTTTTTAAATATTTAAGCTAAGCAGCTGCGGAATCTGACCCCCCCCCCCGCCCCTCTTGATGGCTTTGGCGAGAGAATATAACGGAGCTAGTTTTCGGTTCCAGGAGCAGCAACGGACAATCTTTTAAGAAATCAAGAAGATAAAAAGGAACTCAGTAGAACCTGCGTATCTTGTTATAATAATTAACTTGTCTCGTCCCAGTAACATGCAATTAGTTACATTTGTATACAGTACTAAGCACGGTCCTGTCACATGTTATCGATTAGGCTAACAGTGCAGTGATTAAAAATGTAAATCAATTATAAGCCGAAACCAACAAATTAAGATGTTAAATCAAATATAATTCTTGACTGAAATTTAAAAAAAAAAAAAAACATGTTTCAGGATCAACGACTTTTTTGTGTTATAGAAATTGAGTGCTATGCAAATCAGTGTTGATACAGCCTTTCATGAAAATTATAATGATCTTATAAAATGGATGTTTTATATACCTCAAATGTTTTACTAGAATGTGATGGCCTGAAATAGATTTTATTATCTATAAATTGATTTTATTTAAATTATTAACTCATTTCATGCATTTTTTGTAAATATATGTGTGAACGTAATAAAGAGATCTTTTAAAAAAACATATATTCGTCAAAATAACAAATAATCAGCATATGTATAGGCGTTGCGAAATTTACCTTTCAAATTTCAGATTGACTGAATAATTTTTTCTATCGCTTTCTTAGAGAATGGTGCGTTTGTTAATAATTTTCCCCTGTATCTGTTTGACAGTAGAGCTTCTCCTTTCAGGCTTGGTAGGTAATTACCAGGGGGGGGGGGGGTGGGCAACAAAATAGAGAGAAACAAATAAAGGCAAAAACTTGCAATTCTACTGCCAAAATTCTATACTAATAGTTGTTTTACAAACGAAACCGAAACCACCTTCATTATCTCAACGACACACTGAGTTCTGAATCGATTTAACCACTCACTACTGGGCACTTCTCAATCTTGAAAGCCTCTTCACTCTTCATCGGCAGGCTAGAGATAAGAGATAGAGGTAAGAAATTTACCATTAAAGAATACGGATCTTGAGCCAAAACTATAAAGGTCGGTAAGTGAAAGGAGTACACAACATAACTACGAAGACATTCCAAAAAACAAATGGCTTAGGTGGCAAATTGAAGCTTATAGGCTCATTGAGCCATTATATTATGCATATAAGATACATCAATAACGTCATTAATAAAAATAATTAAATAGCTGGATTAAATGAAGGCACACCAACAGGGTTGCATAGCCCGCTCGTGGAAGCACGAAGCTAAACGAGTATTACCCATTACTGCCCGAAGGCTTGGACAAGTGAAAGCTACTGGCACAAACTTTAAATAAATCCCTATTAAGAGGTAATAATTAAGCAAGTGTAAGTACATCAATTCCTAGTACATTCAGTAAGGAAAACATTAATTAACCCTCCATTTATCCAAAACCCCTGGTCCCGTTCCATTCACTACCTAGGAGTAACCTTGCACCCACTTTCACAAACCAAATAAACAATAAATGAATCAAAAGTGAAAACCTCATCAGTCAAATGTTTTTTTTTCTATTGTAAGATTACTGTTAATGTAGTACATTAACAGTAAAAAAAAGATTCCAGTGTAAATGTATACATCCTTAGCGTGTAATAATTTCAATTGGTGCTTTTGGGCAATATTGCAAGATATTTAAATAATAAACTTATAAAAAAATAGATTTCAGCTAACTTGGTTCCTACTTCTTTTTTTCAAAAAAATATTCAGTTTCCTGAAAGAGATTCATTGAACACCCGACATACAGACATATTTTCCACTTGGTTAGAGTCAGCCATTCTGATTAATATCAAATCAATTAATTGTATTATTAAAATATAAATAATCATTCTTATAAAATTTACCAAAGAATTGCCTGAAAGTGCTAATCACTCCTTTAAGTGTTACATACTTCAAAGCTTTGTGGGGATAATCCAGTGCCGTTTTCTGCCGAAGATATAATGAAGTAATTGCTTCGAATCGATTCCCTACTCAATTTTTTTTTAGCGATCAGAGATCCCAATTGTTTACGGCTTGCACTTCTTGCTCAGCTTCTACTTCTAGTTTATTTTTTTTTTGTTATAAGATTCAAAGATTCGTCAAGCAGCTAAATGAAGTTATTCAATTTTCGATAAATGAAAATTATACAATTAAATAGATATTATTTTCTCCAATCCGTAAGATTGTTATTATTTTCTTGCTGCTTAAAATTAAGTCTTGTTTGTGGTTCTAAAGAAACTTCTGATTGAAAAAAATAAAATAATTTGTATGGAGTTTATTCACGGTGTTACCTACCTAAAATTAAAGCAATTATTTAGACGGTGAATGTAAACATCGCTAGACAAAAATATATTTTAATGCATAAATGTTTTCTATGATAAAAATTTTTTTTTTTAAACTATTCATCTTGTGGCTTAACTGTAACTAATAGATAAGGTACTTTAAAGAGCTTAAGTATTTAAACAGATATTTTCCAGGATTACACCGGCTAATAATAACAATACAATAATGAATCTAATTTAAATATAATAATATGCAAATATAACTTATAGAATAATAGTTTTTCATGTAATCACATTCAGCAACGTTTTTATACAATATTTGTGCAAGCATTTATTTTAAATTATATAAAAAGAAAATGAATTGTAAAAAAGTGTTGATTCTGGGACAGTGTCCTTCAAGAATGACAACAACGGTACAGCGATATGCAACACAGATTATAAATAAATTTTCCTCTAGAGAGACCAGGGTTCAATCCTCGGCTCACCCATGGATTTTGACGATGGGTCTGTTCGGGGTTAACTCAGCCTCATGAAGATAAATGAGTAACTACTTGAATAAAGTATGGCTACAACCTTCATGAGGTTCTGCACCATGGATTATTTTTATATTAGCTTATCTTAGAAAATTATCGTTCTATAATTTATTGAATTAAGTTTCTTTTTTTTATTGTTAAGCTCAAAAATTTGGTTGGAAATAATTTACGATATTCCTTCCTTCGATAATTAGAGTAAAAAATATGTTCCTCGACCGGTTGATGTAGATTAGATTGGTGACAGACTGGGGTTCAGACCCACGTAGCAGCCACTGTCAGCAAAGCCTAAGCCAGAAGGCCTAGGAACGCCGACCATCGCTTCCTAGGACTGTCCAGTTAAAGCAGCGATTACTTAAGGCTTTTGTGGAATTTCCTTCTTGTTCCACCGCCGTCATGCAAGAGCTGGCTGCCACCATCTGTTCAGCCTGGGCCTGAGTACAGCCTCGCCTGCGGAGTAAACTTGTTTCACGCTGCAGTTACCCACCATCAGGCACCAATACACAGCCTTCCTTCCTTCCTCGCAGTGGTTTTTACCCATTACGTATTAGATTGCGTTGAAAGAAAAAAGTCGGATTCTATATTGTCTTACAAGAGCTCAAACTGAGTTAAATTACATTGTTTAGTTTTTTTTGTTATTTATTACTAATAATTAATAGCCGGAAAAAGTTATGCTGACTAGGTACGGACTCGAACCCATGTCTATTAACTGAGCTATTCTGCCACGAATGGTGGCTTTCCCGATATGAATTCTCTTTGGCTAATCTCTTGCAAAAGCGTTAAGCAATGTACTCTGCAGTCACAGAGCAGAAAATATGACATATAGTTTTACTTACCGAGAGCTATTTTGTAGGTATATGTCATTATACTAATTACCATACCAATACCATACTAATGTACTATAATATGAATAAATTATATTCATGGAAAATCTTTCCAATATCTTGAAAATCAATCAAAATCTTTTAAATAACTTTTTCAGAGACCGCAGGTTTGTAATTATGTATTAACAGCTACTTTTTAATACAATATTGGTTTACCACTATAAAAGTTTCATTTACTCTTGCAGAGAGGGTGCCTATTTGATATACAATAATGAATAGCACAATTCATTCAAAGATGTGTCATTTTATTCTATGGATTGTTGCCAACTTCATTATTTATTATTATTATTTTCTTTGTGTATATTTAATTGATATGTGTTTTAGTCCTGAGGATTGCCTTAATAGGCGAAACGTAGTCAACGGTCTATGTAGTATCATAAATAAAATATATATGATAGCTATTTGGTAAGAGATTCTTAATACTACTAATTAAATTTCACAAAGTGGAAATATAAAATATTTCAGCTTTATTTCGACTATGGAATTTTAGCTTCATTTGGGCCCTAGCAGGAACTATATCCCACTGATAAATCCTCTGGGGTCTAAGGGGTCTCTAGAAATGGTCTAGAGTTGACCTTGACACTAGTTGGGATTTGGGAGCTTGGTCCATTGAATCGATTTGATTCACTTGTTTATTTCCAAGTGTTCAGACTTGTTGTATAAGCCCGTATTCACGCGAATGGGTGTCATTCACGCGGTGTGACGGTGTAGTCAAAGAAAAGTGTTTCTTCTAGTAAGTGATCGAGTATGTCCATTTTATGGTTTGGCTCGACGTAGAAGAAGTCTTCGTCCCGGAGAGCATCGTATCGATTATCAACTCGTGCATTATAATCCAAAACATTTCAATGGCCTAATCATATCTATTGCTTAAGATTGACTATCAAGTATCTAGTTTTTAATTGATATCAAAGCATTTGTTCTCCACTTGCTTACCAGGTTGCACTTTTCCATCTGTTGATTTTCCTCATTAGTCTATTTAATCTATACTGTATTTTTGTTTTATTGTATGCCGTTTATTCTTATTGGTCCCTTTAAAGCCTTGGAGCATACCATAACTGCAATGTTTTGCGCAATTTCTTTTATTTTAAATTCAATACGTCGAGCTATCATACATTAGTAATAGTCATAGTTTTCCCCTAGGTAAAAGGTTGTTTTTTGTAAGGTTAAAAATATGTTAGTACCCATTGTAAGCTCAATTATATTTTAAGAAAAAATAGACAGTGAGGGAAGAATAGAGAGGTGCTTACGTTCGGGCTTGATTCTTCACCTTAATTTCCTAAATCCGTATACGTATGGTCGTGAAAAATTATTCATTTTTTTTGTGAAATTATCTCTGGAATTTAAAATAAATTGTATCTGAACTGGAAATTGAGATGAAGAGACTGCATCAGAAATAAACACACTAAGGATAAATTAGTCAAAGTTTTGAAGGCGAAGGTAGTCAACAACGAAGGATCGAATATACCAATATGGTATATGGCCGAATATACCAAATGGTATATGTAGGCGAGCCAGACTGACCCACTAAGGAAATACAGAAATGTCAGGGAAACTGAGTAAAAACTACATGCATGGAAGCATACTGGGTAGCGGAAAATGAAAGAATGGACGGTGGAAGTGGACTGAAGATTAAGCCCTACGCTGAGAGGCACAAATATCAGAGAAAGAAGAAGGCATTTCCCAATGGGATTGTGCATCTCAGAATACAGGGTACAGACGAATGGAAAATGAAAAATTAGCAAACCAATTAAAAATCATGGAAATTATAGAGAAAATTTAAACAAAGTGGTTCTTGATTGTTTTATTCCTTAATCATAGAGTTTATTTACTAGCTGTAGAAAAATATAGCTGGGGACCATGAATCGAACATGGAATTTTCTGATTTTTTTCTAGATAATAAATTACATATCAATAGCTTTATTAACCACAGCTACTGAATATTACTATCTAGAGTTAATGTAGTCGCCTAATGAAATAAAACCTACGAATTCTCGGACGGATGAAGAAAAATGGGTACCGTGCTAAATCAATCCCAGTTACAATCAGACAGAGCACAAGTCAATTACTCGGAACGGCTTGCATTTCTGTACCGAATCTAAGAAGTAACTGAACTGAGAAAGGGGTCATCTTGTGTAGCAACTTGGTGCGAGATGTCCGCTGGGAAAGCCCTGTTGTTGCCTAAGGGAGAGAGAAGGACCTTGTGCACAAGGAAACATAGAGCTGACAATAGTTTTGCACAACTCTGGATAGATTCTAAGATCATTCTAGGATCATTGGGCCTCTCATATCACAATGTGATGCCAACAAACGCCTAACGAGATCCGGTCCCACCCAACTCCATGAAGTTATCTATGTATCAGTCAATACTTTTCAGTCATCCTCAGGACTATGCATGGAATCATATTTTTCACTAATCATTCTCATTAACATTGGTACACTCCCAATACGTATACAATTTTTTCTTTTACAAATTGTAACAAAAAATATATTTCCTCAAATGAAGTAATACTGTATGTATTAATATTGTTATTTCGGAATGCTGGTGTCTCTTTTTAGAGTGTTAACTGGTTAGAATATTATATCAACCATTTAATTATAGAACAAATCATAATTTTGTTTTACTGTTAGCTATAAAAACTTCAATTCATGAAATATTATCATACTATTTATTTGTCTGATGTCTGAAAAAAGTATGGTATTAATTTCTGATGATTAACTTTTGACTCTTTTAAACCCACCAAATTTGACAAAGTATTTAGTAATTTTTTTTTGTGATTTACGTCTATTGATATTTTTTAAAACTTATTATTAAGCAATTTGCTTCATTTATATTCTTATTACTAAGTTGAAATAAACAATCCTACGGGTGATACATATATGCTGAAGATATGATTTCACTATCTATCCAGTAGCCTCTAATGAACTTTTTGGGGGTATTTCTTAATTAATCTTAATTTTCAATGTTTGAAAATACATCTTTGCAACTATAATAAAGAAAGAAAATACAATATCACTAATTAAGTAGCAGAAATTAATTATGTTATCAAGAAATAAGTTGTGCCATCAAGCAATCTTAAAGACTAGCCTTTGATTTTGTGTTAATTTATAACATTTACATAAGGTATTTGAAGATTGGTAGATTACTGTTATATAACTTTGTTTCGTAATTGTTTCTTATTGCGGCTAGTATTCATGATCCATGCAGTATGTCTTAATCGGAGCCACAGTTTTCACAGTCTATTTCCTTTTAGAGTAGTTTAAATAATCCGGAATGTCGCAAGGAGATTTACCAGTCCACATTTTGGTTAAATCATATTTTTGTATGGTGAAGTATATAAGACACTTGGCCTTTTAGGTTTGAGTCTGGCTGTGGGCACACAATTTTAATTTCTGTCTATCCCGTTGCAAGATGTCCGAAGGAATATCACATAGCATCACATACTTGTACTGAATCCTAATTTAAGTCTAGAAGTAGTTCACAAGTGACTTATTGTATCACTATGACTGGTGACGATGTGCACTGGACATTAGCTGCACTTTTCGGTACGAGGTTTATTCTGGAGTTATCTGTAATGCAGTCATCTCCTTTTAATTTTAATTTTTTTTTTTCTCCTATAACCCCTTGTTACAAAATTAATATATGGTACAAAATATAGGTTCTACATACGAATCTATTTACAATTTATTCATTATATTTTCTGTAGCTTGGTTACATTTTATACAAATTCTGTTTTCTACACATAGTGATCTGCATTGTAAGAAAGTATAATGATGTACACTATACATTAATGGAATGAAATTATTAAAAGTGATGGGCCTTGTTTATCATAGATTTAAAACTAACTTCCATATAACAGTCATGTCCCCAGTTTTTTTGGTTTTTTTTCCCATAGCTCTGAAACTTATAAAAAATAGGATGTGGGAAAAATGAAAGGAAAATTATTTTCAAGTGATGGGTGCCTTTCACTAAGGGGAGTCCCATTTGAAGGATGTATGAGACGGATATGGGGTGTGGGATGCCTAAAGGAGGCGGGTGGGTCCCCAGCAGGTCTTACGTGCATTTCGTCTAAGTGGGTCGAAGAGGGTCTGTGGGAAGAGAGGTGAAAGTGTTTGTTTGCCCAGATAGGTTTTTGTGAGTATTTGTCCTTGATTACTACGTTAAGATGATATTCGTAAGTCCTTGAGTAATGCCTTATTTGATTTGTACCAAGGAGGCTCTGTGATGTGGTGTAGTATTGTGTATATTGAACACGTAGCTTTTAAAGTTTGTATGTTTGATTTTGATGCAAAACCCGATCTCTGCTCCGTAGGTCCACAATAGTTTTAGAAATAAATTACACATCGTCCGTTTGTTATCTAGTGATCGTCGTCTAAAACGGGATGTGAGAAGCCCAATTTTTTTGATTTCGAATTTAAGGCCAAGTCAAAACCTCAGCTTCTCATAGGTCTTCCCAAGACCAGTCCACAGCAAGCAGCAGACCCACTCCGGGCAGTCGCACAAAACCAAGCACGCCAAGCAAGTCCTCAACTGCCTCAGTCCCTTAACGTGATTAATAATTCTACACTACAATCCCCATGTTGAACATATAACAATTTATATATATACATTTTTTTTTTTTTTTTTTTTAACAGTTGGAAAATAAATCAAACTCCTACTCAAGAAAAAAAAGCAACATCGAAAACCTTAATTAAATAAAAAATGTTTACTAATCAAATCCACCAGTGGACTCTCACCACTGTACCGAAACAACCAACCTCCACCGAGGCTTCCCACACCCCTTAATCCTCTCACACCACCTTCAAGCAGGTACTCCTAGTATAAGGATCAGATTAACCTAAATAGTCTATATTTTTCCCTCATCCTTAATCTTATTAGAGAGTTAAGAAAAAAACAAAAAAAATAATAACTAATCAATTCAGAATATTTACAAGTTAAATAAGACTATTTAAATATTTACGTTAAATTAAATAATCTTTAAAGTAATATACATTTTTAATTTACTGAAAATATCAATATAGCAACAGATGTTTGGTTCTTTTATGAGGATATCTTTTGAGAGAAGTTTTGCTGAAGCTACCAATCTCAAATATTAGTCGATTTTTGGAGGCCATTTGTACGTATTTGCCGTTTCATTATAGGGAGTTGAACGTTGAGCATAGTAGATATTTTTGGGTGTTGAGGGTAGTTATTTTGATATTGATATTAAAGCGTTTCAGATAGGAATAAACAAGCTATCTTAAAAGACAGCAGTTATCTTAAAAAACATCACATGTGACAACTGCTCTGTTGAAGCGACTAACTGGCAATTTGCCGGCTTGTTGTATGTAGCTACTTACCCTTTTTCAGGCCTATCGCCAATTGACAGCACTAGTAGCCTTATGGTCATTTTAGAATGTTCCGCCAAAAAAATAAAATAAAAAAAATATGACGTGTCAAAGCCTAAGTTCCTGGTGATCACATTTCTCCTGCCTAATGGTACGATAAGTACATCAACTAGAGCATATCAGGTTGTGCAACTTTGCGGATTACGCCGTTTATTTCGTTTGCCTAGTTCTTTAATGGTCTCATTGGCATTAGATCTAGCTATGGTTTCTTTACCCGCTCTGCCGTAATTTCGAACAAAAAAATATTCTTAGAAAAAAAGATAACGGAGAAAAAAAATCTACAGAAGCAGCGTAACATCATTGAATTCCTTGTTAAATCATTACTTACAAGCATTATTATTAATACACACAATTATCTTGGAATAACAATTCTTATACTCAAATAACCAATCAAAATTGTATGTAAAAAGCATGAGGTTTGATATAAGATTATACAATACAAAAGGACATGTTACTGATAAACATTTTAATATTATAATACAACGTAATAATAACGTATGCAGTAACAAAGGTCTGATACTTGATTTAGATATGCTTTTTTTTGAATAATTATTGTATTATGTGATGTAGTCAATATTGAAATCCAACCGTCAAGTTTTCCTTCAATTCTCTTCAAGGGGGTAGTAGAAGAGCTTCTTTTCCAAGATAAAATTTAACCTAATCTCTTGACAAAGCTCAAAGCAAAAACTAGTCACAGTGCCAAACCACTCCGACGCCATCAGTAAATTTATCTTAGTCAAATTATAACGAGAACTGAACTTTTGCTGAATGCTCCATTCGAAAGCCTAGTTCTTTACCTATTTAAAGTTGGAAATCACATGAGAGTAATTCTTATCAAAATAATGACTAAATGGTTACGCTTAATGGTTTTAAAGGGTTGTAAAAAAAAATGAACTCATTCCTAGGCCGCTCGCACAGCCAAAAGCACTACACAGTTATTATAAACTATCCACATATCATATGGTACCTTTAATAATAATAGTAATAGTATGTAGTTGTCACCACCTGTTTGGTATATTCCCAGTTGACACTATTTTTCCTACAATTTTATAAAATGTTTTCGGTTTTAAACATGCTTAATCGTTATCGAGTTTTTTGGTCCTCCGGGCCGGATTAGCCTTTGCTCTGTTTATAACCTCTCCTTGGTGTATACACCACCGTTCTAAGGGATGATTGAACATTGTATCTCAGAAATGTGTATCTGTGGGTCTGAATTCACCAATGGATCTATTTGTGTAAATTGAATTTAATATGAGATGGGTTTTTTGAAGAATTGAATTTACTGAAACAGCTGGTCATAGGAGAGCTGATAAAATACTTAGTTGCCCGATATTTGATAAGTGCAGTTGTGAATTAGTGACCGGCTGGGTTGTTACAGGAGAGGTCACCCAATCGGCGCTGTCGATTCGGAACTCATCAGTAATTGTGACCTTTTGTTGGCTAACAGCTTGCAGCGAGCCAGTGGAGGTGAAGGTGAGGGCCGCGTCACAGTGTGATTGGGCTAAGTGGCCTATAGCGTCATTCCCTTTCGGAAACATTCTGCTTTTCTAACGATTTTCTTTAGTTATCCTCGCTCCTGTTTGCAAACACTATAAGGTTTCATTTTATTCTGTAACCGGAGATCATTGGTTATCTTATGTTTTGATTTTTTTTTTTTATAGTTGCACTACATTTACTCCGTACCAGCTGACGGACGCAGCCCAAGATTCATTCACACAACTCCTCCTTACCCTCATCTTAATAAATATAAACTATTACCCTGACAGCACAATTATTATGTACATAAACACCTATCGTTCATGTTTTTTCCTTTTTGTTTAACAAATTTTATTTATTAGAAAAAAGGTTTTTTAAACTTTCCTGGTAACATAACCTAGAATGTCAATTATTTGTAGAAAAATAGCAAAACAGGCCTATTACTATTATGAGATAACTTGTTCGTAGCTGGAAGCCCATTGGAAGGCTTAATCAGAACCTGAAAATATATTTAGTTTGATACCTTTCTCAATATGAAGATACTTCTCAATAGAAAAATATTTAATTTTTAGTTAAAAATAAATTGATAAATAATCATTTATTATTTTTATGTTGTTTTTTTAGGTTTAGCATCGTCAAGACATCAAATGTAACTAGTTCAATTGTAGTTTAAAACTACAAAGCACATATTATTAATGAGGATGTCAGGATATTTAATTTGATCCGGTACTCAATATCGAAAAAGAACTATTTATTTATTCATACTTAATTATGTTTTATGGATTTTGCTGCATTTCGTGGGGCGTAGGGTTATGAAAAGAAACTCCTTCCATAGTTGCATGTCTCCACTCGTACATCGAACATAGGACTCACAATGAGCATAACAGACAGACATAATGGTTTCTTTTTAAAGTGAAACCCTAATATATGAATTGCAAAGAATTCTTTTTTAAATTGTACTTTATTAGCAGTTCTGCTGTTAGCAGGCGTAAGCTCCCTTCGCTATGGCAGGTAAGCATCGACGAGTATAAAAGTACAAACATAAAGTATACCTAGCATATTCTCTAAATAGCATCTGGGCGGTCAGCAACAATTCATTTAATTTTCAATCAACAAAGAAGCAATGATGAGGACCATGGCTGTAAGGATACCCAAGAAAGGAGAAGCAATTATTTGCGGTCTCTCATGAATATTTGCTGCTACGACTATTGACCACTCAGCCCCTTTTTTCAAAGGGAATAGTCAAGAGAAAATGTTGGGCTCAAGTCTTCAACTAGTACTAGAAGATAGTGAAGAAGCATCAAGAAGTTTCTTAAACTGTTTTGGGCCAATGACTTTCATTGATGGCACAATAACAAATAAATTTTAATCATCATTTTGCTAAAAAAATTTTTTTTTTTTTAAACGATGATTTACAATGACCAAAGTATCTATCCCAACATCTCCCGGTGCTTCCTGCTAGATGGGTACCTAGTGAGAGATAACCCGCCATTTTGCCGTTAATAGGAGCATGTATCATCATTAATACCTCAATACCATACCTTTCACATTAATCCATCATATAATTTAAAATATTAGCATTAATGCATTGTTGTACTTTCTAAACAATCATTGACCTCGTGACAAACGAGGTGCTCAGGTTTGTATGTAGGATAAAGGGATATGCAGTGAATACACAGTTCATTGCCCTTAGCAAAAAGAGCTTTGATAAGTGCGCCTGTCATGTGTGTAATTGACGGGGTAAGTCCGAAGAAAATCGATACCAGAAGTATATTTCGGGCCAGCCATCGCGTGCCCATATCCGATACCTCCATTGCCCAGAGATAGTTGCAGGGTACACACAGGTGACGTGGCGGAGCTTTACACCAAATATGCAAGTTCATTGACCACAACAGAGCAAGCCCAATATTTCTAACTTCTCGTGACCTTCCTGGAAAGGAGACTTCAGTTTGGGGGACTTTTGAAAGTTGTAAAAAATCCCACATTTCCCTAATTTTATTTTACACTGACTGTGTATCACTAATCTAATCAGCCATAATTTGTGAATTGTGTTCCTTGGGTAAAAGTCTCTTAGTATATTATTAATAAATAAATAAATTGAAATAATATAATAATAAATGTAGAAGTACTTTAGTAGAAGCATTTCCGGACACATGAAATTGTACTTCAAGAGCATTTTGTGACCTGAGGAACAAATTAGAAATTTTTTTATCCTTTGTTTCATTCCAAATATATCATTTGAGAGATCTGGTACCCTGTTTGACAGAGCATTAAGATCGATGTTTCGTGTTAAACTGCAGGAGCAAGCGGAAGTACCCTAAAGTTCAACTATAAAGTAATGAATCAAAAACTTTGCCAATAAACAAAAATATTTACTTGAAAATGAACGCTTTCGACTGTACAACACAATCACTACCAAGTTCTGTAACAGACAAATGACACTTTATGATGAATATTTCAAAGTAAATGACATTTAAAAACCTACTTAAATATTATATGAAGATGCTTTTGTTATCGTTGAATCACTGAAAACATTGTTCAATTAACTAAATCATACAATACTAAAGACATAAGTCAATCTTATCAGTTAAAATTTTTTAAAACGTGTTCTAAAAATTGTATGCCAATAATAATTATACAACTACAATTCATAACTGACTACAAGCCATAAACCCTAATAACTTATGAAATCGTATAAAAAACGTCATAAGACATTTTATGGCTCAATCCAATATTATTAGCTTAACGAAATGAACAACAGTTCTTGAATCAAATAGTCAAAATTATCAAGTATCAATTAAATATTTGCTTCAGTACTGATGTTTCCCAATGGTTACTTGAGGAATGAAGGGGTTTATTTATTTATAGCGCTAGAGTCTAGTTTAATTTTGATGAGGTTTTCTAATTTATTGATTATTATTTTGTTCATTATATTGCGTAATCTGCTAACTTTGCATGGAGCATCTGCAAGTCCTTCCTTTTCTAAATGTTGGCAGAATTGATTCGTCTTTGCAGTGCATAAGGTGTGGTTTGTAACTTACGACACTTAAAAATGGCTGCTTAAATCTGTCGAATAAATTTTTGTGTTGATAGATAAAGGTTTTGATGAACACAAAACGTCATTCTTAAGCACCTCCTAACATATAAAACTATATTGTACTCGTCATAGTCATCAAACAAAGCAGAAGAACTTTTCTAAAGTAGCAATGTTGTTATTGCTAATCAAAAATAAAATTAAATGTTGGTGTTTGACGTCGTTAAGTTCTCAAAGTATGGCAGGAAGGACTCTTAAAATTTAAGTTTCTTCGGGGGGTGGGGCGGGGACAGGTTAATTGATCAGCAATGGATTCCAACTTATCGTCCGGTTATGACGTGGTCCCGCTGAATCGAATTTCTCAATGAATCTATACCAATAATTTACAATCGAACTAAGTAGTGCCGGGGCATGGGTCTGATTCAATGGCCACTTAAGAGACTTCACCTGACTCGTCGGTCGTTATAAAAGAGCTTTATTGTGCGATTAATATCAAATAGAAGTCGCTCAAACCCACCAAAGAGTCTTGACAGATGAAGAGCACATGATGAAAAGCTATCATCAGACACATTCCATTGTCTACATTTGTAAATCTCCTTGACAATACGAATCCATACCCTATCAGGAACCTTTGTAATTCGGCTTAGCAGAAGACGCGATAACGGAGGCGGAAGTGATTATGTAAGTGGGGCAGGAGTATATCATTGTAGTGGCAGGTCGATGTATCGATCATGGACACAGCTACCCATTGTCCTCTTCCTGTTCACAAAGAATCCATAATTTATATGTAATGTGCAGATCATTCACTGAATATGATGCTGATCATCTTTGACTCAGTTTATGCTTATGTATTTTTATTATTTATAATAACAATACATAAGCATAAAGCAGGGAGAGTACTGGTACTGACTAGTGCCAACTTTTGCACTTACATTTTGCATGCGTTCTAATAATCAACCTGATAGTATTACTGAGGCGAAGAAAATTACATAAACGGTAAATACCAAGAAAGAAAAAAAAATTCCTGTTTTGACAATCAACGGCCTTTCTGAAGAAAGGCAATATATTCATCTAATTGTATTAGATACTTGTAAAAACTGAAATTGCAGTCTGTGTTCGACTATGAAATGAAAGTTTCTGTGCTGGGCGGTTTTGCCTGTATGCTATGTGCATGTATGGACAGTAGCTACAGATCACGAGCGAGAGGCAGTCACGGTAGGAGAAGTGATTTGAAAATTGGTCTAATGGCTGGGCATTGCAATACAAAATCTAACCAGTTTGTGACACGAAAACACTTGTGGGTCTGAATGGACAACTATGCCACTCGTGAAGGATTCCAACAATCGTAAAGCCAGACAAGTCAGTGTTGGACCACTCTGCCACAATCAAAGCAGACGTAAGGGTGAAAAATATAGGAATCCATATAGAATCCAACAATCTAGAGCAGTGGTCGGCAAACTCGTCATCAAAAAGAGCCAAATATAAACAATACAAAATTGAAATTTATTCAAAGAGCCATTTTTTTTAAACTTAAGCTTTGCTTTAGTAGAGACATTTTTATAGCAATAATTAGAATTAAAAGTACACTCTCGAGGTTGCCTTTGCTGAATATGTCTTAGTTTAACTAATGGTACATTAAATAAAACTTGGTATCATACTTATATAAATATAATATTTATTTAAAAATATAACAAGTTAAATAATATAAAAGGTATCCTTAAAAAAAAACTGCAAATACTCTACTAATGTGAACAATGGCCTTGCATTTCCTTGGAAATTAAGAGTAAGTCAGGTTTGTATGCTGTTTTTAATTTCATGCACAACTCCAAGTTCTCATCGATAAGCCGATTTCCTAATTTACTCATGATAAAATTCATGCTTGAAAATGATTGTTTGTATAAATATGTAGACCCAAATAAGGAAAGAACAGCAAACGCTAGTTTCTTCAGTTGATCATATCAGTCAGGAATACTATTCCAGGTGCTAACAATTAAGATATCTTCCCTCTCCAGATCTTTCAAGGCAGACCACTTGTGCTTTAAACTTAATTCACATTTATTTTTCTCCAATAGCTCTAAATCGGCATAATGACGCTCGAATTTGGAGCTCCACAATTCTTTATTTTTTAAATCCAGCAACTCCATTTCAAAGCAGCCAATATCAATATTAAAGGGCGAAAAATTTATTTCTGTTACCGTGGCATTCAGAGGTTTATTAACAAAGGCTAACGTCGCTTTGCAGTTTCTAAAGTCTTTGAACCTCCAACCAAGACTCGTCAACTGCTATTGATAGAGTTGAGGACAATTTTAGATTTCTAAAAATGTGCTTCTTTTATGTAGGATTGCGTTTCAAAACGTTTACTCTTACAAGGCAAGTTAATAAATAATGTTCCGTGCCTGCACTAAACATTTCGTGGAAGAGCCGCAACCGAGAAGTCAAAGAGCCGCATGTGGCTCGCGAGCCGCGGTTTGCCGACCACTGATCTAGAGCAAGTAAAATCTAGAAGTGATGAATATACAAAAAAATTATTATCTCTCGCCAGAAAGGTGACCAATCGACACCGATTTATAGAAATGGTTTGGATTTGGAGGAACCATTCCTCAAACCAAAGATATGTAATAAAATGAATGCTGGTGTAGTTGTATTTAGATTATGTATGGTTTGATGAATGTGTTTGGTAGTTCTTGCAAAAAAGTAAACTTAATGAGAAATACTAATAGTAGGTAAAAATCGGAGATTAATTACGTTTTATAGCTGAGGTAGAACCTGCTAAAGGCTAAAACTGTTTTACCCCGTGCTAAACACACGATTACGGTTACCTCTGGCACAAAAATGAAGGAATACACTTACTTGCTAAGACCCATTTAGGCATATGGAGCACAGGTAAAAAAATCATACCTAGTGACAATAGAAAGATTTCAATCAAAACTACATGGACTAGTGCACCTCAGCATCTCAGAAAAACGACCATAAGCACAAAACCTGCTGATTCCACACATACATCTCTATATCAAGACTCAGTTCAGACAATTTCATCAAAAACTACAAGGAATCCTCACACATTCGGAGGAACTGGAGTAGGGGTTTATTAATTCAAATAAACTGTCAACATAATCCTGCATGTAGGAAGGTGTCTCTGGATGTTCTTTATCGCATGTCATGGTTGTATTATTTATTTTCTGTATACCATTGTAAATAAATCAATATGATGAAAAATATAATTACGGTTAAGTTGTTGTTTTTGAAGTGTACATTATCTCCCTAAATTATTTATTTGGTGTTCCAGCGTGCACAGGGTGTTTTAGTGATCTATTTACAATGGTCACGTTGTGTTTCCATGACCCTGCCATTCAGTTGACATCATGGATTCGTGGAGTGACGAACGATGTGCGTTGGAGTGGAGGCGTTTCTGAAGAAGGGTGATTCTGCGACGGTGGCTCTAAGACGGTTCCGTACGCACTTCAATATTGGGCGTCACGGTTCCTTCCAGGCCTACCATAGTGAAATGGGTCGGTATATTCAGGGCAAGTGGACCTCGAGTAAAAAGAGCCGTAGGGGCTCAACGTACTGTTCGTACACCACAATCTGTGGAACTTGTGCGCCAAGCAGTGGAGGCAAACCCAGGGTGTTCATTATGGAGACACGCAGCTGCACTGAGGATCTCCCATTCATCCGTTCGGAGGATTCTAAAGGATTTGAGCTTCCACCCTTATAAACTCGCGATAACACAACAGTTGTTGCCCAGTGATTACGTCATCAGAATGGAATTCGCTCAAACAATGCTTGAAATGTTGACAGAAGACATCGTTATCATGACCAGTGACGAGGCCCACTTCCACCTATTCGGTTTTGTGAAAAATAAAACTGTAGGTGCTGGGCACTATGTACAGAACCCAAGCAATATCCATGAACGACCCTTGCATTGTGAACGGGTAACTGTATGGTGTGCTGTCGAAAGTGTTGGCGTGATTGAGAATTATTTTTTTGAGGACGAGAGAGCAGCAGTCACCGTTAACTCTGACCTTTACCTGGAAATTATTGGAACATTTCTTGTTTCTGAGCTTCGGATAAAACGCATAACGAGTCACAGGATATGGTTCCAACAAGATGGGGAAAATTCCCACACATCAAGAGCGTCAATGGCAGAACTGCGCCGCCTTTTTCCCCGACTTGTCATTTCTTTGCGAGGAGATGTTGCCTGACACCCTCGTTCCCCAGACTGGCACCATGCGATTATTTTCTTTGGGGGCACATCAAAGCAACGGCTTATATCAAGAAGCCGAGAACGACAGCGGAACTGAAGGAAGCGATTCAACGACAAATGGTCAGCGGGCGATGCTGAACTTTCAGGAGGGGCTCGAAGAGTGGGTGCGCCGAAATGGGCATCATTTGGAGGACATTATTTTTCAAACCTAAATTTCGATTCTTGATTACTTAATGGCAAGTCCTAATAAACATGTTCTATGAATAAAATTTTGAAAAATATTCTTCAGTGCATTTTTCATAAAGCGATGAAACTGTAAATAGATCACTGAAACACCCCGTATAGTACTTTATAGTTCTGTTTATTTTTCTATTGACTTTGTACGGTAATGGCAGGAAGAATGAGTTAAAGCTTAACAAGATACAAAACAACAAATAATATAGAAAAACTATAATATAATAATCTGTCTAACTGATACATAAATTTCATATCAGCAACAGGAAAATTGCGGATGGTGACCTATAAAAACAGGAGTGGGGCAGGAAGGGACATATATTCCAGTGCCATGGAAGCTGAGTTATTCCGATTCAATTAATGCCGCAGGGAAACAAGCAGCGAATGTTTTCTCACGAAGTAAAGAATGCCATTATAAACTGGGCCAATGTTGCTACTGTACATGCAGCTCATTGTCAATTTGAACTTTTGTTATTTCCATCGAGTGTAAAAGATTGTAAACTACACAAAGTTCCCAATTTAAATGCAATTTGGAGTTCACCGAGAGAAAATAGGTTCTATAACTTGGCATTTTTACGGAAATACTTCTTTTAAAATATATCCTTATAAAACTTCTTTTTCGTTTTTTCTTGAATAACAGCGCTTCATTTCATTATTTTCATAAAATATTTCAAATAAGAGTTATTCAGTCCACGGGCGAGTTTTTAATTTCATGACATTACAAAAATTACCTTTTGAATCGACTTCTTTGTGCTTTTGTGAACCTTGTGACTCACTGAAAAACCAAAATATAAACCCGATTTAGGAGGTAGCTATAACTATCACTTGTAAAATATAAACCTTCTGAGGGTGTAGTACAGATGAAATGAATAAATTAAAGACGTGTCAGTTCCTATTTTACTGGTGTAGTGGACCGTTAAGGCCCTAGCAATCCCGAACCGAGATTCCATCATTATGCTAATAGAATGTCGTTGACTATTCACAACCGACTACTGTTCTCACAAATGACGTTCCACTTATATTTGTCGCTCGGAGGACAGTTTTTATAGGGCATGGCTTTCATTTTGAAAAATTGAACACAGGTCACGAAATCTTAAATGAATAAATATTATTACAACAGCTAACTGCCTTACAATAAGCACATTTTCGTCCATTAACTTATTTATTTCATAAAACATCCTTTAATATTATACAATATGGCTCTATGTTTATTATAGGATGAGGTTAGTGTGTGGAATATAAGAGGCCCCTTTCCGAATAAATATCAGAGGAAAAAAGTATATTTTATAATGTTAGTAGAAAAAAACTTTTATCAGACTCATTAAACGAGAAACACGAAACACTAAGTCAATTTTTATTATTTATGTTCTTATCATTCGTTATAATATTAATGGCGTATAATTATGGGTTTGTACGTAAGGAAAGGTAAATTTATGGCGATTCTAGGTTATTTTATCATAAAATGTGCCAAAAACAAGAAGTGTTCGTAATATTGTTCTCGGCCAACATATTTCCTAAAACAATATAAATATATTTTCTATTTCGTGGTAAAGGTAACACTCAATTCAGAAAATGTTTGTTTTTTTATTATGGAAGCAGCCAGGATAATACACAACAATAAATAAAGTTTTCAAGTATTCCTTTAACAAAATTTAATTACTTTTCGAGCGCCATTTTGGAAAGCTACCACTCAGAGGCGACAGACTTTTCCCTAGTTTTCCTCAGCTAAGTCACTTCTTTCTGAACTGTGAATATAAATGAAATAACAAATTATTTTTACCAGATTGTATTCCTCGTTCCTCATAAAACAAATCTCATGCTTTATGAAAAAAACGTGATTTAATACGAGAGAATGCGATGATTGACAAATTATTATTAATTAGCTGTTATGACAAATGCAATCTCTATTTCTCCCATTTATGAGGCTAAGGTGGTTATATCATGATTCTGCCTACAATTGTGTCATAATTTCTTGTTTTCCAATTAGAAAATCTCAAAACAGCGCAAGATTAAGTAAAGTTTGATGTAACTACATTTGTTCCAGTGATTTTATTATTTAAAACTATCCTTCTGACTTTGTGAGTGGTGCCATTATTTTAGCTATCCAAGCAGCTTTTAATAATTTCACTATCAGAAGAATTTAAAACTAGGTCCAATCTGTCTAAAAGTTTTTCAGCCAGCAGATGCCGAGGCATAAGTAAAAACTCGCCTGTTCTCAGATTTATCATAATTATACTTTAATTTTTCTGCTAAGTGGCAAGATTCATATAAATTTTCGGAATTCCTATAAGATATTTAAATGTTAACATTACAATCGTAGTAGTTATTGTTATCACTTCATGGTTGAGGGCATGGTAACTCAATTGTTAGAATAAATAAGCAAGGAATTCCCCTGTGTTCGAATACCGGTCTTGGCACTATTGCTTTGTTACCCCAAAAATATTATAAATGTTTATTGCGTTGTACAGACGATATCAATTTACAATAGAACTGTGAAATCGGAATGCCAGCGCCATCTCTTATGAGAACTTTGTAACTAAACTGTATGTTTAGTTTTTAAAGCTTCTATGCATTACTTGGAACCTTGTAACTATTTTACATGGATATTAATGAATTATTTATTTTCATACTATATATATAGAAACCCAATTTTGTTTGGAAGTTATATATATATATATATATATAAGCATGGTTTTTTTTTTAAAGAGAGTGCAAGATATCGATAGTTTTTCTTGCATTTTCTTCTCTTTGCATTATTTGATTTAAAAAAATTTATTATAATTAAACATCCACAGAACCTGATGTGGAGACTCTGGGACCGCACTCTTACATCTCTCAATACTTTCCTTTTCTTTATACATCCTTAATTTTCTTTCAATTTATTTCAAAAGATCCTATTCAATTCATTTTTGATATAAACGAATTTTTTTCACTGAAAAAAAAGTAGTCTATTGGAGAAATAAGTAATGAGGCAACTGATCCTAACATCAACTAGTATGTCTTGACAAGTAATCCTTGGCTGTCCTGAGATCTCCTATATACTTTCAATTGTATAAAATGAACATGGATTTTATTTATTTTATACATTTCCTTAATAAAACTCTGAATTTTTCTTTCCAGGTTCCAACCTTAACTAAAAATGGGCTGTAATGCAAGTAAAGGAGTCTTGCCAGTAGAAATAGGTGCAGATGGATATCCAGAAGACTACCCATCAACTAACCAAGATCCAAATGTTCCAGGGAGAACTCGTAAGTATGAAGTAGAATATTGAAAATTCTTTAGAATATTATAGTATTTGCACTTCTGTTTAATCTAAATTTAGACAAAATCTAATTCTAATTCTATTATTTAAAAAAACTGTGTTTATTACAGTAACCTTTATATTAAAGTTTTGCCATGATTCATAGCAAAAAGCTTAGCTTTCGAAGTGCCACTGCGGGATAAGGAAGAAGATAATGTTATAAAGAAACACCCACCAAAGAGGCTACAACGCCTCGAGGACCAGCAGTTGCCACCACTGACACACGAAGCACTTGATGAAAAGCAGGCTGAAGCTGATCAAAGAAGGCTTCAGGTACTTTAATTAATTCAGTTTTTAATGAAATTATACAATAATTAAAATGACTGTACATCTCACTGAAAGGTGAAGATATTGGTCTAGGTTTAAGTTATTTTTTGTAAGTTGGTATGTAGGTTTACCATTATTTTATCTGAGGGTGACCCCCCTCACCTCCTGTCCTGTTTTTGTATAACTTCTATTCACAACTCATTGTTAGTTCTAAGCAATCACTCATTAAATAATATCTGATGCAGTACAAGTGGTTATGCTTATTCAGTTTGTATATATACACCTATATGCCTGTCAAAAGTTAAAGACCACTGTATAAAATAAACTACAGCGAATAAAAAAATTTTCAAACTAAACATTTTTATTATAATTTCTTTCAGATATAAAAACCAATACACAACCTTTAGGTGTGATTTGGAATGATTTTTGTAATTATAATGTAAAGAATAATTTTAGAAACAATTACATATTTTCATTTAAAAATCCATCCTTTCAATGAGTTTGTTTAATTTTTCAAAACACATATTGTCCCAACAACTTTGCGAAATCTCCATAAGATTTTTTTGAGGAGTTGGAGCATGTTTACTATCAGGTTCTTCCCTCAGCAACTTGATTGCGTTGAGACCGGGGAACTGTGCTGGGCCATTTAATAAGTTTTATGATTACCTCATCTTATTTTTATTTAAAAAAAGGTGTACACAGCTTGGAAGCATGTTTGGGACCCTTGTCTTGCTGCATGATGATGAAATTTAAACCAATTAATTTAAGTTCAGAAGGAATAGTGTGTTCCTTTAAAATGTTTTAAAAAAATTTTTTTCTTTGTTTAGAATACTGTTGATTTGGACAGTGATCTTAAAATTTTGACATGCACGGCATATATCATCAATAAACATTTACTAGGAGCTAAGAAAGAGAAAAAAAACATTGGAACCTGCACGGTATTGGGATGTCAGTGATTGAGTGCTTGACCATCCAGTTTAACTGCATATTTTGATCCTTGCATCCCGCAGTGGAGTTGTGTTTTGAATAGTTTAGTTAGTATCCTAACATCAGAATTAGTTTAGTAACCCAAGACATGATTGCAGCAGTGATTGGGTATTTACTCCTTCGAGTAACCCAGCTTAAAGTTGGAACAGGCAAGGTCGCTTTAAGTAAAATTATGATCAACACTCCCTGAATAACAATATAAAGAAATAACAATTCAATCTGCCTTCTTCACAGAGCTTTTAGACATGAAAGAAAAACTGTGAAACTCATAAGAAATGAAAAAAACTGGCTGGATTGAAGATAATTCAAGATAATAACTGACTTTAATTTTAAATAAATTATACTGTATAGTACTGCAAAAAATGGCCATAAACTGAAAAAATGCCACCTTTTACATACCTTCAGAAAATTGTGGGAGAATATGGAAGAAGCAATGTAGACAAGGGAAGGGAATACAGACATCTATTTAACCCCAGACCATAAGATTAAAAATTTGTTATGAGTGATTTTCACTACCATTAATTTTGAAAAAAAAATCTTGGTTTAGAACAATTATTTTGAAGCAACTAAACGTGATTAACAATTGTCTCCCCAGAAAGCATATTTTTTGTGAGATGGTAGAAAAAGTTATAAATTTTGAGAGTAGGTCCAAGGTAATAAGCAGATTGCTAGAGAAAATTGGCCATACTCCACCAAAGAAAGATTCAGATGATAAAATAACTATGCCAACTCCAAAGTGGATCCCATCTTGTTTGAAGATTAAGTGATGGTTTCTTTTACTTTTGTGTCTTATATAGACTTAATATATTATTATTTATAAAACTTTAAATTGTGAATATCATGTGTTGTAAAAAAAAAAAAAAATTGTACATCATTTGGAAGTCCTCACAAAATGTAATAGTAATGGTGTGTTTTAATTGGACTCATAAAATTATCAACCATGAAAAATTTGAAGTGCTCACCATTCAAGATTTCATCAAGAGACGACACATCAAATTTTTCGACTCGTTGCAACACTGCCACAACCCACTCTTCTCCGATCTTAACCACCACCAATGCCCGTCCGATGGAAGCACTGCTGGACCGCAGAAGCCTGGAGACAAATAGACGTGATCGAACCCGAGCCCCCTGATGGGGACTGAACGACCAACACCCAGATAGAGGTCGATCTCCCGGCCAACTCAACCAAAGTAAGAATACCCCTTCTACCTGCTCAGGGTAGGACGATTCCCCGGCCGATAGGCCGACTCAGTGCAGCCCCTTACAGGGGCCGAGGCCAGGTGTTACCTGGCCACTTCAAACCAATGCCTAGTACCCCTAGGCTCCACCATAGGTAGACTCTCACTACCTTCCCGAATCCACCCGCCTCTTTTTGGCATCCCACATCCCATATCCTTCTCATACTACCTTCAAATGGGACTCCCCTTAGTGAAAGGCACCCACCATCCCAAATAATTTCCTTTATTTTTCCTACATCCAATATTTCCGGTCGAGGGCTAAGTAAAAAAAAACAAAAAAAAACAAGTTTTTGTAATCCGAAGGTGACCCCCATCACCTAGTCCTGTCTATTTTGATACTGTACTTTTAACTTCAAAAATAAATATTGATTTTGTAATTTTACCCTCCTTCAAATGCATCTGAGTATGCAGCAAGAGGAGAAATTCTGTAAATATTGTTCATATGTTGTAAAAATGTTAAATAAAAGGGGTTTTGAAAAAAAAAAATCAATTAAAGTGGTCTCTGCACATTATCAAATGGGCTAATAAATAATATTAATGTTAATTTGCACCCTTTTAGTTTTTTCCTGTTGAATGATTGATTTTTATATTCAAAATTGAAACTGACACTCTACCTTCTCATCCTAACTTGAGTATATTTTCCTTCGCAGATCTTAAATCAAAGAATCCAGTCTGCAAAGGCACGTCAAAAACTCAAGAGGAGCCTCGCTATGAGTGGAGAGGTAATTTTATATTGACTATTTATTATTGTGATATATGTTTGTATGGTGTAACTTGCATTTATTGAATTGTTTTTGAAGGATGCCTGGCCTGATAAAAAAAATATTGGTGAGAAACTGCATGCTTCAAAAGTAATTTCTATCCTATTAATATTTTTAAATAGATATCCCTAAGTCTGAATAACATTGTACATTTGTTTCAGAGCAATGGTCTCCTAATTGAAAGTATGAACCGGGAACCCTCTACCGTTGAGCTTTAAACTTGATTCAGCAAAAGTGTTATATTCATATACACTACAAAGCTGTACTGCTTATTATATAAGAATTTTGTACTTATTAATTTTGAGATAAATAGGAATAAATCATACTGCAATTTCATACTCATTTTAGAAATAAAATCGTATTTCTAATAACTAGCTAAGCTTACTGTAGTAGATTTGCTGCAATATACTAAACCAAGCACAAATGTATCTGTTAAATGATTAAAAATAGAATTGTATTTTTCTATAGGCTGTTTTAAAAAAAAATATATTTAATCCTTTAATTTTTTTATGGTCAAATTACACTTTATTTATAATATGACTTATATGATCAAATTTAAAAGTTTTTTCCATGCAAAACACACACAAAAAAATATATCACCTATTCTTTTACTTCACTGAAAAATTAATAGCACAATCACATATTCATATATATGCACAAGTTTTTTCTTAATTTTTAAGAAGAGTGATTGATTTTTAATTTTAACATGAAGTAAAATAAAATCTGTAGTGCACTTAACTGAAAATATATATGGCTTCATAATTATCTTTATTTTCTGAAAACCATTCAAAATAAAAGGGGATTTTGGCTTAAAAATGTTCCTTTATTTTTATTATAACTGTATAGGTATATATTTTTTTATCCTTCATTTCACTAAAATTGTTTTGCTAGTTGAAATTAAATAGTAAATTAAACTATATTTTATGAGGTAAACACATACATGTGTATATTTTATACAGTAAATTTTGTCTGAAAGTGGAAAGTCAATAAATTTCACTCCCTCCATTCCTGTCTATTCATGGCGACTGGTACTATTATTTCTCTTCTCTGTCTCATAAAAGACAAAAAGAAATACAAAGTTAGTTCATTGGTCCACTTCAATTCAGTCTTCCTTCAAGGGCAAATCACTGGCATAAATAAGTGCACTTTCACATTAAATTTGGACATGCAGGCTCTATCTGTTTGCAAACAGTTAAATGAAACTTACATTTGTTATGAAAATTAAACACTTCATCATTCTGTTTTTGGGTTAGTCGGAGGTGATCATTCAAATACATTGAGACCCATTGTTTTATTATTTTGGGTACCTATTATAGATGGTCAGTAAACACTGAAGGATTATATGCTGGTGGGAGCTATCTTAGCTGTAGAAGTGCTTGATGAGACCAGCACTAGAAATGGGATTACCCATCTAAGAACTGACAAGGCTTGAGATTGCTTAACCTTAGTATCAACTGATCTGCTCTCCATATTTCTAAGTAAATAAATAGATAATTTAATTTAGCCTGTAAGGCAAATCAACTGGGGAAAACTATTTTCAATGTGAATATTACAAATGTATGAATTGTTGATATATTTTTACTAACAGCACTATTGGCATTAAAGAAGATTGGCTGAATCAGCGAACATGTGTAAACAATTATATTTGTTCATTGGTGATGTTTGCATTTAGTAGCTTCAGTATAATTAAATTTAATGGTTTATTCTTTTGAAAGCTTGGCTTTAATGAACATAATCCAGATGTGTATTATTGGCTGAAAATTGTTAATATTTGGAGATATTTAAAACTTATTTTTTATTTGTATGATTTCAATATTATGTCTAAATGGCATTACATAAGTGCCTCAACTTAAATTTGTAGATAAGTATAGATATTGGAATATTTATATAAATATATTTTGTACAATTTAGTCATTATGAGTTTAAATAGCTTTTTGTGATTTTTTTTGAACTTATGTGTTCAAGCTATCTTTAAATATGAATAAATTACATTGTATTATTGGAAGCAGAAATTTATTATAGAATATTTATTTTAATAAAGTGAAATTTATTATAATTCTTTTGTTTTTAATCACTGAAGTTTACCAAGTTTTAAAGAATTCAGTCTAAAAGGCTATTTTATTTTGGTTGAATCTATGAAATTTGGCACTTTTGAATTTTTCAAAGCTTTTAACCCATGTTCCATTCTCCTACATACAGTTTTCCTTCCTTTTAAAAGAAATATTTTTCTGTTAAATTTAAATTAATTACTAAATAATAAATAAATAACTCTGGTTAAAAAATATAAAACAGCTTCATTGTCTTTCCACAACTCATAATTTCTTCTTTATTGAAAAAGCGCTTCTGGCAGCACTTAAGTTATGTCCAATTGGTTTTGTGGGATATTCAACTCACTTAAAACAATAGTATATTTTTACCAGTACTGCTACATCCACACTCCTCACATTACGACTCCAGAGTCACTGTAAATAACATTAACAGCTTAAATGGTGCATAAACAAAAATGGAACTCTGCTGAACCTTAAAAAGCCTAAAAGAGGAAATGCACGTAAAAGACCAGTTGTATATTTAAAAAAAATCAATTCAAGTGTAATGAAGTACATAATTAAATTGTAACAGCTTTGAAAATAATTTTATTGAGTTTTTGTAATTACATCCCATTAAGGTCTCGACACATACAACACATTATTGACAATATTGTTGTGATCCGAAAAAATTTGGTCTGGATGTGGACTGTGGTCCGCCATTAGATGACCATTGATATAGGTTATTGATTACATAAGTTTTCTGTGTTAAGTTAACTTAACTGATTGATTGAGTTAACTGATGACATATTAGCTTCATTAAATTAATGCCTGAATGCTAGTGTGGAAAGTTTGTAAATGTATAGTAGCAGTACCTCATTTCTATTATTACATCTATCATTATGATGAGTTTATATCATTTGATTCATTATAACTGCTTATATCTTAAGTGACATCTGTAATTTATGAGAAATTATGCCCCCCCCCCCCACAACGCTATACCTATTTTATAATAATTGCCCAGCCCAAATATCGGAAAAGAGAGCTATCGTCTTACTATTCAATCAATTTGAATTTTAAAAGTATATTCCAAAACACCTTGTGCTTTGCTGATTAGTCTTTAATTGAAATATAATGCTGGGATAAAGAATTGGTGAGGACCTTCATCCTTATACCTCTTTATATATTTATTATTTTGTACTTAAATCTTATTAATTCCCAGAAGTATCTCTCATAATTTTTTTTTCTCTCTTCTTCCTTTATTTTCTCTCTCCCCCAGATATCTTTGGGGTGTTGGCTATTGTGGCACTAATAGATTTGACATTATCTAATCATTTCCTATTCACTGACTTTTTACTTCTTATAAGTAGATGAAAAAAAATTCTCAATTAAGAAAATGATACCCTTTTTAGTAGCATGTAAGCAAAGTAAATAAATAACTAGTACCTGTTCCTTTTATCAATAATAAGTTTTAAAACATTGAATACCAGGAATTAGGGGAGGAAAGTTCAATTCAGGGAACTAATGTGGCTTATACCAATCTCATAATGGGTTAATATACTAATGTCATACATCCTGAAGACTGTTGAGCAGCGTTGTTGAGAAGTATCAAAATGAGCAGAACATCGAAGCAGATGGAAGAATCCTTTTTTCATTAAGCTAACACAGAGACGAATTGCATATTTCAAGATGACAGCTTAGATTATAAGGTTTTTAATACAAAAAGACAGTTAAGGCAAAATTAGGTTAAATGTATGAGTGTTTAGAATGTTCGATATCCAACCTAAGATTTTAATAAGAAAAGATAATTCAAAGCCAATTCATAAATAAAATAAAATGTTTAATAAAGTTTATTTTATTATTAAATAATAAAACTTGATATTAGTATGTGTTTATAACGAAGATTTTACAAAGTGTCACCACGTGTTGACCCTCTTTCTAGAACTTGATATAGTTTGTGCAGCATAGCTGTTCACAAGTTCATTACATTTACTTTACAACCTTAAGAGATTAAAAAGTGTCAAAGTAAGTTAAATTAATTGTGTGTTTACATATCATGTTAAAAAGTTAATTATTATCATTTTTTCTTATCGTTATGACTTTTACTTATATTTTATAGAAATGGCTATACCTTTCATGGCCTGCTTATAAACCTCCATGTGAAATTCCCTTTATCTAGCATGAGTAGGATATTCACAAAGAACAAAATAGACCAACGGACACATTTGTCAAAGCGTAAAAGCATTTAAAAAACAATACCAAAAACGGTTTTCTCTTCCAGCCCTTAAGGAAAAGTTCATAATATCCAAATATTTAACACTGTTTTCAACTGACATTATCTAAGCTGTTTATATCCAGTTTTCACCAAGACCTGATATTTATATAATCAACAATGGTCCCTCACTTCAAAGTAGAAAGAAAGAAGTAATCACAAGGAAAAGGAAATAAAACTAATCAGTTGTTCCAAGGATGAGGACCTAGTGACAGGGGGTTAAAGAGAGATCAATATCTCTGCTGGCTGTTGGCTGCTTAGACTATACTGAAGGAACCCTTCCATTTAGAAAGAATTTTTTTCAGTATGGTTAAATCAGTCACCATCTCTCTCCAATCATCTCATTGGACGCCTGATGCCATGACATACCTTTTATGCAGAAAATTTGTCAGTTAACAAATCTGATAGAAATCTAGCTTCTATCTTTTATCAGCCCAAACCGATTTCCCAACTAATATATCTGACCTTTTTTTATTCTTGATTTTATAAATTTTATTTCAGCAAAATACATGCACACAGACAGCTGAGATACAATCTTCCCTGTTTGAAAATAATGCCGAACCTTCAACTTATCGAACAAGTTCCTAAGTCAGCATTTAACCTACATTTTTTCTATATTCTTGCGATGCATAAGGTGGAGGTGGCTTTCCAACCTCCTCCAAAGCAACTAGCACTTGGTATGTTATGAGGTCAGAGTAGAAAAAGTGTCAAGTGAAGTACTTTTGACTAAAGAAACTTTTTCCCTCAAATAAACAAGACGTTAAACTAAAGTCATAAGCACTGCTTAAAATACGTACTAAGTATTGATTACATGTAAATATTATGATAATAAAAAAATTTCATATATACCAAATACCAAATATTTAGGCTATTAATGAAAATATTTCTGTTCTAACTCAATTAATAAAAATTAAAAAGTATGTTACAACCAATTATTGTATCTATGTGTGATTCAATCAAATGAATATTTTTGTTTTATATTTTAATTATGTGTTTTTCTCCCAGAACTCTTACTCTTCATTATGATTTGTAATATAACATATTTATAGTATGTATGTACTTACATTTCAATAGATATCCAGCACTGGTGTGTTTGAGTCCAAGGATCCTGGTAAACAACTTTAGTTTAATTATTAATCACTATTATAAGTGAAATAAAGCACTAAAACCATACTTATTAGTAAAGGATAAGTTGACGGTGGAACATTCTACTAATTTAACAAATAAACCAACATAAAAGTACCAACACCTGTACCGACTTGGCAGTGGATGCGCCTTGCCCAATAGTGCTAAGTCCAACTTGACGGATAGTGCAAAGTCCAGCTTGACCAACCTGCCTGAACCTGCAAACCAGCTGTTCGACTAAGTCTTCTCTAAATATCAAATATTTGGGATATTAAGAGATTAATTTCTGACCCCACAATATTATTTTCAATTAAGATGTTTTCAAATTAATAATGGTAAATGTAAGTGGTATAATAAGTTTTTAAGCTATGAGGCATTTTCCAAAAATCTCCTTATTTCACAATACTCCATAGTATAATATGCTTGTACAGTTTATGGAGTGTATTTTCTTACTTTTTCATGTGGTCTGAAGATTTTCGACTCTGTCTTCACTTTCACCGAGTAGCTCATAAACCGACTTTAGTTCAAACTTTAATGGCTATTAGATTTGAAACACATCACTAAAACTGAGGATAAATTGTTGCTAGAACATTGAACTATTTTAAAAAACAATCTAAGATAAAAATAATAGGATCTGTACAGTAAGAACTTATTGCCCTGTGGCTGCTCAAAGTTCAACTTAAGCAACCTGTCTTTGCATGCAGTGTCAGTTGTTTGTCTATATCTTTGGTTTATAGGTTTGGCAAATCTCAAATTCAGCTATCATTACTAAAGACAGTCTTGAGATAGAGGGTGAACACTGGCTTATGAAAATATAATTCACTCCAAAAGAAAAAAGGAAGTGTGGTAAGCCTAGGAAATGCAAGATAGAAGAGGTAGAACTTTGAGAAGTGACAAGAGGATTAACCCTGCGTTGCCAACCATCGTCAACCACCTATCATTGCCAACCACACGCCTCCGAGACGTAGTCCACCATTAATTCCCTAAAATTCGATGTTATAATTATCTAAACAGAACCATTATTTTTTCTTTTGTAAAGCACTTCCTTACCAACATATTCAGGCCAACTGAGTCACAATAGCATATCTAGGAGGGGTGAGAAGTCGGGGGCTTTCAGGCTATCTTCAGGCGAAGATATACGATAAATTCACCCACTACACGCCTCGGAGGCGTATGGTTGGCAACGCAGGGTTAAGCAATGGCAAATGACTAGACTGGAAGAAGTGGTTGTTAGGAATAGAGTAAAAAAACCTCTGATATTTATATTATTTTTTCCCCATTGATCAGATATTAATTGGAAATTGCATGCATGTATCCTACCTGTACCTGAGTCTAAAAGAGGATGCAAAAAAACTGGGAGCATTTTCAGTAGAAATATTTATGTTTGACAAGTTTTAAAAAATAATCTGAAATTATAATTAGATATTCAAATGACATTCATTCAAATATTGAGTTGTTTTATTTGGTACTCCACACGCCATGTTATCTGATTTTTTAATTACAAAGTAATTTCTGTAGTTGGGCTATTAAGTGGAACACACATTTAAAATTTCTTGACTGTCTAAAGGAGAAGGAAGGAATGGAGATACAGAAATGTGTTGTAAGGGACAATTGTAAGAACAATCACATATTTGAAAACCTAATCAAACCCCACAAAATGAAAAATGATATTTAATTATTACAGTTTTGATAATTTTTTTTCATACTTAGGTATAGATTTAATTTTTTTAAATAACCTTATTACATTTCACTTAGAATCACATGAGATTATGAGTAGTTAAATTTCATCAGAACATATTATTCATTATTGTTAGTATATAATTTGGTTTTAAAATAGTTAAATTTATTTTTTATTTAGTCTTATCGATTAATTATTCATCAAATTTAATTGTTCTGATTAGTAACAGAGGTTAAACAGGAGTGGAATAATTCTTATAATTTTTACACGGTTTGTTTATTCAGTCATTACATCAAATACCCGTATTTAACATGGAATTACAGCCGAATACATATCGGCTAGATATTGTTTAACTTCAAACACTTTTTTATAATTCAATTTAAAACTCAACAATAATTTAGCCAAATGGTTTACAATCATATTTTAGAGTAATTTTTTTTTCATTTAATTACATTTTTCTTTTTTTTTTTACAAAAACAACCTTTGAACTGACTAGTGTGCGTAATTTCAGTACTAAATACATAAAACACACATACGTTTACGAACTAGGAACTCTAGCACACTGAAATATATTCATGTAGATATATATTTGTATATATATATATTTACTGGTATGTACAGTACACATCACAATAACCTTGCAGTATATAGAACGCAACACATATTTTAGTGCCTCCAATAATTTTATTACAGTTAGAACGGCATTTAAGTTATCACAGTAATATTTACCTATACATTTGCCGTATATATATCAATATGTACAATATTAACACCTATACAACTGAGTACTCATAAAAATTTTAATTTTTATCAAAAATGATTTAATTCTTTTTTGAAATGCTTCCAATATCATTTTATTTCTAATTAACCTATACCCAAGAAAGGCTATTACCTCAAATTCAATTCCAGATTACCCCTATTTATATTAAAGAGTAAAATAAATTTTCATTACCCAGTTATGTGGGTGGTATCGGAATATATACATATCACCGCACATCATTATTTTTTGTTAAGCAAATAAACAAGCACACAAATGTATTGTCATTCTATCTCTGCAAAGTTGGAAAACATTTTGGAATCAGCACATATAAAACACTTTAAAAAAAGAGAGAGAGAAAATGAAAGAAGAAAAAATCTTGATAATGAGATTTTCCACATTATTCATTTGTATTGACTTACAATTTTTATGTAACACATTTGCCGTGTTAGATTGTCAAAATTTAAATGGTCAAAAGTTTATTTCATTAAAAAACAAAATACACTTTACAAATCGTAAACTTTTTTTTTACATAAAAAGAACAATAAGATCACTTCAATGATCATACATATAAATATTTTATTTTAGTTTTTATAAAAATGTATAAACTTAGAGGAGCTGAGAAACACTTAGTAGAAAACACTTTGAATATAATAAAAGAAATATTAAAAACTATTTAGTGCCATATTTATGTAATAAAATTTATGTTTACATATATATAAATTGTAAGTATAAATATATAAACATAAATTTATAAATATATTAAGTATTTCACATTAGTTTTTCAATTGAATTTAATTAACTTTTATCCATGTGAAAAAAAAAACAATTTTAGAGAGATACACCAGTTAGATTATAAATTACTGCATAAAGTAACACTATACCACACTTGTTTCTTTTCAATTGAAAATATTAACATCAAAATAATAAAAAATTCCAAACAGAACTATACATATATGTACCAAGCCTCTGTCATGATGTCCTTTCCAGTCGACAAAAATTAAAATATTTTCAAGTGCACATAAGTTGACCAGTTAAAAGTTATAAATTTGATCTCAATAAATGTAAACTCTAAAATTGATATCATATTCCTTATAACTTACTGATGATATTTTACAATGGTATGGGAAACATAACAATTAATAACATTTTTCAATAGTTGCTAGATAATTTAAATATTTAACAATAAATTGAATTTGTATGAGTATTCAATTTACTTATGGCACACAAAGATAAATAAATTGTTCAAGACATTTTTTTTTTTTTTTTCTTCCTTTTTAAAATTTTAAGGCCTGGAGTAAGGATCAGTTTAAGATTGGTATAAACATCAATATGTTTGACAAAGAAGTACTGCAAAATGACATACAATACACATACCCACCAAGAAATGTGTTATAAACTCTAAATACACACTACAATATAGCAAAATACTTAAAAACTAAGACTAGAAGAATGGTAACGTATAAATAAATATATAATATATATATTGTCTTAAAAAATGTGGTTCCAGCCACATTTCCAAATTATGCTTAAACCATATAAATACATATAAACAATGTTAACATCTAATGAGAAAGAAATTTTAAATAAAAATATTGAGCTCATTACCATGATGATGATGCTACAGACCTAATTAGTTATGACTACACATTTTTAGGATTGTATTCAATCATTGATTCTTTATTATTTCTCCATCTATAATTGCTTTGGAAGATATCAATGATAATAAAAACCAATCATTATAATCTATTCAATTATCTGAACAACATTTCATGTTTCACTCATCACATTTCCTAATCAATTATTTTTTCATAATTTTTTTTTTGGATAACAATACATACAGGAAACTGTTATATCAGCCCTGAAATTTACATTAACTTAATTGAGCTCATTTAGACTATAATTTTAGAAAATCAGCATCCATTTTCACATTAAAGGTATAAAATCTGTACAACAATTAAATTGGATAATATTTATAAAAACATCTACAACACATTAACATTTATTGAATCATTAAAAAAGTGCATGAACTGCTCTATTAAATCATTGTCAGGAATTAGAACCAACTGTTTTTCTTGCAAGCTATAGCAATTGCTGTCAGTATACCCCAAATCTTTGTTGTATTTCTCTTTTTTTACTTGTATATTTCTATGATTAAAAGTTCTTCTAATAATATGTGGCATGAATTTCAAAATTATACATATTGTTGTAGAAAACCTACAGGGCTCACAGATTGTATGAAATAATTATTCAATGTAATTGTTTAAGTTAATTATGAACTTCAGGTACATTTTTGAAAAGAATAAAAATAAGTTGACAGAAACGGAATATTTTGATTAAATAAAAAAAAAAGTCAATAAATGCTGTATGTATATATTTCAATAATCTTAATTTTTATGTGAATATTGCCTTCAAGGAATTAATTTTAGACTTAATTTTTATGAGGTAAGTATAAGAACTCTACCTATAAAACCGCATTCACTTAATTAAAACCAAATATACAAATTTGTATGTAATATGAGACCAAGATTCAAGTATATAACTTTTAATGGGACTATTAGTTAGACAAAATTAAACGAGATATTAACAGTTACTAACGGATGGGCACAATTCTATAATAGAAATGCTATAAATCAGTAATTTATCATATATATATATATATATTTGTCTGCAGTACCATCTTTTAATATTAAAAAAATAATTGTTAAAAAGATTATGGGTACACTGCTCCAAAGTAATGTATTCCTCAAAATTAGAGGCATATGTGAAATGTGAATCCGTTCAAGGAGGTCTCAACAAAAATAGCTTTTTATGGGATCTGTAGGTTACAGGGATTCTGTGGTCTAAAAAAACCAAAAAAAAAAACCGGTATGATTGAATCCACATTATTTGGGAGGGATCTGAGTATGAATGAAGAATGGATGTGTATATGTATATGTATAGAAAACTTTGGATTTTAATGCTATAAGATTATAAGTTATCCGTGAAGTTTGGTAAAATATTCTACGACTTGGTGATAAATAATCTATGAACTCAGAGGTTTTCTTCATCTTGCCCAAACTGAAAAAAAAATAAAGCATTAAAAAAAAATAACTGTAAATTATTCTTCTAAGTGCTGTATAGAATCAGTACTTCTATTCTTGAATTTAAATATAAAAATTAAAAACAGTTTTACAATTTTCTTTTAATTAGTTGTTACAATAATCATAAAAGTTGAACTTTTCTTGATGTCAAGATCATTGGTCCCATGGACTATTCTACATTGACAATATGAATGTCTAAAATAAAAGTGGTTATAGCCACATTTTCTAGAAATACATTGCTATACAATAGAGACAATTAATCCCCAGATGATTTTTTCCCAATACATTTTGTATTATAAATTCGCAATGTCTCTGTCAGAAAAAGAATTCACTCAAACATATTGAGTGTACAAAATATATATTTCGAAGATAATGAAACACTTCATAAATAATTATTTACAGTGTCAACTTTATATAAAAAACAAAAAATACAGGATTTTTTTTTTTTCGTTTCAATAGCATGATGTGTCTGAACATTTTTTAAAAATGAGACACAACCCTCATATAACAAATGATGACTTAGAAAAAATTATACAAACTATTCAACAATTCTATAAAAGCACGTCTAAATACATTAAAAAATCTAATACTTAGATTAACTTGATGCATATGATATTTTACCTTATCAATTGAGCGAAATGATCTACAAACTTTTGATTAACACACAAATAAAGTATAAATATTCAAATAGTATCGTTGCTCTCCATCATACTAGTCCCCCCCCCCCCAAAGGAGTAAAACGTTTTCCAACAACCATTTTTACAGCAGTCCTTTCTTATAATAAAGTCCAATATAATTTTGAGTATTATTAATAACATTAGATAATACAATAAATGACCTTTCAATATGTTTACAAATATGAAAAACACAACAGGATCATAATCTGAAATATTTCTATTCTCGTGACTATTAATTGTAAACAGTTTTAAAAATATAATGTTTTAAATTTTTAGTTATAATTATTTCAGATTAAACAATTTTATTTTAATCCTGTATGTACAATGAAGAAGGAGTTGTGACATTCCGATCCTTGCAAATAAAATTAAATGAAATACGTAAGAACCATTTAATTGTAATAAAATTTATTAATGAATATTTATTTTGGTTTAATTCAATGGTCAATAATTAGGCCAAATGTAATCCTGTTTTATGATTTTCACCTGAGTTCAATTAATTACAGCATGTCATTTACTATTATTTAGTACAATTGTGAACAGCAAGTAATGGTTTTAAGAGAGAAGCTCAGTTTTGTCTTTCGCTCAAGTTCATATTAGGCAAAAGATAAAAATCATTGAAATTTTTTTTCACTCAAGTCACAACATCTATTTCATTTGCAACAACCCTCAGTAAATGTTCAATCACTGTTTCCAGTAAATATTATGGTAATTGGGCATGTATCATAAAATATTTTTTTCTCACAAAAATCAATCGATCTAACCCTACCCGACATAGAAAATACAACTTGCAAAAATACTGCATATTATCAAATTATTATAAAATATATATATAATATAGTTTTGTAATGACGAATCATAATTGGGAGTAGGTTGACAAAGTTTTTAGTTATAATATCCCCTGTTCATTGCAGTTCTGTTTCTATTGTGCCACTTGCAGGTAAGGATCCTAACATAAGTTCGCCTGAAGGAAGCATTACAGAGAGCATAACAAACGGGGTTGATAGTGCTGTTTATATAGCACAGGTAGTAGAAGAAGTCCCAGACACCTTTCGGTATGCAGTCTGAACACGATGTGATAGGTTTGAGGAGAACAAGGATATTGTATGGGGTCCAGGTTATGATGAAGGTAAGGAGAATGGCAGAAAGTGTTTTCGCAGCTTTCTTATCTGCTTTTTTCTCTTGTGTTTTCTTCTTTTTCTTCGGTGGTATATGCCTGGCCCCAGGAGCTAACTGCTTGGGGATAATTTTTGTATTGAGTGGTATTCGTATGTCAGAGATGTGCGAAGGGCGTCTGCCAACGTTCTGGTGGTGATAACCTCCAGCTGGGTGGAGGGACAGGGCGTTGTAGTCCACAGGCCTCCCCCTTACTGGCGTTGTGTCTTCTGCGATCATCTTTATCGAGGGCTGTTGCTCCCCAACGCCGTCGCAGCTGTTATCTGGTGGCAACCGGATCAGAATTGTGTAAACCTGTAATAGAAAAATTCATTGCAGTTCATGTGCCTTTTTTTTAGTATTAAAAAATTATGACTATCACATATTAACAATAACTAGTTGTGGGAGTACAGCCACAATTTTAATAATTATCAGACAAAAAAAAATGACAGGGTGGGGATCTGAACGGTTCTAGGTTCATGGGATCATGATCAGGGCTGATCTCTATTTGGGACAATATCCAAAGTCATGGGCAATGTTTGAAAAAATGAACAAAGCAACATATGTCTTGTTGTTATGACTTAGGATACCACATTGTTGTCTACTTTAATTTTCTGGGATTTTGCACTTTATGGCACTAGGTCTATCAAATATATTGACTCTGAATAATTATTTGCTGTGGTATCTAATCTCTCTCTTTAATAATTTTCAGTCAAAGTTCTATACTTTTTTAGGCTGCCTGTGACCACCAGCTATGTTTGGATATTGACATAGCTTTTATTTGATATGTGATAGCTCAGAGGAAATAGTGCCTTATGAAAGATCAGGAGGTTCTTGTAATCTCTTTATTCTTTAATGATATCTAGTTAATAGTAATTAGTAGTCACTAATTAAATAGTAGAACCAAGATATTTGAATTTGTATCGGGAGCTTTCGAAACCATCTGAAACTTCCAGAGTTCACAAAATTATAAATAGCCCATAAGAGACATTTTCAAGCTTCAAAATTGTATAATAAAGTGATGAAGTGCCTAGGACTCTCATGGTGTTTAGTGTAACTGCTTCATGATATCAAGGTTCTGGGTTTTCAAGTCTGTAGATGGGGAATGAATTTATTTCATTTCCATAAATATAAATAAGACAGACCTAACAGCTATAAATATGAGTATATTAGAGAGTAAATTAAACAATTAAATAATCTAAGCGAGTCATGTGGAGTTGATTAATTTATTTTGTTCTGTCATAACCCTAGTCAATGATTTAAAATTGTTGTCAGTAACATTACTAAGGAGCTCTAAAGAAAAAAAAATCATTGAGGTTTATTACACGGTTGTAGCATAACCAATAATTGTCACCAAGTAAATAAAGCCACCAATGTATTCAAGTTTTTTGTTTATTTTATTTATTTATTTCATGTGAACAACTAATTGGGATTAAAAAAAATTCAAATGGCTTATAAGTGTCAACTTTAATAATGACAGGTTTTCAAAACATGAAACATTTAAATTATCTATTGGATAGAAACTTCAGAAACCCTGAGATAGATCTATTTATTTAACTTTACTAAATTATCTTGTTATTCTTTGTTACAAAAACCAATATCCATACAATTAAGATAACAAATATTTATTCAAAAATAGTTAACTTTACAGATATAAGTAATTATAACAATATATCTAACCGAATCTGTAGAAAGTGATCGAGAATGGAGCTTTGTCTGCGGTGGTAAGCTCCTAGAGTCATAGTGCACATGGTGGGGCAACTTAGGAGTTGTCGGTGCCACTGAAGAATAAGGATCCCTTATCACATTAAGAGATGTGCATCTTAAACAAAACAAATAACTCATAAGTGTGTTTAATTCCCAAAACCTACAAATATCCCTAATAAGTAAAATAATGTTATTGATTCCAGACCTTATGCATGAGATATGATTATCATTATTTATATGGATGAAAATAAAATATACAAAGGGCATAGAAAATTACCTTGATTTCATAAAATATGAAATCTTCAATGGTCGAGTAAAAAATGCTAATGTAAATTATTGATGCTGGTAGAAACTTAAGATGGTCGAGCTGGTTGTATAATTGAAACCATAGAAGAAGAGATAGCTTATAATCCCCCCAAACAGCTGACTAGATCTAAAATAACTGTTGTTCAAAGCTGACATTGTTTGGAGATCAAAATGTATATAAATGGGTGGAACCAAAAGAAAGGAAGGTGGGAAACATTTGGTAAACTATTTGCTGAGAAGATAGCCTTACCCAGACCAAAGGATAAATGTGGGTATTTAGTCAGTGATAACCAAATCTGCATTCAAAACACAATAGTATATTCTCCCCTGAGACTGATACTGATACTAAGACCCTATAAAACCAGTTTGAGGAAATATCAAGAGAATTTTCTGAGAGAGCTGGAGTTTTATAGGACACTTTTATTCTCGAACACAAATATAAACTAAAGAATACAAACGCTTAAGTTTTAGGGACTCCTTGCCAGAATTAAATTTTAAAAAGTATTGGATAAAAACACACAATTATTGGATTTTTCTGCCAGCTTTATAACAGGCGAGGCCCTGTAACTCTATGAAATCATATTTAAAAAAAATATCTTCACAGAAGGATACAAATTTCTTCTGCAGATGCTATTTAAAATAATTAAGTTACTCCCATCCTAGCAAAAAAAAAAAAAGTGAAACTAATTATTAGGCAACACAAGCTATGGAAATGATTGTGACTTATATGGTACTAATTGTGGTTATGTGAATGATTGTGATGATACCTGAAAATGATTGTGATTCAACTGACATGCTATCGAGAGAATGTTAAGACGAATTCGGCACATTGGAGCAAGGGAAAACTGGCAACTGGAAAACTCTGTTCAGGGTATGCTGAACTTTAGTAAGATTCCTTCATTCTCCATTAGAAGCGAGGGCGTGGCTTGCATCTCTTTCCTTGCAGAGATTATTGATACCATGTCACTCTGCACTATTTGATTGCGTCATCATGACTAAAAAGCCTCCTTACTTTTACAACCTCATCCAATTCAAATCAACTATAAAAGCCCTAATATCTATTGCTCCCTATCTATCATTCCCAATCTTTGAATCTAATTTTTACCAGCACCTTGCTTCTCTTCAGTTTTATAATTCATAATTTTATTTATTCATGCACCCTTTGTTTCTAATCCACTTATCCACTTTTATTCTTTTATGTATTTTGTTTATTCATTATTTCGTTGTTGGGTCCATCTTCTACTAATCTACTGTATACATTATAGCATAATACCATTATAGAACAATCAAAAGAGACTTTTTACTATTAATATACCTTTTATCATAAATTTATGTCAGCTACATATTTAGCTTAGTACCTTTTTTATTTTTTTATTGTAATAATCAGAATATACATTATATTATTTTTATTTCTTTTAATTTCTTATCACTAAATTGGAGTGGTTAATGACCTGGCTGTATTCATTTGGCAGCCAGAAGCAGAATGGTTTTAATTAGCTTAATTGCTTTAAGAGTATTGTTATACAATAAAATAATTACCTTGATACAGATGACTGTAGAGGAGTCTCTACAGATACAGGGGTAGCGTAGCCCATGTCTGAGGGAGTATCCTCCAGCTCTCCATCGCCGTCTATGTCTTCCCTCCCACTATGCCACCAGGCTATGCACCACTCACGTACCCAACGCCAAGTCAGCGGTCGAGGTTTCTGTCAAGCATAAAAACCATTTAATGATCTGAGATTTTAAACCATTTATTTATTTTTATTGAAAACATTAGAAGTACTTATTTGATACATGTAAGTGCTCCATGGATAAGCCATCCTACATATTTCTTTTTTTTCTTTAATTTTTTAGTTTTACCCTTTAAATATTCTTGCATCAATTATGAGCCAAAGTTCTTGTTTTTTTAAATAAGTTTTTCACTTATTTTATCTGTTACAAAGAACTCTGGCTGTCATAAGACAACTAAAGTGGTACAGTGTTAAGTATAATACATTTTAAATACTACGTGGTTAATTTATCTACAAAAACAGAAAAAGAAAAAAACCAACTGCCAATAAGTATCTAAGAAAACATGTGATGATGTGCCCATACATCGGCTCATCTCTAAACCACTGACATACAAAAATTTATCATCAAATTTCTTGTCGCAAGGTGCAATTATTCAATTAAATAAAAGTTTCTTATTTTCAGAACACCCATTAAATAATACCTAAGTTATTTTTTTTATTTCTATTTCAGTATTAGTTTTGAGTATGCAGAAATTATCCGCTTCTAAGTTAGGAAAAAATGATTTTCTAATGTGATTATATCTTGGGAAGTAAAGACACATATTCTTTACACATCCAGGATCACAAACTGGATAATTCTGGATAACAAATATAAATTTGTTGCCATAAGTTGGTTGTTAATTTTAATGATTACTTTCCAGAGGTAAACTCCAATTGTATCAATATTGGCATGCTGTGGCAGACGATCAAATCTATAGCTTGCCTAGAAGACAAGTTATGGGCATTTCAATGTTTTTTCTCAAACCTTCTATGGTAAAATATCTAACAATGATGCTTTTGAAGCTTATTATTATTATTATTTATTATTCTAATAAATAAATTTATTTTTATTGTAAAAATATTACTGTCAAGGCCTAAATGTGAACATTTCTCAATTTTTAAACAATTCTAACATAAAAATAAGTGCTGTTCACCTTGATATTCTCCTGGCAGTTATTACAATAATTAACCATCATTTAGGTCACAAAGCTCATATAATAATGCAGCGTAATGCTTGTATTGGAATTTAAATTGGTTCAACTGACCAGAACTTAGTGAATGAAGTACCCCCATCACAACATTGATCATAATTACAGATTTTTTTTGTATTATTTATGAGCTTTGTGACCTAAATGATGGTTAATTATTGTAATAACTGCCAGGAGAATATCAAGGTGAACGGCACTTATTTTTATTTATTTTTCACATTTAGGCCTTGTTGACCGTAATATTTTTACAATAAAAATAAATTTATTTATTAGAATTTGGTTGATTTTAATGGAGTTAGTTTTTGGTTGAAATCATCTGTATACGGCTACTCTTTGGACCTTTGGAAGAACTACAAAAGTGAAAAACATGTTGTTTGGTCCCAATGTAAGTGTTATTTAAGTGTCAGGTGTGTAAGTAGTTTTAAGATATCAGAAGCTTTTAATCGTCCTTTAATGCTCACATCATTGCTTCTTTAACATCATTTTTATTTAATGAATACCACAGTTTAGAGATCAGCATCACTGGTGTAAATGTATTAATTTTATTATGCCTAACTGATTCATAATTGCATCTTTTTATTTTATATTATGCAGTTAACTTCTCAATTTGCACGTTAAGATCCTAATCACTAGCAATAGAATCATCGAAAAAGCTTAATACTTTCAATATGGCAGTCAGATTAATATCACCTACGAATTTTTATATTCATGCCATCTAAAAGATTTAATGTATATATGATTTAATCACTCAACATAATCAAAAAAACAAATAATGTTTTTGAAAACTTAAATCATTAAACATCATTGCCTAGCTATATGCAAAGATAAAAAACCTTATTTTCAAACCAAACTGTAATGGTTTACGCTTACCCTTTGATATGAAAGGCTCCAGATGAGTTATTCAGGGGGCAACAATTAACCAATGGATTTATATGGCAGCATATTAAAAAAAAAGTTTTTGAACATACTCCAAGTGGACTAGTGAGAATGATTTTCACTTAGGAAATTGATCCTTAAAGTTTATGCTTTTCAATTACGTGCAATAGTTGAAGCCTAAAGATTTATTTATATAATTATAAAATTAATATTTATATTTTATTAATAATAAAATATTTATTGCGGGACCATATCCCCTATTTATAGTAATAGTAGAGACATAAATTAATTAATTCCTTTCTGTCACCTCTATTATTATTCATAGAGAATATGGTCACACAATAAAGATTTTCTCTGCCAGTTGGTCTGTAGACTTGTGGGGCTAAGTAGCTTCATCAAGCCTTCCTTGGCCTGAAGACAGGAAGCTGACATCCGAGCCTGTGTTATCGGACCACTTACTGACCTGGAACAATACTGGGGGGGGGGGAGGTGGTGCACCCTTTTAGAGTCTTATCTTCACCTCTCCTCCCACCTCATCGCTATATTTATCTATCGGCCTCCTATATCTTTCATCACTGCCCAACTGGCAACAATCCTTGGAAAAGGCTAAACAGAATAAATGCTGAAGAAGTTTGAGATATAATGCAATTCAACAAATGCCTCTTTTTATGTCACCAATAGAACTCTTTAATAACCTTAAAATTCCTACTATTCAAGATCACTTTTCCTCAAAGTTCCTGAAATCCAATCCAAAATTATTCAACCACTTAAACCCCATAGAAAGATCATTTACAAGCACCACCCACCCCTACAATGTCCCTCCTTGGAGATTGAAGTGAAACTGGTCCCATAGTAAAAAGGAAATACTCTGAATGCAATATTGAACAGTAAATAGTTGATTAATTTATGTATCATGGCATTCTGGTGCAACACAAATACAATGATGAACGAGCTGGAGATACAGAGGAGACTACTGGCTGAGAATATATGTTACTTTAGACTACTGAACTTTACACCACTGGAAGGAAGTAGTTGTAATTCGTTCTACTAAAGAAACATTTGTAATATTTTGATTCGTCTTGTTTTGATTTATACAACTAAGTCGCGGTCTCTGACAAATAATTTATGATATAACTCTTACCTTTTATGACATAATTTTACATTATATTTAAAAGGAATACCAAAATATATCACTACAATCAGCAAGGTCACTTACCGTCTGATACTGATTCGGTTCCATGACGACCCCGAATTCGGAAGGGTCTTTCCCAGAATTTTCAAGCCTCGCTCGCTTCCAGTCTTCCAAATCTACAGCCTCATCACTATAATATTAGAAACAATGGTATGTTAGCATAAATGTGGTTAAGAAAAAATATATGAACATAACATTGTTAATAAATGGTATTCTCGTAGAAAATTGTCTTCAAGATTATGTGATATCGTATCAGGTTTCTGTATACCGGCTATCGCTCTTGCTAACTTCACCCAACCTGTCGCTTCGTCTCAAACTGATGATATATAAATGTGTCCTCCGGCCAGCTCTGCTGTGCGGTGCCCCGCTATTTACACACCTGACTGACAATACAGCCAAATGTCTCTATCATTTCCAGAATGGGATCATGCGAAAAGTGGTCCGACATACCTCTCTCGAGAGGTTGAAGAACACTGACCTGCACCCGTTGCTTGGTGTGCCGCCGGTGGGTGAGTTCATCCGCCGGAGACACATCAAGTTTTTTGACTCGTTGCAGCACCTAACCAACCCAGTGTTTAGCACTATGGCCCCACCACCCCTCCCGCATCGATGGCAACAGACTGTCGGGGAAAAATTAGATTAAGAATTAGTATGTAAGTTTGATCAAAAAGGTGAGCCCCATCCCCTTTATTAGTCAGTTTAGTCCAGTCACGTATAATGTGTATCATTATACTTGTTTATTCATTATATTATTTTTATAAAATAACAAAACCTGTATATAATGTAGCGATGCTACAGGAAATACAAAAATAATTTGTGAATAGATTAGCGTGAGGATCTATAATCCTATATAATTATCTGTAAATGTAAAGGGGCTATGAAAAAAAAAAAAAAGGGTTCAAAAAGTTATTCACCCATACAGTTGAAATTCCCGGAAGAATATTATAAGTTCCTTTACAGGTTATATTATATAATGGACAAAATAATTTTAGCTAATACATTAACAGAATATTGACAGTTTTTGTTGTTATATAGTTCCCACTATTACTGATAATTAACTGCCAACAAAAAAAAATATTCTGGAAGGATCAGAACTGAAACCCAGGACCTCCCCAATTATTACCGGAGCTCGACTAGCTAGCGTGCACGAGAGGACCGTCTTCTTAATATGATGAATCTTTTCTGGCTAATCTCTAGCAGTGACTGTAACATAGGAGTATTAATGCATTTTATACTAAGAATGTTCCTATAATAAATTAATATATTTCTTTTTCTTTACACAGATAAGAATTCACTTAAAAGCGACTGTAAGGGAAGATCGTCCATTCGTGCTGGCTCAGTCGGTTGAGTCTCAGACTAGACATAGGGGTGGTCCCGGCTTTGAGTTCCCATCCTGCCAGCATATGTTTTTCGTGTGACTCCTAATTATAATAATAGTGGGAACAACAACAATTTTACGATATTTAAAAATAAATTAGGGGTAACATTGCTCCGTGCCCACCGTTTACGGGGCTTAATGTAATGACCAGTTTATCTTTTCTCAGGCTGTTAATTGTTAATAAAACAGAATAATTGAAGAGCAATTCGAAACATTATAGAATAAAACCACCGACATAACAGTAAAATATTAAAATCAACATCGCCGAACACATGGATTTCACATGGAATCCTTCACACATGTAACTAACTGTCCAATGTTCGTTATGTGAAAATTCTCAGCATGGCAGATCTGGACTTGACACCGTCCTATTTATATCATTAATTGATACCGTTTTAGTCATCACATACACAACATTTACCTGTAACATAATTAGATAAAATAAGAATGTTCTGACAGTCAATATGCCAAAATATCTTGAGCCCTTCAATGGCCAGGTTTACCAAATTTGAAAAGCAGAAATCAGTTGAAATTACGTAATAAACATTTTTTTTTTATGTTTAACATACAAAAATAATGTGTCATCTTTCGCCCTTCCATGAATCGTCCTCCGTGCTGATGGCAAATGACCGGAAGATTTCATGGGGGATTAAACCACACACATATTGTTGTTCCAAGCTTGCAACGGTGCGAAGACATCGTGATGCACCCTAGCAGTACACCCAGGATCTTGTCAGTCCTTTACTATGAAACCATTCAATAGTGCTGCCATTATGCTTTCCTGGCATTGTGAAATTGTTTAAATAAATAAAATAAAAAACTGTCAAACTTTATTGTCAACAAAACTTACCAAAAACGTTATGGGCCGTTGACTGTTTAAGGATATATCACTTGTATTAACCAAATCAAAGATTTGAAGTAAACGTATTGCAAGACCATACAATTATTTTCGTACTTGTTAATTCTGTAGTGACGTTTATCACAACTACGCAATGCGCTATCTATGAACGTTACTACGCTGTATGCCAGGGAAAAATATGCCCCCTTGATATTGATTATTATCTCAATAAATATTCAGGTGGCATTTTCAGGCAGCAGCTTCCTTTAGTGCAGAGATGAATAAGCATTTACTGGCGACAGGACAATGTACAGTTTCCAATGGGCACTGTAAGGGCATTATCATAAAATCAAACAGACGCCCTGAATGTAGGCGTTTTATTGGTTTCACAACCATAAAAACTTATGTTCTTCAATTTAGGGGTGGAAGGGAGGGTCCTAAACACCCTTCTCAGAGGGAGATGATGGAATAAATTTCCTCGAACAAGGTGTTAAGCCACTCAAAAAATGTTATTATGATTCTTTGTGTTAATTTTCCAGCCACTCCTTTGTTATTTACTACCATGGTCAGTAATTTTTATAAAATTAAATTAACTGCTTGGTTTACCAAATAAAAAAAATCAAAGATTATTCTTTTTTTCATAAAGTGACAGATTAATTTTATTTGTTTTTGTAATTTTTCACAAACTAAACTTTGATGGAAATAATTATTGATTAGGTTGGATGACTCCTCGTTCATCGCCTCCTGTTTCTTAGCTAGGAAGCTAAATTCTGTAGAAAAGTGAAATTCTGCAAGCGCATTTTGGAGATCCCCGGACTGTGTACTTTATATATTCGCATGTCAGTCTATTGTAAATACTGTTTGAGTAAAAGAGGTTGAAAGGAATAGTGTATTTGTAATATTAATGCCATTCATCACAATTATCCACTGCCCTGCTAGAGCATATTGTAATTTTTAAAAGAGGAAAAAAGGAGAATTTATTTTAGTTAATTTCGACATGTTCGTGCATATATACTCGTGCATCACTAGTCAAACTAAAAAAAATTGTCTCTGTTAAAAAAAAAAATTTGTTCCAGCATTAAGGCCGTTAGTTCGATAGAACTTTTATCATATAACGATTACGACTCAGAGGATATTACAGAAAGGTGGCCCTATTTTCTGTTGATTACAGTTGATGACATAAGTTTGTTCGTTGGGACTTTCAAGTCCACTGCTTTATTATTATCTTTTCAGAGGCGTCCGTGATTAAACCAAAGTTTTCATTGAACACTTCCATTGACTAATTAAAACTTTTGCACTTAACTCTCAGCTTCTCCGCTCGTATATGGAGTTAGGGCATGCGAATAATTATTTCCGCTTCGGCTCAACTAACGTGATATCAAAGCATTGTACAAGCATAGTTATCTAGTCTGTGAGGGAAAAATAATTTTGTACGTTTTCGAAAATAAATTGCTTTGTTTAGCTTTGCGGAGGTAATTTTGGAATACTTGCTTATGTGAGTTCTCTAGAACTCTAAGGGGGAATGAAAAAGCTGAGCTATTTGTTATTATATTAACTTATGCCCTTTCCTTATTGGAAATCAAAATGACATAAATAAATTTATATATGCGAAATAAAGGACGTATAATCTAAAGTAGTCATGAAGACAAATCCTCCAGGTAATCTTAATATTCGTTAATTAACCGAGCGAAAAAATGTTCAATTTAATTTTTTTAAACACAGTGGTCATTAAAAAATAACTGTTGAAATATTGACGAAAAGGAACAATATTAATTCGGAAGAATGGAAGGGACTGTTCCAATTATTGGCCCTCTTTTTTTAATATCTTTGAAATTCTATGTGCACTGTCATACATAACGTGTCCTGAACCATGAATAGGTTCCGGGTTAGTTAGCGTAGTTTTTTATTAGCGTAGCTGTTAGAACGTTTGTTTTCAGGTCTTTGGACCTTGGTGGGTCTGGGACCTTTTCTCTTTTGTACCCTCTCCATTCCTATACGAGTCACTTACCTCTGCTTCCTACTTTACGCAAGTGGTGAGAATATGTGTTTAGAATCTTTGGAATATGCTCGCCTGCCTATGTAAGGTTTAGATCTTTGCTTTTTTTACACGATTTGTTGTCCAATTTGTAAATAATTTATAGTTCAAACTATCACTCTAAGTGCATTTACACGCATTTCAAAATAATACTGAACTAAAACGGGATGGCATGTGTTGGATACGTGTGACCTTTTCAACAAATTTTATATATATTATTTCATATAAGGTTTCATATATTTTACACCCGAATAGCCTATCATTTATATAGATATATATACACAACCACTATCATGTATATACTACTACTACTACTGATATAAAAATGTATGCTTTGGTGGACTCGACTATTTTATAAGTATATAAAACGTAAGCTTATATTTTCTAAACTTTATATTTTTCTAAGGTGAATTCTGAGCCCTATTTCGTGTTGATTTTTGTTTGAATGCCACTAATTTATTTTGTTTAAGATTCACTTGTACCTAATATTATGTAATTTTTTATGTAACAGATGTTAATTTCATGTTAAAGTGACATTTATTATTTCCTCGCTTATCTGAAAAATGAATATACCTGTAAATGAATAAACTGTTTATTTTACAATAAATTTTAATTATTATTATTTTAACTTTTTCTTTGAAAATTCATGAAATATACAAAATATTACTGTACAATAAAATAAAAAAATGCATATATAAATTTGAAAATAAAAACTTTTTTTGATAGCGAGATAATTTTAGATAAAATTATATGCAGGAACAAAATTTGACTGGAAACGAAAAAAGCTCGAAGTGATCACAACACAATCAAAATTTTGCTCTGGTGAGGGGACTGAAGGACTTTAAACTACATAAATATAGAAAATAATACTTAAAGGTGACTCACTAATTCCACGCCGAAGCTCTTAATAAAAAAAGTACAATAGGCTTAATAAAAATTCCGAACAATTACTTTTTTACTAACAATTTGATGATTTAAAATACTGAATGGTTTTTTTTTATTACAACTGGTGTCTGTGAGATACACGCAATCTTGTGTATTCCTTCCTTTTTCATGAATAATTTTTGTTGCGTGCTACGTCTTATGATATTTAACCAGCACACGACATCACTGATAATATTTACTTCCCATTCAAGAGTATGCTGTTTTATGAAAGAATCAAATAACGCTTTATTCGCATGCTGTTTGTAATGATGGATAGATAAGGCGTAACCCTCAATAATTGTGGACTGTCTGTAAGCTCTAAATTTGAATATATTTTCTTGAAAAAATGGCAGAAGTATTTATATTATTCACTAATTTAATAATCTCTTTAAAGTGTGGTATTTATTATGCCCAGTTATAATGTGTAAACTAAATATATGACAATAAAGTATAGTGTAACAAAGCTATGCAGCGAATATCTAATGTATGTATTTTGAAAAGATATATTTTAATTACTGAGCAATATAATCGTATGTTTTCATTCTTTGTAAATTTTACGGCTAAATTATGTCACATTAGATATAAGCTGCATCTTATATTACAGACAGATATAAAAAAAATCAGTATATAATGAGATTATTGCAAATATTAGTACGTTGTCACTAATAATTATGCCACAATAATTCAAATATGCCACAGTCATGCCCAAACACACTTGTTTCTCATGCATTCCTCCATGATGCATTTTTCACTCAAAGGAGCTGCTAAACAACATGCTGTCTCACCTCAATCAATCGAACACAATCCGAATACGTCACCAACTGGGATTCCTGTATGTAAGAACCATTCGGCAGAACAACAACTGTGAGGCAGTTAATGAACGGGCTGTCAAAGCGGTGTGGCGTTTTCGATATGTCTTTGGCTTCTATTCATGACTTGGCTGTTCATCGTCAATTTACATTCGAAAACTGTTAAACGTAGAAATACTATTACGATAAACATCAGCACATAGGTAATGTTGTTTTTATTTATCAAGTCTATGTTTTCAGTATATTTTTAATAAACTTACGGTTTTATGGTTCAACAATACCTAATGTACATCAAGGGAGGCCAAACTCTAACTATCTCTGATGCTGCTTGGGGTGGAACTCAAAAACATTTTTTATCTCGTTCCAATACTAAAACTACTTTCAAGTCGAAGCTGAAATATCTAAAGGTAGCGTTTCATGTCCACTTCTATACATAATGCATTTCTTGCTATCTTTGCCAATGACACATCTCTTCTTTCATCCCAACCATACTATGATCATATATGCGTTGAATTCACCTCGCCAAAATTTAAATTTGAAAAATAAGTTATTACATGCAAAAATTAAACTAAAATAAACCTGGACGATCTAATGTATACGTTCCATCCGACCCAAAGCCCTAACAACAATGGCCATGGTGATTTTTATGGAACCAGTTCGCCATGATCGGCTATCCCTCAGCCTCCTTAATTTAATCCTTACTTTATTGTATATTATTTTTTCTCTTTTTCGTTACCATATTTCTAAACCAACATTTGTTTTTGTTTCGAGGTTTATTAAACCTGTTAGTATTTAAGCTGATTTAACGTAAAAAGCATACATATTATTTAAAAAAGTCATGAAAGACCGGTCCGAGGTCTTTAAAAGTTAGCTAACGTGCGTATCAATTTGATCACTTCTAGCTTATCATTGGAGGTTTTTTTGGACTCTAATATGTTTATAATCACAACTATGTTTTCATAAACCAGGGCGTGCATACTACAGCGTAGAGAGTAATGGTAAACCCTATTTTGGCTTATACTTAATTTTTCTTAGAAGATGTATATAGATGCTTATCCTGTACTCCTAGAATTAAAAAAGTTTCGCATTTATTTTACCAAGTTTATGGATTACATAAAATAAATGATATCACAATGGTTGAGTTACTTTAAATCAAAATGTAACACAGATTTTAAAACTCTTACGAGTCATAAAAGATTGGTAGCTAAAATAATTTGAGATTTCATAAACCATAATTTTTTTTTTTGTTCTTTTTTAAAACGTTAATAAATGGAAATTTATTGTTGTACAGTTTTTTTACAGTAGAATATATTATGAATTAATGAATAGTCAAATTAATGTAACCAGAAACGGACACGCTGCTAGGTCGCAGACCATGCCAACGGTGCAGTAAGTCCTAGCCACGCACCGCGACTGCGGAATGGGGTACATGCAAGGGTTCATGCAAAGGGTCATGCATCTAGCTCTGCCACTCCTGCCTCTGTTCGTATACGGTTGAAGTTAACTGTCCGTATTGTATACCTTTTGATAAATCATTGGACAGTAATGAAATATGTTTATCGGCGGATTCCCATATGCTATTCTATGATCTTATTGAAAATGTTCAGTTTTATCTATAAAAATTTGTTAATTTATCAATATAAAATTTACTTCATATCAGTTATAAGAAAATTTGTATTTATGTACTATATGTGGAAGCGAGTTAAAGAACACATAATGTGAATGAACAATATTCATATTATTAAATAAATACTTCATTTTATTTACTAAACTGTTTGATTTTATTTACTGTTTGATACAGATAATCACGTTTAAAACTTTAATTTAAATTTTAAACAAATTGCCAGAAATCACCTATTAAATCGGCTGAAGCGACAATAAATCATTTCTAAGTCATTTCTATTGTGTTTACCACAGGGTAAACGTCAAAACATCAAACCATACATAGTTTCTGAGAAGTTATTTAAGAAATGAGAGTATCAAAAGGAGGATGCTTTTCTTTCAAACAGCAAAGTGGAAAGCTTCACTCATTTATAAATTTGCCAGAATGTCAATCTAAAGGATGAATGTGTAAGTCTATTCAATGATTGTGCAATTTCAAAAAATGGGTAAATGTGTAACAACAAGGTTTGAAAGCCAGCAGTAGAAATCGCGTACCTAAAATCGTCCGGCTGATAGTCGATGTCACTAGGTTTTTTTAGTCAACATTTTATGAAAATCTATAGCGCCGTACTATACTATTATTATAATAAAACTACAAAGTATTTTTTTTCCAAATTGGATGCATCCGGATTTCGATTTTATCATTTTATTTTTTCATATTTTATAACGTTTTATGTATATTCGAGGAAATAACATAGATTTCATAATATTTTTTATGTAATCATATCGTATAAATTTTTACATGATTTAAGAATCAAACTGCGAGTACTTTGATACTAAGAACATCAAGCAGGTTCTCCTTATAATATGAAAATAATTAAAATTTTGAAATAAGATTTAGATATGTTTTTGAGAATTGTTAAAGCCAAAGTAGGAAAATTTGTTTCGTTTTTTCCTTGTTAAAAAAAACAAACATGTATTGCAGTATCAAATTCATAGACCAAGAACACTTTTTTTCTGCTAGAAAGGTTGTGCGGTATGGTGGACCTTCAACGCCGTGAACCTCTGTCAAACGCTCGTGTTATGTATATTAGATAACTTACTTATTATCTGAGCATTTTATACGAACTTGCAATCTGCATATCATGTTAAAAGCAAATTTTTTATCTGCTTAATGTAATATCCTATAGTCAAAATACAGCAGGCATTTTTTACACCGTGATTGTGTTGAGCGTTAGTTGTTAGTGTAACATTAGATAACTAATGTTTAGATATATTTGCTAAATATATGGTATCTTTAGGTTTGTATGTTATCTTTATACTTGTATGTATATCTTACTGCATGCATGGATTTTTTAGTTAAACTCACACAGATGTATATTACCGATTTTTCTTCGGATCTTTTTGGAGAGGCCATAATTCGATCATATCGGTTTCAAAAGTGCGTTTTAAATTCAGGTATTTATTTTCTGTTGAAGGTTTGGGCCATCTACCTGTTAATCTATATAAAATTCTAATGATTTTCGTCTTTGCATCTTTAGTCTGTGTCCTTTCCCTATCAAAATGGAGTTACAAGTATCTGATTTTATGAATTTATTATTGAAAATTACCGATCGGCAAGGATCTTGGCTTAACTTAAAGATGATTTTCTTTAATTATTATGCTAATTAATTTAGACCATTTACTGGTAAAGCTATCTATGCCTCTGACGTGACGTTGTTATGTGATTGCAGCTTCAATGCGATTGGTTTGAGATACTAATGCAATTGAAAGTGGATGCGGGTGTTGTGAATGTCTGATATCGGACTAAGCACCCTACCACAGGTCCACCAGCGGGGGAAGCACTACCAACATTGACTTTTAAATCCCTACCTTAGAGGTAATAATGGATGATGTGGTGTCACGCTGAGGAGATAGATCTTTTAAGTTTATAAGTAATCATACCAACCTGATCAAAATCCTTTGTCGAGTTTTACATCAAGACAAAATTTATTTTTTCTTGGAGTAGAGGATATTTGAAACTCAAAGGCACTGTTGTGTAGTGAAGTGAACGGCTTGGAATAAAAATTGAAAGTTAGTCAAGATACGAAATTAATTTTCCATTTAAAATACTTTGAAATAATAGAATAATGCTGAAAAGTACTACTATGGGTATTTTTTTTGGTTTTGAAGCCAAAATAATTGTCAAAAATTTCCCTACAGTCTGATAAAATTTTCTTCTTAAAGTGGATTTTTAAATCATTGCGAGAATCATCATTTTTTAATACATTTTTTTCCTCGAATATTTGCGAATTTGAACATCAATTGAAACCTCGTTATGGATTTTCTCAAAGAGCCACTTGTTTCTCCATTGAATCAGTGAAGGTTTAGATTAGTGTCTTTATATACGTGACATTTTCAGATAGAGAATCAACAAACGGCAGATTTTACCATAATGAATCCATCCACGTTAGATAATTAGAAGTATGTCGAAATCAATTTGACACTAGTTGGCGTGTGGATGGTTGTACTGGACGTCAATAAAATGTAAGACAGGAACAAAGTAAAATTTAGTTAAATTATCAAATAAAACATATTAAAGTTGTTTTGTGTTTTACAAAACGTAACAGGTTCTATTCGTGCGAGTATTCATTCTTTACTAGGGGATGGTCAGAGTCTATGGTATCATAAATGATAAGGTGTGCTCTTTATTATTAATATTGTTAAGTGATTCCAAGACTAATTTATATGTTCTACTAATAATACAAAGATAATAAGTGATTGGTGCTGGTAAAAAGGTTTAATAGAATAGGTTTGTGATTTAAAGTGAAATCAATTATTAATCACTGGGACTAATTATGCACAATAGGAGGTGTATACAAAGGGTTTTATTTACATTATGGGTATCATTATCTTAGTTGTCTATAAATAATTCAATTCTAACCGTTTTTTAATCCACATAAAATCAGGATTTCTCGAGGAGGTGCGAACAGAAAAAAATATACAATCTAGCATTTTATAAATAAATAAATTTTTATTTTTGGCTAGTTGAAAGTATTGAATTTATTGAAAATTACGGGAATATAATACAACACTCCTTGGAAGGATATGCTAAACACTATCTGAATTATTGCATGGTTCCAAGACAGCTTAAATGAGTGATAATTATGGCTTATCACGTTATTATAGCTTATCAAAGGTTAGCTACCCAATTTCATAAAGAAAAAAAGAAGCTGTTTATAATATTCAACGAAAGATTAAAGCTAAATATTTCTCCAAAATTTGATCAAATTCCCCTTTCTACATTGGTATTTGCTGAATGTATTGAGAAACAATAGGGCTACTCACTCACCCTCATGCTTTCTATATTCGATCTAAATTATAAGCTATTGAGGATATAAAATATAAACATACAAATATACAGTTGGGTATGTATTAAATTTCACCAATCCCCCTATTAAAAATGGGTCCTGTTAATCTTTTCTAATCTTCTTCTTTCTGACATTTGAGTAGTCTCAAATTGCTTTCTCAAGCTAAGATGCTGCTTAAAGCTTAGTTTTAAGATTTCGTAGGTAAAATTGAAGAAAGCGAATAGTAATTGTGAGTTTAATTACATTCTAGGAAATTCAATTAGGTTTGATGCGCCTAATATTAAGTTGTGATTTTTGGTTTAATGAAAAAGCAATTTTCAGTGACCGAGATGGTTTATCAAACGAATCAAGTATTTTGATTGATCAGACAGAAATTAATAGATCCATGGTTCAACACCTCAAGGAGGGGGAGGGCCTACTGAATGCCCTGCTTCTATAGTTGGTAAGTGGCGCTGAGGTGCTAGAGTGGTTGATGCTACCCCTAATCGTTAAATTTGGTTTTCTTAATCCAATTCCACACTTTCTTATTAAAGTAGCTACTCGATTTTCCTCAACCAGACCCATTCTAGATAAATAAATCTTAGTGGAGCCGGGGATCGAACTCGGGACACTGGAGTTAGAAGTCTGCATGCCGAACTACCTTTACTTTTTTGTTAACGAATATTTAAAAAAATAGAATTGATGTAAAAAAAAAAGTGCAAAAAATTTAAATAATAGATGAATTAGAAAAAAACATTATAGGTCGGTCACGTTTTATGTTTAATCTTTATTTTTTTTATTATTAAATATGCTGTGTTATTTGAAGGATATTATAAAGTAAGAAAACTAAATTAAATTTATTTATTTTATTTTTTATTATGATCTGGTTACGTATCAATTTTAATGAATGAATCACTCAGATTAAATGCCCACCGAGAACCAAAAACAATCAGAGTGGTTCAATAGCCAGTGGAGAGATCAGATACAGTCTTTCTTAGCGATATTATTAGGCGAATAAGTTCTTGAATAGACGTCTATTGATACGTTCTTTTACGAAGTAATTTTTAGGCATTATTGGAACTTAATCGTGTTTGTAACTATTATTTATTATTATTTCATCAATTTTATTATTTTTTGTTTTAATAATTTACCATACATTTTATTGATTAAATGTCCACATTTGTTATTTTAATCTTTATGTATTTGAGTTTTGACTTGAGAGGTAAATAGTATGATTGTATTGGTTAACATAGTCATTAGTTTTAATGTATTTATATATTATTTTTAATTTGACCATAATAATTTTATATGATAAATTTATAGATATTGTAATCGTCAGAAAACTTTTTTTTTTTTTTGCTTTGTTGCAGTTGATGAAGTAGGGTGAAATTGCGTATAATAAATTACTGAATAATAACTTAACCCCAATAGACAGTACACACATTCTATAGCTGAAACTCGAAAAAGTATGCCGCGTGTAAACGATTCCTTTTCATGGTGGTTTGAACCTACCCTACGTTGAAAAATGACGAAGCGACATACTTAGGACCTGAACGCGGAGGCAGGCAGGAGAGGTAGTGATATGCGATAAAACACCAAGGTACCTAGAATTGGACCTCTTGCTGCTGTCTTTCTTGCCGGCCTGGAGGTTGGGCAGGTCCTTCTGCCGCTTCATCGTCTCCTTCCATATCCGGTAGTAGAGGCAGCACATGACCGTCACTGGGACGTAGAAGGCGGCGATGGCCGTGCCGAAGGTGATGTAGTGGTTGGTCTCGATGAACTGGATATAGCAGGCCTCCTGAGGCACCGTCCGCTTCCCCTCTATGTACGGCCAGGAGTAGATCCAAGGTGGCCACAGCAGCAGCGAGATCCCCCATGCAGAGGCTAAAGAACAAACAACGCATATAAATAACAAATCACAGCAAATATATCTTACCGAGCCAAATAAATAGAAAAAGAATAAACATAATTGAGACATAAACATATTATACTGGAAGAGATGGTGTTTGAGCCAATCTAAAATTTAATAACAAAATTTGGTTGAGCAATATAGAATACAAGGCTCTATTGAAAAACACTCAAATGTTAAAAAAAAGAAGAAAATTATTTCTGGCTATCGCTGCTACTGCTACCTAGGAGATACAGCAGGGACGACCTCGCGGATTAGACACCGTTGGGGTTTTGTCGAAACCGGTCACTTTGGATCGTAGGTTCGTTGTAGTAGCATCCAAATTTGTCGAGTGCCGAGATTAACTTGTGAGATTAATTTGTCGAATCCCAAGTTATCGGTTTGAATCTGATGGTAGTCACATATAAATGGTTCGGTAGTTTGTTGTATCCTTCGCCTGAAATCGAGGAAAACAGTCAGAACCATCCATTAGACCAGAAGCTCATGCCCGAGCCTGGACCGTTCGCCGGACAGGTAAAAGGGGATTGATTCCTAAAATTTTCCTTTCAATTTCGATCTATCCGATCCCGAAAACCACCCCTTTTCCCTTTACAGAGAGACGGGTCAGCGGCGACGGGATTCTGCTATTGGTGGTAAGTTTGGAATTTATCGAATCTAAAATTATTAATTTATTGATTATTAATATAATTTGTTGTTATGTTTTACTCGATTTCGGTATTTGTCGTCGTTATTTGATATTACAGTCCACTGTTGGTTCTCTATCAGAGAAATAAGTTGAAAACTCGTTCGTTCTAATTCTGGCCTAAAATTGAATATTGGTAATCTCACAGCTAATTTATCCGCGTTCACAGATGGCATAGTTTAGGTTTTAATTGTTGGTTTTATTGCATAATTGTCACAGCCTCAGATTGTTAGGTGTGGGTTGTCGAACTCACTTCCACTAAATCATGAAAAATATTGAAGGTAAACGAGCAATGGGTGACATTTAAAACTAAAAATAATAGTTCTTGTTTCCATTCTATAGCGCTAGAGGCTAGTGATATAGTCATTATACCATAAGTCAGTGAGTCTCGGTACTATCATTTCATTGAACATTTTGTTGAGAACGAAATAATATTGGCCCATAAGTTTTTAGAACTGACAGTATGTGGGTGAGCGAGAGTTTGCTTACTATCCATTCAACAAACTTTTGCGCTCCAAGAAGATTGTTCCAGTCTTTACTGGTCGTGGTTGTGAACCTTACAGGCTTGGTGTGCATTGCTATTGGGTCGTGATACACACCAATTCCATTTCTCTATATGAAAGAGGGTTTGCGAATATACTTTTGACGACACTTTCAATGACTTTAAGGAATCGTTGTCTATTTTAGCTCCATCGCATATTGAATATTATCAACATGGGCATTAATATGTCTAATTCTAGGTGAGTTTAGCGAAACAAAAAGTAAATTATAATCAGATTCATTGAAAAGGCCGAACGGATTCTCCATAAAAGATGTATCGTAAATGACCCCGGTTAAGAAAGCACATCGCGTGCACTCAGAAAAAGCACCAAAACAGAGCTATGCAAATATCTGGAAAGTCTCAGTAATACAATTCGAAATAAAAACTGCCAACTTGGCTATTTAAATATATGTTTTTGGAATGTTAAAGGTTTTAGTGCCTTCATTGAGTTAGTGAGGGAGAGAGAGAGAGAGAGAGAGAGAGAGCACTTCTAGTTCCGAATGTGTGAAGAAGCACAGAATATTTGCCTTATATAGACAGGTCAGAAGCCGGGCTACGCTCGCGGCCCTAGCTCCGGCTATGTCGGGATCATGAACTTGTCCCCCTCTCTCTATGTTGACACCGATAAAATTTATTGACTTATATGATTTTTCCATACTTTTATTGGAACGTAGGCGGGTGTTTTTCTGGTCCGAGAAGAGGGTAGCTTCTAATTATTCCTGGTGAAGAAGTTGGCACAACATCCACATGCTAAGATCATTTTTAGATTTACACATCGATGATGAACACTTAATTATAAGGGCACTAATAATTAACTCCAAATCTTGATTCTGAGATTGTTTGTAGGATACTAAACAATGGCTTTTAGGAATAAATATCAAATATAAAAACTGTGAACTAATTTTTGGAGGTGACAGAGATGCCTGATTAAGAACGTTATATTCCATTGAAAACAAACAAATTCGGCAAAGCATAGATAATGCACTGAAACCTTGGATAATTACAGCCACTGGAATGGAATATTGTACAGTGTCTGCCCTCACCAGTCTACACGCATTGATTCTCAAGGCATCGGCACAATTCACTTGGTCTCCATTATTTTTTAACTAGGCATTAACATGATAAATACATTTAGCGTCCCGGGTGTTTTTGGGAATAAGAATCCCACTGATACCTGGCATCGTTGTGGTTATTTTGCCACCGTTGACCTTTCCTGTAATGTTTTTATCTATACTTATGTTTACTTTGACCCGTCTTAGTGAACCTTGGTACCTGATAATATTTCAGTTTAGTTTTGTGATCCTGAAGGGAAACATCATTCCGTTATTTGATTTAGCTCTTGAAGTAGATACGAAGGATAAAGCGGTTTTGTTTATTAAATCTAAGGTGGTATTGTTCAGGAAGAAAAGCAATGCTTCATGTATTGCGTGCCAGATCGTACATCGGAAACAGTACTGAAAACAATATCAGAATGTATTCACCCCGGTACCACCATTATATCTGACATGTGGGCATCCTACACCCGCATTATTAACCTTATACCAGGAATGAATTACGAACATTGTATTGTGAATCATTCACAAAATTTCATAGATCCCACCACAAGTAGTCTTACACAACGAATTGAATTGTTATGGGCACAAGCAAAGGCAAGAAACAAAAAAGAACAAGGTACAAGAAGAAGTTTGATAGACTCATATTTGTGTGAATTTTTATGGCGCAACAGAAATAGCGGTAATGATTTGTTCAATCAATCAATAAATGCTATTGTAAATTTTTGGCCTCCAGAATAAATATGTTCAAACACTAAAACATCTTTTACTAAACAATTTGCCCGAACCTTTTATTAACAGATAATAGAGTAGAGAAATGATTAAAAACAATCAGGGGTCCCTATTCCCAAAAAGACCCAGCACCCCTTACTTATTTAACCCCGATCATATCCACCCCAAAGGAAAAATCCATGGGCTAGCCGGGCACTGAACGAAAGGCTCCGCAGTAGAAGTGAGCATGCTCACAACTACACCACGGGAAGGGCCGCTGTTGCAGAAGACCAAAGATGTTTGTTCCGTACCACTAACTATTGTCATAGTGGCAATGTTTATTAATTAAATTTTTGTAATCAGTAGAAAGTTTGACGAAGTAAAATAAGATAAAAGAAAATAAGAATATAAGGATAAAGTTGGCTAATGCGGGGCCAGCCCAGATAGAAGGGCAGATGTTATCCCGAGGGCTAGGGGACATCATCCCCCAATCCCTTCGTTAGGGCTTGTCCTCTTTGTTCGGCCCGGATCATGGACTTTCTCTACCACCCTTTCCCTTCTTACTTTAAATACAGTTTTTTATGTCCAAGGTGGTGCTTATCTTTGGTCTGCTCTTCCTGTTTTCAAATTGCAGTTCTAGTATGCTTATAGAAGAAAAACAAAAGATCGCGTACTCTCTTTGACAATGAGAATTGATTTTACTAATCAACAAATCTCATCTGAGTCAAATGTTAGATTTTTAAACAGACCTAACTTAAAAAGTTAGCGAATTTAAATGAAGTCCTACATCACTTTCACAACCCAATGTATTTAAGATTTTCAGAAATAGAATGATCTATCAGAAACCTTGTAAACATATTTCCTTTAATTTCCTGAATTAATGAGTGACCCACGGTTTATCTACAGACATTAAAATATTTTATGTTTTTATGAGCAGCACCAAAATATATTACTCAAAGGTTGATATATAACCCAAGGCACGATTTGAGTTTATTTTATAAATACACATCAGTGCTGAGTAGATCATACACACATGCTCAACAACTGTATTGGCGCTCGTCCAAACTGCCTTAATAAAATTCAGCGATCCACCGAATTTTAAAACATTATCTTATTTTTACTTGTTTTACTGTGTAAGCCCCCCCCCCCAAAAAAAAAACACCAGGTGCATATGTAATAGTTTATCATGTTGGAATTTACCCTTTCAAATAGACATTTATTGCTTACGACATTATTTTTTTTCCGTGTTAATATTACAGATATTTCATTTCTTGCGAATAAATAGGTGAATTTCAATTACAACACGGATTAACGCGTAAAATAGTGTATTTTTGGTCATAAATGCCGATTTTATTTCCACTAACATTTAATAAGTGTTTAGACCCAAACAGTTGAACAAATGTCGTTGGTGCGTGATTCCGAGCTTTGATACTTCTCTTCAGCATATCCCACATGTGCTCTATCGCAATAAGATCCGGACTTCTTGCAAGAATGTATCTCTGGCTGAAGTATCCCATGTGTGACCTTGCTTAGGTCTGCTATGGTTGCCCCGTGTCTTCCTGAATTGAGTGAGTATCCGGCTAATCGCCGATTGGTTTATCCCCAAAAGTATGGCCACTTGTCTTTGGAGCAAGCCTGCGATTTCTTCAGACATATCCGTATTAAAGATCCAGATAAGTCGAAATCATATAGAACTACAATGTCAATATTAGAAGAAGTAAGTAATTACTTTATAACAATCACTCAATAACCGGATGGGACACAATTATTTCAACGAATGCTTACTTTAGAGGATTATCCCTATTCCTATTACTAATGCCAGTGCTTGTTAGAGCAATTCCATTTTATTCTAATGAAGATGTAAAGAAACAAATATAAGATTCAAAGTGATTTTGTCCAGGAGTTTAGTTCCTTTTCATTCTACGTCATTACATTTCATATATTTATAAAAATACAGGTTGGTATATAATGTGGGTATTCCTGCTCACGCTTTCTTTACAGCATTAAAGCCATTCTCAAGTGCTACAAAGGACTTTCTCAAAGTTATATATATTTATATAATTATAATTATACAATGCTTAAGTATCAAATTTAACATTTCGTCTACATTGAAAATGTTTCTATAACCAATCCAACCTGTTGGAACCATGGATTCTTATGGAATAGAAATAGAAAACTTGTGGAAAAAAAAATGAATGACTAGCGCTATGAATAAAAAAAAACTGCTGTGGGCAGCATTTTTCACCCAAAACTTTATTTTATTGATTAAAAAAAAATTAGGTGCTAAAAAAAAGCAAGGGAATTGGCAATGAGTACTATTTGTGTTAGAAGTTCTAGATGGAAAGCGAATTTTATGGCCTTGTTTTCTGATATAAAAGATGATAAACGGTGATTATATGGCGATACATAATATTTATTGTGATAAGCTGCAGAGATATAAGAGGGAGGGGACAGGCTGTTGTAGGGCCTGAAGCACCTGAGGATGGCCCTTTGTTCTCAAGGGGCTGGTGGCTAAATCCCTGTCATCAGCGATAATTAATTGATAATCAGTTTATCCGCCGTGGGTCTTGGGTAGTTTGCCGCGTTAGCCTCGTCGGCTCTTATCAGTTGCTGGGCCCGCACTAAACAGGACCGTTAGCTTCTCAGTTCTGCCAGTGTCACTGAGTCCTAGTTCCGATAAAGTCATCTAGTCACTTGTTGATTGATGGATCAGTAGCCTCGACTTTTTTTTTCTTTTAGGTTTTAGAATCAAATTATGTTATGAACGTCCTCGTGCATGAAGTGAGAGAGATTGAACCTTTTTTACTGACATGAAAATACAATCTGCCTTATTAGGCAATAATTAATTGTTGCTGAGCGAAAACATTTTTTTAAGGTAGACGAAATAGAACCCAGGTCTTCGAAGCTAGAGGTCAGCATACTAATCACTAGACCACGGTTGAAGCCTATATTGAAAATGGTACTTTGAAATTTTCAGTTTAATCGTTTTTATGGCCTCTACGTAGAACATACTGGCTGTCAGCCCTAAGGCGATTGTTCCGGAGCAGTTACATGCAATTAGTATTTAATAACACCTCGCAGGCTTCGGGATATCACCTGAGTTTTGATATATTTTAATTAATTATACACTTCATTGTAATGCTGTATAATTTTTGTGGCATAGCGTGCTAATCAATTTATGAATGAAATATTTTCCCTCCGTCTTCTGGTTCTTTTTGCTCCCAACCAGGTAGTGAAGCTGTGACTCTGATTTCATTGATTGTGAATCCATTCAACTCATCATGAGCAGATTCGAGTACTTATATTTGGGCGAAAATACCATCTAGGATTGATATAGTAACATTTTAAACATTCATATTTAAATGAAAAACTACTAATTCAGCAGATGGAGTGTAGGTAACTATCGTGAAATAGGATCAGATTGTCCTGTTATTAAATGAGCTGTGTGGGAGCGGTATTACACAAGGACGTAGAAAGACCTCATCGGTCTCTTATCACAAGGGAAAGAGTAAAGATATTTTTATATATGTCATCAAGCGGATCATTTTCCTTATCAGTGACATTAAACCGCCTCCCGCCCTTAATAAAACTTTATGGCCAAGGGGCATGTTAAACAAATCCTTATCTAAAGAGCGAAGTATAAAGCCAGGGCAGTATAAAAAGAACCCGGGTTCCATGATCAGCGCTGATGAAAAACACAATGACAGAGGGCCCGCCCCCCAACGAGCGGATGGAGATAGCCATAACCTTGCTGCGAGATTGAATAAAAACAAGAGAGACACTTCTGTCTTCTAACCCTCGCTGGCTGTAACATTTCCATGTAATTAATCATGAAAATAATGAATATTTCACGAAGAGTGTTATGAGAACATTTCGCCTCTTAAATGAAAACGGATTGTTACAAATGTGTACGGTGAGTAAAGTATGAATCATCCTTCAGGCTGAGAGTATGATATGAAAAGAAATAACCCCTGTTGTAATACCTGTTGCTATAGATAAGGGGCAACTTCCTTTTTGGACAGGTATTTATTTAATATTCCGCCTGGATCAAGCACACCCGCGTGGTTAATAACACAGCATCATTTGCGAATGGTGCGATATAATGTTCAATGGAGTATTGGCTGGTGTGGGTTGAACCTCGATAATTATGAATACAATTAATTTAAACAACGTTTGTTTGACCACAGTTTTTTAATATTGCAAGCGCTATCGTTGGCGTAACCATTATCTGAAGGTGCTTAGAAGAGACCTCCGCAGCTAGCGCCAGCCATCGAAAGCTCTTGAAATACTAAAAGTTGTTTCAATTAATTATCAAAGTTCATACCAGCGCGGCAAAAACTCGCAAATAAAAATTATATCGTGTCATTCGCATATGATAATAAAATAAATATTCAAATATAAAAACGTAACTTCGAGTAAGGTACCTCGATACAATATGCACAAAATATGTTTGCATGTAAGCAAACGCAGTAGAATTATTACTCGCAATAATGCTTTGACTTGATGTCCTAGCAATTAATGCAGGTTGCTTTCTTGTTTTGTTTTTTTGAATTTTAGTATAATGAATGGAAAATGTTTGACATGGTGAAAATTCAGCAATGTTAATATTTTGAATATGTTTATTTATTGATAGTTATTTTTTTTTTATGATTTTTTCTGTCTCTAAATGCACCGTCGATGTTATTATCATGTGACTTTACATTTTAGCAACATAAGATGACAGCTTAGAGTTTTTGAAAATGATATTAGGGAATAAATACCAAATTGCGAAGAGACGGAAGATTTATTATTTAATTGTACCCTTCCACAACTGGCACTAATCATGTAAGTTTCAATATATTCTTCAAAATATCTATAGCTCAAGTCAATCCTTGTAGTACGCGAATCTATTCACAGTAAGTAGATTTACGTCAATTGCAGTCTGAATGGATAACATGTTCGTAATTAGCAAAATTTCTTGAACATATGTTTGAAAATTTGGCTTGTTACTTCTTATATAAAATCCTGTTTATGCGGACGTACGTCTCGACTTCGCATAAAACCAGTAGAATGACATTTCATGCCAACATGAATGCTAGGAAACTCACGGGCAATATAACCGTCCACAGTACAACATTGACATGGTTCAAACATACGTGTAGACAGAAAAGTAAGGAAGTAGAAAGAAAAATGGATCTAATAATATTTGAAACTATTGATCAAATTCTGACAACATTAAGTTTTCCTTTCAACTAGTAAGTAAGATATTTTGGAGCTCACGTACCTCCTTCATATAAGAGATAATAGTACAGTGGTGTTAATGAGACATTTTATTTCATTACCCAAGCTCTGTTTAAAAAAAAAAAAATGCTATGGTTTTATATGTGTAAGCGGTTCGCCGTGGCTCCATGGCGTAACGAAACAGACGCCTACACAAAGTACAGTCAATTAACAAAAGTGACCTGTAGACGTAAGATCTAATTCGAGCGGTGCCTCGTGCTCGGGTTAATTAGTAGAGGCGGTATTTTGCAAGGCGTCCTCTCCCACAAAAAGGGTGGGGGATCTGTCCGTGCAAGGCTCACTTAATGAAATGTCCCGGGAACAGAACGAAACGTCTGGAAGATCTTCCTTATGTAATTATCATTTTCATGCTACTCATAACTGTCTCATTAATCAATCTACAATTATTAGAATAGCAATGTAAAGGATATGGTATAATTAAAAATAATAAATAGTTAAGCATACAGTATCACACTGAACGTCTAATATGCAATAACAACAACTTGATGATAAAAAATTACAATCTGCCTCATGGGCAAAAAGTAATTGTGATAAATGATCTCATTCATACCATGTTTACAAACAGCCCATAGACCTCCCATTCTACATGGTTGTCACCTCTCTCGCGTGCGAAAGAGAAAGCGTCTTGGGAAGTCCCCCACGCTCCTCCGACAGCCGCTTCACTGGTTAAGAGCCAGAGGAGGCTGACCAATAGCGCGAGAGCCACAGATGCTCAGGGCATGATTGGAGAAACTGGCCATTGCCAGGACTCCCATTGTCATGTAATTATAGCAGGTCACGAGGCAACTGCCGTTTTAGTCTCCCAGGAGGATTGTAGGGATGAGTGACGGAGTGTAATGACTGTGCTAGGGGATTAGGGTGGTTGGATAGGTTACATTAGAATTTTATTAACTTGGAAGGGATGAGTTCAAGAATGTAGAGCATATTAACATCGTTATGAAGGATTTTTTGGCTGACGTAATAAGGGCTATTTACTATTGTCTAGCGAAGGGTTTCGATGATCATACTAATTACTCCCTCTTGATTGACTTCCTATGTTTTATTGAATTAAATTTCAAAGCAGCTTCTCTAACATTGATTTATACTTATGATATGCAAATATTTAAAAAGAGATTGAGCTTAATCTGATTGATTATTTTTTAATTATAGGCTATTAAACACCCAATGTATTACACATATCCATCCTTAATCAGCTCTCAGTTAATTTTTTTTACGAATTAGTGAATTAATTTATAACTATTGATTACTTTTTATAAAGATTGAAAATATTTGTTATCATCGGACGATTAGATGAAATATCGGTACGCAATGACAAGCTTATAGATCAAAAAGGGGGCTCACAGTCGCCAAGACGGTGGACGCACACACCGGTGGAAGCAGGGCTGTCTGAGCTTTCAAAAAATCAAGGTAATCATGATACAGAGGGCTGAATATAAATTCCTTTAATACGGCATAAGTTATTTTATAAAATAAAGGGTGTCCCAGCATTAAAGCAACATTTGATTTAAATAAAAAACACAGTTTTTAGTATTTTTGTTGTTATTTTTTTATTGAATTATAAAGTAAATAGGATAAGGTTATTTATGGAATAACACATAGGGGAAATGGCCTCCACGACTTTGCTGGCACATACGTACTCTTTTGTCAAAATTTTCCATGACTATTTGGCATAAATGTGGTTCAATTTCGTTGATGCAGCGTTGAATTTCCTCTTTTAATACACGGGTGGATGTGGGCTTGTGGACAGACACCTTTGACTTCAAATAACCCCATAAAAATAAATTTAAAAAGGTGTTAAATCACACAATCTAGGGGGCCAATTCTGCATGGCACCGAAACGAGAGAGTACACGACCTGGAAATGTCTCATGAAGTATTTGAATTGTTTCATGGGCTGTATGGCACGTGGCACCATCTTGCTGAAACCACATATTGGCCACATCAATATCATCCAATTTCGGCACAAAGAACTGTGTTTACGACGCCGAATTGATGTTCCTGGATTTTCAACACTCTCACGCACTGCTTCGATATTGACATTTGAACGGCTTGTTTTTGGACGACCAGTGTGTTTAGTGTCTCCAACTGATCCAGTCTCCCTAAATTTTTCAATTAATCTCTTCACAGTTGATGAAGTCAAAACACTATTCCAACCATATTTTCTATAATGAAATTTTCGAACTGCGGCTGCCAGCCTAATTTCATTATTTTTGAGATAATGTTCAACTATAAAGACACGTTGTTGACCCTAAACTGTAAGCTGTAAAATTGTTTTTTTATAGGGTTGCCAGCACTGGTACAAATTCAAATCTTGCGTTAATTCTGGGACACCTTTTACTTATATTAGCATCAAATTCATGATTTGTCGTAAACCCACCTTGAACGGTGGTTGAATGTTTTTGCAAAAACATGGGCTTAACCTACCAACTATGAGGACAACTTTCGGAGGGGGACGGGTTGGCCTTCACTTCTTTGTGAGGTTTTATGTCATATATTGTAATGAGGTTTTATGCCATATTTTTAATGTCCAGCAGACTTCAGCCTTACGAACTATCAAACAACACCCCCCACACAGATCGGGTCATGCCATGCATGGGAACTATTCTTTAATTATACTTTTAGGGTATGTTTATTTCTGTAACTATCCAGATGTTTGGCTGGAACTTTTATTATTCTTTCTTTTTTTACTACTGTTTATTCTTGCTTGCAACTTTTTCTGACGACACACCAATTTTTTTGTCTTATACTGATCCGTCAAGGGCATCAAGGTCAATGAAGGCAAATGCGTTCACACCACTTTTAACGTGAGTCTTGTCTGTCCATAGCCTTCAATTCCATACCACTTCTCTTGTCCGATATTGTTTAGGTACCGATATTGTTCTTGTACGATTTGTTAAGGCTGGCTTGGCCCTCTCCTGCAGGACTTAAAAGACAACAATTTAACAGACAATTTTGATAATTATGCAGACTAATCAATAGGAACTTAAACTTCACGCATAAAAACAGTACTTAAAACCAATTTATACTTAATATGGGGGACAGCAATTCCTTTAAACGAATCAAAACTCTCCAATCCATTTCTTCGGTACTGCATACAACGCTCCCTTTTACTTTACAAACTCATCCCTTCATAGAGATCGCCATGTGCCAACTGACCTTGTCTTTTCACCCTAAGATTTTCCGAATTCCGCAAAAACCTATCCGCTCATCTAAATCCTCTTGTCAACCCCTTATCCAATAACACTACCCTTACAATCTTCCCCATCGATCAAACGGTGGTGGTATCGCGATCTATTGCATATATGTAAGGCATAAGGTCTTGCGACTGCCCATCATCTCCACTGTGACCAGAGCGCAGTGGCCCTCTCTCTAGTCTTCGACTCATGGTGGAGCGGTCGGTGAGGGTGGCAGGGGGAGCTCCGCTGCTTCGGGGGGGGGGGGGGTTGGTTTGGGAATACTAGGGTACCTGAGCAGAACGTCTATGTACTATAGGAATGGAAATTGGGCATATGTATAAAAGAATCCTTGCAGCCCAATATTAATGCTACTCAAGAAAATTGTCTTTTCCCAAAAAAGAACTAAAACCTTTTCCTAATATAACTGCAGTACTGCGCCTGCGCTAAACCACTGCATAACGTTTTCGTATCGCTCTATAAACCAACTGTTTTGTTACCGTTCATAGGAAGTGTCCAGTTCGTCAAACCGTCTCAACCGACTACTGGGTGAACGGTCCCCGGAGGAGCTATCTACAGGTGAGTGGATAGTGGAGTTGTGGACTAGATTGCCAATAGCAAGATTCACCTCACATAACACAGCAAGGCGGCCATATTGCCTAGGCCAACTGTCAGCCGTAGTAGAGATAAGAGTGGGGAGTCCGCAAAGCCCTCATAGCATCTCAGCCAGGTGCTAGCGAAGGAGGCTCTCAACTCAGTTACGTGCGTTCGCGGCTACAACTTGCCATATATTTTTTTTATTTATTTTTTTTTTAAAAAATACTGAATAATTCAGAAAAATACTGCTGATGAAACATGCGTTTCTATCAGCAGTTAATGTCTGCAGAAAATAAGAAAAAACGCACAAGGTCGTTGGGACCTACCCCCACTTCGTCGCCGGTCAAACGTAAGCCGCGGCGATCTAACCGAAACATAGCTCCTGTCAATTCTTCAGCTCCCAGCAGCTCTATGGAGGAACTACCATCACTACCAAGCACATCGAAACAAACAACAACTCATGAGTCTCCGTTTTTCACGCCCAATAGTTATGAGGTGTTGAAAAATATTGAGGTAGAGGACAAGGACTCTACACAAACACCCACACAGCCCAAGCCACCGGCAATATTCGTACGAAACATTGGTAATTTTAAATTACTATGTACCCAACTAAATAAAATTGTAGGTACAGGGAAATACACTTGCCTCAATCGGGCCCGAGACACAAAGGTTTCTCCGGACACTCCGGACACATACCGTACAATAATCAAATACTTAGATGAGACAAAGGCCGACTTTCATACCTACCAATTAAAGCAAGAAAGATCGCTGCGGGTGGTGATTAGAAACCTGCATCCCACTACACCAGCGGACGAGATAGAGAAGGAGCTCTTAAGCCTAGGATACAAGGTTCGCCAAATTACAAATGTGCTCCGTGAGGAAACACAAGAAAATAATGCAAAAATCAAGACACCACTGCCCTTATTCTTTGTGGAACTAGAGCGAACACCTGGAGTGGAAAAAATCTACGAGGTCACCCACTTGTATTACACAAGAGTCCAGGTCGAAAAGCCTTACCCGAAACGCGATATAGTTCAATGTCATAATTGTCAAGCATATGGGCATACAAAATCATACTGCTACCACCCTCCCAGGTGTGTAAAGTGCAGTGGGCAGCACAAAAGCGAATTGTGCAAGAAGCCCCTAAAATCACCTGCTGTATGCGTGCTCTGTCAACAAGGCCACCCAGCAAACTATAAAGGCTGTGCGGCATATAGAATTCTGAAGTCCAGAAGCGAACAACGTAGTCGCCCTGTAGAAGAAACGCCAGCCACAGGCAGCCCAAGAAGCGCCCCCGCCAGAAGTTTGAGGCCTTCAGTATCTTTTGCTGACGCTGTTCGGAACAGAGAGCAGTCACAGGCATTGCCCACTCCTCCTCCGCAAGTTCTTCTTCCCCAGCACTCCGTTCATCCCGTCAACCAGCAAACTCAATCCCATCCTCAACCACACATCTCGCATATCCCACCACCTACAAGCTCTTCAGATCTCACCAGCCTTTTAACCTCATTCCTTACAGAGTTCAGAACCCTAATTACCCCTCTCATTTCCCTTCTTACAAATCTTGTCTCCTACCTTATCCCCGTTAAACAAAATCCATAAGTGGATCCTTCTGACTCCTTATCCATTCTCCTTTGGAATGCGAATGGTGTTCGCACCCACACTAACGAACTGACAGCATTACTCCATGACAAAAACATCGACGTAGCTCTAATTACTGAAACAAGACTTACAAGTAAACGACCATTTACCGTTCGACAGTACCAGACTTATCGAACTGATCACCCTGATGGAAGAGCTCATGCAGGTACCGCTGTCATTGTCCATAACTCCATATCCCACCACATAGTTCCTTTGGTAGCACATGATTTCCTTCAATCCACTGCAGTGTCAATCACCACCCTCACTTTTCCCCTTACTCTAGCATCAGTGTACTGCCCTCCCAATAAATCCATTACCGATTCCCAATTCATCTCCTTTCTAGACTCCATCGGGCATCGTTTCCTTGTGGGTGGGGACTTTAACGCAAAGCACCAGCACTGGGGCTCAAGATCCACAAATACACGAGGACGTGCTTTGCTGTCTGCACTCACACGGAGACATTGCTCCACTATCTCTCCTGACACAGCCACCTATTGGCCATCTGATCCCAACCGAAATCCTGATCTCCTTGACTTCTTTTTCTACAATAGTTTAGGAACACTAAACTATTCACTCAAGCGCCTCGATGACCTCTCCTCCGACCATAGCCCCTTATTATTAACCATTTCCCTAAATCCAATTCACAAACTGCCTCCTCCTTCATTTATTAGGGGCCCAGTGGACTGGGACCACTTCCGCCAGATTCTTACAGACTCTGTAGACCTCAAAGTACCTCTGAAAACATCCCAAGACCTAGACGATGCAGTGCATTCCTTCACTACTCTGATCCAGAGGTCGGCCTGGGAGGCATCGTCACCCCACCGTCACCTAAAAATTCACAATCAAAATCCTTTACCTCAGTATCTCAAAGACCTAATCAAATCCAAACGCCACTCAAGAACAGTGTGGCAAAGATCCCGACATCCTGCTGATCGTCGCTCATACAATCAGTACTGCAGGCTGGTAAAGCGGCAATTGGCATCCTTCCGTTCCGATTCTTTCAATTCCTATCTCTCCTCCCTGTCCACCAGGGATAACTCCTTGTGGAATCTAACTAAGAAAATCCTAAAATACCATCCTGTTTCACACCCACTCCGTCGTGATGATGGGTCCTGGGCGGCTTCGGATGGCGAGAGGGCGGAAGAATTTGCACTGCATCTTTCCCATACTTTCACACCTCACCTTTCTCATCAAAGCCATACTCACAGCACAACTGTGGAAGATTTCCTCACTTCACCTATCCCTCTCTCACTACCACCAAAAGCCGTTAACCCCTCCGAGGTTAAATATCTTCTGAAAAAATTACCTTACCGAAAATCTCCAGGATATGATCTCCTTACTCCTCGAATCCTCCAACAACTTCCTCCTAAAGCCATAATCTTCCTAACTTATATATATAATTGCATTATCCGAACGACGCACTTTCCTCTCCTCTGGAAACATTCCATTATTGTCTTATTCGCCAAACCCGGTAAACCACCCAATGACGCCTCATCTTACCGTCCAATTAGCCTACTCCCTATCCTCTCAAAAATATTTGAAAAACGCCTACTTCCAATTGTTGAATCCAAAAACCTTTACCCTACTCATCAGTTTGGTTTCCGCCAACGACATTCCACAGCTCAACAAGGCCTTCGCGTTGTTGATCACATATCCTCAGCCCTTGAAACCAAACAGTATTGCACTGCTGCCTTTCTGGACATAGCTCAAGCTTTTGACAGGGTCTGGCACGCAGGCTTGCTTTACAAGCTCAAAGGATATTTACCGCAAACCCTATTCCTAATTCTACAATCCTACCTTTCAAACCGTTTCTTCCAAGTCCGCTGTGGTTTAGAATATTCTAACTACTATCCCATTAAAGCAGGAGTTCCACAGGGCAGCGTCCTGGGTCCCACCCTCTATAATCTATACACCGCTGATGTCCCCTCTACCACCAATACCTTCTTGGCAACATTCGCAGACGACACTGCAGTCCTGTCAACCCATCCAGACCCTAATATAGCATCCCAAAACTTTCAAAAACACCTCGACGAGATCGAGTATTGGTGCAACCAATGGCGAATCAAGGTCAATGAAGGAAAATGTTCCCACATAACCTTTACCCTCTGCCGCAAGTCCTGTCCACCAGTCTTTTTAAATTCAATTCCTCTCCCTGTGTCTGAGACAGTACGGTATTTAGGCTTCCATCTCGACAAAAGACTGACATGGAACCCACACACGAGGCTAAAAAGACAAGAACTAAACAGACGCTTTGGACAACTGTACAGACTACTTCGAAGGACATCCCACCTCTCAATAGAAAACAAACTACTTATTTACAAGGTTATACTTAAGCCAATCTGGACATACGGAATAGAGCTATGGGGGACAGCAAAAAAGTCGAACATCAAGCGCATCCAATCCTTTCAATCAAAAGTCCTAAGAAAAATAGTAAATGCCCCTTATTACGTCAGCAACAAAACCCTTCACAATGATCTGAATATACCCTATATTCTTGAACTCATCCCTTCCAAGTTCATAAAATTCCATAGTAACCTATCCAACCACCCTAATTCCCTAGCACAGTCGTTGCACTGCACCACTCACCCCTATAATCCTCTTCGGAGATTAAAACGGCAGTGGCCTCGTGACCTGCTATAACTAAGTGATAGTGGGAGTTCTGGCAATGGCCAGTTCCTCTAATCATGTCCTGAGCGTCTGTGGCTCTCGCGCTCTTGGTCAGCCTCCGCTGGCTTATCCAGTGACGCGGCTGACGTAGGAGCGTGGGGGACTTCCCAAGACTCCACTTCCTCCTTCGCATGCGAGGGAGGTGACCCTTGTGGACTTGGGGGGCCTCTGGGCTGTTTGTAAATATTGTATGAATGAGCGAGTGAATGATGAATTGTAAATATAGTATGAATGATGACATTTATCTCAATTACTCATTGCCTAATAAAAGGCAGATTGTAATTTTATCTTAATAAAATTGTTTGAAAACTGAAAAAATATAACTGCATTGTTATTTTTGTTTGTCATGGTATATTAATTTTTGGTTAGCGATAGTTGATTTTTTTTATATGTGTACATTATTATTATTCATAGGGGACTTGGCCCCAGAACAATTTTAAAAAATCTATCTATCCTATATTTGATGTTAAATAATTTTGGACGCTAAAAGAACTTTGGAAATAATGCCTGAACTATGATCAGAGCAGCTGGGAGGAACTACGTCTACTGTAGACATACGGGAGAGGCGAGGAGGCTCCTGGAAGTAGACGGGACGTGATAAAGAGGGATCGATTGAGCGGCCACGTGTGTGTAGTAGCCAGCTCGCCTCACCTTCATGCTAGTAGCCTACCATAGTCCCAGTACTTGGAGCAATGTTTAATCAACACCATTCTCATCTGTTGGGCTAGTGCTCATTTACAAAATGTTAAAACAAAGTATAAAATGAAATTAACAATATTGGGAGGTACTTATGAAACTCTAATCGTCTCCTAATTATTTTCTATTAGAAAAACTTCCTGTATTTTTTTTTTTTATACTGTCCCAGATAACTCGCTTTTTCAGGAAATTTAAATATCTGTGTTTTTATAATATTCCTGAAAGTTATAAAAATTCTATAATTTTGGACCATTTAAAAAACCTTATCTACACAGGGCTTTCCAAACCACGTTTATCAATTTACCTCACTTTATTCTTAATTGGACTTACGCACTTGTTCCCCGGTGCCAGGGATAAATCAAAATAAAATCACCGCGTTGACTCGAACCCCTTAGATAAGCGATTGATATTTTTTTCCTCAATATTTCCCTTCTTTGTATCTTGAAAAATACTTGACCAGCATATTTGGAGGTGCTGTGTTCCACGGTCGTAGAACGTTCCCTTACCAGTGAACGCAGATGAAAGCACATCGCTTAATTTTTTAACTGTTTGAGTGTAGAGTCTCCCCCTTTGGGCTTGCCAAATATATTCTTGAATTCTCATCTGAAGGTTCTTTTAACCTGCCCATCGAACTGTTTCCCATAACAACAGATAGAGATAACAACTTCTACTTTCTCGTTTAAATGGCATTGAGATAAAATGTTCAGACATTATACAATTTCGCCAAATCCAGTTAATTGAAAAAATAAAAATAAGCAGCCAATCATTGGCTACCAGAGCAGGGGAGGGAAAACTCCTGTTAAACTAGAAAAGAAGTGAGTGACAAAAGGACCAGTCTTGATCCTGGAGAAGAAGGATTATTCTATCCCGGAGGACCCAACGGGAGACCTATTGATCAACCGTTAGCTCCTGAGAACCGTTTTCCCGACGTAACTGGGTCACTGCCACTAGCCGGCATCTTGTCTTATCCAATTCCTTTGTCAGCTTAGTCTTCCTTCAGTCACTACTTGAGACAGATATTTGACACAGTCTACCCAACTTTACCGCTGGAAGTTTCCAACTGATTCAATTTGATTTATTTGTTGTCATCAACAACTCCCAGTACCTGCAAATGCGAATTCGTTTTCGTTGTAAGAAAACTTTAAAGCTAAACATAGGAAAGGATGAACTAGGGACCTAAAGCAATATGAATTTCCATGTAGATCGGGTGAGAAAGCCCTCGTAGCATAGAGCACAGGTATAATTTTAAAATTCCAATGAATGACGACTGAGAAAGCGTTGTAAAAATTAATAAGTAAAGTATCAATAACTTCTCCAGTCAGACAGAGTTCAACTATAAAATGGAATCCATTTTTTTTTTTATTTAGCCACAGTTAGTTCAGGCAAGTGGAACGTTCACTAGTTTGTCTGTGACAGGAATATACTAATAACAGTTCTAATAAAAAACAATACCATAAAATTATCCATTTCTCCTCTTTGTGGAGTTTCCGTTATACACAAAAAACTCGAAACGAGGGGAAAAAATCGTAATGAGAATTATTGTATGATCATGAGTTTATCATATTATTACCATGATCCGCGGGGCTTAGTGCACAACCTTCCGAACTTGCGGGTCAACCATCTCTCCACTACTTCATGTATCAAGGGTTGCTGGCCGTATATGAGCCTCATCATGACGATCGACGATGTTTTGAAATCGTCGTGTGTAATTGTATTAAAGAATGATGATAATTATAGGGCAACAGTTTCGACATTATATTTATTCGTTGTATAAATCACGTACTTTCCCTGACTAAACTTTTCTTTTATCAATTATTAATTTTAGTAGAAATTTTATATGGTTAAGTTATTTTTACAATTTAGGATTCCGGCCTGTCCAAACAAACAAGATTATATCAATATAGTGATAAATCTTAGACCTTATTCACTGAAAAACTTAATACATAAGTTGATATTATTTATATGATAATTATGGATTGCGCATAATGAAATCCTACGACAAATTATCCACAAGATCTGAGTTATACCCTGGTTCACAAACAGATGAACAGACTTAACACTTTGGAACATCTGGCTTAGATGTGTTCCAGCAGTCAGAACAGATTTCCTACGACCCAGTTACCGGAGGAGGGACTGGAAATAGGGAAAACTTCTCATTCCCTCCTCAATGATTTCTTCTTATCATAACTGAGTCTTCAAGAAGTTTTTTTTGACCTCATAAACTAATAAAAACCATGACCGCAAATGATACAAACTTATAAAAGGGTTTCTTTGTTTTGGTTTTAACCGTGGGTATCTGATATCATGGGCTAGCTGGTATGGTTTTCGCAAGGCTCCTGTTCGAAGAACTTTTAATAAATGTCCTTTTTAGCGATGGAAAGAGTATGTCTTTGAATTAAATCCATTTCCATAAAATATCAAATAAAGATTTTGAGTTCCTCATTAATAATATGACCTTTTTGTTGTTTCTATAAATAAAAAACGTCATTAAAACTGTCATTAACATCGTCGACGTCACTTATACTCTATCAGTGGATTTTTCGCCCATGATATTTTGCGTAGTGACATTTAATGCTATTATGTTACGAAAAACAAAAGCATGAAAAATTGTGATTGTCCATTAGTAAATGAATGAGAAATAATCAATAAATATTTTCTTTCTGATTTTTAAATCGTTCTTATAAACAATAAAACGCATTTTTTCTTCATTTGTTTTTCTACCCCTGAGTAGAATTGCTACTAATGGGGAGAGAGGATATTTTGAATTGATATTTTCTGCCTGATTGGTATTAAAATTGGACGGAACTCCATAAAAAATAAGGATGAGAAACTAATTAAAATTTTTTACTTTACTATATTTTATCAATGCGTAAATAAATTTTCACCTCAAATAAATCCGTATTTATTACATTTTAACAAGTAACTGGTATGCAATTAAATGAAAAAATCCAAAAGCGCGAGAGAGAGAGAGAGAGAGAGAGAGAGAGAGAGAGAGAGAGAGAGAGAGAGAGAGAGAGAGAGAGAGAGAGAGAGAGAGAGAGAGAGAGAGAGAGAGAGAGAAAGAGAGATTTGAAAAGTGGCTATGAATTATTCGGAAAGAACAGCGAATGTGAACTGAGCATCTGTTTGCCTGTTAGCGTGTGATCGCCGTTACAAAGACCCTCAGAATGAATATGAATGAGGGCCGTATTCAAAGTTACAATGCCTTCTAAAGCCTAAAAGGCCCATGAGGACACCACGTGGGGGCTTTATGGTAATCTCTTTCCCTAATCGTTCAAACATTCCTATCCGAGAGATGGTTTTATAAAGTTCCTTCGGTTCAAACCTCTGTTTCAAATAAGTTAAACTTATAATAATAAAGATAAAGTTCATATTTTTGTTTCCCTTGATAACCATCCTGAAAACAAATTGGTTTTTTTTTTCTACTAAAAGAAAATCTGGCAGGTTTTCCATTGAAAAGAGATATACAATAACAAATTAGTATAAATGATATTTTTCATATTTTGTAGTCATTAAATTTTTTTTGTAAAGTAAACAGCACTTGCTTTGAAGCACCACAAAAATATTATGGCGTGTTGGTTTGTGACAGCTCCTATGTTTAAAAGAAAAAAACAGAACATACGACTGTAAATACGTGATGTATATGAACATATTTAAATTTCTTTTAACATTACCATCTGCCTTTACCATAAAGAAAAATTGAAAATTTATTTGAATTCGAATAATCAGAAATGCTCCTCCAGATTTAGGTTTGAGAGATAATTTTGTTTGTATTTTTTGCACATATATTACCCTTTATTATTCCTTAAGAAAAAACAAGCTAAAGGTTAAGAGGGTTTTGATTGAATATATTTTTATATATTCAGGATTGAAAAAAGAATTGGTTTATACTATCGTAGAGCTTGGTGTGGAGGTACAGATAGACAATGGAGCGTGAGCACTAAAATATTCTCACTTGTGTCCTTCCGATGTAAATTTAATAACTAACAATGTAATGCTAGATACTTTTCACGCATTACGAAATTCGGGGAGCTTAAAATACCTAGGCTAAGCCAACGCAGACTTCACGAAAAACTATTAAGACTGAGAACCAGAGTAACCACTGTGAATAAATGAACAAGAATTTTGTTTAAAAGCCGTGCACAGTAAAACTATTAAATATTATTGGCATAGAGCTGAACGTCTCTAAAGTTATTTATTATTGTTAATTAACTTAGGATTGGTGACAACTGTCACTATTTTTGTACATAGTACAAGTTAATATATTAGCTTCTAATTTTTTGTAAACAATTTCTAGAGGTTCATAGGTTCATTCATAGCTCTCACCGTGCGGACACATCTCTAAATCAAACCTGTAAAAATAATTAATTGTGGGCATTTTGAAGTTAATACGGTTAATAAGTTATAGTTTTATTTACAACTTCAAAGGAGCTCAACTTAGTCTGTTCCATCGTGCGCGTCGCTTAGAATTAAATTGACTTTACTACCTAGTAATGTGTGTTCATAGCAACTGTTTTCAAGTTTCTCCTCCGATCGTGCACATTCTTCCCATCATATTAAACACTTGTACAAATATTATACTGATACTACTAGTAGGTTTATCTGTTCATATGAAATTAGTTCTTTACGACACGCAAGCGCTTAAGGTTAAATTATAAACAGTTCAAATTAAGAAAATTGAGCCAAGACGGTATCAATTTGAACATTTTTTAGTTTCGAAAATTCAAGAATCAGTTAGTTAAATTGAAAGATGGCCGGCGACAGTCCCTGCAGAGAAATCATGACAATGAGTTGATCAGTATTTTTGTTTTTAAGGGCTATTTAAGGATTTTTGTTTTTTTTATTGTGTCTGTTGTAATTTCTAAGTTTTCCATCACGTTTTTTCCCTTTTATTAGTTTTGGATTGGTTAAGGCTGATTGAGTGTGGTGCGTTTTGATGACCTTTTGTGAGTGGGTTGGTAAAATGTTCTATAATTTCTATACATCTGTTCTAGGCATGCGATCTTTAATTTTCTTATCTTTAATAATAATGTCCTGCTTATATATAAGCATTTACCACATCCTTTTCTATTTACACCAAAGTGATCGAAAACACGTACTTCATAATTTTGATATGCGATTTTACTATTACTAAGACCATAAAATAAAAAAAAAAGCTCTCTTGGACGAGATACTACTTAGGTACAAGACACCATGATTGGAAGTTGTCATCTGCCTGACTGAGTCTTTCATTTTTCTGAAGAATTCGTTTTTCATATAGATAAGTATTGAAGGTGCTATTTTATCATTGTTTCAGCAATCCTGTATGTAGGTTGTGTAGAATTATGTAGAAATTATAATAGACTAACTAATATTAAAGTTATTAAAATTAAATTGTGAAAGAGTGGCAGGTAGATGAAGCGGCTCTAACGCTCTCCATTTACATTACACTACGGAGCCTTATTTCATTAGTGAAGGCCGAGCCAAGTTTGAAGAGATTCTACTTTCGAGAGCCATTAAATAAAGACGAGGATTCCTGGAACGAGTCTTCTGGTGTTAGAATTAATTTCAAAGACCAACTCCCACGCAGCCATTCTTATCCTTTCAAACAATTGAGAAGGGTCTGTCCCCTTATAGACTGAAGCGGAGTATTTTTAGCCTTCCTCTTTCGGAATGTCTCCTCCAGTAAACCTTTTAATTTGGTTTTAAGTTCGCAAACCTTACAATGCAACAATTAAAGGGTTTCATTCATTTAAAGAACCTGATGCTTTTATTGGGTTACAGAGATACATTGAGAGGGTGTAGCGTAACTACTTATGACATGAATTTTTCTATGTTGAAAACACACGAGTAAAATAGATTATGTTCCACTTTCGTAATTAGAAATTGGTACGTAAAAATACTTTAAATGCATTTGGAAGTATTTCATCATGCAATTCACCGAAAATGTAACTTCTTCCAGCCCTCCAATCTTCACCCTTTAATGCTCTATTCCACGTTCCTTGTTTTCTATACAAAGTTTTATTTGGCCTGCCTGGTTGCTTCTTTCTTTTGAATTGAAGATGGGTATTTTTTGGCTCATCGGTCATCCGCCATCCCCTCTATGTGTCCATACCATTTTAACCTTTATATATATTGGTAATGATAAATCTTTTTAAAAACAATGAGTGGTTACTGATAGAATTGCCCGGGTTTGACATGGGTGAAACCCGAATAAAAATGAAATGATAACTATGCTATAATTAATCTAACGTAAAAATGTATTACAAAACAAAAAGTGAATAAATATGATTTATTTTGCTCCTTTAAAGTTTTTCTAATGCCATAATTTTTGCCATATCATATCAGCCTTCATTGACAAGGACACTAGAAGAATACTCCACATTAGCTATAATACTGTTCATACTTGACGTGACTTATTTCACGATTCATTCAGTTACTATGATTCAAAAATAGTAAGCGTTAGTGAATAGTACACTTGAAGGAGACAGAGAAGAACAAACGTACACAGTGCCATATGATTGAAAATTCTAAAATCTCAACGAATAGCGATATAAACTTGTTTAATGTTCCTAATTTTAGCCTTAATCAAAATAAACGCAGTTTTTGGACATCATGGTATTTCATGATTCAATCATTTATTGCAATATAGATCGACTAGTGATATAGCTTTGTCGCTCACGTTCTAAAAGTTCTAAAAGAAAAATGTCACAAGGATCTAAATTTAATTAAGTGTTTGCCACATTTAAACTGACTATAATAATAAAACAATCTTCTAAAGAATCGTATTAAACACACATTTTATGTACTAATGACCATGAAAGATTTAAATGACGTGAAAAATGTGTTTCAATATGTAAATGACATTGACTTCAGTGAGGGAATTTAATTTTCACTTTTTAAACAGACAGTCAATCGTAGTTGTGAAAATTACACAACAGTTCTCAAACTTTTAATAGTATATCTCCAACTACCTCTCAAAGTATTTTGATTAGGTATAAAAACATATTTTATTTCATGATTGAATACGCTAATGTAATAAATATATATATCCTTATAGTAAGTAAACAACCGATGATAAAACTGTTTAAAATGTAACGCTGAAAAAATATACACGAACTAAAACCACTATATCTTTCATTTAATCTTTGTTGCACAAATCTCAAACTTTATTTTTTCAACTATAACGGACTGATCTCTATCGATTTTAATGAGAGATAATTTATTGAAAATTAAAATAAATTTATGAAATCGGTAAATTACACTAAAAATTTAATATGTTAATATGCACTCTACAGAGTTGATGGAACCGCGCAAGTACGACAAAGTCCTTGGGCAGTGAAATCCAAATAATTTCTTCATATCCTTAGGGAAGATGTTTTCTGAGAAGGAAATCATCAATCTTCTATTCCCGGTGCTTCAGTGGCCTTCGGACTTTATGAAACTGTTTTACATAAATAATCCTACATTTCCGGCCAGTGAAATAGAGATGAAAAACTTTAAGGTTCAGCAAAGAGGAAGGATTGAGAAAATATACATTAGTTCTCCATTTATCGTGTTAGGTATTACGATTTAAGCTGTAAGGTTTGTGGTGGTGAATTATTTGATTTATAGTAGTGTCGGGAAGTGGCCGCACAAACTATTGGGGGGGGGCACTAAAAATCCTCGAATTTGTTAATCGATTCAAGTGTTCTTCGTTGATCGTCGTCATGAGCTCTACCCTAACCTCAGAAAAAACATTACAGTTTACAACATCAAACTAATTCATATATCCGAGAACGTACTGTTCACAAGTAATTTCCAGACTCACTGAAATTGGTCGCGAAATCACTTGAAACGTTTTTGATTGTATTATAGTGAAATTTGTTATTAAAGATATTAGCAAGGTAGAGTAATAATTACAGCAGTTGGATCAAAGATAGCAATGATTTTTCAAAATCAGAAACATTAATGTTGTTTAATCATTAAAGCATGGATTATTATTATATTTTAACCAACGAACGAAATATTGTTAGAAAAAAGATGAACTAAATTTTATTTTTTATTATCTAAATAAATAAAATGAAACACCAACATCTAGGGATGGTTGGGAGCTGCTATTTTTCACATGTTTTTGTTTGTTTACCCAACTTGGTAAATGAAACTTAAATTATAAATAAAGAAATATTACGTATTTGAATAAGAAATGAACAACATCGAGGGCATTAGGTCCCTCCATAAAGTAATTAGGTAGATCGATAAAGTCATTTATTTGCTGGAGATTAGCCTCCACTCAGCCTCGTATGTCATCTCCTATCTAATTATTTATTTTATAGGCTAACAAATTATCCAGGGCATAATTAACCATAAAGTTTATTTCTTCCCAATGATTGCTTCCATCTATAAACAGTGGTGCATTCAGTTACAATTACTTCCCTTTTCTATGAATTCTCAATCTCTCTCAAAATCCAAGAATAAAATCAATCAACTAGAATGAACGAGTAATGAATCCGTTCTAAATAAACTAAAACCAAAAGTAGCTCAAACCTGATTGAGCAGGGGTGGAAATTTAAAATCGATTTTTCAGATTCTAGGTGCGCATTATGCCCTGTGTTTTCTTGTTAAATACATCTATGTTTAACTAGTAAAACAAAAAAAATTTCCGTTAAAGCACTTTCTTCTCAACTCGGTTTCATGACCTTTTACAACGTGCCCTTCCAACACCTTATAGGCCCATTCTCATATGACTCCTAAAAGGGTTTATCATTTCATACCTAACAAAATATTCAACAATGAATTATACCTTCCTCCACTTCTCCTGGCTTCGTCTTAGCTTAGCCCATAGGCCATACGCCCAACGGAGCATAATAAGAAAGACAAGATAAATCAATGACTAGAAACTTAACTCTAGTACTTATGACCTTTCCTTTTGTTCATATGATCATCAACTTTAACAAACATGTAATTGTGATCACGTGACCATAGATACTTTTATGAAACGTACAGTCCCAGTATAGAAGAGGTTTAAAATTAGCTGAAAGACTGTCGCGCAGCCTTATTCAAAATTTCAAAATTTCTTTATTCTGTTTCATTTCGGTTTGACTTCTAAGAGAAAGAAATGAAATTAAAACATCGATGCTTTAAGCGTATGTTTCTATCAAAAATGTTTCCTTCATAATTTAAATGATTAGTATGCCGATTGTTTTTGACATTGTCATTGTCGAAGTATTTTTATTTGTTGGATCTTTGTGAGTATTTTGCACCGGCAGCCAAGGGTCCTTCATGATAATAATAATAATGTATATGGTATTAGTTCAAATTGGCTTCCTGCTCCCAGCGCTTTTCTCCAAGTCTACAGAAGAAACCGGCCGAGAGAAAGTCAGTGCTTGACGTTCTGCGTGGAAATAATTTATATAACTTATTTTTTTAATTATACCAACATTTAGCTTGAGATGCGCAGGTTAAATCCCTTTCCCTATTCCTTGATTTCTCCCGAAAGCTGACTTTCAACCCTCATCCTCTGCTTTAGCAGATTCTGCTAGGTAAGCCTTATTATTTCAATTCATTTTCTCTTTTTATTCGAGCCTACTAGAAACGTTATAACGTATTTTATTTTCTTCTTTTTGAGTTCTGTAATTTGTATAGAGTTATATATCATTACTTGCTCGTTAGTTACCGATTCTTCTCCCCAGCAGTGGTGTCTCACCTGCTATAACATCTACGAAGATCCTCAAAATGTTTTTTTTTTTTTAAATGACTCTAGGGATGAAGGGCTTATCACTAAAACGGTTTTCCCTCACTCCCAGCGAATCAAAGCTCGCTGTATAAATATGCATGGAGGATGACCGGAAAGTCCTGGGGACGTCAGCCGGCCCAGAGGAAATGGGAAGATGATGGCTCTTGATTATCGAGTCCAATTTCCTTATCCGAGTTCACGCTTTTCACTTCCAGCCACTCTAGAGAGAGATCGGGGTGGAAGAGGGGCTAAATATTCATCAAGGAATTAACATCGCCCATGTTGACTCAGCCTCCATGGAGATGGCAAATATCGCATAATATTACAGCGGTCAAGATCATTCAATAAAAAACAAAATCATATTACATCAACATTACAAATCAAGATAATTACATTAAATCAAAAAAAAAAAAAGTAAATACAAACTCAATATACAATAGTAAAAGCCATGAAAGGTGACCTCCTATCATATATATAAACTTATATATATTAAACAATAAAATAAAAATATAATAAAAAATAAAAGTATGAAAATATAGTATAATGAATAAATCGTACCCAAACTATTCAGCGTCTGCCTGGATGACAACAGAGGTTTTAGAAGATTCGTAGGGATGAAGGTTGGTGGTTATTAGGAGATAGAAAATCTAGAGAGTAGCTTGATGTAGTAATGTATCATAAACTGACCAAACCCATACTTTTCAAAATTTACTATAATTTTGTATAAATTAAATAATAATACTCTATAGCAAAAAAGTAAATTAAGGTAGGTGGTACTTTTAACAATATTTTACATTTCTGCTTTTACAGCAGATATAACATGTAGGATGTATGATAGCTATATTAATTTTTCTAAAATGAACATACAACCATAAATATCGTAAATAATTATGTCATATATCTATGCATTTCAAATTAATTAATTATTGTAAGATTAATAGTGCCGTATACTATATATATCATAGCATATCATGTCATATGGCATATATACATATATATCATATAACTGTATGAATAATGTGACTTTATAAATAATATTTATTATTTTAATAAAAAAGATATTAAAAAATCATTAAAAAGTTTAAGTCAAACTATATTTGGATTAACTTTTTTTTTTTTTTTTTTTTTTTTTTTTTTTTTTTTTTTTTTTTTTTTCTTAGCTCTCAAACTTATAAAATAGGATGTGGGAAAAATAAAGGAAAATTATTTTGGGCTAATGAGTGCCTTTCACTAAGGGGAGTCCCCCATTTGAAGGGTGTATGAGAAGGATATAGGGTGTGGGATGCCTGAAGGAGGCGGGTGGATTCGGGAAGGTAGTGAGAGTCTACCGAGGGTGGAGCCTAGGGGTACCTAGGCAATGGTTTGTAGTCGGCCAGGTCAAGCCTGGCCCGCCCCGGCAGGGGGCTGAAATAAGTCGGCCACTCGGCCGGAAGGTCTACCCTGCTTAAACAGGTAGATGGGGTCTTGTAGCTTCGGTTGAGTCGGCCGGGAGATCGGCCTCGATATCTCGGCTGGGTGTAGTTCGTTCAGTCATCGGGTTCAATGACGTCGATCATCCTCCAGGCTTCGGCGGTCCAGCAGTGCTTCCATCTGACGGGCATTGGTGGTGGTTGAAGGTCGGAGAATAGTGGGTTGTGGCTATGTCTGAGTGAGTCAAAAAATTTGATGTGCCTTCTCTTGATAAAATCTTGAATGGTGAGCACTTCAAATTTTTTATGCATCTCGTCTGCCTTCATTCTGTCGAACGGGGTATGTTTGAGGGAGGTGCGGAGAACTCTGTTCTGAAATTGCTGGAGCGTTTGGAGAGTGTTAGGAGTCAGATACTTGAAGAGAGGGGTCCCATACATCAAAGCAGGTCTTAGGACGCTCTGGTATATCAGCAGCTTGAGGCGTACCGATAAAGCCGGGCTGTGAAGTAGGTGTCCGAGGCTGAAGAATTTCTTCCTAACACTCTTTAATTTCTTGCCGAGATGCGTTGTGAACGACAAGTGCCTACCGAGGGTAATCCCGAGGTAGCACAGCTTGTTGCTTACAGGGCACTCTTTGCCGCCTAAGACGAAGGATTTCGGGAGCTTCTTTTTTCCGGATTTGTAACTGAATATAATTCCTTGCGTCTTGGCCGGGTTGACTTGAATGTGGACGGCATCGAGTTTCTCGGAGATCCGTTGACTAGCGCTCTCAGCGAATTTCAGGGCTCTGGAGGGATTGATGCTAGTGCTGTAAACACCTATATCGTCTGCATACGCGGATACCTCGCAGTTGGGGTACGAGGCTCCGACGATGTGGGCGGTGTAAATGTTGAACAGCAGGGGGCCTAGCACCGATCCTTGGGGGACACCGGCAGTGTAGTTTCTTCGGGTCGTAGACGTAGTGCCTATACGAACCGAAAAAGTTCTGCCTGTAAGGTAGGATCTTATCAGGTTCTGCAGCTGATCCGAGAATTCGTATTCCCTCAGACGTTGGAGTAGGATGTAGTGGTCCACAGAGTCGAAAGCTTTCGAACAGTCCAGAGAAATCATAGCGGTAGCTCTGTTGCTCCGGACGTTTGATGCGACGTGGTGTTGCAATCTCACCAGGTTGTTGTTCGCGCTTAAGCCTGTCCTGAAACCAGTCTGCTCTGGTGGGATGACTTCTTGTGACTCGCAGTGCCCGGAGAGATGTACGTGGATGATTCTCTCGAACAGCTTCGAGAGTTGTGTCAGCAGACTGATGGGGCGGTAATGAGATGGCTCATAACCGCTTTTTGCTGGTTTCAGAAGGGGGACCACTACAGCGTGCTTCCAGTTCTGGGGGAAATAGTGCAGCCTGAAGCAGGAGTTCAACACGTTCGTTATGAATGAGATTCCTTTCCTCGGCAGCTGCTTGAGTAGGATGTTCTGGATGGAATCCTGACCTGGGGCCTTCTTGCCGGTCGTTCTTCGAATGAATGCAGCGCATTGCCGGTGTGAGGTGTAGATTTCGGTAGTGGTAGGGAGGGTGGGGGAGGGGTGGTCGAGGGCTCCTATTGGCTGTCCCTGGCCACGACTGACTTCCTCATAATAGGCCGCCAAGATGTCCGCTTGTTCGGTGGTGGGAATGAACTGCCCGTTCACGGCCAGCCTTACACCGTTCTTTTTGGACCTGCAGGTCTTCACAAGCTTCCACAATTGCCTGTGGTCACCGTGGAGACTAGTGAGGCGATCTTCCCAAATCGAATTTTTCCACTGGGCCATCAGGGACTTAACTTGGTTTGTGAGAGCATTTAAAACCGGTTTTAAGTCCCTGTTTTTGGTCCTAAACCACCTGTTCTTGATGTTATTACGCTGTCTAATCAGTTGTAGGATGTGATCCGGAGGTTTTCTCAGAGAAGGGGGCTTCGGAGAAAATTTCGGGATCGATGCATCGGCAGCTCGATCGATGACGTCCTGTAGCTGATAGATAGCGTAATCTATGTCCCAAGTGTGTCTCAGGGGCGTGATTGTGGGCAACTCGGTCTTGATGAGATGCTTGTAGAGGTCCCATTTGGCCTCATCGTACCTGTACCTAGAAGCAGGCGGCTCTGGCATGTCTCCTTCTAGTTCATAGAGAACAGGCCGATGGTCGGAGGTGGTGAAATCTAAGGCCGAGCATCCGGTGACCAGGTCAGGAGCTTTTGTGCAGGAGAGGTTGTGTCAGGAGCAGGTCAGGCGTGGAGGTTCTGTCTGGGTTAGCGAAATGACGGAAGGTCGGCAATCCTGGGTGGATGACCGTAAATGGAGTTTTAGTGATGTAACGGCCTAGGGCGTTTGCCGTAGTACTGCTCCACCAGCTGTGGTTCGCATTTAGGTCACCCACGATGACGTGCCTTCGGTCATGAGCTATCGTAGTGAGCAGGAGCTTATACGGGTCGCAGACGGCTTTCGGTCTTCTGTAGACTCCTGACACGATGATGTTGTTCGTGAGCCGTAGCTGGAGCGTAACTGTGTATTGGTCGGGGCCTAGGCTGACGGGTGGGGGCAGTCTCCTACAGGGTATTCCGTTTTTAACTAACACAGCTACTCCTCCAGAGATAGTTTCGGTGTCTTGGCGGTAAGCAGTATAACCCGGGAAGCGGCAGAAGTGTATTTTCTTCAACCGGGTATCGGTGAGAACGACAACGTCTGGCGAATGGCACCGTAGAATTACTTCTACGTCGGCTTGTTTGGGGCGAAGGATTAACTTTTTATTTTTATTTAGTCTTAAGTTTGTTTTAGAAATTGGTTAAATTGGGAATAAAGTATAATATAAAATGTCAGTTATCAGGTAATTTGCTTTGGATCCATTAATATTTTTCTATTTACTGAAAAAGTAAATGTCCTTTGATTATCTCGTAAACACTGATTGATCATTAACATAAAAGCTATAACTTTTCGTTGCGATATAAGAACTTCTCGTAAACAAATATGGCTGCAGAAATATAATAAAATATATATTTCTAATAATATAACATTTCTAATAACATCATTTGTATTTCATGTAGCGTCGCTACATTATATACAGGTTTTGTTATTTTATAAAAATTATATAATGAATAAACAAGTATAATGATACACATTATACGTGACTGGATTAAACTGACTAATAAAGGTGATGGGGCTCACCTTTTTGATGAACCTTAAAACTAACTTACATCCTAATTCTTAACCTAATTTTTCCCCAACAGTCTGTTGCCATCGATGCGGGAGGGGTGGTGGGGCCTGCTGACCTTTCACTGGTCACGTACGTTTGAAATCTATGTTGAAGTGAAAAAAGGTTAATATCCAATCATAACTTTCCCTCAAATGGCTCACACGGTAATGTATAAATCTACATCAATAATGAAGGGTTGAATTTGAGTTATAAGGAGATATTTTGGTGAGAATGACCCTAAATGAAACAAAGATAAAAAAATAGCATAACCGACGTAATACCATTTATCCTTTAAGAGGTAGAGAAGCGATGAACTGTTGTGAATTGAACAGCACCAAAGCCTTTGCCAACATATATTCTACCTCCCTCTTGGGCCATCGGAGCTGTGAGCCGTGAAATCCTTACTGGATATATTTAGGCACCGGGCTGTAGGTCACTAAATTTGAATTGCTTACTGAATATCTTATAACTTCAATACACTATAGAATCATAATAATTTATCGTCACACCTCAGGAATAGCCGACCAGCCCGATAGCCGATAACCGATTTAGTTTAGGAATGGACTCAGTTGAATAGAAAATTATTTTTTTACATTAAATATTTAAATGATTTTATATGTTATAATACCATGATGTTTATAAGTCTTGCTTTCAGTTGAAACTATAACCATATTTCTGAAAAATGTTAATGCTTGCTATTAACAAATAAAAATTAATGGGAGCTTTATACTTTAGACACGTAAATAAACTAATTTAGCTATCGATAATCGCTCGTTGATTTTTTTCATTTTACCTACTCTACGAAATTATTAATTATTTGTTGTGATCTGTGATTCCCTGTGGTTTTGATAATTATTTGCCTAAGAAAATAGGCTGTGATAGGTCCGGAGTTCAAAACAGGATCTCCTAATCTCCGCCCACGTGCTCTTATTATCTGGACTATCCTTAACAAACCGGTAGCCTGGTAATCGCCATAGATTGTTATAGACTGATAGAGTAGTATGCTTAGAAAATTTGTAACTCTGTGAAATCCCGCCCCTTTCACTAAGTGTTTCCTTTAGTTCATAATTATATATCGGTAAAAATTATGCTTTCTAACAAAATAACTATAAAAGTAATAGTTTTGGAATATAAGTTATGATGTTAATGAATATCTTTGACTAGATATTGGATGTGTCTAAGTTTATCACATAGTTATTAATAATGATTGACGTGTTATTTATTCAATGGAAATTCATTACCAGTTTTAATAAATTTATTAATATCTGTTTCAATAGACACATCTTAAAAATGACACATTTTTTTCAAGTGAAGAAGGATGGCACAAAATAAACTTTTCTGAAACCACTACTTTTTTCCAAGTATCCAGGATATTGATTATTAAAAAGTCTTATTCCTAAGTAACTTTGCAAGGTTCCTGTAGTTGCTTTACATGTGTAAAAACAACAATTGTCATTTAAATAGAAATAATATGTTAATATAAGTTTAACCAGCACAAAAATCCTAAAAAATCGAGTAAATGAGTACTCCCTAATTGATCTCCTTTTGTATGTACGCAATCAGCTCACCTGTATAACGGGATTTTCGTAATATACGTACCGTTGAAGAATTCGTATGAGGAAGGTATGAATGTATTCTCAATTTCGACCTATTGTTAACTTACTAACTACGCTCATCTCTCGTCAAAGTACATAAACGATAAAACGCGTACGAATAAGACAGACTAGACTTCTTAAAAATATCGGACAGTATTTTCGGTAGCATTAGGTTCCTTACTGGGCCGCTGAAAGCACTCGAGGGACTTTTTCCTATTCCCTCGGGCCACTTCCCACTTGCACACTGGCAGCCTTTCACATATCCAAGTCTGACCATGAATATCCCTTCCCCATTCCTACCACGTGCTGTACTTCTTTCATAGAGCCCACCGTTAGTCCCCTTGCTGCCCTCACCTCCCATTCATCCGATTAGATTAATAGTAATCCTCATGTTAAAGAATGTTTTCAGAGTCTGAAAGAAATTGCTTTACTGAATATTCAGAAAACACTGTTAAATTTGAGAGATTTTCTCTCATCTAGAGGAGCATTGTTAGCTCCATTGTGAGCAATTTCTTTTCTTTGTAGGTCTTATCTATTAACCGTTGTTCAGTGAGAAGTGAAGAAAAACAAATCACAGTAAGAAAAGGACTGAATGGAGAGATGTGACTGACCTAGCAAAAGTAATGTTAATTTATTAATAATTATTAGCCAAAGAAAAATATACACAGGGAGGATCAGGGTTCAAGCTCAGAACCAGTTGGCAGCTGGAGCAGCTGAGCTACCCAGTACAGTCGGGTTCATACTTCAACAAAACTAAATTGTATCTACTTTAAATTTTCCCACTCCATGGGTAAACCTTTAAATAATTATTTTCAGATTTGACTACATCAAAACTATATAATTACCCAAGATTGTGTTCGACGACCTGACTGAACTGCAGAATTCAAGTAAGAATCCTTTGGTTTAGTCATTCTGTTCATCTTCTATCTAAAAGTCTTCAAAATTTATTTTATTTTATTGTCCTCATTTCCTCTGTTCCCACACTTGTTTGTAGCTATTTATTTTCACTGAGTCAACATATCTGTTTGTACCTATTTATATTTGCTAATTTCTTTCTGACCTATGAATCCTCAAATCTTAGTTAAGGTTTAATCTTTTGAACCTGCCCACATCAAATATAAGTATTTTTGCCAAAAATCAATCATTTAAGTGTTATTTGAGAAAATTGTGCAGGCCCTAATCTTATCTTGGACCAGCACATTTTTTCTTCATTTTTTTTTTTTTTTAATGTTTATAATTGATCTAGCGGAATGTAATTTGAACGGAAATATTAGATATATTATATTGGTGCGATTCCGTTTATGAACTTTAGTACTTATTTAAATCCTGCATTTTTTTTAGTGTTATATTTGGTTATTGAAACTATAAGTATTCCTCTCTAAAAACTCATAAAGAAGTTTGTAGAGAGGTATTTATTCACGGATCCTCGTTGACTGTTTTGCTAACTTAATTTTTGAATATGCGATATATTAATAGACTTCAAAAGTTCAGACCAATTGAATAATCATTTGACCCCACGTATAACAGAAAACGATGAACGATCGTCCTGAACCTGTTTGAATGATAAGCGTAATTGTCCTTCTAATAAACATGTCATTTAATAAGTGCAAATTTAATTTAATCGGAGACATTAAACCTCATGATGGTAAATGAGAGCTGTTGACGTTAAGCCTATTTATTATTATTGACGTTAGGCCTTTTTGAGTGGCGTGTTATTTAAAAAAAAATAGTTCTTGCAATTGGTGCAAAAACGATGCAGGTCCGGGTGTTCCCTCCATTCCTAAGCCGATAAAGCTGCTACTACATTTTTGGGGCAAAAATGAGGCATCTCATGGAGCCGTGTTTATTTCTTGTTTCTCTTTTGTTAGAAAAATGGAGCTGCCTCCTGTTGCAGCGAACCCTTCAATTTAAAATACTGTTTTTTAACGGTCGTTTGCAGTAATTAACTTCTTATACATTGTGGTACAACTATTTGGGCTTCTTATAAACACAACTTACCTGAAATTTACTTTATATATAAGTAATTTTCTGGAAATAAAATAAACACGAATACAATTATTCATAATTAATTGTAATGAACATTTATAATTGAGCCAAATTAAATAAATAAATCTATAGATTTTGAACATCAGTACTTCATTTGATTAATTTTCCTGGACTTTTTTTAACTAATTTTTAAACAAAACTATTGTCTATAAACTGAGTTATTAACCAATACAACTTAAATTAAGGGATATTTGAGGAAGTGGGGCCAATATTAAGTTCATTATTGCCATGTGGGTGTGAGTGAAGGTAAGTAGAGGCTTGCATCCTATCTCTTTCTCGGGCAGTAGATTACTATACTACATACCTTGAAAGTTCAGTTCGCCATCATTGACGTTCAGTATTACAGCTTGTATGGGGCTTTGGATGTACCAAAGGAGCCTCCTCTCTAGCCACAACCTTCCAAATCGTCACCATCACTCATTTCACTGCTAACCTCATCACTGCACTTCACACCCGATAAATATATTTACCAAATGTGTAAACTGACTATATTTTTTTTCTTGTAAATATAAGTCATAAAACAGATTAATTACGACACAGCGTAAATGTTGTTTATTATACCAAATGATTCATAAGCTATTTTGTGTACTCACTTATCATGACCGCAGCTTTATTGGTTGTGCGCTTGGCCCGGTAAGTGAGCGGCCTGGTGACTGAGAAGTACCTGTCGAAGCTGATGATGAGGAGGTTGAGGACCGAGGCATTGGAGGCGAGGTAGTCTAGGGCCAGCCACGTGTCGCACACGTGGGAGCCCAATGGCCAATAGCCCAAAAGGGTGTACACCGTGTACAGTGGCATCGAGATAAGTCCCACCGCGAAGTCCGCCACCGCCAAACTGCCAACACAAACATAAAACATGACATAGCAATAGTGCACACGGAAAATCCTACATAAATCATAGTGCAAAGTGTATTCATCTATAAAATAATAATACTGGCTTAACCTCTGTAGTATGCAATAATGCTGTGGGGATTTTTCCCCAAATAACCACAGCTTTCAAGGATTGTGAAACTGTTTTTCATGGTTCTCCTATATTGCTGCTAAACCCAAAAGATCATACTAAGTGAAACTAGTCAGCTGAAAGTTGTTGGATGTAAATTTGTAATATTACCTAGCAATTATCTCCAACCTTTCGAAAGACTATTCCATATTTTGTTTTCTCCCTTCTCCCAGCCCTTCCCGTTGTCTATTGGTGTACTGTAAGGTTCATGTATTCCCCCATTACTTTTCTCTACCATCAACAATCACCGCTAACCTCCAATCAGCACCTACATGCCTATGATTTCCAAAGTAACATTTTCCTCCCAGCAAGCTCCCCATTATATATTAAGACCACCCATTATCTAATTTAATTTAACCATAATGCAGGCATCAATGAACCCATATATATGAATATGGTATATATGAATCTATGCAACGTTACACCCATATAAAGTAATTTATGTATATTAACTTTTAACAATTGTCAGCGAACGTTATTCACTTATATATTTTGTGTTAATTATATTACGCTGTTGGATCGTTGTTATTCAGCACATACGTACATTGGTACAATATTATTTATAGACTAACCTAAACAGAGTAATTTTTTTTTTTTTTAGCTAGTAGCACAGATATATATAATAACATAGTCCTATAATAAATATAGGGTATATATAAAAAAAATTGGTTCGTTGATGTGTCTGTTTAAAAACGTTTCATTTGTCATGAGAATGAAGAATCAAAAGAGACCATAAATATTTCTATGGCGGTAAGGTAATTTTTTTTTTAGGGGAGATGTTGGTTTTGAAATTCGTTTTGGTACAATCCTGGCAAGTGAAATATTTTTTGACGGTAAGTGTTTCGCTATTTTAATACGTAGTTAGCAAGTACTACGACAGCTGATTTAAAATGCTTTCGGGCGTATCGCTCAAAGACATCACACATCACTTACATCATTCAAGGATCTGCAAGTTAATTTGTTCCATTTCACTGCATGAAGTTAGTAGCATCCGTCAATTATGAAAGTGTCGACACTCGCAATAAGTTTTTCATTGCTGCTTTTGAACTCGTTGAATAAAGCTGTCTTGACGGTGTTTCTTATTCCAGATTCGTTGAGGACAGTGGGTGTGGGGAAATTTTCTACTTGAAATAACTGGATATGTCGTCAATGACCTGGAATAAAGTATTTTTTTTTGCATTTCAATATAAAGTGAAACAAATATTGGGAAAACGAGACTGCAGCCTACCGGTGAGGTGATTACTATGGGGGAAACGGTGTACCCCTCGAATACGCAAGGCTTTCAAACACCCATGATTTGTTGGAGAACAGATGGAGAGGACTCATGGGAAATCCTGGAATAAAATAATAATCTCTTAAGGGATAGAAGCGGTGAAGAAACACATGCTCTGCAAAGGATATTACTTGTTTATCACAACGTGAGTGACATGCGTTTAATAATTTGTATTGTTATTAATTATTGGATCTCCAGAGGAGTACATATTTAGATTGAATGTCAGTTTAGTGAATAGTGAAGTCACTGTTTTGTTTTGTCACAATCATCTGTTATTTGTTACCATGGTTCACCCCAGACTTTTTTCTATTGATTTATACTGAAATAAGGACTTATCCATTAACATTCCCTCTATTTTTTTCATACATGTTGATTTGTTATCCCATTTCATATCCAGTTATCAGACGCCTAGAATTCTTCAAGGGAACTATACAAAAATACATTAAGCTCATTAGTGGTGAATCTGATCTCTGATTATTTCTTATGTTTTTGCTGTCTACGCAAAAATAAACTTAAGGAATGTACTCTCCGATTCGAAAGATCAGATGTCAGTCAACATTAAATAAATCTCTAATGAATGTAAGTCTTGAATATTTTCCAAAACATATTCCTGTAAAAAATTTAGTTACATGTTGTGTAATGAAATGTTCCCAAAAGTAAATTGGCGAGAGTGAATTATTTATTTAGCCCTAGAAGGAAGTTTATAGGGTATTTCTGGTTCAGTGGAACAGTAAAAGTAGTGAAAACTTCTAAGTAATCTTTATGAAAGTCGAATGATGGTTGTAATAAAGATATTTCTTTCCTAACGTTAGGCTGGAAAACTAAAATCGTAAAAAAACAGGGCTTTTAGAAGCTATTCCATTCCTTTTATTTCCGTGCCTGGCCATCACTGCCGTATAAAGTGTTCCATTCCTAGAATCAAGCCACCCTAAGGATTTGCCATCGTGACTAGAAAATAACACTTCTTTCTAGGAAAGTAAAAATTCAGCTCTATATGATATTTCAAAGGATAAGTTCCTTATGATTTAAATATGTGTTTAATATCCTTTTAAATTTTATAAGTTACTAATTAAATGCAGCGTTCTCAGGCAACATCTGCAACGTCAAAAATAAAGTTTAATATATTAACAACAAGTCACAATTTTACCAATATATGTTGTTCATAATCCAAATAAAAAATAAATTAATTGTTTTTTAATATTTCTTGGCCAGGTATGACGATTATGGGGTTAGTTGAAAATAAAATATATCTATTTTCTAGTTCTATGGAACTGAGCTATCATATGAATGCAGAATTCATTTTTAATTTCGCCCATACAGACTAAACATATAGAGTATTTAAACTGTCTATTGAAGGAAGAATTTTGTTTTAAGCTGTTTTCATATATTTTGCTCATTCCCGCTGCAAATAAGATACTGACCTAACTAAAACTTATATTTTTAAATTTAAATATATGCCGGTGGACTCTCACCGCTATTCCAAAATTACCTCCACCTCACCCGAGGTCCCCTTCACTCCTCATTCCCTATACCCATCCTTCAAATAGGTTCCTCCTAGAACGAGGATCCACTCATTCCAAATATTTTTTCTTTTATTTTTCCCTTATTCCTTATTTCAAACTTGAATAATTTTTGAGCTTATCAAAAAAAAAAAAAATATATATATTTCTGTATATACAATATACCGTACTTAATATAAACAGTATTTTGTTTGTATAAAACCAGATATGTAGCTTGTCCATAAATCTTATTCGTTGTAGACGAAAAGATTCAATCATGGTACCAGGGATGAATTGGGAGAATAGAGTATTAGTATACAGACTGTACTGGCAAGGGAGGTAGAATGGAAGTTTTGACAGTGGGAGGTGGCTAGGTCTTGAATAATTGGGATGTTGAGATCAACGAGGAGGTTTTCTGAGGATTTTGGATTGCCGGGACTTAATGCGAAGAATATTGGAGTACATGGCACTCTCCCAGACTTCTATAACGCAGGACCAGAAAAGTTAGAGTATCGTTGTGTAAATCAGTCTATATTGTTTTTAAACGAGTCTGATGTGAGTTGTTTAGACGTGATGTGAGAATCCCAAGTGGGTCACCTGTCAGGTGTAACATGAATGGTTAGGTTGAAAAGCAACACTGGAGGACAGGATGAGTTATGGAGGGACTGGCCAGGATTCCCTTTCAAACTCCATTTGGAGACCCATGGTTCTGAAAGAGCAAGATGCAAAGCTTGATAAGAAAGGGTGTGGTCGGGATGTCGAGCATTTTTCTCTGATTTTATCCATTATTGTTTTTGGCATGTTCGGAGGCCAACACCTAAACAAGGCAAATACCCCTTCAGAAGTATAAAATAATGTCTAACAAGATTTGTTTTAAAGTTATAGGTGCTTCCTTGCAGAGCCTTGCAGATAAAGATACTATGGTCCAAAATCCACATATATAGGCTCTAATGGAGAATGAAGTTTGTGATGTCTCGCACTGATATAAATTTTAAGCACCTTGGCTATGGGGGGGGGGGCGCTTACCTGAATAAGAAATAGTTTGATATGGTCTGAAGCTGCTTGTCAATCTTGAATGAAATCATGACCATTATATTGCCTATGACGGTGACGACGCTGAGGCTGGCTGAGAAGATGGCGATAAGGACTATCTGAGTGAGGGTGTAGTAATCGCTCCCCTCCGCGGGGTTTGTGCTATTGGTCGTCACGTCCGAGCCGTTTGACATCTCGGCTCCCCACCACCTCCACTCCTCCTCACTTCACTCCCTCCATCCTGCCAAACATAAAATATACATCACCATAAATCTTTTCACTATGTTACCATATACATAATTTAAAAAATACCAAGGGGAACCAAGGCATAAGAATGAACAGTTCAGGGTGCCAGATTTCTCAAAGATATCTGAACACAAACTGGACACTTAAATAATGAACAGGAGTGGTTGCATCGAAACAATTATGCTTAATCGCAAAACATATGCTGCAAATTGAATGCTATTATAAGCAGTACAATATTGAATATATGTATACCCCAATGTATTAGTGATTGCTTTCTCCATTGCCTTCTCATATCATAAAATAATTGAAACTAGGCCCCGGTACAAACTATGAGTACGGAATGTTTAATAAAATAGGAGAAACAATTGTATAAAATCTTAGTCCAACCTCTTTTAAAGCATGCATCACCATGCTAGAACATGACTTGTATGAGCAACTTTTTAAAACCTCAGAGAATCCAAAATGAATGCCTGCGAATAATAACTAACTCACCTAGAGGTACGGTAATCTCACAAATACATGACAATACAGACATAGACGTACATAGTCAAGGAAAGTACTCTAGAATTTCTTAAAAATTGTAATCTAGCAGCGATAAATTAATAAAAAGTGGTGTGAAAAATAACCAGGCAAGAAACAAGACCCGTAAAGACATTAATTCTATCTTAAATTACCACTAAAATTAGTTTTTCAGCCGCAGGTTCTTTTTCTACTTGTAAATAAGGAGTTATTATTTTATTATTACCAGTTAAGTGTTTATTTTGGTTTCAGTTTAGAAGTGCTCTAGCGTCTGGTGGCTAGTAAACAAATAAACAAGTATACAAATTTTAATGCAAAGGAAGATGTCTATTCGGACTAGCATTTGGGCGTTTGGGACTCAACACAGGAAAGTAATTACAGTCATACACCACATTTATAGTCATTAATATAAACTATATGGTCTTTCCTTCATATAAATAAGATACACTCGATCCATTTACTTTCTACATTCTTAAAATCATTAAACATTTTCAAAAACTCACAAATAATACTTTCTTACTCTCTTATTCCCAAAACCAATTTGCCCCATGGCATCCCAAAACAAACATCTCTCTCTCACTCCTTTGGATTTTGAGTTGGATTTCCTAATGTTCAAATTTCTCGCAGGCATAGTGGAATCTCGTCTTGAGCTATCCCTGGCCCAACACTAACATAATCAATGTCAAATCTCTTTAGGTACGTGCTTTAAAAACCTTAGAAAAAAAATTGCTCTATGAACGGAGTTTGGCAGAGAGCTTTGAAAACTTCTAAGTAATCTTTATGAAAGTCGAACGATGGTTGTAATAAAGATATTTCTTTCCTAACGTTAGGCTGGAAGACTAAAATCGTAAAAAAACAGGGCTTTTAGAAGCTATTCCAATCCTACCCTTTACTTGCTAGTCCTTTGGTAAAAAAAAAGTTCCGAGCATATTCTGAATACGATCTATGCTATTAGATGCCGAGCACCCAACGACGCCTCATCTTACTGCCCAATTAGCCTACTCCCTATTCTCTCAAAAATATTTGAGAAACACCTCTTAAAACGTCTACTTCCAATTGTTGAATCCAAAAACCTTTTTCCTATACACCAGTTCCACTACTCAACAAGGCCTTCGCGTTGTTGATCACATTACCTCAGCCCTTGAATCCAAACAGTATTGCACTGATGCATTTCTGGACATAGCTCAAGCTTTTGACAGGGTTTGGCACGCAGGTTTGCTTTACAAGCTCAAAAGATATTTACCACAGACCCTTTTCCTAATCCTAAAGTCCTGCCTTTCAAACCGCTTCTTCCAAATCCGCTGTGGTTTAGAATATTCTAACTACTATCCCATAAAAGCAGGAGTTCCACAAGGCAGCGTCCTGGGTCCCATCCTCTATAACCTATACACCGCTGATGTCCCCTCTACCCCCAATACCTTCTTGGCAACATTTCCAGATGACACTGCAGTCTTGTCATCCCACTCAGACCCTGATATAGCCCCCAAAACCTTCAAAAACACCTTGATGAGATCGAGTATTGGTGCAACCAATGGCGAAACAAGGTCAATGAAGCAAAATCTTCCCACATAACCTTTACCCTCTGCCACAAGTGCTGTCAGCTAGTCTTTTTAAATTCGATTCCTCTCCCTGTGTCTAACCCTCTCCCTTTGTGAGAGATTCCTCTTCCATCTCGACAAAAGACTGACATGAATCCCACACACGAGGCTAAATAGACAAGAACTAAACAGACGCTTTGGACAACTGTACAGACTACTTCGAAGGACATCCTATCTCTCAATAGACAATAAACTATTTATTTACAAAGTTATACTTAAGCCAATCTGGACATACGGAATAGAGCAATGGGGGACAGCAAAAAAGTCGAACATCAAGTGCATCCAATCCTTTCAATCAAAACTCCTGAGTACAATAGTAAATGCCCCTTGTTCCATCAGCAACAAAACCCTTCATAATGATCTTAATATACCATCCCTTCCAAATTCATGAAATTCCATAGTAACCTATCCAACCACCCTAATCTCATAGCACAGTCATTGGACTGCTCCACTCATCCCTATAATCCTCCTCGGAGACTGAAACGGCAGTGGCCTCGTGACCTGCTATAAATGCGTGACAGTGGGAGTCCTGGCTATGCCCAGTTTCTCCAATCATGTCCTGAGTGTATGTGGCTCTCGCGCTCTTCGTCGGCGTCGCTCGTATTCGGTGGCGTGGCTGACGGAGGAGCGTGGGGGACTTCCCAAGACTGCGCTTCTTCTTTTGCATGCGAGGGAGGCAACAACCATGTGGACTTGGGGGCCTCTGGGCTGTTTGTAAATATTGTATGAATATGCCAGTGAATGATGAATTGTAAATATGGTATGAATGAAAACGTTTATCTCAATTATAGGCAAATTGTAATTTCATCATAATAAAGTTGTTTTATACCTATTTTTTTTATAGATGCCGAGCATACTCGTATACCAACACACGATAGGTGTTAATCACTTCGGATAATAAATTACCTGCATGATGAGAAAACTAATAGACATATATGACAGATGGGATCTGATTGTGAATAAGAAGAAAACCTAATACGAACCGATCTATTTGCTGCATTAATGCGCTTAAGTAAATGCAATTGATAAAATTAAATATACAAACAGGCATACAGGGGAGTTGTACCGTAATTTGACGCAATTAGGGACTTGCATAGTAATCGTATAATCATAAAAATGTGGTGATTAAATAATATTGTATTTTATTTATTTGTTTGTTTAATTCCTATGGTGTGACGGCTGTGAGAGCTTTCAAAATGAAGGTTTAATTCACCAACCGTTTGTGAAATACTCGCTGGTTGCAAAAGGGTGTGAAGAAATAAAATGTTATATAACATGACAGTCATTTGATTCGGTGAAACTTAAGGATGAAACTTATGGTGAGACTTAAGGGAACCCTAATATTAAGGATGAAATTGCATAAAAGGGACAAGCAAAATAAAATAAGATCTTATTGAACTATTAAAAAGACAAAACAAAAAAAACAAAAAAAGAAGTATGCGTAGGTTTTAAAACGTACACAATAAAGGGGCTAAAGAGCATTGTCTGAAAGAACGATGGCAAGAGGATTGTCTTATAAGGTTCAACATGGTCTGTGAACAGAATGCAATAAGAAAAAAGGATACTTACTGAAATTTGTTAATCTTACAGTGAACTATAGCACCTGGTGCAGCATCAAACATACGCCTCAAGGGAGATAAGAACAGCGATGAGCCGATGTAATTGGACAAAGATTATTGAGGACTTAGAGCTGTCCGACAGTCAACACTCCTGCATCGCTTCTATTTACAGACTAACTGTGAGTTGCTAGGTTACTACCTGTAGCCCAAACCTGTGGTAGAGAGGGGGAGGGAGGGATGGTCACACTCGAAAAACAGGTACTAGCCACTAAAAGGACGTCTGCAAAAAAACGCAGCGGAACCGCAATAGTTCCAGATATGTTCATTTTTTACTACCTAGGAAGGACAGTCATTCAGGCCTTGTTCGAAAACAAGAAGGTCATCGTACAGTTCACACGCTTTGAGGTTTGTTCTGAAAACTACTTCACCACGAACAAATATAAGTTTCCTCTTTATGGGCAATAAAACACCCGTCCACCTATCTATATTTTATCAATAAATATTCGCCGTCAGTATAGAGAGAGGGGACTAGTTCACGATCCTGATGCCGGAAGAGCTCTCCCGGACGCGGGTGTAGTAGCCTCTGATTGGCAAAATAAACGATCATATGATTGGCCTAGATATCTTTAGTCCGCCGTTGTAAGACCCACAACTTCCTAGTGGGATTATCAGGCTTCGTCTCACAAAACCTGGTACATTCTAGGAAGGGACCTCTTCCATGTAAACGATGATCTCTTGGGCCCTGAAAAATGTACCTAGCAGCGTGCCCCCCACCAGTCAAGTTTGCCTCTTTCCGTTTCACACTCGCCTTTGCGATTCGTTCGGTTTTCGCCTACCCTCAGATACCGAGTTTAAATTCGTGGTCATTCCAAGACCACATAAACTACCTATAATACCAAGCTTGTACCTCTTCTCCTGAACATAGTGTACTGTTGGGGCACACCGTTTAAAATCTTATGGAGTCAGATCAATAAACAAATGCGAATTATCTGGACGCCGACTAGGCCACCAGCAAAGTTCAAAGAGCACAGATTTATATATATCTTTCAGACGCCCGCCGAGGAGGGTTCGACAAGAATTCTCCTCGGCGGGTGCCCCCCAACAAGATTGAAAAGAAGATAAATATTTACGAAGGTGCAATTTCCAACCCTTAACTTGCAAAGCACCATCTCTTCGATGTGAGGGCTTTTTTTCCCTTGGATGTCTATATGCAGGTTGATTTTCTCTTGGTGATATACTGCAGATCGCATTTGCTGAGACCAAACCTCGTCACACTCGAAAAATACACACTAGCTACTAAAAAAACTCACATCTGTCCAAATAACGCAACCGAATAACAATAGTTCCAGATATGTCCAGTTTTTACAATGGACACAGCGTGTTGACAAGGGTTAAACAAGTTCGAGAATAATTAGGTCTTTGTACTCCAATCCTCAACCTGCAGGGCACCACTTCTTCGCTTTGTTGCCGCTATACAGGGTTGGTTTCCTCTTGGAGAGACACTGAATTTGCAGATCACATTTGTGAGATAATCTCTCTTCTAATGCTGTTGAACCGATATTTTTTATAATACATTATACGAGCGTTGTACTAACTTCTTAATAAATAGAAGTTCCCCTCATCTCGTACCAGAAAATACCCACATACGTTTCCATATTGTAATAATAAAAACCTTAGGCGTCAATTAGAGAGGGGGTACTGGTTCACGACACTGGAGCTCACTAGAGGGCGCGGACATAGTCCAACCTCTGGCCTGCATATATAAGGCTGAGATTTGGAGACTTTCCATTCAATCGGAACCCGGCACCTGAAGTGAACACTGCTCTCTCTCTTTCTCTCTCTCTGCACTGGTGCTTGCTCTTCTACTTGAACCATGGCTTTCTTATTAAACTACCTCTGCACCCATCTTTCCTAACCTTGCTATGTTTTAGTCCGCCATTGTCAGACCCCACATCTTCCTAGTGGGATTCTCTGCCTTCGTCTCGCTCAAACTATCACCTCCTTAGAAGAGATCTCCATGCGGACGACAGTCTCTGGGGCCCTACAAACTTTACCTAGTAGCGTCTCCCCCCAGTGATCCAGTCTACTTTTCTCAGGTTCACTCTTGCCTTTGGGATCCGGAGGGTTTTCGCCTACCCTTAGACACCGAGTGTGGATTCATCGTCATTCCAAGACCACATAAACTACCTATAATACCTACCCTGTTTCTCTTCTCCTGAACATAGTGCACTGTCGGTGCACACCTTCTAAGATCTTATGGAGTCAGATCAATAAGAATAAAGCTACCCACTAACTAGGCCTTCAGAAAAGGTCAAAGTCCACAGGTTTACCCATTTTATCTATTTCTTTGTGCCCGCCAGACACCGGCCGGTTCGAAGAGACCCTAGCCCGTGGTGCCCCTCTCCTTACTATCCCGACTGAGCATATGCGTGGCCGGAAGTACTAGAGAGTGGGCCGGTAGATAAGAATACAATGGATTTGGTAAAAAAAAAGGTATAACTAAAAAAATAAAAATTATGTTTACCAGTGACACTGGAGTGTGATGAAATAAATTGGACCACTGTTTGGAAAGGCTGGATATCAATTTTCCTTAAAACATCTCCACTTTATGGATATTTTAGCTTGTACAAATTTACTCAGCTTGAGTAAACGATTTATGTTACCTTCAGTAACTTACAGTCCCATTACACGGAGAAGCTATTCCAACACTGACTGTTGCCAAACCGGATGACCATCAGTTTTGTTTAAAAATAAAAACTGAAAATGTAATCTCAATCTATATTTCACAGGAAGTTATCTACATAGATTATAGTGTGTCAATATACAATTACATTCAGACAAATATTTCAATTATTGTATTATCTGTTTATTTTCATTTGGTTAACTTCATTAGATGTCTTTCAAAGCTACAAGGAAAAATAGAGTTCCTCGTGGCTTATGATCGTCATAGCATCGTTCTGGCTTAACTAGTTTTGTTGTATTGGTTTGTTCCGACACAGGATGACGGACTGGTTTCAAACTGGCTTCAAACTGGCTTGTGATTACTTACTGAGCATGCGCAAAAGTCACATGATCACGGATTTTGGAATACACATGTTGGAACGCTTTTTCCAATCTCTGACTATTAACTCTTTCAGAAGGTTACATTACAATACAACTGACTTGTTTATGACCCGGAAAGAATTAATTTATAAATTAAAACATTAAAATTCACCTCTTTACTCCTTACTCCAATCCTTGGATCGTTATGAGAATCAGAAGCCGTTTTCAAACTAGGTTTTGGGCGAAGAGATACCTATTTGACAGCTTGAACAGTTTAATTTTTGGTTTCGGAAGAGTTGGAACGATACTACGGCACAACTACTGCACTTGCTCCCGCCAGTTTAATGATGCAGTTGGATCAAACCTTATAATCTAGTACAATCCGCTATGCACTACCCTACTACTAATAAGCAACAGCAGGTAAGATCCAGCTTTATGGACATCAAGAAAGGACTCGTCTAATTTTTGGAGTCAAGGAATGACTTAGTAAAATCAGTTTATTGGCTCGCAGGATGCTCTTGGTAGGCCATGTTTTCATTTGATAAAACTCAATTGTCTACTAATGGAAACTGCGAGAAAATTTATACCTCTACCTTTTGTAGGAAGCCACACTGTACAGAAAGCGAAATCCTTTCTGGGTTTTCTGCGATCTGACCTGTCAAAAATAGAGCCAACGAAAATGTTCCAAAAATTCAAATTTTGTCCATTGTAGAGAAAAATGTCTGTCGTTCAACTTGAGAGCGCTCTGCGGTCTTGCGGATGAGCCTTCGGAGTTTTGGTCTTCAGAGTTGGGTTTGTGGCTTCCATTGGCAAGACATATTTCTGTCTAACCGGCAGTCAGTCAACTCCGAAGTTCCTCCCAGGCCCCGACCTCCCTTTACAAAGTACGTCGAGTAGACCACTTTACCACCATAATACAACCGCAGACTAAGAAGCATATCCTTATCTCATATATTACTGAGACATTTAAGGGATGAAAAGGCTCTTCTTTAATTACGTGTCAAATAAAAATTAGAGAAAAATATTTTTTAAGCTTTTAAATTTTGAGCTAAAGAAAATAGTGTTATTGGCTCACACAACGTGGAATCTCAAATTTAATAAAGATGTTATGTTAGTTATTAAGTAAGTGAATAATTAGATGCTCAAAACATTTGGCTTAAAACGCATAAAAATGTAAAATATATTGTCCAAATCTGAGTAGATAGCCGAAGAGAGATAATAAAATATAAAAATATAGCTCAATTTCATATTAATTTCCTTAAATAATTAAATGATAATTGATTCAATTCGATGGTTTCTAGAAACTAGTAATAACCATTGAAACATACCTAAATATAGACTACTTATTACTGAATTGTGTTTTATGTTTGTAGTAAATAATTATTATATAGTCGTTAGTATTATATTCATACAGACAAAATAACCATATTATAAAGTTAAATCAAATTTTTGGTCAACTTCAGAATTTTATTAAATCACAAACGCTTCATAGACTGATGAAACAACATATAAAATACAAAGAGAATCTAGTAAATTTACAAATTATTCTACATAAAAAAGATTATACAGATCCTAGCAAAAAACCTAACGTTATCGTGATGTTACATGACGAAATATCTTCTGAAATTAAATGAAGAAAAAAAAGTGTATCCTATATTTTTAGTTTCAGAGATAGACCGTAGGTAAAAAGGTGGGAGGTACTCAACCGGGATTGGCCGAATCAGGCTAAGCCTCCATCAAGATGTTTTTCCTTTGGGTAATAATTTATTATAAAAATGTTAGCAATATTTGGGTGACAGCCTGGTCTGGTCAGGGGCAAAAAATCTGATTGCAGATGATCATGTTTTATCAAATTGACTTGAAAACAAAATAAAAATACGTTTGCAATACCGGATTCAAACATGAGTGTATGCTTTGTGTATAAAAAATAGAATAAACAAAGAAAAGTAATTTTTAATAAGCTGCAAATAATGCCTGCTGATTGTTATTTTTATGATAAGATAGCGTTAACTAATAATAGCCGTAACTATTGAGTGACAGATTTATAAAAATAAATAACTATCTTTAGAGGGAAAATTACGGATAGATATAGAAACTTTATTCGTATAATCTTTTATATTTAGCTTCAATATATTATTTGTTCACGATATGATTATTAGTCGGAAAGACATAAGCTATTTAACCATGATGCTGTCATTACTTTCATAAAAACAAACATATTTTAGAGGCAATTTTCTAATAACCTTTAGGTTTTCTATGGGATGTAATAATTTAGGCTTAATGAAGTAACAATTAAAACTGTGTAAGGCAATGAGGAAAGTCTTGAAAGAAAGAGGGAGAGGGGGTTATTTAGTTAGTATTAGGGTGGCGGTGGATTAGATCCAGGAGGAAGGGAACGGCCGAGACTGGGAGATTAGATGAACCAGCTAACCTGATTGGTCGGAGTGACAGGGGTGGGGGTGGTAACTGATATTAATTCAACCAATCAGCTCCTCATTCCTTATCACCATGTCTTTAGAACACTCCTAGTAGTTTTGATAGGCGCATCTTTTTAAATGTTTCACTGTTACTTAGTGTTAACTCATTAAATGATTTTGTTGTTAACCAAAAAGTATTGCTGAATTGTTTGTGAAGGGGCTGGATTTCGCAAAGTGTATTAGCACACAACTTGACTGGTCATACTTCAGTTCAAATCAAGGAGTAACTTCCAAAGGCTTCCTGCAAATGAGGGATAGCTCACAAAACCCGTAAATTAAATCTAATCTGTTTCAACGGCCAAAAACAAGTTATATAACCAACAGCTAGACCAAAAAATATAAAAAAAACAACACATTTAACAGCTGTGCGAAAGGGAAGTTGTTGATGTTCGATCTCAAATGTTTCTCCAGTCCCCCCCCCCCACATTTACAGGGAGTAGTAATGGTTATTAGTTACATTGATTTTGTGGGTTTGGGGAATTGTAACAGATTGTTTAGCACGTTCTTTAGAACTGACCTCAATATGAAGACTTAGTTAAGAAGTATCCACCATCTATGAGAATGTCCACCCCAAGGCGGAGCTCTTCCGGATAACATGAGTAACGAACAGATAAGTTATAAAGAGGAAATTAATCGTTCAGATTAAAGTTGACTTTCCCATATGCCTATATCACTATCCAAATTTCTATGTCCATACGTGGACTGCCAAATATGTAAAAAAATAAAATCACTTTCTTCATTTTTAAAATGAGAATCACGTATCTAATAACACAAAATTATAGTTTCATTACAATGTAATTAGCATTTTATAAATTTAAATAGACAATAACAGTTAATTTTTTTTTATTTAAATACTTATTGGTTTTAAAATATCTATTCTTAATTAAATCATGAGTTAAATTTCAGTTAGCGGAATGTAGTGCGTTCTAGTTTAACTACTTAACTAACACTAACATTTTAACTAACACGTACCCCCCCCCCCCCCCACGGAACGTCACAAGTTTTATACAAACTATTGATCAAGGGGCTATTGAATGTTTCAAAAGAAATTACCATAATCTTATGCTTTGATCTGTACTATGAGATGTCACTAACAATTTTCTTAGCAGACTTAAATCAATCAATTTAAAATTTGTCATATGCTGCTCTGCTAAGTTCTCAACATCCATCTAAATTTCAACGCTTCAAAAATGTTCATTATGAATGAAAAAATTACTGACACTGAAGTTGCAGAGTGGGTGACATGTGTCGTCGGAGAAGAGCTAGCTGATGAAGAAATTATAGACCTTGTTAAAGGAAAGGAAGAGGAGCCGGACAGTGACGATATCTTTTTCATTATTTGATATATACCCTAGTCGCTCTACCATATCCGCATCACCCCCGTCCACATCAATCCGGATATGGGATAGGTTACTGTATTCAGATAATATTAAAGTCACCTGTGAATAGGCATACATTGGTTTGTAACTTAGACATTGTTGTATGTTTCGGTAAATAACTGTAACCCAGAAATGTGAAACTACTTCGCCAAAACTACAAAGTGCAATTATATGTACGTGGAGTAGCGTGGATTATTTTTGTCAGATGGCGAGTAGCTTTATTTCAAGGCGCTACCTTAAAAAAAAATCATCATTGTAAAATTTGTAACCTAAAGACGACTCAGCCATACATCCCGAAATAGTTCATAATGGTGCCAGACCTCGACAAAATAATGTAATTGATGGTAATACTATCAGCTAGTTGAGAAGTAACAGTCAAGACCCACCACGCTTCGCCAACTTCACTCTGCCTTACTCATTCATGAAGTGCCACTGTGAATTTAATGTTATTTATGATTCATCACATTTCAGGCAAGAAAATGCAAAAACGTGCGAGACGAAACGTTGAAGTGAATGTAATTACATGAATAAGAAATCGTTAAGTTTTTCTTATTTGGGGACTTGGACTATTATGGAAAATTATTTTCCTAAAATTCGTATTTACTTTTAACTCAACATCAATTAATTAATTAATCACTTATGCCCAATGCGCAGTTTTCCGGTAAAATCGTTTAAAACGGAATGCTGGAGAAAGCAACCACTAATATATTAATGTAATATCTTAACTCGTTCAAGCAAGAGTTCATCATCAAAGAGGAAAATATCAATAAGTTTATTGTGATGTTTTTGATAGTGGAGATATATATGATAAAATTTTATTTTAATGGAGAACATTTTTTTTTAGTGGAATCAGTAATAATCAATCTGTATACATAACTAAAGGACTTATTTTTTCAGGCATCAGCCTTTTTTGACATAATCTTAATGAGGTCATTAACAGAGCAAAGAAATATCCATTTTTTATTTTATGGATGTTCTATGATACCTTGATGGGATATCTCTTACAGGCTGTTAGGTCACATCTCAAGGGAAACCGGCCCAGGTCCATCAGAGCTTGTAGGCATAAAGACCCTATATATTTATTAATCTGTCACTTCAAGTTTTCTAATTACAAGGTATCAATGTTATGAAAGGCGTTTATATGCAAGGAGCATAATTTAATTAGTGAACTATATATTTCGTGGTATAATTTAGATCGTGTTGGCGACCAAATGACAAAATAATAGATTTACTCATGATTTGATGAAACAACCCCATTGAGCACAGATATCATTCCAAGAACCTAAATTACTTGCTAGGTAAAAAAACGGATAGATTGTGTCCCATGGAGATTAAAATCACATCTCTTGAAAACTGGAACAAGTTATCCAACGCAAATACTGCAATAAATCACTAACCCTCAAACATTTACTTACATACTGCAGCTTTTTATGTCCTAACAGGCTAACGGAGTCTCTTACTAACATATATCTGTCAATTACACAAATATTAAAAAACAAAGATTATTTATGTATTTTTGATGACAATAATCTTCTGGCATTGCTTCTGGTGGCTAGTACAGTCCATATATACTCAGACAGTGGCCTAGGAAGACATTGACAATGACAGGAGAGTGGGCGGACAAGGAGGACCTGTTGCTGGGACCGCCCTACCCCTCTCTATGTTGGCAACCTCTCCTTGCCTCTGCTTACTCTCTCCTATCTCAATTCGCTAACGATAAAATCTTAACCTTAGCCAATTCTAAACCAATCCGAGGTGTAGCCTCCCTTGCAAAATAATTTCACGAATACTAATTATAAATTTGAAATTTATTTTAATCTTTGGAAGGAATATTTTTTTGATAAATTCAAAAATGCTTGACAGAGAACAATACTACTAAAACGACATGAAGGAATAGAACAAGATACACAGGTGTTCTGAAAAGTTTCCGACCTCAACATGAAGATGATAATAAAATAAATAAAAGCTAGTGAAATAAAAGCTTTGTTAAGTATGAAAATAATAGCTTCCTTAGACGAATTGGCTTCCACCAACAGATTTAAGTCATACATTACTAATACTCACTAAAATTTAAAAAAAGCATTACATAACTATATATGTATGTATAATAAATATATAGAGTATTTTGTGCAAGATCTTAATTACAAAAAACTTATGATTTTATTTAGCTTCTGATCCTAACACTTTTATCAGTTTTAAGTGATGAGATGTTTAAAGTATACTTAGTATAAGGTTAAATTGTAGGTTACCATCAGTAACTAATAGTACTAAGTGAAATCTAAAGGAGGAGTTATTTTATAGAATGCTAATTCTAAAACCTTTGCGTTGTAATGTGTTCACACTTAGTGGTATTTCTAAGTTCTCAACTTAGGGATAGGGAAGCTATCTATGATGTCCTTCTAAGGTATGCTGTGTGGTTAGCAACCCATTTTATTTATTTGTATGATTTTTTAACTTCTTCCCTGGGTTGTCATTATTTTCTGTTCCCCTCAACAGCCTTCTCCAGGGTATTTCGCCCTCACAGGGAACTTCTTTAGAACTAACAACGGACAAAAAATAAGAAGAAATTGAAACTTTTTATTTGCTTAGGCCTACTTATTTGTAATTTTTTTTTTTTTAATATATAGTAATAATGTTCTTTATAGATCTGCTGTTAGATTGGTATTTGAACTCAGACACTTGATATTGTGAATCGGTTATGTAATAGCGTAAGTATAGCTTACGTTAGCACTTTCTGGTTTCCTTAATAAAACCCATAATTTAATCAGACTGTAAAAAAAAAAAAAGCACAGCGTAACATAATTGAAAAATAATAAACCTAAAAAAAAAAAGGCTGAGCAAAGAAATGAATTCGGAGAGGAACAATAAAACGAAACCCAAGGAATACCGAAGTGAAGGGAAAATAAATCATGACTGAAAACCTCCGAGTCAGCGTTTTATTAAATTGCCGTTCAAGGTGGTGTAGAGTAAATTTTGAAAAATTAGCCTAAACAAAAGGGCAACGTGGGCCGGGAAATTAAGGATAGCAAGAGCGGACAATGAATTGCAGGTGACCTTTCACCCAGCAGGGCAATAATAAAAGGACGATCCTTCATGGCCGGCTGGGCCCTTTCAATGCGCCTCTGTTTCCTCCGTAGGCTTAATTGGATCTTAATGGCCCTGCAAGCACCTCAGCCGATTCTCAAACTTGCGAATAGTGTCTCATCTGAAAATTTTGTAGGACTGAATCCCTAAAGACAGCTGATATTAATGGTTTAAACTTGCAAGGACGTTTGGACAATTACATGAGAGAGGCTTGACGCGGTCGATGCTCGGCCAGCCATCTTGTCTAATGTAAATCCCTGTTACCTTGTGATCCTCGCAAACAAGATTATTACATATTTTTTACGACCTTAGGGGTAGTAATAGGGTCCTATTATATCCTCTTGAAGATACAATAATCATATAAGAAGCTGAACTCTGACAAAGGGTTAATACGAAATGACTTTGAAACCTCTCTTCTTGGTCCCTGAATTCACCTAAACTTTTACCTCGTAACAATGACAGTAAAATTCCATACAGGCTGAGGAAGACAAATATTTCCAGTCCATTTTAAATATTTTTCTGCGTTTCAAGTGGTGTGACGGTGAAGAAGACTTTCTAAACTCAAAGCTTAATAGACCACGCGTCTGTAAAATTCTCACTGGTTGCAACAGGGTGTAAAAAAATACAATTTTATGTAATGTGATAGTTATTTGATTCGGTGAAAGTTTAACCTTAATATAAAATATATAAATAGCTTAAGGAACAAGCAAATAAAAGGACAATACAAATATATATATAGGTTTAAAACGTCCACAATTAATGGTGTAATGATACTCGAAGGGTTTGCCGCAAACGTAGTAGCCACTTCATCTGTTGAGAAATAGAGGAAACAAACGCCCTGTCCTACAGCGTTCTTGCACCAAACGCAATTTTTTTTGGTGTACAATTTCTTTTACACATGTGTGGCATGAAACTCAAAAAAGTAGAAACTGGAGCTGGGCCCTTCTACTGCTGCAAACCCTTCAATTGTCTTTGTTCACAAATGTTGACTCCCGATTCAAATGAAGTGACGTTAGCTGGAGCAAGCGATTAAAGTTTCTTAATCTTCTGCGAAGGCGATGCAAAGGTAACTTACTAGAATTGGACCTTCTTGAGGTGAACTAGACACCCATTGCAGCTTCATAGACACGCCCCTAACAGCGATGAGCCGGTATGAGTGGATATAGATTCTTGAGGACTTTGAGCTGACCGACAGTAACTCCCGAATCACTTATAGATAGAGACTAACTGTGGGCTGCTAGGTTACTACCTGTGACCCGGCTCCTGGTAGAGGGGAAAAGAAAGTTCTGGTCACACTCGAAAAATAAGTACTAGCCACTAAAAACACTCACACCGGGCCAAATAACGCAATGGGACCGCAATAGTTCCATATATGTTCAGTTTTTCCTACACAGTGGTATAGGTGGGGAGTCAATCAAGACATATTCAAGACAAAGTAGGTCATTGCACAGTTCACACGTCGCTGCATCGAACGTTGTGGTTTGGTTGAACACATGTAAACAAATTATTGGTAACCATTGTTATAAATATACTCAGTAAAATAAGAATGTAATAATTGATGTTAAAAATATTTAGTTTAACTTTCGTTTTTCTTGGCTAATGTTTCTTTGATAGGCTAACTTTTCCTTGTAAAATAGAAGCAAGGGGACTATTATTTGTACTGAAACAACTCTGCAACTTAAATTTATCTATTAAAATTAGGTTGATTTTAGGAGTATCGGTGGAAATCGTCTCTAAAAATAATTTAGACGACTTTGTGGTCACTCGTACAGCCGTTAGGGATATCGGAGGTATTTGTTTTCAGCCTCCTGATCTCGGCTTGGTAGGCTGTTTTGAACTCACAGATCTCCTTCCAGCAATTAAAATTTGCGTTCTCTCATTACGTTACAATCTAGTGTTTATTTTAGAGTGGTTTTCAGACATCAAAAGCGTATTATCCTCCTTAATATTCACATTCAGTTCCCTGAACATGAATATCCTTCTATTAAATGCTTACCACAGGCAGAACATTACGCCAGATCCTCAGATGTTTAGGTAAGCGAATAAAGTTCATATTATCTAAATTTTTATTGTTATTCTTAATGTGCTATCGTTAATTTATATAACAAAATTACCCTTGTTATATACTTGAACTGTCACACGTACACAATAAAATATTTAGGCCAAATTTCAGATGCATCAACTGAAACAAGACAAACCCTACAGAGTTTAATAAAAACAACATCGCAACATATCACAAAGACGGAGTGCAATGCAATCCTGGAGGATGAAGGTTGCAAAGTCAAAAACGTGACAAATCTAATATACACATACGTAACTTAAATCTGGGTTTACAGACTGCTGAATGTATAATGTGTCATTTCCTCGTGTTCATTTTAAACAGAACTCTACGTGACGACCCGTGTACTCACTATATCCTTGAAGCTATCAAAGAACGTTACAATAAATTCCACAGTACTAACAAGGACGCCGAGACACAGGTCGTCAAGAAGCTCGAAGGTACAATCATCAGATAATTACAATAATCACCTTTACAGCTAATAATAAATGGTATTTGCTACAATAATTTCTCTTTATTGTATGAATAAGTAAATAAATATCTGTGGTTTAAGTGATATAATCTTCATATCATTAATAATGAATATGTTACTATTCAAAGCTAAATGACTGGTATTTGTAACTTTATCGAAGGTTTAAATCAAGTGGGAACTGCATGTATGTTCAGGCAGACTGCTACTATTAAGCTACAATACGATAATGAGGAATATATGTTTGAGTGAGTGATGGCAATGGCACAGCTTAATGGGCATATCTTAAAGCACTTGCGGTACGCCCATATATCTGTCCCTCCATAGTGTCCACGGCTCAGCCTATGGTTATCAGCCTCGGTTATGTCAAATAATTTTCAACACAATAATATTTGGTGAACATAGTTTTGTGACTTCAGTAACATTTGAAGGTATTAATGTTTTTTATTAGCTGTAAAAAGTTGACCTATCTTTTTATTTCTGGTCTATCCACAATATAAAGCATGATTTAAGCTTTTAGTTTAACCCAAAGTTATTTATTTTAACCCTATAAATTACGAACTATTTATTTTAAATTATTATTATAGATCATTTAATAATGATTTTTCAACGCAAATTTTATTTTACTATGATAGTGTTATACTGATTTTCATCAATTCAGTCTTTATTAAAATGCCCCTTTTACTAGTACTAACGTGGTCAGAACGGGGCCCAAACGGTCAGAAACAGCACAGACGTAAGATTTCAGATTAAGTGAACCGTTTAGCCATGACACATCAAATCTCGTGAAGGGGACCCTTGAAAACAAAGGTGGAGCTTGAAGAACTTCCTATGATGAGGGTAGTCGTCTAGGAACATTGCTTGAAGAAAAACCAAGAACAACAGTTCGTGAAATATTAGTTGATTTGATTAAACACAGCAGCAGTAAAGAAAATGAAAAAGCTAAAAAACTGGTACATATCGAACATCATGAATCGAATATCTTGCATGCTTGACTTGGGAAAAGTTTCGGGAGCTTGAATATGAGAATCTGCCACTTATTTTTTGAAAAAACTTAGAGGCCAATTCTCAAAATTGTTTACCAAAAAGCTTTGGAGCCTTTTTAAAATTTTTTTTCTATGGTCAAATATTTTGAACCTGTAATAGCATAATAATAATCACAAGTTAAAAATATCAATCTAATATGTCTATTACTGCATAGCCTTTTGTTGCCTTTTCATATTGTTTACCCATGAGTTGAATTTCAAGGTTTTATATTATTCGATTTTCAAACATTTCTATATTTGGTTGGTAGTTGGTTTTATTGTTGCTTAGTAAATGGATTTGGCCAATTTATAAATTTTTGCAGAAAGCGGCCGATTTGGATTTGACAAAATTAATAATGAATTATTGTAATGAGGTTTTTCATTCGTAGGTGCATTATATTTAAGATTATATCGAGCTGGTGACAATGTTTAGTTTAAATTATCTTGAAACATTTCCACGCTATTTGTACTTGTAATATGTTAATGTTAGTCCAGAATGTACCTGAACAGCCGAAACGTTGACAATTGTGCGATGTCATAAAAGAGAAATGAAGAATGTCTACAAAAAAATGTATTTTCGTACCGTTAATAAAGTTGATACGTTGATATTATTTGATTACGTGATAAGTCATGAGTAAATTATAATCAGTTGCTTATGCTATACTAGTTGATATTCGAGTATCAGTTGCCTCACCAGTATTCTCTCTTCAGTTATTTCTAACGAAGTGAATTATGTTTCTTTAAAATATGATACATTAAGGGCCTAGAAAGTGAAGGAACATTATAAAGAGATGTACAGATGTTCATGAGGATATCCTCATTGCTTTCTTAAATTCTCAAGTAATGAATATGATTTCTATCGTTGTTTCTAAAAATTTCATTTTAGCCCCGTTTGGGCTTGGCAGTCAGTTTTGAATTCTGACTTGAATGTCAAAATAAAGGATGCCAAGTGACACTGGACATTGGCCGTTGGCTTTTAAGTACCTCAGCGCCGTCTACCAACCATGGTGCAATAATAGGTTGGGCTGGTCCCTTTAAGAGATCTTGTGCCATTAATTTCATAAATATATCTCAACAGTAATGTACATGAGGAGAGTAGTTCTCAAAATTGTTTTTTCCACATGAATGCGTTTTTCAGGTAAACTCAAAAAACTTAAATATAACTGATGGAGTGACTAGATACAAAACATTCACTAAACCTTCAAATGGTTGTGCTACCCTGGGGAAGTGACTATGAATAATATTAATTAAAAAATAACTAGGAAAAATAAGATTAATTTCTGGAATGAGCAAGTTGTGAGTCTTACTACTTAATGCGTAAAGTGTTGTCATTCACAGTGTGAGGTAAAGAAGAAAATAAATCAATTTTTATATCAACATCTTAAATAATAAATTTGACTAATGATAGCTTACTGACTTGGTTGTCATAACTTATTGAAATCGTTAAATATGATAATTACCGACTACTAAATAGAATATATCACTACAATTGTTTGTCTTATGCGTGACCATTTTTTTTCTTCAAATATGTCAAACAATATAATCAAAAGAAGGAATAACACTTTACTTTAATCGTGAAACAAAACATTTTTACACCCAAAAGTAACTTTTGATGCCTAAAGTTCTAAGCAAGAAGTTGGTTTTACTTTATTCTGATATTTGAGTTTATTAAAAAAAATTTAGTTAACCTTTCTTGAATTTATGTGAGCTATATAATATGCCTTATGTTATATTCGCAGGAGAATCCTAAGTATGTATGTTTTTATGTTTAAGAGCGAAAGAAGATTATGAAGGGTCGGGGCGATAACAGATTACTGTCGATCTCCACCGGGTCATTCACCCACTGTATCCCATGGTCTCTTGCCTGACAAAAGAGGGCTTGTCTTCTTCAGCTTCAAAGGGCTCTTTTTGTCCGGACATTTTCTCAGTTTTACCTGATCCCTCTCACAAATACCATACATCCACACGTGAGCTAAACGGAATTTATTTTTCAAGAAAAAAGGCAACAAAATACTCCCATAAGTGAGATATTCATTAGTGGACGATGTTTTTACATACTTTTTATAAGCTATTAATGTTATACTTTATTTATCTCTTATCAGTATCATAATAAATAACTATTGTTACACTGTTATTAACAGCTTTCTTTCTTTTTATGTTATCATGACATGATGCAGACTATGTACTATGTATAAGTCGAAACATTTTCTACTAATGAATTTTATGTAAATTTAACAGTGTGTTATATAGTGAACTTCAGTTTCCATTTTTAAATATCAAATGGTTTAAATTGTTCATTAGAGTTAGTAACGTCCTTTTTCATGACCGTAGTTTTGCCAACCATATATATATATTTGGAATCAGTGCAAAATAATAATTAAAATGGATGTTCAATCTCTGCCATATGTACCTAGTAGCAGTGACTAATGTAATTACAGAGAGCATTCTCTGAAAGATTAAAGATATTCTGTACGACCTCGGTGCTGGGTGAGTTATTTCAGGTTATTTCCCCCCCTTAGGAAAAATACATATTATTTTGAAAACTATTAATAATTAAACAAACATTATGTAAAAATTGAAATTTGGTCATGAAAATAAACCTAATGCTACAAAAATTTTCTTTTTAAGTAAATTTTTAAAGCTAAGATTACTAAGATAAGAGTTAGAGTTACTTTTCCAAAACATTGATGTACGTTGAGGCGCACCTAAGCCAAGTGACAGAGATGTTGGTTTTTCAAAACCAGAACTTATTTATTTTGCTTATTTTATTTATTTAGGTCTGTCTGCTCACTTAAGAAAAATGGAATTTGGAAGTTCTGATTTAACTTTATGACACTGCAGTTTAAATTTTCGATAAGCTTTAAAATTACTTATTCCTATTGTCATCAGATAATTACAATACATGATAATAGAAGATTGGTAGAGTCGGTGACCAGATAACCAAAAGGATTTGTATTTTGTATTAAATTACATGACTGACTGATTACTTATTTCTTTCTCTCTCATACGGGATTTGCATAGTTCACTATTTAATGGTTGCTCAGTATCAGAATAATAAACTTGTACTGCCTGTTTTACAAGGAAGAGGAACTGAATCAAGAAGGATCGAAAATATATTGAAGAAGCGAGACGTTTTGATACTTCTTGAGTTGGGTCGTAGGAAGAAAATATTCTCAAAGGTGCTTTGATGAGTTATGAAGAGTACCGTTCAAAACGTCAATTATTTCCCTTTCGACAGGATTTATCAAATAGTAACAACCCTACCAAAAAACATTATGAGGAATTTATAAATTAATTGCATTTAAACTTTAGAACCTTCAAAAACGTTATAAATATTGTTTATTTGTTTGTGTCTGTAGGAAAATAAAACCGTTTCATCATCTGTAACATGGTCAGAGGGTTGAACCATTGAGTCAATAGTGGTCGTATTTTTTCCTATGTAGATAATGATTCAAAGTACTCACTATTGTCTCTCTTTGTTGAGTGTTTTTGAGATGAAAATAAAAAATTAGGGAAAATTTTGTATCCCATTAAACTTCATTTGTTGGGTCTATACATTATAAAAGTATTATTTTCAAGTTGATATAATCCTAAGCCGATAAAAAATTTAAGAAAATATCACTGGTAAGTTATGAATAGTTGCTGGCTGAAATTTAATACTCAGATCGTGTAGGACCTAGGAGCAAACGTAAAGTAGCCAAAGTGATTCCGTACCTGAGATGACGTTTGGACCAAATGAGGTTAGCGCTGTGTGGAAGAGGTCTACGATATGAGGTATGAGTAAGTATTCATATTAAGTTATAGTTTTGTCGAGTTAGGCTTGTGAATGATGTGATATTCAAAAACGAAGGAACTTGCTACAGTAATTGTCGGGTCGTCACGAGAGGGTGCCTAGTTACCCTTAGCCCTTGTGACGAAGTGAGGATTGATTAGGCTATGACCTGGACAATTGCCTTATGACGGGTCTTACTACTGTACTACCTGACTCCATATCTGATAGGTATGTGCCCCAACAGTGCACTATGTTCAGGAGAAGAGGTATAGGGTAGGTATTGTAGGTAGTTTATGTGGTCTCGGAATGACCACGAATTCACACTCGGTATCTGATGGTAGGTGAAAACCATCCAGATCCCATAGGCGAGTATGAACCGGAGAGAGGCAGTCTGGATCACTGGGGGAGACACTACTAGGTAAATTTCGTAGGGCCCCTGGTGACCGTCATCCACAAGGAAGAGATCTCTTCCACGGAGTTGCTATTTTTAGCAAGACGAAGGCAGAGAATCCCACTAGGAAAGTGCGGGGTCTGACAAGGCCGGACTAAAACATAGCGAGGGTTGGATGACGCTGGAATGTTCTAGACCAGGACCCACCCAGCCCAGGAGCTACCTGACTCCCTCTACAGGGGCCTCTGAACTAGTTTTTTGCAGCTGCGTCTTTTATTGTTTATAATATTTACACTGATATGACTTATGGTTTGGTAATATTATTTACATTTGTTTAAATTAATTTACAACATATCATAACCAATTTACAATAGAGTATAGGGCGATTTATCTTATGTAGTTAGCGGTCGCTACAGTAATCATGACATGTTAGCGGCATCGTTAACGACAAGAGCTTAGTGAAAAATGATTTTCAAGATGGAAAAAGGATTACATAATTCACAATTTCATGGTTTAATTGTGGGTTGCGGGTTCAGATTAAGTAAAATGGATTAGCTGGCCAGACTCCACTTTAATTAACACCATTCCTAAATCTTGAGAATGCTTCTGAAATGGAAAAAAAAAAAAAAAAAACCTTGTAGAAATATGTGTCCGTTTTTCGTTATTTAACTTATGATATCGTTGAAATATTTAGGTAAGTTTGGTTTGCCGTTTGGTTGTTTTATTCTGCTACTAATTCTTTCTACGAAATAAACGCTAGATGTTGACCGAGTTAACAGTTAGTTGTCAAGTATTTTGTCCAAATCAAAATGAAATGAAACAATTTCGAGGAGAGAAAATCATAACATTTCTTACAAAGTTCTCATAAATGTTCAATTCATTCATTCCGTCAAACAAATTTTTAAAAAACAAAACAAAAAAAAAGGTAATCATTAGTGATGCCAAGACAAGGATGGTCAGATATTTACTTGTGTGGTAACTTATCAGGTCATTAGGCAATGCAAGTAGACCCAAATCGGAATTTTTGGTTGGACGAGTTCTCAAGCGCTTGTGTGACAAAATATTTCCAGAATCCGGTCGCCTAGTTTATGATTATGCCAAAGCGACCACCGGCTATCCGAAACCTGCGGCATACCTCTTCGATATTGCCTGCAGCCCTCGCTGGGACTGGATATTATTACCTGTACCGGACCCATTCACTCGAACCAAGCAACGAAATATCCACCTCTAAGGGAACATGCCGTGCTCCTGATCAAAGCCAGAATGTATCTGGCAGAAATGGGGGATAGGGAATTCGTAATAGAATTTTACGAATAAATATTTTGTTCTTGAAATTCAATTTTGTTCAATAGGTAAAACCATGGATGTAAAAAGTTTCAGGTTGAGAAATTACTGAAAACGTTCAATTTTTAAGAAATAAAATAACAGTCATAAGAAATCATTTATTTCAAAGTTTTCCGCATATAAGTTTTAACTCTACCTAAATTATTCGTACCCCTAAAAAAAATTGTATCAATTTTAGAACCAACTCGGGTTCAGATATTTTACAAGAAGTTAATTTTCTTGATAGCACTTCAGTAGTAAGAATACAGTAGATAGGGTTCAAACCACCGAATTAGAAGAAACAATTTGTGTTTTCTTAATTTTGTGAATGTTTATATTCTATTATCTGAAATATATCATTTTGTTTTCGTTTAACCAAATGCACTTATCAAAAGGCTTAATTTTTTAATAAAGCTTCCTTTTTAAGTAAAGGTTTTATTAAAACTTTTTCGGTTACTTTTTAAAATTAGATTTATGAAAAAATATGAATCTAGAAGTTTCAAAATAATAAAAAAAACAAAAAACTTTTTCTGAAAGTTTTAAAATTGAGTTCTAAAAATGAAAATAATAAGTCAAATGAATTTTATAAAAAATGCAAGTTAATAAGTAAAGTTCATTCATGTATGAAACATATATAAGTAGGTTTTATTATGATTATTCAATATATTGAATAAAGTACATATTCTGAAAAGTTATATATATATATATATATATATATATATATATAAGTTAAGCTCCGGGCAGCATCAGTACTCAACCTTAATCCTCGAACGTCGGGATGTAAACATCCCGAATGTAAATATACAGTGTTATAGACTCGAAATAAACAGTCTAGTTCTAACTTTCAAGCGTGTTGTTTCTCTGTACCATTTTCCCTTTGTTTTTTAATTCTAAAGCCGGAAAGCATTAACTGGTGCCGAAACCCGTGAACTCGTGGTGTGGAAAGAAAAGTAAGCGACGTCTGTTCGATTTTTTTTTTTTCTCATCTCCTTTTTGCCGTGTTAAATAAAAAAATTGAAGAAAGAATGGCGGAAGGAGGCGTGCTACGACCACCTGTTCAGAACGTAGTGGATGGCGCGGAACATGTAGCAACGAGAAGAGTGGGCGTTTTACCAGAAGCTCATGCTACCGCTCTTGCGTTGATGAGAGTGAAAGCAATGAACACTCAAGATCTGAGAAATGCAATTTCAGAGCTGGAATGGTTCACTGGCGAATTAGGAGAACTCAAACACTTCCTGAAGGGAGGAGATCGCCTCACTGCCTTAATCCTAGCAAAATCGGAGGAAAATCTTCTGGACCCCAGGGATGCAGAGTCACTAAGAGCGGCCCTGATATGTCGGGTCAAGAGAAGGATTCTCAACCAGATCCAAGCGGATGAGGAGACGTCGTGGGAAACGGTGAAGATGCGGCTAAAGAAAGCATATGGAGGGGGGCGATGGACGCCCGAAGAAGATATTTTCCAGATGTTCCGGGAAACAAAATCATCAAGGCAGAGTAGCGGCCAATATGCCGCAGTTCTTCTAACCCGTTATAATCAAATAATGGAGAAAATGAGAGAGACAATGAGCATCGAAGAGGTAGAGGGCAGAATGGGATTTCTGTCTACTATACTAAAGGTACAGTTGGCGAAGGAAACAGGGAGAAAAGAGGTATTCCCTAATGAGCGCTCATTCCTCGAATGTGCCCAAGTCATGATTGACACCAGCGCCAGGGAGGAGGAATCGAGGATACATGAGGATGAGGGAGAATGGAGCCGGATAGTGTACAGAAGAACCAGGGTCCCTAAATCAAATTGGAAAAAATTGGTAACACCAACCGGTAGGGACAGGGGAGCGGCAGGCGAAAGGAGGTTCAGGGCGGCGAGACCCAGGTACGGACCCCGCAGAGAAGAGAGAAAATGCCATGGGTGCAGGAAGACGAGTCATTTAGTGGCACAGTGCCCCCGCACAAAATGTTTCGAGTGCAGTAGGAGGGGCATATCGCTAGGCATTGCCCTTACGTGTATCGGAGGAGAGATGTTCATAGGGCAGAACCCATGGAAGTGAATACGCAAACGATGCGGGAAAGAAGAAATATATCACCCAGGGGTAATGAATCTTCAGCTGAGGAATCTTCAGGAGCGTCAGGAACGTCGGAAACGGAAGAAGAGCCGGCTCGCGACAGGAGCCGAGAGCATGAGCGAAAGAAGACTACTTCGAGAAGATGGGAGCGGCGTGTGGCAGCCTGAGGAGGGTGGCAGCAGAGTGGCGACCGCACCCTAAAGTGTAATACAGTGAGAGGGATACTGTGCGAGTTGCCAATAATCAGAGTCGAGGGGGGGGAGAGGTGCTTGGTGGATACAGGAAGCACCAATACCATAATGTCACGCGGTGCGTTGGAGCGGCTGTATGGCAGAGAGAGGGCACTCCAGGTCAAGGTATGTAAGTGCAAGTTAATTACCCTGGGCGGGCCCTGTAAAGTGGCGGGAGAGGCGGTCGTGAATTTAGAGAAATGGGCGAAAAAAAAGGGCGACATTAACGTACATATTGTGGAGTACATGCCGCGCGAGTATGAAATAATAGTGGGGTGTGACTTATTGGGTCGGGTAGGCGCGCTTGTAGAGAACAAGGGAAAGGAGTGGCGGATCAAGTTGGGGGGGGGGGTTACTTATCAATGTCAAGGGACCGTAAGAGGTGGGAGTGCGCGGATAGGGGCAGTCAAGAAAGTTGTGGACTGGAGGGAAAGCTTACGTAGGGAGTTCGGAGATATTTTTTACGTGGAGGGTGATATGCTTGGGGCAACGGGGAAGACAGTACATGAAATCCCATTAAAATCTGACCGAATAACGTACGTGAAGGAGAGACGATATCCGCAGGCACTCCGCCAACATATCCGGACAGAAATCGACAGCTTAAGACGACAGGGTATAATCGTTGATAGCACATCCCCTTATAATAGTCCTCTGTGGGCAGTACGAAAGAAGAGTAAACCGGGAGAGGAGGGGGAGAGATATAGAGTCGTCGTCGATTTTAGAAAATTAAATGAAAACACAACGGATGAGAAGTATCCGATTCCCCGTTTTGAGGACATTCTCGACAGACTGAATGGAGCCACAATCTTTAGCACTTTGGATTTGAAAGCAGGGTACCATCAAATCAAAATGAGCGCTACCGATCAACACAAAACAGCGTTTACTTTCGAGAGGGGGCACTATGAGTTCACTCGGATGCCATTTGGTTTGAAGAACGCTCCGATTACTTTCCAGAGATTGATGGACGAAATCCTGAGGGGGATAGACGAGGCGGTATGCCAGATTTATATGGACGATCTGTTGATCTTCAGCCGAACAGAATCCGAACACATCGAAGATCTCCGGAGGGTATTTCAACGATTGCGTGAATTCGGGTTAAAATTGTCGATGGAAAAATCATCGCTGGGAGAGGATCGGATCAACTTCTTAGGGCATACCATCTCGAGGGAGGGAGTCCAGCCGGATTCTGCAAAAGTCGACGCAATTCGAAAGATAGCGGTGCCGAAAGACGTCAAGGGCATTCGGCGACTTTTAGGTACGCTAAATTACTATCGGCGTTTTGTGCCAGACATGGCAGAGTATCTCGTACCCATCAGTAACCTGCTGCGGAAGGGGGCGCGGATAGCGATTACACCTATTATGGAGCAAAACCTTCGAAAATGCATGGCTCGACTGCAAGAGGAACCAATCCTGGCGTTTCCCGATTTTGAGAAGCTATTTACTATCACCACCGACGCAAGTGAGTATGCATTGGGAGCGGTGCTGTCGCAGGAGGGAGATGGGGGGGAACGACCAGTGGCGTACGCGAGTCGAAGACTGACCGACACGGAGGCGCGGTACAGTGCCCTCGAGCGTGAACTTCTTGGCATCATATGGGCTATTGATCATTTTCGTCCATACGTCTTCGGGCGGAGATTCAGAGTACATACGGACCACAGACCTTTTCAATGGGTGGGGAAGCTTAAGGAATCATCCGCCAGGGTGACACGCTGGAAGGAGTTTTTGTCCCAATACAACCTAGAAATTGTATACAAACCAGGGAAGGACAATGTAGTGGCGGACTGGCTATCTCGAGCGATTACCATAAATGCAGTCGAGGAAGGGGAAACGTCCGGGGATCACAGACAATTTATCCAGGAATGGGCGCCCGGGGAAGATGGAAGTCGCGGTACGCGGGACGATAGCGATGGGAGCGAACACCAAGAAGCGGAAGAATCTGCCGGAGAACGTCCGGTGGAAATGGAGACGATCGAGGGTATGATTAACGATAAACGGGGACAAATTATTTGGAAGACGCAAACGACCGGCCTGATGCGAGCTACTCATGAAAACTAGGGCAAGAATAGTATTACGACAATCTGGTCCCAACCGGGTGTCAAGGGTGACCAAATTTGCCAGGCATTGAAAGATGCATCCAGACCAGGGAAGACCTACCATCTATTTGTCGGCAACGCGACAGTGTGGGATCTGATCAAGAAATTATGGAGAACAGAACAACTGGGTATTGATCGATCGTTTGTTCGTTGTCTGTCTATGGTCCAGACACTGCGTGATGAGGAACGGCAGCGGGAAGTAACGCTTGCCTACCATCAAGGGAAGACGAACCACCGCGGTGCGCAGGAGACTTTACAAGCATTACAGCGACGGTACTTCTGGTGGGATATGAAAAAGACGATCCAAGTGATCATAGGAACGTGCGATATATGTCTTAAGACTAAATATGATCGACACCCACCACAGGGACAACAGGAGGAAACACCCACAGCAGAGACGCCACTGAGTGAACTACAGATTGACACGTTCACTTGGAAGGGATATAAGTGGGTTACGACAATAGATACCTTCAGTAAGGTAGCTATGGCGTACGCCGTAAAAGACAAATCATCCAACGCCGTCTTACAGGCATTACGAACGTGGTTCCAGTTTTATGGGGTACCGGACCGAATCTCGTCGGATGGGGGTAGGGAGTTCGATAATGCAAACGTTCGGGCGGAGATGAAAAATCTTGATATCGTGTGGCATCTCAACACCCCAGGACATCCTAAGAGTCGCGGAGGCATCGAAAGGTTGCACAGTACCTTGAGTGACCACCTGCGGGTGTATCAGGTAGAAAAGGGTCTGCAGGCGAACGAGGCGATGCCAAAGGCAGTAGCGGCATACAATCATTCCATCCACTCCACCACGGGTTTTACGCCGTTCGAGATCCTCTTCGGACTGCGCGCGAGGCGCCGGAACGGGACAGAGACGATGGCGGACAAGGGAATGGCGGAGCAAATGTTAAGTGCTCACTTAGAGCTCGGAAAACTTTGGGGCAAAGTTCGTGACAAAATCGTGAGGGAGAAGGTCAAGAGAGTTGCTCGGGTAAACCTCAAAGTCCGGGGTCGAATGGGGGACCTTAAAATTGGGACGATTGTATATCGTAAAATTGGCTCTAACCGGAGCAAAGAGTCGGTCAGATACGAGGGTCCATTCAAGGTGGTGGTGATCAGGGAGCATAACATCGTCACCATCGAGAGTACAAGACCTCCGACGAAACGAAGGACCGTCCACGTCGAACAGTTAAAACTCCCACCAGGGTGGGAGGGTGCAGGCCATGAGTGAGTTGGAGTGTCCTCGCTTCTGCACGTAGCCAAATTTGGTATGGTATACATACGTACACTTTGTACCATTTGTAGAAGTATTTTTTTTTGTAATTCCTTTTGCTGTTTTTTTAGAATGTACACAGGCTATGTAGAAATATCGACTTTGTGTAGCGTGTAAGATGCCATTGTTTTCTGTGAGTAATGAGCCATGTAATTTTTTTTGTTTTTTTTTATTTTGTCACTAGTGGCTGCAGTGTAAGAGGCAGCGTTTTATTTGGATTATAAGTGTCTTATAAATACGACCGAATGTAAGGGATTACAGGTTGTGTACTGTTTGGGCTGGCCTTCGCTCCCTTAGTACGATTAGGAGAGTGATCGTAATATCGCCTAAGTCATCCTCAATTTAGACTTAGACTTCATAGTTTACGAGGAGATGTGCGTAAACTGGCAGGGGGGAGTTAAGCTCCGGGCAGCATCAGTACTCAACCTTAATCCTCGAACGTCGGGATGTAAACATCCCGAATGTAAATATACAGTGTTATAGACTCGAAATAAACAGTCTAGTTCTAACTTTCAAGCGTGTTGTTTCTCTGTACCATTTTCCCTTTGTTTTTTAATTCTAAAGCCGGAAAGCATTAACTTATATATATATATAACTTCTTTATTGTGCTAAAATTACAATCTGCCTTATTAGGGAATAAGTAATTGATATAAATGTTCTCATATATTCCATCATGTAAATATGGTATGATTTACAATTTATCATTCACACGCTCATTCATACAATATTTAGAAACAGCCCAAAGGCCTCCCAAATCCACGTGGTAGTCATCTCCATTGCTTGCGAAAGTGGATGCGGAGTCTTGGGAAGTCCCTCACGATCCCCCGCCAGCTGCGTACCGGATACGAGCCAGTGGGGGCTGACAAAGAGCACGAGAGCCAAGCCACATACGCTCAGAGCATGATTGAAGCTACTGGCCCATTGCCAGGACTCCCAATTTCACGCATTTGTAGCAGGGCACGAGGCCACTGCTGTTTCAGCCTCCGAGGAGGATTATAGGCATGAGTTGTGCAGTGCAATGACTGTGTGGTACGGGATTAGGGTGGCTGGAGAGGTTACAATGGAATTTCATGAACTTGAAAGGGACGATTTCAAGAATTGCTGACGTAATAAGGAGCATTTACTATTGTTCTCAGGGCTTTTGACTGAAAGGATTGGATACGCTTGATGTTCGACTTTTTTAGACTGTACAGTTGTCCAAAGCGTCTGTTTAGTTCTTGTCTTTTTAGCCTCATATGTGAGTTCCAGGTCTGTCGTTTGTCGAGATGGAAGTCTAAGTACCGTACTGTCTTGAATACAGGGAGAGGAATGGAATCAAAATAAACTAGTGGACAAGACTTGCGTCAGTGGGTGAAGGTAATGTGGGAACATTTTGTTTCATTAATTTTGATCCGCCATTGGTGGCATCAATACTCGATCTAATCAAGGTTTTTTTTTAAGGCTATGGGATGCTATATCGGGGTCTGGGTGGGATGACAAGACTGTATTATCATCTGCAAATATGGCCAGGAAGGTATTGGGGGTAGAGGGGACATCAGCGGTGAATAGGTTATAGAGGATGGGACGCAGGACACTGCCCTGTGGAACTCCTGCATTTATACGATAGTAGTTAGAATATTCTAAACCACAGCGGACTGTATAATACAATGTTTGTATTGTATGAACAGATTATATCGATTTCAATGTTACCATTAAAAGCAAATCAATTTGACTACCTTTGTATTCAATTACGAGATCGAAAATCGTTTTAATTGAATTGAATACTACATGTATCATAAGTCATTATATTGAATCGCATAGCGTTATATATCGAATATGTACATTTGCTCAGCACTGCCTTCATGATTGGTATAGTTTCTTCTAGCTATAATGTCAATATGAAGCCCAGCGTTATTCACTGCCTTTTAAAGTCAGCCCATATAAAATAAAACTTGTTTTAGTGAGTTTTCATACATACCATTTCATATAAATCAGTAAACAATCCACTTTTGAAAGAACTCAGATTTGAAATTGAACAAAACAAAATCCACCTTATTTTTAATTTAATTCGTATTGTTGAAGTTTTATTCCAAAAGAGGGTGGTTCAAATAGTAAATGTTATTTATACTGTTGATACAAATGTGACTTTATACTAATAGAGTTGGGTGAAATATGATTGTTATTGTATAGGAAATTAAGGGGTCAATTATTGTTTTCTTTGGTAGGGTTGGGGGGGGGTGCATAGAGCGCATACAGGATACCTCTCCAAGTAACCAAAGATCCAATTTTTATAACCGATCAACGAAATAATTTCGAAGATTTTAAGCAGGCCTAAAGTTGTTAATATCCTTTCAAAAATAGGTAAAGTAGAGATACTAAGCAGTTTTTATAAAAACGATGAAGAAAAATCAAATCCATATCACTAACACCGTTGAGACAACAAAAAAAAATACTAAAAACTGTGATGAAATTATTGGGAATTACCAATTAGCATTACTGTCATAAATAAGGTTTTACTGACTATAGGAAAATAAAAATATTGATACTTACTCTCTTTATCTTATAATAATATTCTCATAATTGTATTCAATTAAATTACGTTGATACCATTGTCTTCAGTGGCTCATAATTAATTAATTCCCATGCTCTTTTTTTGCCATTAAAAGCAATTCCAATATGTCCCAATAATCCAATAGATATTTTTATAAATGATCTCATTTGTACTATATTCATATTATTGCATTCACTTACTCATTAATACACTATTTACAATAGACACAACTAGAATATATACAATAGAATATGTAAAAGTACAGGAATCAATTAAATTCACCTGAGAGAATGTCACCTCCCCGAGCAAATTAGAAGTAAGGAATGATGAGGGAGGTCTACCTATAGCCACAGATGGTCCGAACATGGTGGGAGAATACTAGCCAGTACTTGGACTTACCGTATCGGATCCAATATCAATTACCATAAATCTCGGGGCAAATGGCCTTTATATATAATCAGATCAATTTTAGGGATGTGTAGAGCTAACCAGGTCGATGTGGGTTTTGAGTGTTAGGATAATCTTAGATTTTTAAAATTTCCCTCCAGCATAGAGGGTATATTAGGGAAAGTATGGAGTATTTTTTTTGGTGACGTGGAATGGGGCATTTACTATTGTCCTAAGAATTTTAGTCTGGAAGGATCGGATTGACTTGAGATGTTTGAGTCTGCTTGTACTCCGGAATTTCCAAGTTTTTTTATTTTCTGTTTAGCACTCTATAGAGTTGTAAAAACATTGGTTGAGCTCATGCCGTTTGAGACTCTCGTGAGTGTTCTCTATGTTCTAAAATACTTTTAAAGCTTATTGAATGAAGTATAACCTAATTCAGTTATACAATAAACCAAAATATCCTGTGCAGCTAATAAGATAAAAGTGAAAATAAAATACGAGAAGGTAGGATGAAAAAATATTTAACCGTGTTTAAATTTAACAAAGGGCGAAGTAGTCGGTAGCCAATAGACTGGCTAATTTCCCTTTGATCCTAGTTCGCCCCCCCCCCCCTCATCCGGGCTCCCTCTGTCTTAGTTATCTACTTCTTTCATCTTTTTACCTCCCCCTTTTTTTTAATTAATTTGTTGAACAGAACGGAGCTTTTGGAATTTTTCCTTTCCTTTTTTCCTTTTCTCGGCGCATCTGATAAAATGAAGGCTGCAGCGGGGAGTTCAAATATTGGGAGAGTTGATGAACGACGTATATCGATGGGAATAGAGTTTCAAAAGTTTGTCGCACGGACATGAAAATATTGACCAAAGGAAATAGATTTGTCAGAAGAGAAATACCAGTCGGAAGGGTGGGTATTGCAGGATTTGATCGCTGATTTGAATTGGAGGAGGACGTGAAGGTAAAGAAGCTTTTTAGTCATGATAGTATCGATGAGGAATGACCCTTGGATGTATTGGCGGAAGGGTACAACAGCCATCCCAACTCTAGTAATGCTGCGAAATGCGACAGTCTCTGGAAACCACGTGTATAATTCTAATAAAACAGTCCATCACTCAATTCAATTAAGCCTTGAGATCCTCTGAGAGACCAAAATACGGCAGGCATTCGTAGTCAAAATGGGGGAATAGAAGAGAGAAACCCGGAGTTGGCACGATGTAATGGAAGATGTCGGGATCGATTGGGTTCGGTTTCACGATGGGTAAGGACCTTCGGGTGATTTGGGAAATGTGTTTTTTCCAGGATAGTTTGATTAGTGACTTAACCAAGATTTTTAACTGAAGTAAATAATAGGATAGTGCGAGCATGAATGGTGATGATGGGGATGTCATTTAAGATTTCGATAAGGTGATGTGAACCAATCATAATTGCCTTGGATTTCTCCACATTTAATTGAATATCGTTGAGAGAGAGGCCTAGGCTTCAATTCGCTCAAGGTTTTACTGAAAAAATATAAACTGGATTACTTGTTTTGCTGTATTTATTTTGCAGGCATAGGGCCAGATAAGAGGAAATAGTTGTATAGAAACAGATGTGGATGATTATCTCGAGCACCGAGCGGCGAGTCACACGCGATCCCAGGAACTGGAGAAGTGCTTCCTTCCACTCTCCAAAAGCTAATAGCTTCTTCATGCTCTAACTAAGTTCACAGCGTTAAGGCAGAGTTCAGCTAATAGAGAATTATAATGTTTAATATTTGTATGAAGTATTAACTTGCCACGCTCTCGGGAAAAGAAAATTATGTGATGGAAACCACATGTTCTTGGGCAAAATAAATCTCCAATACAAAAAAAATCAAGTAATGAAGTTATTTTTTTTTTAGAGCCATCAGAGTTTTTATGTCAATAAAAACACTCGTCTTAGTGTGGAGAGAGGTAGATCTGTTTCTATTGTCGATAAGTGGTGATTTCAACAATAACTATACATTTTTACGTGGAAGAATCGTCAAACGGGTTAGTAGGTAGGATTCCATAATCGGGTACAGACTTATGTATGAATAAAGCCTAATTCTTCGTTCAGAATAGATTGCGAGCCCCGAACATAGAAAATGTTTGAATAATTATTATTATTTAATATGAGTAATATGACCATATTAACAAAGTTGAATAAACGTAAATCAAAATCAAACCGTTCGGTGTTATTCCTATGTCTGGAACGAATCTGGTTTCGTTCCCCACCTTAAAGAATTCATGTAGTTTCAAACAGGTACAATACAATGGTCTTTCGGATGTATATTTGTCTCTTTTTTACTGCTCAATTTCTAACTAGACGAGACAGGACATTAGCGCCGTTAGATCTAGCCAACGATACTGTTAAGCTATGCGGGCTTAGCAAGGACATAACCCATTTGGCAACGCCCGAGTCTGCAATGCCCTCTCTAGAGAAGCAGCTGTTTACTTCATTTATTTACTTTATAATGAATACATAGATTGATCTTCATTTTCTACGTATTCACGTACGATATCTAATGGCACTTACAAAACATATTTTGTAGGATATATTAAGGCGGTAAGGTCTTTAATGTGTCTTCATCGGTAAGAAAAAATCCAAACTTAACTAGCTTTGGAGCTAGTTAGATGCAGAGAAATCATGCATGACTTTTTTTAACATATATCCGTTTTGAAAAATACAATTTAATACATAATAAATTGAAATTCAAATAATGCTATGAATTTGTGATGTTACTTATCCATAGATCAACTCATATTCCAAAAAAAAAAAAGATGTAAAAAAATATCACCTAAGAAATTTAAAATAATCAATATGAGAGCAATTCATCGTTGTATGAAAATGTTTTAATAATAAGAACATCTTTTTTACCCTAGTACTACGTCCCTTCAGAACAAACATTCACTAAAATATTTACACAAATGCACCCACACAACTAATTCACAATTCGTTATTCACATATAAGTATGTAAATAAATACATACCTAGATATTTAAAAGTAATAAATAAAATACCAAAAGTAGCTATGTACTAATGCATTACAGTATCATAGTATAATATTAGCACATTATGCCACAACTCATTTGCTTGTGAAAGAAAATTACTAAACAATGTTGTTTTGAGCCCATGTAACGAAACAGCGTGGTTATTGGACCGAGTAAGCGAGTTTCAGAAGGATATTAAGATTAAGAGAAAGTAATGGTGAATCATTGTCATTCCATGGAGGTAAGGACATAGGATGGAATGTCGGCCGCGCGTTTGGCCTTAATGAATGTTTGCATTGTGTTAAATATGGAAAGGTGGTAAGAAGGTTGTTGGTTTTGAAGAGGAAGGTATCAACTAAGTATTCGAGACGATGTTATGGAGTAGGCCATTTGAATTGAGAATAAAAGAGTTGTTATGCCCGTTTAAATGTGAATAGCTAACAACGGTATATTTTCATAAAGATGACACAAAAGTGCTTTGTACATCAATACAAACGTTGGGATAGAGGTAGAGGAGAGGTGAGCTCTGGTCCAGTGGCTGGCCAACAAACACGGACCCCAGTCTGTCGGTGGTCCGGGCGGGGCAGGGTGGAGCAGGTGGTTGCTAGGCAACCCCCTTCCGCCCGATATTCCTCAATCCACCCACCCTTACAAAATTAAACTCCTTTTCATCTCTTCAGCTCCCACGCCCCAATTTTAACTCATAACATCCTGTCCTGTTCTGACGCGTTTCACATGGAGAAGGTACACTACAATACAGTTCACTAGTCCATAGCATGTTCCACAGCACAGTCTGTCGTCATTGTTATTATCGATTTCCATGTGTTTACTTGTTACAATCAGATTTCAGTTTCACAGCACTACTACTAGAACAAAAATTCTATTACAGTATTGTGGTTATACAACAATTCTATTCGCATATACTGGTTTAGAAGTATCTGCGAAACCTTTCTACCACATATCAATCTCACTGTTACAATGAAAAGCGCGTTCTTAACACGTTGCATGTCAGATAAGATCATTAATCACAACCATCTGCATACCATATTAGGATGTATCAATTTCAACCTCAGATCAGGGCATTGATCGACTTCTTCCTCAGAAACAAATTTCTACTTTCACCTAATTATGTGTTAACCTTGTCAGTAAAAAAATAATAGTGGAAACCCAAAGATTTTTTCCAAGTTGTAACGGCGCTACATTTTTCTTTTTAAAACATGTGAGTTTTTAGCAATTTTTCTTGAAATGGGTGAAAGATAGATCATTATGACAATCGTCGATGATAACTCTCCTTGATAGATGATCTTGGTTAATATGGCCGTGGAGGCGGCGGTCTTGGATCTAGCGTGATGGGGTTCCTGGCACCTCCATCCCTATACATTGTAAATGGAGTGCTTTCGGACGTGAGATTCCTTCCAAATATAAATGTCACCTCTTGCTAAGGCTTTTCCAAGACTTCTCACTCAAAAGCCGAAGCAATATTTGTTTATGCAGGATGATGTTTGATAAACTATGTACTTGGCTTTAGTAGAGTTTTATTATGTAACAGTTAATGACCATTTTTTCTAATAAGAAAATAAATCCAGACTGTTCTATCCAGTCTTCAATATTTGGTTAAGAATTTTACGTTTCAAAAAACCAAAGTACGCACTGTTATTAATCGTTACATACGAAACGAATGTTCTAATTTATTTCAAAGTTTCTTAGTTACGATGAATTGTTTTATATATATATAAAGTAGAGGATGTGAAAAGTGAAAACACAATATTGATAGTTACTTGTGAAACAGATTATTTTATTATATTATTAAAAATCTGAATTTTCGTCCAAAATGTTTCTTTCTATTTGTCTATTTATCAATATCAACCTTTCGTAATTGATAATAGGATCATTTTAACAACTGCAATGCATTGCACGCCTGTATTTCTAGGATCTTTCCTTTCATCCTATCTATACACCTATCCTGACAATCTATTCTCCAAGATGATTTCTTGGTATGGGCTTAGGGCTGTGGTAATGAGACTTTTACCATGTTTGAAACTACCTGTAAAATCTAAAAATTGGAAAAGAGGATTTCAATTTAATCATTGTAGGATGACGACTTGACGAATTTTCCAATGTAATTAGTAGTGAGTAATTTGTTTTTGCATTATTTTTGTACATCTACTTACATTTGTATTTTCTAAGGGACCCAAAGGCAAAGAAGACTCTTCCATTACCTGAAAATGAGAGCTATATAAAATAATTTTCAAACAGGTGCACATTACGCTAATAAGGTACGAACTAATCAAACTGTAAAAAGTCAAAACTTTTGTTTATGTACATCTCCTGTGTGCCAAAGTAATATGTAGAGCAAGCGAAGTCTTGTTGCCAAAACTTGCTTCAAAACTTCTGTACGATGTGTTATTCGAAGTTAGCTTTAAGTTTCAGGAGCTTGAAGGAAGTACCATATTCTCCTGATTAACATACAACCTCTTCTCGTATCTCTGACTTTCTGAGCCAACCACTGCGCTCTGATAATATTTAGTTTTCGATAACATGAAGGCCTACTGTGGCCGTGAAGGGCGTTTTCCTAAAATTTTCCTATCTTAAGACAATTTGTCTTTTTTAAGCCTCATTGCCGCACCTAGTCTGGGCTGTGTTGAAACCCGTGATCTTTATTATACTAATTACTATGACATGATGTATATTAAGAAGAACATCTAAATGAAAGTAGATCCCCTCCGTTTAGGTACGGAAAATAAATGAGAAATAGGTTCTATCCTCCCTCTACCTCTTATCCCCCTTAGACCCCATTCGATTTATTTACTTAAGACATTTCAACACTAGGGTAATTAACACCTAAAGGACACCTAGCAAGTTTAATTGTTTACTTTTTAAGCCTAAACTATGATTTACAACAAACCTACTGAATTCATTGAAAAGTTTTCTTATTTCTTACGTCTGAAATAAAATAATTTGCATAGCGTCCTATTGCTTTCTTAAAATCGGCTTTAGTAATGAGATTATTAAAAGTTTCTTTTTCTTTAAGGGTTTTGCCTGCGAAAACGATTTTAATGACTTAAGTCTACTAAAGTCCCAACACTAATTACGTTTTATTAATCAAGACGTTTGAAACTTTCATTCGATACCCAGCATGATATGATTGGGAAATGTTTATTTATTTATTGTTTATTGATTGATTATTGACATTCATATTTTTCCTAGAGCTGCTTCTCTCTTTGGGGATGATATAGATGCTTTGATTATTTATAATAATTATATACATATATAAAATTATTTTTAATTGTAAATCATTATAATCTAAGGACACGATACGCTTTATAAACATAAAGTTGAAATTTTTACGCTACTCAGGACAATAGGATTTCAAAAGTGGTAAATCAAGCACCCTTCATTATTTATCATGAGGATTGGTATTATTTATTTAGTAATTATAGACACTTACTCATGTTTTATAGATGTGGCTATATCCATCTCGTTTTCTCTCACAAAGACTTATATTTTATAAATTTTATATTGTATATTTTATACTCATATTGTTTAGGACTCTTATTATAAATTACAAGAGTTTGGATACCCTGTTTGACGTACATGTTTTATATGGCGAATGGAAGGATTCTTGATTTACTGCTAATGTTGTAATTGTAAAAGTTATAATTTAATATCTATATTTAGTATAGCAAATTGTCCTAGCGATGTGGTGTAGCTATATATATAGCATCTTCCAAATAGAATCAATAAATTAGTCCCTTTGTGTGTGTTCCACTGGTTGGTAAAAGCTTATTATATTTAACAAAAATATTATTAAAACTTACTATAAAACTATTATTGGAACAATAACCTATCAAGCAATTTATTTATGTATCTGTCTAATAGAGAATCTGGCTTTTGCTCAGTATCAATTTAAACAGGCTTCTGAGTTTACAAACCTTGGTTCGCAAGTTAAAATGAGGTTTATCTCTGCCTACCTATTCTGCTTCGAGCTGCGACATCTTTTCAGCAGTCATAAATCTCGGCGTACCAGGGTTGGCCTATAAAAGACAATAGTCCACCAAGTTCTCATATATGGATCGGAAACCAGGACAACAACCAAATCTGAGGAATGGGACTTCTAAATATTGAAGAGGAAAGTTCCCTGGCACATAGGTTCGTCTGTCAGTTCTTCGGGCAATCGGAGAAGAAGCACCCAAGGGTTGTTCAAAGAACCTGATGTAATAAACGTTATGAAACTGGAAAGCCTGAGATGGGCAGAAAAAAAGCGAGGTTGTGATGACTCCAAGGACTTCATTATTCAACAATGATTGCAGCCAAAAAAGATGGGGATTGCTGGCGATTGCTGTAGGAGAAAACTGCAAGACTAAGTTAGTGGGTTGTTTACTATGCTAACTAAATAAATGAAATATGTAACTAAATCTATTAGACTCTGTGAACCCTCATCACACTCTGCACACGCTTCATTTCTATGGAAGGTCTTAGCTGAAGGTCTAGTGAGTGGTGCAGTAGATAAATTACACTATAAATGTTCGGTCTGCTTGTGCGGTCTCGCTGCTCCACGGTACCTGGTCATGTGGTTTTGTCACCCACAAGAGAAAAAACTGGCCCCTAGAGTGTCCCCGTGAGGAGCATAAACTCAAATGAAAGAGCACCTCACTGGAGTTTTCAGGTTTGAATTTTAACTGTATCAATATATTTTTTGGAACTTTATATATATATATATATATTTGTGAATATGTAGTAGTAGGAGGGGAGAAGGGGGAGAGACGCAACCGTAGTACAGTGTCAATCGGCAGACAGAGAAGTTGTGCAGACACTGCCGAAGTGCGACAATGGCCAATGCGATAGGAGCGAAGACAATGCTGCCAGATAGGGTGGCGGTCCATTCAATTAGCCCGTGGCAGGGGAAGCACTGACTGACGCGATACCGCCAGCCATTCTCCTCAAAAATACAACTGTCACCGGTCTATCTCTGCACTCCCTGGCGTCTGTCCGGCTTTTATATCTGACTTCATGTGTGCCTGCTTCCACTGCGTCTGAGCGCCTGTTTCCGCCACCGCCGTAAGGGAATGGTCGGTCTATAGGAAGCGTTGGATATTTCCGTGAACGAACGGGGTTAACACCGTAAAAAGATTTGGGATGCTCGCCTTGAAATCATATCGATGAAGTCAACATCGCTAAATAGGTAAATTGCGCAGCTAACCTTAACAGTCTTAATACACCTTCAAAAGAAATAGTTGACAACTGGAGGAGAACTACAGATCGTTTTGCGAAATTCCTGTAACTAACATCTTAATATAATTTTACTTTCTATTGTAACACTTGTTCCAAAAATATCGGTTCAATTAAAATCATCCCGCAACGGAGAAATTGATATCAGTTCTTTAGTGGAGCTATCAGAATGAACTGTCATCTTCACTGTTAGTACAGTATTTCCCCTATCGACGGCAGGACGCTGTCGAGGAAGGAACGCTTTAGTCTTAGGTTCTAGTTTTAGGTTTTAGTTTGTAGTTTCCCTCTTTGTAATCTGAAGGTGAGTCCCATCACCTAGTCCTGTACACATTGTACTGTAATTTTAACTTCAAATAGAAAATTTTGTTTTTGTAAAATTACCTCCTTCCAATGGATCTGTGCATGCAGCACGAGAACATTGTAAATATTGTTCATTGAATTTTGATCATAAATTGTAAAAATGTTGTTGAATAAAGGGGTTTTGAAATAAAAAAAAAAATAGTATAGTATTTCTTATCTCGGTGATATTTGTATCATAATCACTTATCCCTAGAGCTTCCAAAGGGAATAAAGGGAAGTTTCAATAGTTATCTAGCATTTATGCAAAAATTTGTAACTGGAACACCCAACCGTTCATCGCTTAGGATTATTTTGAGAAGATCACTTGACATCTTTAAGGACCCACTATTAATTGAGAATTAAACCTAAGCACCAGAAAAAACTCATAAAATATCTTGAAAAAAAAATCATTCTTACCCACATAACTCTTCTATAAGTATTCATGTATTTATAATCAGAACATGATCTAGACAGAAGGATCTGAGTTTCTTGATCCCTGGTCAGCGTCTGAACAACGTCAACGTCGTATTTTCTTGGATTCGTGTGTAAAGCTGATATATATTTGTATATATATAGTTTATGTATATTTCTCCTACGTTTTTCATGGACTGGTTGGAGTTATAACACCACGGTTTGCAAACTAACTTTATTCTACATAGTCAGTACGGAGAACTTACTTGATCGTAAAGTATTACTTACTCACATACTTCAGATGGGCTGTAATAAACAGTTATGGTCTTCCAGTTATGGCCTCCTTAGTGGGTTTCCACCATCCAGATTAATAAGAGCTATCCAGTTCACTCTCTCGCATGTTTAATAGCATCAGACATCTGCCTTAGGGCGATGGAATGAATTTGTTTTTTTGTTGAATCATCCATTAAATCCTTTGTTCAATGGATCACATTTGAATCTTTTCAAATATCAAGTCATTCCCATTCATAGGATCTTAAACAAAATGGATTCAGTTTGCCTTTTAAGAAGTCTGCAACCCCCCCAATTGGCCCTATATGCCGAAATACCGAAATGAGGACCTTCAAGGAACAAATAGTTACTCATGTGGACCGTCAGTCCGGACGGGCCGGATTTGAAGAGCCGATTTAACAACCGCCTTGCTTTTGTAATAAAAAAAAATATATATGCTAAGGAACAGGAGTTTGTTTGTCAGGATGGTTCGCGACTGCTACCACTTCGCCTATATACCTAAAACAAACCCGCATTTCACGATTGAATCACGACAGTCATAGATAAAAACACTTCGGGAGCAGTTAAGCTGAGTAAGCCTGTTCACCAAGTTCAAGAAGCATGCATAGGTTTGACTATTATGTATAAAGATAAAGTTACTGAGGTTTGTTTTTTATTGAAGATTATTATTATCGAAATTAAAATACAGGATTCCAGAAGCATCATGACCATTCTCATTGCAGAAGAAAGTCCAATTTGCTCAATATTATAATTCAACACAATCAAAAAAATATATTTTTCAGTGCACATCTTTTCTTTTCTACAGGCAATCAACAATTCATACCCTATAAATTACATGTTAAACAATCATATTTCACCTCACCATTTGTAGAAAGATCTGATATTTTACAAGATGGCGAGAAAAACCAGCAACACGTGAAGCTGCGATTTAGAATAAGGGCACACGTGTTAACAGACTCTGAATCAGGGCACTTCACTAAACCCAATGTCAGCAGTTGAAAGGAAATTTTGGAGCAACTGGACTGACAGGCAAAACAAACCAATAAAAAGTGACCTTGGTTGTAATCCATGAAGGAACAAAGAACAGAGGAAATAAACCTAACCTGATGTGAATCGGTCACATGCGCCTCAATGACAGTCATTACCTTTTTTTTTTTTTTTTTTTTTTTTATGCCCTTCCTGAGGCTGAGCGAAGAACCTATGAGGTCGCAAGAACCTATCTTCAGCCCGGCAATTCCCTGGTTGATCCTGCCAGTAGTTATATGCTTGTCTCAAAGCTTAAGCCATGCAAGTCTCAGTACGAGCTGACTTAAAGTGAAACCGCAAAAGGCTCAGTAAACCGGTCATAGTTTACCGGATATATGCCACTCACGTGGACAACTGTGGTAATACTATGACAGTCATTACCAGACAACCTCTTGCATCGTCTTATGCTTCAAGAGTACTTTACTTCAATGTCAGAAACACTGTGACCCACTCCAACGTACCTCACCTTCAATGCTTGGTGATGCAACAAAATAAACTGACAAGGTGCTCAGTTTCTTTTAATGAATACGTACAATTTACACGTACAATGAATACGTACTTTTTGTTGTGTACTAGAAGACACTATTTTTCCCGAAAAACACATTTTGGAAGAAGCTGTAGTTGTCCATGTTCATAACTATGTCAACATCGCAGAATTTTTCTCCGGGTATATATTATTATGTTAAAAAATTCTGAAGACTGTTTCCAAAGGTGTATTAAAAAGTCAATCAAATGAAATAAATAACACAACTAAGAGTTTTGTTAATCTTGCTGTAATGACTGCCGTTTGAAGTCCCGACATATATTATATAAGATAAACAAGTATATAGTTTTTCGATTACCTTGTAGTTGACTGTTTAACCTCATTAATCCTGTTTTTTTTAAACAAGCAACAGTTTTCATGTCATTGGATTATCAAATTGAACTTCAGTGCAAACTCTACGTTAAACAGGGTACTTACAAACATCGGACTTACAAACTCACCACCCGGTCGAAAGAGTAGGGTTTCCGGTTTTTAAACTAAACCAGAGATCATTATATCGCCTTGGATTGGCCCTTAATTAACGTTAAACTCGCAGCAATTAGACTGCACCTATGTCTTTCATAGTCATCTAAACGGCGAATCAACTGTTCAAATGACTCATAAAGCTCTCTAGCTTAAACTCCGAACGTTTAATGATCTCAAAATCAATTTTGAATGAAGAGGTACCGCTATATATAATAGCAAATGATATTCGGCTCTTTTTTAAAAATTGATTGCCAAGTGTACTATTTTATATTTATAGTTTCTTCTTTTCTGTTCCAACGCAGGATAGCAAACAAACCTACTTTATATCAACCATACGATTGTGTGCACAGGACACATCTACTGAATGACCCGATCCGAGCGTGGAGCCTTTATTACGTCTATTTAAATTTAGCTTTAGTTAAAATATGGCCAAAACTAAATTAACCAAAACAATTTACCAACTTTGAAGATGCTACTGTAATGGCGATTTGCAAAGTGGAACTTTGGAGTTTACAAATCGAATAAGCAGCACGCTTGGTGGCTTGAACTTCTATAATTCCCCGTATGCAATGGCTCATGAATTAAAATGACCGAATTTAAAATAATAAATTGACAGAACATAAATTACTACGTAGCAGAAAATACTTTTTAAGGAAGTTTTATTATACGAAGTCACATGATGTATTTAGTCTCACACCAAAATTGAATAGACATCAGTTCTCACTAAAGAACTATTAGTAATTCAATTTAAATTAAAATAAATATATTTCATATGATATTTGATGATAATGATATTTCATATCAATCGAGCTCAGATTTCTACAAAGATTTTGTATGAAATCTTAAACTGTGTTCAATTCACATTTCATGATATTTCACATATCTATTTTGATCTCATATCCTTTACTTTGTGATGCCCAGCTTCCCAGCTAGTGCAATAAGTAAGAGTCAAAGTCTGTGAGCTTTTTTTTGTAAATAGCAGTTATAGAAACGTTTGTATGTATGTGTTATATGTTCGCACCGAGATGTTTATTTTAATTTTTAATCACCCAATAAATAATAAATTATTAACTGTTAAATATGTTTAATAGAGTTTAAAATATATTTCATTTTATTAGGCCTTCTAAGAGATAACGAAACGCAGAAACCTAGCTTCGAGGCAGTAAAAAAAAAAAAAATAGATGAAAACCCCAAATATTCGTTTTAGAAGAAAACAATTATGTAGCTCATTAGGCAAATTTAAAAACAAATTTCATAACTCACAAGGGAGAGAAATCAGGCAGCATAATTTCAGTGCGATAGCTGACAGGTTATGTTTCTGCAAGAGTTTATATAAAATAATTTAACAATACAATTTCTTATACAAACAGGTTGTATTTCTTCAAGCAGCAATCGACATGTAAAACAGAGTGCAGCGTGTTATGTTAAATATGCAGCTCTAATGGTCTAAAGGGTAAAACACTTACATAATAAAGTTAAGAATAACACATTTCACCTTGCCCGGTATTACTATCCCAACCATTGCATTGTTGTAGTGTTCATTTGATGGCCAAGCTGAAGTAATAATGAGAAACTGGTAGTTATATAATTCAATTTTGTCTATCAAAGTACTGAATCTACAAGGCTGAAACAATGTTTAGTGAATAAAATAACGGGTGTTAATGGGTTTTATCAGAATCAGAAAAATCTATCTGTCCGTGTGTGTGTGAATTGTCAGTCTCGCGTTTGACCTGTAAACATGAGCGTTTGCTTACACCTTATCACATTTTATAACCTGACAACATTAAATATATTTTTAACTCCATAAAACATATTTAACGGTTGATAATTAATTATTTTGTAGGTGATTAAAAAAATTGTTCTGCAATAATATTTAGTACGGTAGCAAAACAAACATGTTGCCACTCTGATTGATAAGACCCGTGTTTTTTTTTCTGAACAAATTACATGTACATCAATACTCTACTCTTTAGCCCCCTCCCCTTCGAGCAATGGTCAATGAAGTTCTGTTCATGTTTCTGAGCCTAGTTGTCTATGTCCTGATCAGTGTCTCGCATTTCGAAAGCGTCTTCATTTCCCTCCTCCCAAGTCTTTGTCCTTCTACTCTTGTAGAATAGTAGTTAATGTGAGCCTAGTGCCCTGCATCCAAGGTTCGTTGGCGAACCACATCTATCAGAGTTACTTGCACATTTTCTTCTCTTGTAAGTTCCAAACATTCCTGGTATACTCTCTGCTCTAGTTTTTCTTCTATTTTCTTCACTTTTTGTTTTTTTTTATTTCAAAACCTCAAACAAAAAATATGTAATGTACAAAAAACAAATAATACAATAATGGAGTTACAATTAACTTTTTGTATTTCTATTGACAGAAGTTATCTTCCTTTTGTGATTGTGACTGTCCGAGGTTCACTTGAATTGGTATAAATGTAGTCTTGTAACTTCTTTGATATATCTTATTGAGGTGGTATCGATCCCATTAAATTGTTCATTATCATTTTTTTTTTCAACATCAGTATGGATTAAATTTCAAATGTTCCTTGTTTATCTTTGTAAAAATATTTTTCCTTGTAATGATAAAAAATACAGAAAATCAATCAACAGATATTTCTTTTCCCGCTGTTAGGGACCGGTTTGAACAATAGCAAATTTTTCAGAACCAAAAATATAAAAGAAAAAACAATTATTTTCTCATACTCACCGTTGGAGGTGATTCTTAATAATAATAAAAAAATCCAAAATAAACCAGTGCTCTACCAGCAAGACTGAGAGAAACGTTGTGCTTGAAGTAGCACATTTGAAGGCAGTTAGCACGAACCAAACACTCTGAACGTGTCCGAACGACAGACTGGCTGTGTACAGTCATCTGCACTATGCGGAAAGCAGGATTTCATGGCAATACTTAGTCAGATTGCATAGTCTCAAGCAACGACTGAAACGTACTTCAGGGGAACAACCAGTTGTTAATATTCCATTGATCGTATCTTTGACTTGGGTCTAGCGCGGAGGGATTTCCTTTCAAATAAGATCGCAGTATTATATTTTCTGTACGTATGTCTTTTCGTTCTATTGAAGTAAATATAATTCTAATGAACTGACAATTCTAAGAGAAATCTTGGAGTTACGCAGTAAATAACTAATAATAAATAAATAAATCTTGGAGTAACCGCGGTTGCTTCCGCATTTAACGGTTTCGTTACGGCCACAAAAATAATTTTAATGGCGTTTTTTGATAATAGTCCAATAAGGCCCAACAAATAAATCAATACTTTAAATTTGGTTCCTTACTTAATATAATAGGAGAATATTTATTTTTTAATTGTAAGTAATTCACTAATGATTGGCCCTTAATTATTTTTCATGAGGTTGCTTTTATTTTTATCATCTTTGAAAATCAAGTAAAACTCGCATGCAAAATATCATCACTCTATATAAAAGTGGGGGAATTACAATCGAAGACGAGATCTTGAATTTGATATCCTAATCGATATTTTAGGAAAATATTTATTTTTTTAAATATTGATTATGTTTTAAACCCCTTTCATTATTGTTCTGGGGGCTGATTTTACTTATATTATCATTGGGAAATTAATTGGATCTTGCCACCATATAAAATATCATTCTTCTTAAAAAGATGTTTGAGTTAATGTTGCAAAAACAATATTAATGTCAGTCTTAATATTTTTTTCAATTAGAATCTGAAAAAGACAAAATACAAATTACAATGAGGATGTCAATATATTTAATTCGTTGGCCTTCTCAAAATTATAGATTTTTATAATTAAATCATTAATGACATTCAATCATGTTTTATACATGATTATGGCAGATAACATATATTTCATTTCTTACCAATATCAAATTAACTAGTGAAAACAAAAGAGTTCATGATTTCAAAATAAATGACTGAACCCCGAAAAAGTGGGTTATTTCTAAACATTGCAGATATCTTTCTGTCAAATCTGAATTTTTTTACCTATTTCTTTTGCCACGGTTAACAAAATATTAAAAATAAATAAGAATATTTTCTATGAACTAAGGAAACATAATTGTAAATGAATGATGTACGCTTGATATGGGCATAATGATTTTCTTAAATTAATAAAAAAAGAATGACTTCAAACATGTTTAATGAACCGACAATAGATCGATTCTAACAAATATGTTCATTTCATTCTTATTATAGCTATTCACATTACTTAAAGCTATTTCTAAAGACCGTACGTATTAAGAATGAGGTGTAATTTTTTCCGAGACGATTCGATGAATATTTAAGAAATACTAAGCTGTTCATGTGCCACTCGATAATGTTCCCTCTTTGGTCTGGATACATTATGAAAATAAATGGTGAGGCTAAACTGGATCAAGTCGCTATTACCCTACCAATTTATTTATTCATAGTGAAACAAATTATCCGCCGAAATTTAGCTGGTTCGTGGAACTGTACACACTTGAGTCACGACACAGGAAGGAGAACTGTGAATAGTGCACAGCTCCATTTCGTATTCTTGTTAGCCAAGTTTATTCGAAAGCATATGTGCCATTTCACTGTTTGTGGCTGCTTTGGAATCTACTATGGCATGGATTGTATTTTTATTTAATTTTCCCTTGCAGCTACACTTTTGAAATCGGGGGATAAATTTTTACTCCGGCTTTTTGCAATCTGATTTTCCATCCTCGAGTTTTTTCCAGCAGTTCTCTTGTTTTCCTCTTCTACTTTGTATTTAAACTACCATTTCAGAAGTAGGTTGAATGTCTCTCTTCAATTCTTACTGAAGAAGATGAACTGAAAGCTACTTGATAATTAGACCTTAAATTTTCTCTACAAAAGTTAATTTATTATAAAATAAAACAAATTCCTGTCTCTTCAAAACTTTATTAATTGCAAGTAACAGTGAAATGTTGCTTTAACAGTTGAAGTATGTTTGGGTATTGTAAAAGCAAGTCTAGATATTCTTTCTTAAAAACTTGCACCACTGTAAGTCCCTTGTGTTATGGGAAGCCATTCAATCCTAGTGGAACAAAAGGATATGTTTACATGTTTTATTAACTTACTTATTTAATTATCCGGTGTGACAACCAATTCCTCCTTCCGAAATCCTCCCCCAATTGGCATCGTCTGTTGTTGCAGTTCCCCAGTCTCTGGTGCCCAGCAGTATCATCGAGTCCGCAGTCATCTCAACCTCGAATTCCCGCTATTTTTATTCTTTTACAACTTTCTTGTTACCTCACTGTCGCTCGTTCTTGCAACATGACCTGTCCGGAGCCTTTCCAGCTTGGATTTTAGCATGTACATATCCGAGCAGCGCTTGGTTCTTTCAGCTTCTTGTGACTTCTTTTCTTGTAGGGTCACATATCATCAGCAGAATTGTGTTCTTGGATTCGAGGAGCATTTTCTCTTCACCCTTGGTTATTGTCCACGCCTTATCCAAGCTATCCACTCTTATGTACTTACGATGCCTAAACTGTTCATTTACCGTGAAACTGCAATGTAGCTTCTTCTATTAAGAGGAACATTCTCTTAGTGCTCGCTCGGATTAATTCTCGACAGTGATGTAAATGTCACCAGCGTTCCATAGAAGTTAGACAAGCCGGACCGTACAAAGTAGGCCTCAATGGCCGAATGTCTGACCACCTTCTCTCCTTCCACATTAAACAGAAGCCAGGACGACTATTGTTTTATTGGTTACGACAAACAATAAAAATCGGAGTGAAAATGAAAATCTTGTTCCAAGCTTATTTGGAAATCTATATTGTAATTCATCAATATTTCATTCAGAGTTATTTCTAATGCGGAAATGGATTATTGTTATAGTGTAGCTCACTAAATTGATATTCAATATTTGTTACGACTTTTTAGTCGTTCTTTATTGCATAGTACGATAAACTTAATCGAACCTTATTCCTGCTTATCGATAGATTTTATAAAAACGTGTCAGCAAAAACAACATCCCTTAAGTACCTTAAATGGAATGTCTTCCAAAACTAAAAATTTTCATGTTTTTGTTAGTTTTTATATTAATTATAGTAATATTATGATAAAATTTCTGCCGTATTTTAACTATTCATTAATAAATTCTTCTGCCAAGCTCACTCTGAATAGTACTTGTTCTGATCCAGTGTGAGATTTCCTAAATTGTTTGTTATTTTGCTTATTAGATTTCTCATTTGGTAGTACCATTCAGTTGATATTTACAGACTGGTACGTTATAAACGTTATGGTACGTACTCACTAGGGTGTCGGGGTGTCGGCCAATTGTAATGTATTTTAATTGACGCATAAGCCCTGTTGACAAACAAATTGACATCGTCTCATAGCACTAGACAGATTTCGTGACCACGATTGTTTTTTTAAGGTACTAAATTAATTTAATTAATGAGAACTGCTGAAGGATTAAAATAGACCGGCATTGTGTAGATTGGAGAGGGGGGAGATCTTGATGCCCAGATTTGGCAATAGGGAGAAAATTTGCGAGTGAACGAGATGCAATTTCAATTGAGTTCACCGCTATAGTATTTGTTATAAAATGCTCAATAGTGGTCGTGCCAAATTGTTGTTGGTTGTGACTCAGTCAAGGTTGGTTGTGGTTCTTTTAATGACAGTTTTAACAACTTTACATGATTATAGTTCACTTAATGCTCAATACATATTACGTAATATTAATCAAATTTATTAAATAAAGTATTACATATAACTAAATCCTTGTAATACATTAGTGTAGCAATGGAACTTGTTCAGAACTTGATAATGATTTTTCCTTAGTGTGTTGTAAAAAAAAAACTGTGAATTATAAAATATTTTCAGACAATTAGAAAATGCTTTTTTTTTCTTATCCCGAATCGATTTGTTAATATGACTATGCTCAATTTACACATTTGACCCTACGGTTGTATGTTTCCTGAGGTGCTAATTTTTAATTATTAAAAGGTGGCTAACGTATAATGTATGGTATACAATAACAGAAAATTTAATGAAAATTAAAGGTAAAGGCAGTATATTTTACAATCTTCTAAAATTAATATTCTCTAGTTAATCCCTATGATACCGTCTAATCTCTGTGTATGACTACCTCTTTGGCCATCCCATTCCTAGTCCTTGCAACTTATGGGTCCCTAGAACTTCTTTATAATAAATATTCGACACATTCAAAACATATTCTTCAAGACATATTCTTCTGCTCTTAACCTCGCAATATTTAGTATTTTTATTTTATCTATTATTTATTATTACACTAATTCTGGAATTTGGTCCGAGTGTGAGTTGCCAAGTTCACCGCTATAGTATTTGTTATAAAATGCTCAATAGTGGTCGTGCCAAATTGGTTGTGACTCCGTCGAGGTTGGTTGCGGTTCTTTTAATGACTACATGATGATAGTTCACTCAATGCTCAATACATGTTACATAATATTAATCAAGAAATGGAGATCATTAAGATGATATCCTTTAAGTATAATATAAAAAATAAATAAATTTTTTATTGCTTATAAGTTAGACTTGCTTTTATTTTTAATATCATTAAACCATTAATAGGGGCCCGAAATGAAACAAAACACAAATTTCAATGACAAAAAATTTAATCAGGAGTTTCAAATATTTAATTTGATACCTTACTCATTTCTTTTAATTTAAATTAATTAATTAATGACGGTCACTTAATTTCTAGGACTTGGGTATGTTTTTCATGTCTTGCTTGAATAATAAATTCATGTCTCAAACTTGAACAGGGGACCAACAAATAACAAGACAAACATGCAGACTCATGGGAGAGAACAGGGCTTCTGTTTCTGAAAAAGTGGAGCCCTAAAACTAATTCTTGATGAGTAAATGAGTAATAAAAGTTTAAGTAGAAAGGATAAAGTGGGTATAATTAAGGGATGACTAAAGACGAATAAGATGTTGGTTAGCCACAACAAGCTCCTTCAATAGTTTCCTTTCTCCTCCTAATTGTCCATAGCCTCAGGTCACACTACAACTGCCTTGCAACCTGTTGGTCCGTCTGCCACTGCCCAGAATTTCCATTCAGCAGTTTATTTCAATGTCTGGCAGAAGTATCATCAGCTGATCATACGTTTTTGTGATTTTTTATAGTTTGAATAGAGAACAGTTCTAAAAACTTTACCTAGAACAATAAAATATTCAAGTTTATTTTGTCTGTCAGTAATTATCTAAACAGGACCATACGAATGCTAAAGGGTGCCATATTGCCCGTGTTGAGTATTTTTAAGTGTAAATACTATTAATAAAAAGGTAGTTGAATTTCCCACCCCCTTACTGTGGTGAATAAGTGCGACTACTACAGAGCGCGTCTTGGCCGGTTTTCCCTATTTATGGAAGAAAATCCCAGTCTATACTCGGTTGCAAGCTCAGAGGTACTTGTCAGAGTTAAGACCGCTACCTACACAGTTGCGATTTATGTCTAGTAATTTGTATATGCCTTGTGGTCAAGGCGTTCTTGCTTTTAGCATTTGGTCAGATCAATCTGAATGATAACGAACAGGTCATAAAGATTTAAGGAGATCTGTTGCACTTGTGGTGCAAACGAAGAACTCTACACGTGAAGATTCATTTGGCAGTAAACGTAAGTTCCTAATAATTCCAAATTATCCTCAAGACGTTTTCCTTTCGTGCTATAATAGGCATTACTCGCCCATGCATATTGCAGTTATAAAAGGTAGGAATCCTTTACCCATACAGTCCACTTAGCTTAACCTTTGCTCTCTCATATGTGTAATGTTGTATATTTAATTTGGCTTATGTTTCGAGTATGGCGCATACATTTCTAACGCAGGAACACTTCTTTAATTTTTATTGCGCTTGCTTACGGGCCCAATACTTTTATTTACTTTGGGCATGCACATTTCTACCAGATTAGTTTCCTTTTTCTTGCCACATAAGCTAATCCTTACAGTAAGCGTTTAATCCTTACAGTCATTATTAGTTTGTAGTTTATAGGTTAGGGGTTCATGTTAGCCATGAACATGCACATTGACATTCCATATTCGCTGATTGTAACTTCTCTGGTTGTCATAGACATGAAATTATACACTTAACGTCCAAATATAATAAAATTATTGGTCAACCGTTACCCATAATTGATGAAAGTATTATTTGTACACAAAAAAAAGTTCCTTTTTTTCACTCCAACAGATAATAGGTATAAAAAGAGGAGGAAATTGTTAACAATATTGCGATTGCAGTTAACGAACATCCTGTTTGAGCTGTGGAATTCACATTCATAGAATCGCAAGTTCACTACCCAACGACGTGACCCCATTCCCCCAAAATTCCCAATTCCAAACAAAATAATTATGACTTATTTGTTAATCAGTTATTTTAAATTAAAAATAGTGATTAATTAGTAAACACCATCGGAGAAGCATAATAGACATCCCAAGGGAAAGAGTAGGGATAAAATTTAAGAAACACTTAAATTAGTAATTTAACTGCCTCAGTAAATGGGTCATAAATTCAAATAAAAAACACTTACATTGTAATGAGGAGAGACACAATAAAACTAAGTAACTAGAAAAACACAAGAGGCCAAGAAGCTGAAAAGAAAGTTAAGTTCTTCTACAAGCCATAATTAGAGAGCCCTTCAACAGCTTGTAGTGATAAATAAGAACGGTTGGCAAGGAATAGAGGGAGATGTATGAAGATGAAATAAGCCATAACGATTTTGACACTATTTCCTCAAAAAGCTAAAAATTAACTGAATATACAATATCACGTGCCATGCTACAATACCGTTTTTTACACAGTAAGACCGAAACTGGATCCTCAGATGTAGGAAATACATACAACTGGTTCCGTCATGAACGATCGAACTCCTGTTTTAAATTTATGATGTAGGAATCGTTTCAAATTGAGAAAGGCACGTCCAGACTTCAAGAGTAATATAAGCTTCAGATAAATAATAGAAAAATCAAACCACATAGTGTCAGTTGATGTGAGAAAATGCCACTATAGATCTTTTCGCTAGCAAGAAGGCCCAGGAGAAGAATGCCTTCCATGGTTCGCAGGTAACCGCGAGTAACGATATTTTAGAAGAGATTAGGCTAAGACTTTAGAAATCACGAGTGGACCTCAGTCCAACAATTCTGGCTCCTCTTCCCCTGCTTACAAGGAGAAAAACCCTCGTTCTTCACAAATGTAACCTAGTTTTAACTTGAAACTGTGATTACGCATTTCAAAGCCAGGTGAGCTAGAACCCCTTTTTATCCAAAGGAAAATCTAACTCTGATTTAAAAGTGGGCTACAAATTTTAGTGCACGCCATTTCTTTTCTTAACCCATTAATTATCAAAATACATACAATTATAAGTACCACAACTAATAATTATGATCATAGAGACGGTATGCACCGACGAGGGCTCTCAATTTGACTAGGGTATATTTAACAAACTGTACAAAACCCTTCTCCCATAGTTTAAACCCCGTTACTCTCATTTATTTCTAGTTATTGGCAGATACGCTCCGAATTAGGTACTAATACGGTATATTACTTTACAATTAATACAATGGTATTTTTGGCATAATGATTTTATCCCTCCCCCTAAAGCAATGTATTTTTATTTGTTGCCGTTTGTTACAAAATTTAAATTAAAACAGATACTGGTTTAATATTTTGCAAATACGGAGTGAGTTTTAGAATTCACTACGTTAAAGTAATTATTTTATACAAAACTAATCAGAACATATTCTAACAAAATTAATATAAAAAAAAGTTATATGAATATATTTAGAAGTGGCATATTCATGACGCAAGGTACAGAATCTGATATGGGAAAGAAGGACCCTTTTGTCTTATTGACTGACTATACACTGTTTATGAGACAGTCCAGTGAGTGAGCCGGGCAAGGGAGGCTGGGAAGGGTAGGGCCATGTGCTATCGATTCCCCCTCTGCCACTCCCCTATCTCCCCTCCTCAGATCAGTCTGCACCTGATGAATTTAACAATTAGATCGAAACGTCACTCTCATTCTGATATATGAATCTGTCCAGATTTTAACGAACAACAGTTATTACAAAGTCTCGATCATATTCCAATTGGAATCTCCTCTTAAACAAGATTTCTCTAGGACCCGTAGGAGTCGAACCTATGAGAAACCATAATAACATTAATAATATTTTAATTATGGAATGCGTTCCTGGGAGAGTTACTTAAAAAATTAATTATTGTAGGAGAAAATTGACTATGTTTCTGTTTTAAACAAGGGTCACTTAGATTAAAAAAGCACCACCAATTAGGTGAATTCCTGCATGTAAATGAGGAGGTCACCGGTTTTAATCATATAGTAATGTTTCATCTACCATCCCTCAACTAAGACAAGGGCTGAAATTTATAACAACTGAATGCGATGATTATATCGAAATTATGTCTCATCAGCTAAATTACAGGAAACTTTTGATATTTGAGAGAAAAGACCTCCGACGAAGTTTTGGTCATGTTTGTGACGGAGAAGAATGGAGGTGAAGAACCAAGAAGAGGTGTCTACGAGCTTTGCAGTGTGACACCGTAAACTATATAAACATGGGAATCTCATGTGAGCTGGCCACAATGCAAAATGGGTGAGCATGTCTTCCATTAGACATTAGTCTCTCTGACCACCTGAATAGTCCCCGAAGAGAGGGAAGATTGAAGCGTTCGGATCTGGAACTGGACAAAAACAGAAACCAAGTGTTTACTATTGATGGAGTCCAAGACTCCTTAGCTGTCTGTAGTACTATGTTAGAAAGAAGAATATTATCTAGCTATTACTATTACTAATATTATTGCCTTTGATTAATAATTATATTATTGTACAAAAGCTAAAAAGAATGTATATTTCTATAGAAATTGCACACATTATTTTAACATCTAACTTCAATATAGTCCAAATCCTATCTTTCATCTATAGATTGTCTGTAATAGAAAAATCGTACTTAGACAAAGTTCATTCAGTTCAAGTTGATATGCCCAATGGCCATGTCTTCATAAAGCAGACCAATCACCTGACCATGCCCTGTTGAAAGAAGGGTGCTCATTGTCGGCCTCACCGGAGAGTGAGCCAACTATACCTATGTATATTGAGAGAAGCTTTACCAAGCTACAATGCCTTCGCTTATGGAAGTTAATTGTTATTCTTAGTAATTGACTCAGGGATTTGAAATGTATGTGTGAATTTATTTGCTCAAGTATCGGTGGGAATGACATCTTAATGGATGATATACGTTTTTAGCTAACCAAGTGTCTTGTAAAAATAACCTAACTTTCTCCCAATCCAGGATCCAACGAGGACCCATACATATGGCGAAGTATTCGAGTTAACACCGAAACCTCAAATAGCCATTTTAGTCACGAAACATGTGTCGTACCCACAAATACAACGTTTGTAAGACGTGTCTAACCAAAGTTACTTTGAGTATTTCTAACAAGTAGAGTATTAGTAAACAGACTTGAAAAAGTCAATAGCAGTTTGGTGATGTTTTATTAGATCTTCAGACTAATAGTGCTCACAAAACTCTTATAAAGATTAAAGTCACCATATGAAAGATATGAAGAAATAAAACCCACACAAAAGAACATAAGTAATAAATGGCAAATTAAAACAATTAATGAAGAAAAGCAGTGAGGTTAGCCACAATAGCGGTCTGTTCGCTTCCGGCGGTCCTGGCTGCCAATTAGGGACGGTTGGTTGCCGTTCTACCTTTGTAGCCGCCCTTTGGCTATTTATGTTGCTTCCATCCCATATCCCACTTCGTGGCTTGTCTTCTCCACCCTACCTTATAAAAAATAATGTTCATCTATATACAACACTTAGAGCATATCATAGTCCAAAGTTCCTTGTGTAACACATTTGATCCACTTTTATCCTGCCAAAGGGTCTCCACTGCTGTCCGTGCCTTCAATCCATCTTGAATATCTAGTCCACCACCTTTCGATAAAAAGGGCTTCCAGCTCGTTTTGAAATATGCAGGAGATTTTGAATCCGTCAAAACCACTATTAATCTCTCTCAAAACCACATTTAATTTCTCCTCGATGGAGGAAATACTCCTGTGGTATATTTATGAATTTGTACGAACAAAATGTTAGAAACTAACGTCAATTTATAACATTATTGGCCAAGAAATGGAAGAGACTGGGATGAATGGATAAATATAAAACCATTTGTTGAATTAAGACTAACTATTTTCCCTCGTGAGAGACTGAATGTCATGTTAAGTTTCTTAATAACTGAAGATGGATATGGAGTTCACAACCACCATTGACAACCACAGACATTGAGCGAAAATATTTCAAAGTTGAAGTGGTTCTACGACACAACATAAAAGTGCAATTTCACTTACTTCTTGCCTCATTTCTTAAGTGGGCATTCTACTTATTTTTTGGCTTTAAACCTTTATTATTCTATGCTGGTCTATAACAAACTAAGAACCCTAAAATAGACTTACAGCTGATCTATAAATGTAATTTTCACAGGACGTCGTAGATTTATTGAATATCGATGTAACACTAAGGGTGCAATTATTGTACACGGTATTGCAGCATGTAGTAGGAACAAGGGCCCCTAAGAAAGAACAGCTTCAATGTCTTGGGGTGTTTGTGGAAAAATGTCTCTGTAGTCACTTGGCTTATATTAGTGCGGATTACATGCTTATAGCAGTCGGTAATAAATTTTATAACTACTTAACTCTATAATAAATTTAAAAAAAACACTTTTTTCTGAGACGAAATCGATTGCCCCTAAAAACAACAGGAAGCTACAAACATTCGTTTTAACGAACAGAAAATTCTCTACCTAACATTAGTAACAGTAATTACTTTAATGTGGTTAGCTTATAAATAATAAAGGTTTTATATACACATGTTGTGACTTCAATAAACCAACAGCATAGTATTAAACAAAAAAACAAACATAAATGATTGGAATTTCCTAGCGACTAGCCAGGAACATGAGATAAATATAGGAATTATTACTGGGAGAAAGTGAGAGTGAATGGTTGCAGAGATCTGTTAAAATAAGGAATGAATAAAAAAGAGTAATAATAATGATGATGGATTATGAATTGTTAAACTGAAGTGAGAAAAGGAACTAATCAAATTTAGCCTTTAAGATTGTTAGCAAGAAGTTGTCATGCGACGAACATTCATAGCAATTAAGTTTTGCGGCAGGGTCAAGAAAAGAACGGTGTGAAATTGAGATAAGAAGGCGAGAAGAGTGGGGTCTAGTGTTAATAGATTTGATAGCTGTTGTGAGGAGGTTGTAAAGATAAGGTTGGATTTTTATTAATAATAGTACTGAATAGAACGGATTCAGGCAAGTATTACTTAGTAAATAGTACTTGCAAAAGACACAGCTATGCCAACTGGAAGTAGTGATGAGAAATGCAACAGTCCCTAGGCTAAAATCATAGGAAAGAATACATCAGGCGCTTTATAGGATTAGTATTCAGCCTTGTGATACTCACAGAGACACCAAACACCACACAACCATAGTCAGAATAGGGGAAGACAAGAGTGATACCAGAATTTGGGGCACTTGCAATGGAAATTTGATTTCTACAGGAAATTATAACTTCCAAATGTGTATGTTGTGGCCACCTCTTAATTACGAATAATTAGGAGTTCCCCTCTTCTCGGCCCAGAAAATATCTATCTATGTTTCCATATTTTTGTAATAAAGCTTATGACGTCAGGTGGAGAGGGGGAGAAGCTAGTGGGGGAAACAGCCGAAGGTGGGGAACCATCCCCTTCATGGCTGGCCTGGGTGGTCTGAAAAGTTTCCGACTTACCAAAGCTTTTATTTTAGCTTTTATTTCACTAGCTTTTATTTATTTTATTATCATCTTCATGTTGAGGTCGGAAACTTTTCAAACCACCTGTGTATATAACCCGAGCGTCTTAGGGCGGACGGACGCCTTCTAAGATCTTATGGAGTCAGATCAAAACGAATTCAGCTGCCCGCCGACTAGGCCGCCAGGGTGAAAGACCACAGGCCCACCGTCTTATCTCTTTCTTGGCGCTCGCCGGGCGGCGGCTAGAGGTTGTAGCGACCTTAGCCCGCGGTGGGAGCCTCCTCCCCACTTTGGGGATATCCGACAATCTAGACCCGACAGTGTAAAAAGTTCCATTAAAAATCTCTAGGAAGTGAACTCCGCACACTTATTCCTTTCTACACATCCATGTTTTTTTTATTTCCATGAAAGGTTACCATCAAACATTAAACTTAATCTTTAGCTGCTGGAGTGAGATAAAATTTGATTCGAAAGGTTGAAGTCATTTTCATTAATATATCAGAAAATGATAAAACCTAGCTGACTAGTAAATGTTCCAATGAAATTCTCCTCGTCACTCACTACCATCACAGGTTCAAGGAGTGAATCACAAAACTAGTAAGCTGTGACCGATAGAATTTTACATTTAATTAGTTATAACCAATGTAAATTAGCGATAATATAAATTAAGTTGTAGAAATAAGTTATTCAAATAGTTAGTTGATAAGTATTAATGAAGGCATCTATAGTAAAAGGAATGTGCTTACAATGCAAGACTGGCTGTCGCCTTAGGGGGGAAGGCTTTGGTTCCCACGAACGGCAGTGCAGTTGAGTCGATTGTGGTGACGAGTACAGTGACTGAAGTAAATTTTGGACTGGAAAAGGAAGAGAGAGAGAGACGAGATGTGGTACCCAGGTTGGTGGAACTAATTTCAGATTTAATCATACTCAATATCGAATGGGAGAAAATTAGAGCATGATGATTCTGGGAAAAGGGGGCAGAAAGTCTTGCTAATTTTGTAATTAATCTTTAAGTTTTTAGCATTGGGTTTAGTTAAAAGAAACTTAGTTAACTTACTTTTAAGTTAGCCCTTTTTCCGGGGTTTATGATTTAATAATAGTTGTTACGACGAAATATGTTGAATAAATTTTAATTATCTTTTAAAGTATTTATTTTAGTCCAAATTAATTTATTTGTCTTCCCCTAGTTATGTCGATTCCATGTAATATTTCAGGTTCCCCTTTCCTTAGGTAATGCCATTTCCTGTCATTAATATTTTCCCAAATTCCCGTAAACAATTAGGTGGAGAAGAGAGAGAGAAAGACTGGGGTTTACAAAGCATAAAAAACTTATTTGATGGGTTCCCATACACTTCTGACCTGTATATAAAAATATAGGCAAAAGGTATTTCTATTTATTGATTTGAACCTTCATATCGTGTAGCAGTTACGTTAATACTATAACACTGAATAGTCCTCGAGATCCTCGTTCCAAGTGAAAGAACCATTGTTTGTATTTTAATGTACGAGCCACAGAACCCAAATGGCTTTTTCGACCATATTGGAATTGGTCAAAATTATGTTTAGTTGAGTTAATTATTTTTGTCTCAATCATCAATATCCTTGCTACCTTTACTATTATATTTGATTTGATTTTACATCTTTTTTAACTATAATGTTTACCTAATACAGTGGAGTCGCGATCATCTACGGTAATTTGTCATTGAGTGCCCCACGGATCATAACAGAGATATTGAGATTTTGAAATTGAAAACCAGAAGGATAGAAAAAGAAGAAACTTTAATTTAACAATATTAAATTAAATATGAATAATTTTTGTAAAGTAAACAACGTGAATGGACTTAATATTAAAAATATTACAATATAAATTCTTTTTATAATTTGCACTAAATTACGAACGAATGCATTTTGAAAGTTTAGCAAACTAATCGACGAAGGTAAGTGAATTCCACGCGTGCAAATGTATTTTTAACTTACTACAGTCGTTGGGGCCCACGGATAATTCACGAATAAAGCTGTTTTTCAAAATCTAAAATAACTTAAATACTGACAATCAAAACTTTCCTATGTTTTTATGTTTTGCAGTCGCTTTTTATGTATGCAGTAGTATGTAGTATGTATGTATGTAGTGTATTTTATGTCGCTTTACCCGTACAGACATAAGTCAATTTGTATACGCTATAGTCCAAAGTTTTATATTCATAAAGAAAATTTTGATTGACACTTATGAGAATATAAGTGAGAACGTGAGAAAGTGAGAACTCTTTAAGCTGTAACGAAAGTTCCTCGAGGTATCATCAAAGATCGGTGAGGATGGGCGCATGCAAGCCACTTAGGGGACCGATAAGGGAATGGGGTGGGAGTCAACATCATCAGTGTGCTGGCAAACTATAGGATCAATCTTCTTCATCGTCCATGTTAAAGATTAAACAAAACTGACGCGCAGCTACCAAATCATTTTTTTTTATTTTTTTTTTTTTTGCAAAGCATTTACAAGGACAAAGCATTCTACGTAAGAGATCGTGATTTACAATTAACAAGAACAACTGACAATATTGAGTTAAACTGGGCTGCACCCGGTTTATGCGTTGCTTGTTTTACTTTTAAAAGGCACGTTTGATAAACTTAGCAAATGCCTTATTCGAATTGCAAGACTTGACATTACATTTTCCATTTCCTAACCAAAACAATTAACTGATATTTTTAATTGTTCTTCAGCTTATTTGTATACTTTCAATATTTAATTTTTTTTCAACTTTTGTTCTTCTTTTTACATTTGCTGATCACAGATTATTGTTTTTGAGTCATGTTCTGTTCATAAAATTTATATAGGTTTTTATTTTCCAGTCAAAACATAACAAACGTCAGATGTCAAAGTTTTGTTAAGTTGTTGTTGTTGGTTTTAGTGGATAGCTGCGTGTTATCAATAGGAGTTTGTTTAGTCTTCGGGTTTTTATGGGTTATTAATGGCTGTGAAGGTTCCAAGTTATGTTTTCTCTGCGAGTAGCTCTAAATATTTAACTATCTGGTCTGTTAGTGTTCATAGAGCGTCTGCTATATCGGTCGTTAACAGCACCCCTAAGGATTCGACTGATAAATATGTTAAGGAATTATTTTAGGTACTTGGCTGAAACATAAGATTGAATTCCAGTGAACTGATCCTGGTCGGCCAATTGATGACAAACAGCTCCTAGTATATCGTATCCCGCTAAAGTATCCGGATATGATAACATTTCAAGATATAAATGGCTGGAAAACATTTATTGCCCATAAAGAAATCTTGTGTACACATACAGGAGTCAAAAGTTAATCAATATACAAAGGGATCAGATAATGTTGATGGGAGTCAAATGCTTTCTTGAAGTTGAGGAGTGTAAGGATGGTTATTTGTTTAGGTCTTGAGTGGTAAGTACTGATTGCCCCTGATCCTAGTACTTAGCCACAAGGAATATAAGAGATAACTGATTAAGCATGATTTTCAATCGTCACCACTTTTGCCGAAGAGGGCGACAGCGAGGACCCGAGCAGTATTTACTGATGCACCGTAGGAAAGGCTAAGGCCGCCATAAAACTTACGAAATGACCTGTAAATTTTTTTAAATATGAAGATGGAAAATTTGGAATAGAATGAAAAGTGTGAATAAGAAAATTTCCTGAAAAAGAAGAAAAGTCATGTAGAGAGTTTAGGAGTTTGCTATTGTGCTAATGACAGTAATTGGTGTGATCATAGAAGTATTGTTACTGGGAATCGTTGTAGATTGGAATTTAATTAGACTTTCTCGTTTCAAAGTTTCTCTAGAAATACCAAAATTTCGTTTTAAAAATTACCTATTATAGGGAAGCTAAAAGTGCTTAGGGAGGTATTCAAGTTGAGTAGAGGAGTAAGAGTAGATGTTCATCACATGTAAATGCAAGAAAGGTAAACTTGTATTAAAACTTGAAAATGCAGCTCAACAAGTAGGACTGACAACCAACGAATTTACCGTATCAAAAGCATAAGTGTTCACATCACGAAACACATAGAAAATAGGCTCTAAATGTCCAACACTACGTTCCTTTAATTACCTATGGATCCATAGTGGCTTCATTAAGCTGTATGCTAGCAGGATTCGACCAGATAATATACAATGTAAACATCCTTAATAAAAGACTTCAGCTCTAAAATGTCAAACTGACGGTCTATAATAATAATAGTCTAACCTATGTACAGCTGTGAGACCACTATCTATTACAAACACTCGAAAACAGAATCCAAGTGTTGAGAAAAAAAGTCTCCAGAGGACGCTTTCTGACTTTCCAGAAATGGTAGAATCAACGATGCTGATTCGCCAAGGAAATATCCATAGTAAAAAACAGCATCATCGATGAAAGCAATGAAAAAAATCTATAATAGGCTGGATACGCACTTGGATATGGCCCAAGGTATTCTCCGTGAGAAACCATGGAAGAATATGATGCTGCATGCAGTTGGAGAGAGACAGAGGCTGAGATTTTGGGTCACAGTAAGGAAGGATTCAGTGGAGTAGCACTTCAAGTCTGGATGCTATGGAGAAGTGGTAGTGTAGCAGTGCACCATATCATATAGCGTAATGCAGCAAGTGTAAAAGAGAAAGGTCTTGAGACATAAATAACGTCAGCACTAGTAGTGAGGAATAATTTAGAGCGATTGACAGTGATACAGACATTATTTCTCACTTCGAATACGGACGACAAAGTTGGACCATGTGGAAAAGATACACATTGAGAAACCTAGTGTATAACTGTTCCCTGAGGCAGAAAGTAATAGAAAGAATGCGAACGAATAAATATGTTAAAACAATTTTAAGTGGAAATAATTAAAATATATAAAACATTCGACTAATAATACAAAATCGCCAAATATATCACATAAACATTTAATTGCATAAATTTAGTCAGCTGTTTAGTTTTCATCTTTTTAGCCTCGCGTGTGCGTTCCATGTCAGCCGTTTGTCAAGATGAGACCCCAAGTACCGTACTATATCGGATACAGGGAGAGGAATGGATTAAAAAAAAAGTAGTGGTCTTGTGGCAGAGGGTGAAGGTAACATTTTGCTTCATTAACGTTGATCCATCATTGGTTGCACCAATACTCGATCTCATCAAGATGTTTTTGAAGGTTATGGGATGCTGTTGGATCGCCCCAAGGGCGGAGGAAGCCCGCCGCGGGCTAGGGTCTCTACGACCCGGCCGATGTCCGACGAGCGCCAAGAAAGCGATAAAATGGGTGGACCTGCGGTCTTTGACCTTTGCTGGATGCCTAATCGGCGGGTAGCCTTATTTGTATTGATCTGACTTCATAAGATCTTAGAAGGTGTGCCCCGACAGTACAATATGTTCAGGAGAAGAGGGACAGGGCGGGTATCATAGGTAGTTTACGTGGTCTTGGAATGACCACGAATTTACACTCGGTATCTAAGGGTAAACGAAAACCAGCCAAATCCCAAAGGGGAATGTGAACCGGAACGGGGCAGACTGAATCGCTGAGGGAGACGATACTAGGTAAAGTTTGTAGGACCCCAGTGTACCGTCGTCCCCGTGGAGGAGGTCTCTTTTAACGGGATGCTAGTTTTAACGAAACGAAGGCAGAGAATCCCACTAGGAAGGAGTGGGGTCTGACAACGGCGGATTAAAACATAGCGAGGTTAGGAAAGAGAAATGTAGAGGTAGTTGAATAAGAAAGCCATGGTTCCAGTAGAGCAGCAAGCGCCAGTGGCGAGAGATAGAGAGTATTCTTCAGGTGCCGGGTTCCGAGAGTCTGGCAAATGCCCCAAATCTGGGCCTTATATAGGCAGGTCAGAGGCTGGGCCTCACCCGCGCTCCTAGTGGGCTTCAGCTGTTTCATGCACTAGTTTCCCCCTCTCTTAACTGACACTTAACGTTTTTATTATTAAAATATAGAAAACATAGGTAGATATTTTCTGGACCGAGAAGAGGGGAACTTCTATTTATTCGTGGTGAAGAAGTGGTCCAACAGATGCTATATCAGGGTCTGGGTGGGATGACAAGACTGCAGTTTCATCTGAAAATGTGGCCAAGAAGGCATTTGTGTAGAGGGAACTTTAGCGGTGTATAGATTACAGAGGATAGGACCCAGGAAACTGCCCTGTGGAACTGCTGCTTTTATGGGATATTAGTTAGAATATTCTAAACCACAGCGAACTTGGAAGAAGCAGTTTAAAAGATAGGACTTTAGGATTAGGAAAAGGCTCTGTGGTAAGTATCTTTTGAGCTAGTAAAGCAGGTCTGCGTGCCAGACCCTGTAAAAAGCTTGAGCTATGTCCAGGAAGGCAGCAGTGCAGTACTGTTTGGTATCAAGGGCTGAAGATAAGTGATCAACAACAGGAAGGCCTTGTCGAGCAGTGGAATGTCATTGACGGAAACCAAACTGGTGAGTAGGATAAAGGTTTGTGGATTAGACAGTTGGAAGTAGAAGTTTTAATAGGAGTTTTTCAAATATACTTGAGAGGATAGGGAGTAGGCTAATTGGGTGGTAAGATGAGGCGTCGTTGGGTGGTTTACCGGGTTTGGCGAATAGGGCAATGATGGAATGTTTCAGAGGAGAGGAAAGTGTGTCGTTAGGATAATGCAATTATAAATGTAGGTTAGGAAGATTATGGCTTTAGGAAGGATTTGAGGAGTAAGGAGATCCAGGGGATTTTTGGTAAGGTAAGTTTTTCTGAAGGTATTTGACCTCAGAGGGGTTAACGGATTTTGGCGGAAGTGAGAAAGGGATAGGTGAAGTCTTCAAGGAAATCTTCAACAGTTTTGCCATGAGTGTGGTTATGATGAGAAAGGTGAAGTGTGAAAGTATGGGAAAGATGCAGACCAAAGCTTCTAAATTATAGATTTAAAATACCCCAATTTTGTGAAATGGTTAATAACTTGAAACAGAATAAAATATATATAAACGGTAATAGAATTAAAAATTTAGAAATTAAATCGATAATTCAAAATCAATAAATATGAAGTAAGTAAAAATGTTTGTGTGATTAGATAAACCTTGCTTACCTTCATGAAAACTGCATCCTACGAAAATCCGGTGATGTCCATGTTTAGTTCCATTTTCTCCTGAAAAATTATATTCCATTAATAATTATGTAGAAAGGTGTTAAAGATGAATTAATATATTCAATGATGATGATTTATTTCAGGAAAGTAAGTAATAGGACTAATCATTTGAGAAGGTATACCATGAATTTTCATTTATACTGCAATTATTACTGTAAATTTCGAACATGGCTAATGTTAAAACTGTCCTTGATAGATAATACCTAAGTAATCGTAGTGCCAACCACTCACTCCCTCCTGAGCGCAATCAACCAACTACACTGACAGTGTGACCTACCTCATCTTGAAGTATTACACCATGGGTCTAATCTAGTTTTAATTAATCTAGCCAGGGTAGGAATGCTTAATACATTTAGTGAATCAACCACGAAAACAAATCTAGCTCTTCCAACTGAGAATCGAACTCTTCTCTCGAATGACTCGCTATCCAATATACAAAACAAATTAATCTTAATTATAGTCAGAAAATAGTCTGTATTTTTTTTCTCCTCACTCGGTATTGTTATTTAATATACCTCTAACAGTTTTTTTTGTGATATTATCAATCGTATACAAAAACTAAACATTTAACAAATAAGCTAAATGTTTTACTAGCAATTTAACATTTAAATGGGAAGTAGTATTTGTAGTAATATTCCTCTGAGGTGTAGTTTTTACGAAAAATACGAATGTTTTTAAACAGGCCAATCGATTCTTCGAAACATCGCGGATATTAATACAAAAGTTTTTGGACCACATTTATAAGGTCGTTATAATTTTTAGCTATCAAATCAAAAAGTACTAATTTTTAAAGAAAGAAAATAGATTTTTTAAAAGTTTTTGTTATATATATTTTGTATTTATTGTATTTAACTTATTTGATATCTAAGGATCAATGAATGGGGTCACTATTTTGTCCTATGCACGTCAATAAACTTCCTCTCACATCTATTGACTAACACGCCTCCTCCAGACTTTTATTTCTAAGCTTTCAAGAATTTTCCAAACCCAAATCTCCCAGAGTTACCCAAGAAGTAATGTTACTTTTCTCCTCGTGATTAAGGAATTATTAAAGACGGTAAGGCGAAGATATCCCAAAAATTAAATTCCAATGGGTTTTGGTCAATATTTTAGCAATTAGTTGCGATGGTCGGTAAAAGGACTTAAGTACTGCTTAAGTCACCATAGTCGATCAATAAATAATAAATATATATGATAAGCAAAAGAACATTCTGGTGACTGTCAAGTTAGCCCTGCCTTATGCTAATTTTGTTGCAAAATCACCACATTATAATCCTTAAACCATATTTCTTTCTTTTCGTCGTTTCGTAAGTAATAAAATATAAGCTTCACTGCGGACTTCATTAGAGCATCACAGCATCGTCGAATTAATAAAACGTAACCTATAAATTAAAATAGTAATTAATATTCACAAACCATTTATACATATATACACAAATATTAAATTATGCGCACATAAAGTATAAACAAACACTCTTAACGGTCAAATAAAATATACAATTTAAGTCCATTAGACTGATAAAAATTCTTATTTTTAACGCTAAGTATGATTATGAGTCGAAAACTCTTTGCAAAATGCAATAACTTTATGGGCAGACCAGAGGTTTTGTTCATTGTATTTTTCTTATGTTTCAGTGTTTTTTTACCATGTTAGCTTTTTCCTACACGACAATAATTCATTCCTAGCGTGATTATATATCTTAAAATATTGGCTTCTTCGTTCATAGATACAATTTTCGCTTGGTTATGTATCTCCACAACCAAGACATTTCTAAACACGATACTCACAATGTAGTTATAATTACAGTATGCCCTGCCTACTAATAGTCCAGGTTTCATACTTTGCAGCATTAGACTAGTCGAATCGGTGCCATCCAACAAAATCTTGGTTGTTCTTGTCAATACATTATGTTTAAACTGTGAACAAAACAGGATTTGCTACCATGATTCTGTTTTGGTTTGTGCGCGTGCGTAATTTTTTTTTCTCCCCCATATCCTCTTGTTAAAATTTACACAGATGTATAGTACAAATTATAGATTCTCAAGCAAATTTAAACAGTTAACAATTTACTTTTTTTATTTCTTGTAGCTTGGCTACATTATATACAGGTTCTAATATATAAAATGATAATGCTCTGTAATGTACAAAGTATAATGATGTACATTATACATGAATGAACTAAATTTACTAAAGGTGATGGAGCTCACCTTTTTTATCAATTCTAAATTTAATTGGCAGCCCGAGTATTTATATTAGACTATTTCAAACCGATGTGAGCCAAATATGGCTTTGGTTTTGGCTGCATTTACTTATTCTAGAGCAAGTAATGCTTCCTGAACAGCCAGCGTAAGTCGTCAAGGTCAGCAGTGAAATACAGTATTTGGATTTTTTTTAGTTTTTACAGAAATGTCGCAAAGATTTGGACCTTATTGATCTTTCAATTGACATGCCATAAGACCTCCTGCTCCACTCTACCTTCCAACCCGAATTCCTCAGAAAACCCACCATGAATTCGGGTAAGACTAGCTCAGTTAATAATTATTAATAACATTGGCATCTTTACCCCAATATGCAATGTCAATATAAAAACGATATACCCGTATATATTCAAAACCTATATAAATATGGAATATTTTCATATAATGGCGTAGAACAGGCAGACTAGCTTTCGTTAGCTTAAATGGTGTCATTGCGGTCAGCACCCGTCATCATATAGTTCTCATTTTTGATACAGTTATTGAGGTAGTGTCCTTTGTGAGTTATTAAAAGTCCCCGATGGTTGGGGTGTGCTCGAGGGGGAGTGGTTTAAAGTTAATTTTTTGGGGTTTTCTCAAATCTATCAAACTAACTAGTAATTTTTTTAAAAAAAATCAGAAAAAAAAAATCACTTGCTTTAACTTTAATAAAAAATTAAAGTACACAAAATTGCCAATAGTATTTTTTTATTCGTTTTTTCCGCTGAGCCAATAATTTAGGAGATAACGAGGGTTAAAAAAAAGAAATTTTCATCAATAAACTATTTAGTTCATGCTGATGTGTTACCGATGTTGTTATATGCTTCTATGTCTTATGCATAGAAGGATTGTCACTTTACCTAGGATTGGTGCATTTATTAAAAAGCTTTTGATTTGCTCAATATTACCTTATCCCTTTTTTTTTGTTCTCATAAATAAACAAAAATTATGGAAATTCCTATTTTCAACCCGCTCTATTTCCTAAGCCATTGACACAAAGGGAAAAATGAATAAAAACATTAATTTTTATAGGCAATTTTATGTAATTCAATTTGGTTTATAAAATTATTTTAGCTAAAATCACTATTTTACGAGATATTTGAGAAAAACCAAAAAACATTACCTTTACACCTCCCCACCCTTGATGACTAGTAGTATGCTGTACAGCACACTGCACAACTACACCAATCAGAACTAGATGATAAATATTTTTTCTTCTTTACGACTATAAGAGAGTTTAACTAAAGAGAATTCATAAAACGATGATAAAACTCACTCGGGCAGGAATAACTCAGTTGGTATAGCTATTGAGATATTAGGTCCCAGGTTCGAGCCTCGACTAATCTTTTCTTTGATTAATAGTTATTAATGATCAAATAACGCAAAAATAATTAAAAACGAGGTTTAGAAAATAAATTTTTAATTAAAAAATTACCCAACTTAACGATTTTACATATCCCAGGATAGACATCGAGCAGGTCTCACACGAACTAAATGGTTAAAATATATATTAACATCTTCTAGGCTTAAATTTCCGTAGGAATGGATAAATATTAACCAATATCTAATCTTTATGAATCATATAGTCGGCGAAATACGGAAATTAGATGTTTCAGATCAATTAAATCATTAATACTACGTCTATCGTACTATAGCAGGCAAGAAGTCTTTCTAAAATAAAATCTCTACACTCCATCATGGCAACTATACTGCTCACTTAAGTGGTCACACAGCTGGGATAGTCAAACTACCGATGCAAAAATTAAAATTTGAAGAGCCTAGTTGGCGTTAGATCGCCTACCACGCTATACACTACCAATCTATACACAACTTTTTTAATAAAATAACGAGTTTCAATCGCGTGAAAACAGACACCAAAAGGTAAGGTAGGTACTAAAACAAAATCACGACAGTCAAAATGTCAATTAATCAATTATCAGCACAAGATGAGCTGTGCGTTAGCTTTTTTGGTTGCAATTTTCTTTCACATTTTTATTCGACATGCCTACGTCCACCATATGTATGAAAATTAAAATTTCTTCAAAATAAACCGATGCTAGTTGCCAGATTCGTCTAGGTTAAATTTAATATTCATCGTGCATTTTCTTCGGGGAATTCATCACACACTGATATTATTGTTAGGAAAATATGTATATCTTACTTTATAGTCAAGAAAATATTGAAAGATGTTGTATTCATCAACAATACCTGCCTACAAATCGATATTTTACTACACACACTAGCAGTTTGAGTAACTCACGCTGCAAGAGGAGTAAAATGCTACAAAACAAACATCTAGTAGAAGTTATTGAACTACAATTGAAGTACAAACTGGCTACCGATGACTGGATGTGCACTCATTAGATGTCATAAACTTGTTTTGTGTATTATTTAATGGCCCACTGCCTGGCAATCCTCTGATCACCCTCGAATTGTTGAGATTCAAACGTCGGAGAGAACTCTCGACGATAGTAGATGCTTAACCGAATTTCGTCAAGTTTTATTTATATTCCCCTGCGTCCAGTCATTATATATTGTTCAAAATATATACTACATACAATACAGAGCTATTAAATATATCCTTAACATTATGATCAATTAAGCAAGGGTCAAAAGTTTCTTAGAAATTACTTTTCTTCAACAATAGGGAAAATGAGGACTTTAATTACGTGGCTTTTGAGCTGGGCCTTGAGAAACAAGTAGGGCAATGAATAAACTACTTAATTAATAGATGATGTAGAGTATATATTTTAAAAAATTGAGGTAAATGGTCTCACATTCAGTCACGAACACTACAGCAGAACAAACATACTAACAGGCAGAAGAAAGATGGTTACTCCTCATCTCTTTAATAGTCGAGGCTCTCCCTTAGGTTCCGTCAATAAATCTCAGTAGGTTCAATCAAAGGTATTGACGAAAATAGTAGACACTTTATTTTACATCAATAACTACACGCTCCACAATGACCTCAACAGCCCTCTAACATAATAAACCCTTTGCCAAACGACTAAAAAACATCACATACCCTCTCTAACGCAAACCCTTGAACTCCCACCCCCACAGCTTCTATGAGCAGACCTAACAGGCCTATGTACTTCACGTTTTTTTTTCAGCCATCTTGTTACGAATCGTATTGGTTGTTAAGTAGTTTTTGTAATACTTATTATAGTATTGTTACTTATTATTAGTAATTAACAATTATAACATGTAAATAACTAGATAATAGATAATAGATCAAATTCCGCGCTATTTTTTTGGTTTAGAAAATATAAGAAACACTGATTATTAACTAAAGTTTTATTTGTTTTCCACCCGTCTACATTTGGTTATCGTACTTTACAAAAACAAATCAGCATATTTCAAGAAGTCGTGGTCAGGTAATCATGGTTTGTACCATGTTAACGACCGCTATCGTAGACAAACACACAAACAGGCAGGGAGGTAGAGGAAACACGACCACCTTGTACTCATAGGAAACTACTGCCTCTCCCTTCGTGCTGATATGAAGTAATGTAAGAATGGAGTGGCACATACGAACATTAAATGCCTTCTTGTAGCAAAAAACAAAAAAAATATATATATTTATATTGGATGTATATATATAGAGAGAGATAAGCGAGTTTATAAGCTCCTTTACTTCACATTGTCTGACAAAATAAATGAACTACAAGGACATTACAATTCAAATTAAATCCACTTCACATTTACATGGGAAATTCAGTTGATTAACATAGTTGCTATGTGGTATGGTACATAAGAGATGACTATAAAGAATCAACAGCAAAAATATGCAACAACAAACAAAAATGAATAGAGATGAAACAAATAAATAAAAAAAACGGAGAATGTTGCTGAGGGTGAATGGAAAATAAATAAACAGAATAATAAACATGCATTATTATATTTGATGGAGATAAGGAACTAGTAAGGTCTAGCTAGATTGGGAAAGTTGATGAACGCCGAAAATCGATGGTAATATAGTTCTAAAGGTTTGTGGCACGGATAAGAAAAGAACGGTCAAATAGAGGAGTTTGTGAGAAAGGGAATAAAAGTTGAAAGGGTGGGATATAGTATTGCGGGGTTTGATTGCTGATTTAAATTGGAGATGGCTTTAAAGATAAGGAGACTTTTTAGTCAGGATAGTATTGAAGAGGAGGGATTTATCGAAGGAATAGTGATAGGTGGAAGCGTACAGCAATCCTAACTAATCCAAGTATTACTTGGAAATGCGACAATCCCTGGAAATAACCAAGTATAAATCTAAGAAAACAATTCATCAGCCACTTTAACTTCCAGATCCCTAGAGAGAAAACCAGGTGACGGTGCATATGTAATTGAAGGAGATGTCAGAATCGATTGAGCAGTTTAAGGGTAGAAATGGATCGGCGGGTTATTTGAGAAATGTGGTCTTTCTAGGATTGGGGACTGGCCAGTGCCCAAACCTAAATTTTTGACTGAAATAAAGAATTGGATAGGTTATATGGACGAGCATTGATAGTGAAGGTGGAAATATCATTTAGAGGAATGAACTTAAACTAATGATGATTGCCTTGGATTTCTTTGAAATGAAGATTAGGGATTAAGGGTCCCAGACTTCGATTCGGTCTAGGCCTTCCTGAATCAATAGGGAGATGAATTGGGGCTGACTAGGAGGGAAGGATTGAGAAATTTGGATGTCATCCATAGGTGAAATGAGGAGTAATGGATATGTATATGGAGGTCATCGATATAGCCACAGAAAAGGAATGGCGAAATAGATGAACCATGGCAGCGAAAGACAATAAAAGGGGTTGGTATGGAGGTTGATGAGAGATGAGTACTACCTGGGAACGATTAGAGATGAATTCCTAGCCAGCTGACGGTACTTTAAGAAAAGTACATCGGTACTAGTTTCAATCGAATTCCTTGGAAAAGTCTAAGAGGATAAGGATAGATATTTGTTGAAATTCAATAGCGGATTGGAGGGATTGCTCGATTTTGCAGAGAGTTGATGAAAGGGGTGGAAAATCTTGGCCAGAAGCCAGATTGTAGGGGATTTAAACGTGCTTCTAGAAATCAGGAAATTGAACAAATCTTTGGAGGGTTTTATAAAGGTTAGAGAGAATGGGTGTGGGGTCCTGTAGTCTTTGGGGGAGGTGGGGTTATGAACTATATTTAATGGAAGAACATATGCTCTCTCTATTCCAGGAAAAGGTAAATGTGAACTTTTGGAGAGAAAAATTATAAATATGAAGCAAGGGGACGGCAGAGCTTCAGGAATTTCACGGGAGTGTCATCTTGACCGAATTGATTTCATAATTGACAAAGTGAGGAAGGAAGGAGAAATGTGAAAGACAAAGAAAATTTTCTGGTTGGTGTTAGCTAAACTGGAGGGATGGAGTTGCGATGAAAACTTTGGGTTGGACAGAAAGTGAGAATTAAGGTCATTGGGAGAAATATGGCAAGCTGGAGAGCTGCTGTAAATAACTATTATAAACTAATACGTCATGCAGTTGATCCAGTAATATTAGTTAAAAATAGTTTTTCTAATCAATTTTATCATTTATCAACACGTATTAAGAGTCATTTATATTATTAAAAGTGTAAATACAATTAAATAATTGTATCAATATTTTTTCTTCATAATTATTTAGTGAGAAATATTTTGTCATTGGCTTATTTATATATAATTATTAGTCTAAATAATATAGTGTAGTATTAAGTTATGTATTATCCAGAGGAATAGATTTTTGAACTATGCGCAATATACTCTAGGGAGATTTATGACTATTTGATGATTGGGGGGGGATTAATTTTTTAGTGGACAGTCGAGCTTGGAGAGTCGAAGAGTCACGATGTGTCTATGGGAGTAGTGATTACGAGAAGGTCATTCGGTTAGAGAGTTACTTTCTGGTCGTGAATCTGGATGATACTTCGCGGATCCGATGGGAAATTCATGGAAAGAAGATCCGCCAAAAGGATTCTACGGAGAACTTCAATCCATTGTCATCAACATTAACTCCAAGAGAATACGTTGTATTATTATCCTCATGCGAATTCATAACAATAGCAGAATTTTAATGATAAAACAATAGTATTTCCCATTAAGTAGAAAATTAATTTTCAATAATTTAACATATAAATATCTTTATAATATTTTTCTTTTTACAAAACTTAATCCAGTTAACAATCAAAATTATCCAGTACAGTAAATTTCTATCCTATTTGAATAAATATGCATGCATTTTGTACGGTTTGATTTCGTGATTAGTTAGAAATAAAACACTAGAATATCAAACTTGCCAATTGTATTCCTTGAAATCCAATAAAAAAAACATTCTATTCAAGAATCACCATTTAGTAAAAATAAGCAACAACTTATTATTCTCTTCAAGAATAATTATTGGTATAAATGGATTTTAATAATTATAGAACATTCCTGTGAATGAGTCAGTGGTTTATTGTGTAGCTGGATTAAAAGGGGCATACTCATACACGCAAGCCGGGCGTTGATACGGAGTCAACAACCAATCATTGAAGGGTTCAGGCAAGTAAAAGGTAATTAATAAGATGCTAAATAATAACAATTTAATTTCATACTGACTAAAGGAATGTATCAATGAGCAGTGATGTAAAGGTGTATGGAGGTCGTTGATGTAGACAAAGAAAAGAAATGTCGAAACAGATGAACCTTGTGCTACACCGGAAGTGTAGCTATAACATATATATTATTTGTCAAGTACAAGACTTCCTGAGCGATTATGAAACAAATAATTATAACGGATGCAAACAATTTTTTTTTTTTTTATTTCATACTGAAATGTCTTTTCGAGATAAATATGAATAATTGTTACTGTCGTAAGCTACCGTCGTAGTTTTTGACAAAAACAAACAACAGTCTGTTGATTTTTAGGGTTCCGTTTGGTTTCCAACCCTTTCTCTTCTGTCAAAGGTCCCCTGTTTGACATGAAATTCCGTGTGGATATTCTATTTAATTACATCAGGGCATAAAAAATATGTATATAAAAATTATTTTAAGAATCATTGATTAATTATTAAATTAAGAAAATTTAATATCATTAATATTATATTTTAATATTGCGCTATTACAAAATCAATAAGAATATCATTAAAGTCGCGTTTGGAACTTTAACTTGTTAAAGTTAACCCATGTTTGTCTCGAAGGCATGATAGTCTGTCCCCCGTTTGGTGTCCCAATAATATTTAAAATAAACGATAAAGAGTTAATTAATATTTAATAACCAAAATACAATCACATGAGTAAGGTACCATTTTAATAATCTTAATATATTGGCCGCACACTAATATTATCAAATCAAATTATAATCAATATTATCAAATACACACCAATATAACACGTTGGGGACTTTAATCTAATATTATTGCCAAAACTCATTAAAATCAGATTAATGGCAAAACAAATTATAATAATGTTTACATAAAACAACTGAAGCCGTGGTGTCAAACTCTCATATAAATTAATAATAAGTTTTGGAGAAACATTTTTTTAACATAAATATTAATAAAAACAATTCAATGAAAATTAGGAGATTATTCAACGAGAGTTAGTATGATAGTATGGCCGTCGAAACTCTTAATTGTGTCATACGGTACACTTAACTAATTTGTTTTCATATATGACTCACCTCACTTTAAAATCCCAAGTCAATTCTATAAGATTACTATTATAAAATATCAACTATTAAAATAATAACAAAGTCATAGAAAGACTAAGCCCTACTCACACCCTAAGAATTAGAAACACCCCTAATCTACAAAAAGATATCCGTCTAACCATTGTGATTTACAGAATATAATTTCATATCAAACAAGTAAAACTTTAAAATTTTCTTCGAATTTCAAAACAGTCAAATGTATCAAACATTTTCGGTGCCTAAAAATTGGTTAGTTTTTATTGCAAGCCTTCGTTATCAATCCATAAGCATAACTTGCTTACATTTAAATAATATAAAACATGAATATTAATGTTTCGTTTTTATTATGTAAGAAACTCTTGATTTCACTGTTGTGTGTGTGTCTGTCTCCTTGTCTGCTCTGGCCACTGTGAGTCCCTTGTTCTACTTTGAGGGATTAAATTGTACTTGGAGGTTTAAATTGATGATCCGAGGACATGAATGACACCACTCCAATTGATTCGGTGAATAAATATATTTATATCATATTGCGTTGGGATTTCAAAGATTTTAACGTCTCGATTAATGTAAGTTTAATTAATATTTTGAATTTTTTATCTGTAAAACTGGCATTAAAATTTGAGCTCACAACGTTTTTTTAATGAACCCGTTCATTGTGAAATACATCACACATCAAACATTTTTTTTTAACAATGTAACCTTAATATTTTCAATCGGAAACGCCAGATGGTGACTGCATAAGATAGTAAAAAATAAATCTGCCCGTTTATTCTCAAATATGGTAACAGAATTAATTTGCAAGTGGTTTCAAGGATCATTTTCCTCACAAAATGTTTTATTTTTCTGCAGCTGGCGCACAAAACTTACACAATGACAGAAAAACCAGCCACTAGCCTGACTAGTACCATGGTCATCATTGACTGTGCTATGTTGGTTGTACACATTCCGGGTTATACACCTCCAGCAGATATCACTGCTGCTTTATTTTCAGGCAGTCGGAAATGTGACTAAAGGTGGGATGGCCTGTCAATGTACGTGTCAGGATGTCCTTGTAAGCTGTTATGGAATGCACGGTATCTCTCTGTAGTATTGCAGCATGTAATATTCGGAGTTTGATGTATATATTGGAATGCTTGAAATTCCAGAATATAGTGCACTTGGAGGAAGCATATAGAGGTTATGCCCATAACTCGAATCATCTTCAAAAATGAAAAATATTCAAAGATATTTAGGAAAAAGCGTTACAATTTTAAATAGATGAAATGCCTTTGTTGTTGCATATATAAAACAAGGATAACATTCCTGATCTATTTAACGTATATTTTTGTGAAACCATTTTTTTTTTATCATGGTGTAAATAAAAAGTAATGACATTGAGAGTTTACTGATGTACTTATGTCTGCTTTATGTATTATCATTTTTGTATAGCTTCATAACTTCAAAATTTAAATATAATTATTAGTATTTTTGGAACGATGGTTGGGACTATTCTTATTAATAAATTAACACCTCTCTATTGTCTATCCACAATTTGCACACATAATATTAGCGCTTTTGGTGACTTCGCTGTCATTTTTAAGTTTGTTATTAATTAAATTAGTAGAATAGGAAGTTAAATTGTAAAGTTTAAACAATGCCTACTATTCTTATGAGGTCGTATATGTTACTACTCACTGTTTAGCTATTCATTTTATATTAATTTAATCATAAGAAACTTTAAAATCTTTTTGTAGCCAACGAAACGTATCATAATAAAATAAATTGTTGGCAGACAAGAGTTAAGTATTCATTTAATATTAGTGGTATTGTCAAATAAAACAGTGCCTGCTACAAACCAATTTTAAACAGAACAATGTAGCCATCGGAGAAGGGGCGTTTAAAAGATTCACTGATAAATTATAAATAAATGGATAAATGTATACCATACGTGCGATTGCTAGCGGTGTAACAGTGTCAGACAGCGTATCCCACTTCTAAATGAGCAAAAACTAACTATTAAATTTCCCGAAAGGAGTACAGATGAGTGTTTTCGTCGAACGATTACAATCGGGCTATGGGACGAGGAGGGCGTTGTAGCTGTGGTCCATGGCCCGGAGGCTGTGTTGAGATCCTGTTCTCCACGAGCTGTGCACCGGCCGACTATTTTACAACTACACAGAAGCAGTTAGCGAGAACAGATACAAGTAGAAGGCTAGATGCTAGAACAGGTAGGGCCTAGATCAGGTAATAGCTAGATATTAGGTACAACAGGTCTGAAAGTTACCTGGCGAGGACCGGAGCGGACAGAGGGCGCCCAGGGACTGGATGCAAGGGCCGCCCCCACCCAGCCACAGCCCGCATTGATCGCCGCTCCCTGTCTTTGCTTCCTCCTTCTCATCTGTCCCTCCTCTCCCGATTAGGTTGCCACAATTACATTTCACCTAATTTCCTCCTAGGAAATGCCTCATAGCGATCCCGTGGGGTATACGCCCGGCCGGCAATCTTTTATAGGGACCACCCCTAGCCCGGTATATGGGGGTGAATCATAAAAAAAACCGATATGAGACAGACGCTGTGTTCGTACGAGTTATAGTCCTGTTTAAAGGGAGAGTATGTACTTTTTAATAGAAGAAAATCTTTATTCTGGGACCATGCCCTCTATGAATAACAATAATCCACAAATAAATAAATGCAGCTCTGGTAAAAAAAGCAAAAAAACAATACATCCCATAGAGAGAGAAAATAAAATAATAATAAAAAACAAAAAGGTAAATCTCAAATTAAAAAATATCATTCAAGAATTAGCCTAAATATAAAATAAGAACAAAAGTGTAATTTACAACAAAATTCTTATTAGAAAAAACAAGTGGGAAAATTAATAGTAATAAAGTTAAATACATAAATCTGTGGTGTTAGGATAAAAGGTATTTAACCCCTTTTGCCTTAGCGCCACAGAAATATTAGTGGCTTATTTTTTAAAAGGTTGCAACTAAGGGCATATCAACAGAACAGTTAAATATCTGTAATCGTTTATAGGTTAATGAAATAATTTGATAGTAATGTTAAAAAAGAAAAGAAAGAACCTATATTAGCATGCCTACTTACGGGATAAATGCTCCTTGCAGCTTGGTCTTCAGTCCTGGCAATGTAAGGAGCACTTGGCTGGAATATGCCTGTATGCCTGTATGAATATGATACACTGGAATATGTGTATCCACACCAAAACGGTCCGGGTCTGTTGGTAGAGTCATGTGATTTGGGCATGTTTTGGCTACGCTATAAAACGTTTATTTGTTTAATTTCTCTTTTTCATCGAGCTTTATGTTCAGAATTCGATGAACATCATCCTTGGAGTAACTATTCACCGTTGATATATGTTCTTATATATCAGTATTTTAATTCTTCGTCACACTTATGCGGGCTAAGAGGTACCATGAATAATCTGGCCACAAGAGAATAGAAAATTACCGACTTGAAAAGAGTAAATGTGGAGTGCTATGTATTAAATGGAGGGTTTCCTGTAAATGTTGAATTTATTTTAATTATTCGATTTGTTGTGGTTACGCCCGGATAGTTTATAAAGCCACTAATTTCAATTTATTTAGTTACTTTAGTTCAAATTGTTTAGTAGCTACTATTGTCGTTTATTGTCTTCAAGTAAACGAATACTATCCTATTTCGTTCCTTCGACACACCTTAGCATGTCGTCAACGCAACACACCCAGTATTTTATTTTGTTTCTAACGAATTTTTGGTGGTCATAATGTACTTAATCTCTAAATAGTTCAAGTGTATTTCCCAAGAACTATAGTGCACATACTGTGAAAACAAAAAAGTTGGGACCCGTAGCTTGTGGATAAAGTAATTACATTTGAAGTAGAAGATTTCCCATGGGTAATCCTGGTAGGCCGAGACTATGAACATATAAACTGATTGATGTAATCAATGAAGAATAAGAAGCACAATGGTCCGAAAAACAAAGAAAGCAAGATTTCATTTAATAATATTTAATATTAATAATAATTTATCGTAGCCTAGATTTCGATTTGAGGTAAATATATGATTTCTCAGATCTTGGATTGGTGGGAGTTGCAATGCTTTAAAGAACAGGTATTTAATGAAGCAGAATAGAATAGCAAGAAGGAGGGCTCCCTCGACACAGCCTGTACACTACCAATGTTCACGCCAGGATGAATCCAGTGGGCCTTCCAACAGTCCGTCTAAGTCAGGTTGCAATCGCTTGAGGCGTATTTTTGCAAATCTGCATCTGCTGATTGGTACATTCTGCCACCCCCACACGGCCTTCCTGACAATTTGTCTCGTCCCCGTGACTCTGTAAAAAAAACCATGAGGTGGAAAAAAAATAAATCGCACTGTATAGGGTTTTGTGTTTACGTTTATAGTGTATAATAAATACAAAAGCCAAAATATTTTAAAAATCAAGTTCTCTTAACCACTCACAATAATGGTAGTTCTTTAATATCACACATAAAGTAAACAATGGCTAGTTCACGATTGACAAATGTATCATAAAATGCACAATTGAGGTGACGCACACATCCGGCATGCTATAGGTGCCTTCCATACCAGGAAAGTGCTAAACTCATTGCAAAACTTTCAAAATGTAAGGTCAAGTAATGGACCAATGTGTTTCTGTTACCTCGGTCTCCCTCGACCTAAACTGCTACCTTGGATTCTGAAAAACAGCAGTTTACTTTCTCAAAACATTCTCAACACTTCAACCATCGGTTAGCCGGAAAAGGGACTGCGAAGATAGTATTACTATACCTTCGCAAAACACATCGGATTCCGAAAAGCAACTACCAAAAATTACTAACACACACAGCAAATACCATCAATCAATCGCAGCTCCCCAACATTGAAAATAAATAAGCACATCAATACCACGCAGGCATTGGAAGGGAGGTCACAGAAGTAGAAAGTTTAAATTCGACTTTCATCATCATCACTGTTACCCAGTCTTGGTTCAACTTCATAGGCATCTGGAACCTTTAGCAAACGATCATGTCAAGTTTATAACTGCTCTTGCCATCGAAAGATCGTAACCCATATGGATTATTAGGCAATATCATAAGTAACGTTTACAAGGTGTTTATAATTGGAATCTATTTTTAATTGATTCCTCTCTTCCTGCTGAAGATAAAATAAATCACCTGCTTAGGAGGGGATAACGATTGCTTTGCCTTTATCGATTTCTTTTTTTGCATAATTTGCATTACGAATAATTTTCTGAGCTGCTAAAGCTCTTATGTCTTTTAAATCTGACTGAGAATTCCCAGTGACATGTTCTTCACCTACAATTAATTCACGAGGTCGAGAAACCTTTCCAAACATTAATTCAATTTGTGAAAACGGCGTTACACGGTATAGTGTTTAAAGGAAATTGAATGTCTGGAACTGTGTCTTGCCATGCACGATTGTCATTCATTTCAGCTACTGTCAACATGTCTTTTAACGTTCCCGAAAGTCTTTCTACTTGACCATTAACTCTACTGGAACTCGCGGCAATAAAATAAAGTATTGTTTGAGCATCAAAATCCTTGAAAGTCACGGGTTGTAAAGCATCGTCCTTGATCTACAACAAGTCATGTCATGTCATGAATAAAGAAATAGAGGAGCGTCAAGCCTTGATCACATTATCAACTTCGAGTTTATGAGTTAGGAAAAGAAGATAATATTTTGTCAATGGGTGGATAAAGCCAAAAAGACAGTCCCGCCATCCCTTTTTTTCTTGAGATATTTAAATGAACAGTGTTTAGGAACGTTAGTAGGTATCGGGTGTAATTCTACTTGACGCACCCTTAAATCTCGTTTAGCCGTCTTACATGTCACACAGTTCTTTATTACTTACTAAAAATTAAAAAAACAAAACCCCTAGATGAGGCTATGAAGTGATTATTTTTTATACCAGTTGACGTTAATGGGAATCTAAAATACATCAAATCAGATCACAAGTGTTATATAATACACAATACTGTTTTATAAAAAAAAAATCAGTTGAGGAGTTGATAAACCATATAAAAGAGTATTAAAAATATAAGTATGTAACAGTATAACACTATCATCATAAACATTTTTGTTCCATAGTGGAACGATGACTTAGTTGAGCAAATGATGATTAAGAGCTTACAGATTGAGATAAGTAGACCAATTTAAATATTATAATCACGCAGAGGACTGGAATATGCAGAATGTATTTTCTGATTCAAATTTAGGCATATTTTCAAACCAATAATGATTATATAGAGTTTCTAAAGTTTTATCCCATCCTAAATGAAAAATGGAATTGTGGATATTAGACACAATAGACCATCGAAGGGAGTATGTTGCGAAGGTACAGGGTCTCACTACCTTCCTTTTAAAGGGGCTTAGATATTCCAGGAGTCAGTATTCCCTGAACTAAAGATGTTTCAAGTATAGTGGTTATTGGTAGGTGTAGTCTGTCAGGGGAGCTCTGCGTTTAGGCTGCCTAAATTGTTCTTAGTAGAAAGGGTGGGTGCCATCCAACCCTAGTTCCTGGAAGTGTTACTTCGTTTACTATGTTCAGGGGGCATGTAATTAAGATTTCCCAGAAAACTATTATTATGGTTAATATTTTCATGTTGACAGTATGACAATTTACCAATAGAGCTATCACTATTATTATCAACTTGGAAATTATTAACTGATTGACCATTATAAATTTAATGCTTTTTGTGTTTGAGTCATTGAATATTTGGGTAGTTCACAACTAGTATTAATAAACTTATTGATATTTTCCAGTGAGTGCTCTGTAAAATGTAATCATTTTCAGTTATAAGTATCTGAAATTTTCGTGAAATTATGTCAGATCAATAGTTAAATAATCTTTGTAGAGGAGAGTCTTTTAAAAGAAAAGAAAGAAAAGCTTTATTATGAAGTAAAATCAAAACACTGGTATATATAAATATTAAGAGTTACGTTACTACATACTGTGTGGAATGTCTTGGCACAAGTGGGGTCTGGGGCTAAAGCTAAGACATATATGTATAAGAAAAGGATAAGATTCTGGGAAGTAGGGGGGTCTTGGAGGGATGCGGTTGCTTACTTAAAAATAACAGGGAACCATCAGTGACTTCCATGAAGTCACGACCAGGAATACAGTTCTGCTCAAGCCCCTTCTACTTGTTCTTAACATTACAAAAGTAATTACAATTAGATAAACTAAAAATTCACCTGCAACTAAATGAAACAAAACTTTTCGCTCCTGGCTATTAGTATTGACTGTCGGATAGGTGGGGGCCACCAGGGGGAGGTCTAGTCAACCCGGCCACTGCCCGGTGGGTGTCAAGAAAGAGATAAAATGGGTAAAAAGGTGAAAACCAGAGAGAGAGAGAGAGAGAGAGAGAGAGAGAGAGAGAGAGAGAGAGAGAGAGAGAGAGAGAGAGAGAGAGAGAGAGAGAGAGAGAGAGAGAGAGAGAGAGAGAGAGAGAGAGAGAGAGAGAGAGAGAGAGAGAGAGAGAGAGAGAGAGAGAGAGAGAGAGAGAGAGAGAGAGAGAGTTTCTGGGAGTTTCACCACAGGTTTGCTCTTACTTGCGTTTGGCAATTGTGTGGTCAGTGATTCCTTACACCGGTTCTGCGTCTCTGTCGGCTCTTGGTTTCCAAAATCTTCATCTATGGCTCCGGAATAGACTGCTGATCTTGAGTGGGCATGCAGCCATTTAATCCCACTTCTGATCTAGGATATGGGCTATCATTAACCGGTTCCAGATCCACGAACTATAAACAGTAGAGTAGGATAGCACGAAGGTGGGCTCCCTCGACACGGTCTTTACACTACTAGTGATTAGACCAGAATGAATGCACTAGGCTCTCAGGGTGTCTAACAGACGGTCTAAGGGAGGGTGCACCCGCTAGATGACGCGCTTGAGGCTTATTCTTGCATATCCAAATCTACTGATTGGTCCAGTCTGCCACCCCCAAATATGTATACATACATATACCGTTTTACGTGATAGATCAGCACATTGGGGTATGAATCCTGCCCAACAACTCTTTCACCTATTATTAAGTTATATATCGAGGTGTTCGACCCCTCATCTTACGATATTATATTAAATGAAAATATTAAAAGAATAGATATAGAAAATACAACAAAGGAATGTGGACTTTCCTATAGGAAAAAAGACAACCCTTTTATGGTCTTACCTGGATAGAACCTATCCTGCAGCCTACTTCTGGTACCTTGGAGGAACAAAAATGATAAGAAAGGTCTCCAGGTCCCCCATAAGCCAGGTTTTTTTAACCAGGCCAGAAAATACTAATACAACAAATCTTCTTTTAGAGACTTCGATTTAGAAGTGCCTAAGGTAGTCTTTGGCAGAAGAAGGCTGAAAAAGGACGAATTGTAAACAGCCAAAATGACCTATTTTATTGTATGTATATTTAAGTGTGTTTAAGCCACACGGAGAATCGGGCGGAAGGGTAAACATCACCTCACTGTTTATAATATACGAAAACACGAGCATCGAATTAGGTACGGCCTATAGCAACTTAACCAACCGTCCTGTAATTTCTTTGATCGTATCGAGTAAAACATTCATCAACTAAATGGGGGTTTTCGGATAGTGTATGGGGGCGAGACTTAATTAGACTGTAATATAACCTGTCTAATGTGAGTAAATATTAAAATATTTAAACATATTCCAAAATAAACTTAACCGTATAGGTTTAGTGAAATGTTAGAGTAGAGAAAATATTACGTTTATTACTGATTGCTTATTGCTTAATATATGCATTTATTATGGCTGAAAACAAAATTTGATTGGAAGTTTTTAATGACTCTTTGTTGGTATATACCATTAAAGATAGCACAAATATATCATTAATATGCTCCTTGTTTTATTTGGGACATCAAGTTAAGATAATCTGACCAATATTGGTTTAAGCCCGAATAAAAGGTCTATTTATTTTATTATTTTTTTTAATACGAATTATTCGTGATTGAACCGAAATTATCGATTTTTATTTTAACTCCTTTCCAGTTATGAGGAATAAGTTTAATTTTTTTTTGTTTTTTTTATGTGTTAATTATAAGAATAAATAATTAGAAAAAATTCAGCGGAATAGTGAACTGAAGTTCTACCTGAAGATGTTCGAGGTATTCCCGTCGAATTGTATCAGTTCCGGCGAACTTCGGTCAGAGAAACGAAAACAAGATTGGTTCGACCGGTAAGCCCCACCACTGGGGCAGTCTGGATCAAGTTTGGCGAGGGAACGGTGAGTTACGAAGTGTTGCGCAAATGACATCGCTATTGTCTCCGCCTGTTTGTCATTACTCAGGCACTCTCACCTCCTCATCTGAAGGGCATACACCTAGACCTCCCGCATTCGCAGTTATTAGTAGATGAAGATTGGAGCACCCCCACCACTGCATACGGGAGACTCTATAGGTCCAAATTACAAGACTCATCGGTTCGGCCCACCGAGGTTTTCCCCGCTCTCGTCAGCCACATTGACCATGACTCTCCCCAGGAAGGTAACCTTCGTGAACATAGACTATTCCAACATCATTTTTTTTTAACTCGTTATTTCCAACGTTTTATTTGATATTAATCAAACAAACCAGTTATTTGTAACAGCTTAAGTTAGAATAGTTTATTCTAGTTTCTTACAAATTTACGAAAGTCGACTTTTCTTTTCTTTTTTTAATAAATAATATTTCATTTAAATTTGTTTTAATATGTTTAGTTGTTATTTGATTGATTGCCAATAAAATTAGGACGAACCTGTTTGAAAATTTGGTTGGTTTTCTTTTGGCAAACATACATGTTATCATATACTGGAAAGGTAGTGGGTCATCTTTCTACTCATCTTTACGATAATTTTAAACCATTTATTAATTCAATAAATTTTATAGAATTACTTTAAGGTAAATTTTCATTTACTTTCTTTAATGTGCTTACTTTTTTTTTGTTTTTTTTTATTGGAATTTTTCAGGTGCCCTTGTCGGGTTTATTACACGCTATTTTTCCCAAACATTTGTTGCTGTCTTTATACTTTGCACAAGGTTTTAGCCAAAATAAAAAGAAAACACTTCACACTGTGAAACTCTTTATTTTCCATTAAGTTTTTCTCACTATAACCTCCTCACTCACTTATCTCAATCGATATATTTAATCATTGATAAATCGATAGTTTTACTAATCGTTATTAATTTTATTGCTATTCTATTGTTACCCTACATTACTCCTCTCCCAGTAACATGAAGGATGTTACGATATTAATTACACAAAACTATATTAATCACTAGAGGCACATTTCACATTTGATCACTGTAGGTAACGCTGGGGAAACCTGACTCTTCTACCAGTTCTTGTTGTTACCTCATCTCTGGACGCTGAATCTGGAAGATCCTGACTAGTCATTAAAGGCTGTGGCTTCATAGGCATTGTCAATAATCTTGGTTGTTGATCCATCCTACATGTTGGGTCATCAGGGTCCAAAATGTAAGCAGGCTTCAACCGATCTAATGAAATATTCACCTGTTTTCCTTTGATCTGAAGGGTGAAGTACTTTTCTTGCCTTGATATTATAAGGTATGGTCCTTCATAAGCTGGCTCAAAGGGTTTCTTTACTCTATCTACTCTTAAAAAAACATGGGTGCACACTTTGAGATCTTTGTGTATAAATACACTTCTTGAATTCTTCTTTTCTGACTTTATTGGTTTAAGAGCATTCATCTGATCTTGTAACCGAGAGAGAAAAGTGCCGTGTTCCATGCGAGATGTCTTCTCTTCAAAAAATTCACTTGGCAGTCGAAGAGGTTTTCCATATACCATGTGAGCAACCGAATGATTTCCATCATCTCGGAGCGCCGCACGTAAGCCAAGCAAGACTGTAGGCAAGGTTTCTGTCCACTTCGGAGAATTGTGAGCTTTAATAGCAGCTTTTAGAGTCCTATGTAGGCGCTCGACTTTTCCATTACATTGTGGATGGTATGGCGAACTCCTCTGAAGCTTTATACCGCAAATGCTAGCCAGGTTTCTAAATAACTCCGATTCAAATTGTCGGCCTTGGTCGGTAATAACTTTAACAGGTGCGCCAAATCTGCAAATCCAATATTTGTAGAACGCTTGAGCCACCGACTCAGCTGTTATGGTCCGCAATGGTATGACTTCCATCCAAGATGTAAACCGATCAATCGCAGTGAGGCAGTATATCTTGTCGTCGGATGGTGGAAGAGGGCCGATTATATCCAAATGTATTACACTGAATCGATCTTCTGGCTCTTCATATTTTCCTATTGGTGTTTTTGTATGACGTATTACCTTGTTGCTCTGGCAACCAATACAAGCCTGAGCCCATTCCTTAATATCTTTGTTAATACCGGGCCATATAAATTTTGCTGTTACTTGTCGGACTGTGGACTTAATCCCTGGATGAGACAACGAGTGTACACTGTTGAAAACTTGTTGTCTATATTGTTTAGGAATATAGGGTCTAATTGTTGAAGTTGAAATGTCACACCAAAGAACTTGTCCATTCGGAAGGGGGTGTTGTTTCAAAATTAAGGAAGTATCAGATTCACGTAGCAGTTTAAGGTCTTGATCATCTTTTTGACTAGCTGCAATTTTGTCATAATCTATAACAGTCATGGCATCAAGTCGTGATAATGTATCAGCCACACTATTGTCGTTTCCACTGACGTGTCTGATCTTTGTTGAAAACTGGGATATATACTGTAGATGACGCTGCTGTCTCGGAGATGCTTTCTCATTTTTCTGTTTAAACGCAAAAATTAAGGGTTTGTGATCGGTATAAATAGTAATGTCACTTCCTTCGATCATATGTCTAAAATGTTTTATAGATAGATAAATACTCAATAGCTCTCTATCATAAGTGCTATAATTTCTCTGAGCTGGGTTGAGCTTTTTTGAAAAAAAAGCTATAGGCTTCCAGCCTTGATTTTCGAACTGTTGCAGTACAGAGCCAATTGCAAAATCCGAAGCATCCGTAAATAATGCAATAGGAAGATTTGCATTAGGTATGGCAAGCAAAGCTGCGTCTGCTAGGTCTTCCTTACACTGTTCAAACTGTTTAACGGCTTCTTCTGACCAATCTATTTTTGTGCGATCGTTCTTCTTTGCTCCTTTTAAATATTCGTTCAGCATAGCTTGAGTCTTACTGGCATCTTTCAGGTATGGCCTATAAAAATTTACCATTCCAAGAAATGCACGGAGTTTATGTACAGTCTCTGGAAGTTTTATGTCCATGATCGACTTAACTTTTTCTGGGTCAGGTTTTGTACCTTGTGCTGTAATCTGATAGCCTAAGAATGTGATCTCAGCAACACCGAATATAGACTTAGACATGTTTACACGCAAGCCGAACCTGTGCAGCCTCTCTAGTACCGCCTTAAGGTGATCTCTATGCTCTTCTTCAGATTGTGAAGCTATCAACACATCGTCTAAAAAAGAAAAACAGAAAGGTAAATCTTGAAGCACCTGATTGATAAATCTTTGAAATGTAGAAGGAGCGTTACGTAGCCCAAACGGCATGAAATTAAACTGGAACAAGCCAAACGGCGTTATTATTGACGTTTTTTCTTTATCTTCATCTGCTATTGGTATATGGTAATAAGCTTGAATCAAGTCGATTTTTGTAAAAATTCGCTTACCTTCGAGAACAGAACTCACATCGTCTATTCTAGGGATAGGGTAGCGATCAGGAACTGTGATGGCGTTTAATCGCCTATAATCTCCACATATGCGCCAGGTTCCATTTTTCTTGGCTACTAAATGCAACGGACTGGCCCATTGTGACTTAGATGGTGATATAATACCTTCGTTAATCAGTATCTGAAATTCTTGTTTTGCGATCCTCATCGCTTCTGGTCCTAGTCTCCTAGATTTTGAGAACACTGGAGTGCTTTCCCTTGTATTTATATAATGTCTGACTTCATGTTTCACAGGTGGTGGAAAATATGCCGGTTTTGTAATTTCCGGATACATGGACAATAGTCGGAAAAATTTATTATTGCTCTGCAAAGTGCTGACAGTATCTGCAACTGAAACTGCTGCAATTTCTCCATTTACGGACATCTTTGTATTAATATCTATTAGTTTTTTATTTTTCAGATCAATTAATAAGCCAAATTTATGGAGAAAGTCCGCGCCAAGTATACCTTTTGTTGTTTGAGCTATAACAAATGGCCATTGAAATTGTCGTTTAAGCCCAAGGTCAATCTCGAGGAGTTGTGAACCGTATGTGAAAATTTCTGTCCCGTTGGCTGCAAATAATTTAAAATCAGAACCCTTTTCTTTCCTGTTGTTTTTGGCGGGAATGACTGACACATCAGCTCCACTATCCACCAAAAAGGTCTGTTTGCTGTTTCGATCCGTGATGAACAGTCTGTATGTACGGCCAAAAGGAATTTCAGCAACAGTTGTGGTCGCTACATCTGCTGCTGCTTGTAGTTTCCCTGCTTTTCAGATTTTCCGTGGTCTGTTTCCCACTGGCATGGAGTTTTACATTTATCTGATCGACATTTTGGTCCAAATCTAAAATGAAAATAGCAATATTTTCCACCATCTCTATACCTACCTCGGCTTTGACTCCTCCTTCGATTTCGGTGAGGTGCTGTACTGGTATCTCGAGACCTACCGAGACGTTTGATCTCTTGATCCATAGCCTCTAACTTAGCAATCAATTGAGGAAACGAAAAAGGGTCTGGAGCGTTGGGTTTTGATTCACGAACCTCTTCCATCATATTCTGTGGTCGGATCTCCCGAATTCGGTCTCCAATATCCACCAGTTTATCTAAATCTCCGTCAGTAATAGTTAAAATGCTTCTGATTTGACTCGGAAGCTTATCAAGCCAGAGAGTTTTAATCAATTTATCAGAAACTTCCGACGTAGCTAGCCCTTTCATTTTTCTAAGAAGCTGACTTGGTTTCATGTCACCAATGTCCAAGCCACTGATTAATTTGCGGATCTGACGATCTTCACTTTCTCTATAAATATTGAGTAATCTTTCTTTGGCTTTTGTATACTTGTCTTTTTCCTCCGATTTTACTAAGTCCCAAATATTTTCAACTGTTTTTAAATCCAACTGAGCTATCAAGTAATTAAATTTTGTCTCTTCCCGGGTTACATTTGAAAGCTCAAACTGGGCCTCGGCTTGGCAAAACCATATTTCGGGCCTTTCCACCCAGAACGAGGGCAATTTTATAGCTACCCTGTCTACATGTAAATTGGGTTTGTTCACTATGTTCTTACCTTTGCCGTCATCATCACCATTTTCGCTTCCGTTCTGCGTCATCGTAAACGTTGGGGTCACCAATTGTTGCTGTCTTTATACTTTGCACAAGGTTTTAGCCAAAATAAAAAGAAAACACTTCACACTGTGAAACTCTTTATTCTCCCTTAAGGTTATTTCACTATAACCTCCTCACTCACTTATCTCAATCGATATATTTAATCATTGATAAATCGATAGTTTTACTAATCGTTATTAATTTTATTGCTATTCTATTGTTACCCTACACATTTGTGGGATAACCCATTCTAAGCATTTGGTGTTTTCCCTTACCACCCCCTCCTCTCTTTGCTCGTTCGCAACTACTCACCTTTGGTGGGACCGGCATTCCTTAGGGGAAGAGATTTGCCTTTCAATCACGAAAAGCCCCTCCCCCCGCAACAAGTGACTTCGCATTTCCATTACATTGTACGAAAATTCATTGTATGTGTACGAAATTTAAATATCCAAGGAAGAGGAGGAATGTATGAGACTAGAAATGCTCAAAATTTTCAAAAAGCTTAATTTTGAAAACAATTGTTAATTTTATTATTAAAGAGTTATTATTGAGAAAAAAAATGCCCACTTAAATATTTATATTTCGTGTAATAGTTATACAATCGAAAGTTTAAATTAAATAAATTTAAAAAGTATTTACTTTTTTGAAAGTTCAGCTTATCTTGCAAGCAGTGGCTTTGTTATCATTGTACCTGGGCTTATAGTGCGTTTTCCGCTGTTTCCTTGTTCTTGTAACTTTAATATGAGTTTTTTATTCACTAAATTATTTATTAAAAACAGCTTGTCGGTGTGGTGGCACGGATTAGTTATGTTTAACGAGAAAGGATAAAACATTTCAACAATAAACACTGAATCGTTACTTGTATGTAAAGGTTATGGATATTGATTTTCCTTTGGTCCAGCCTAGTTTCTTCATCACGTTGAATTGATTGAATTTAAATATTCTGATAAACGAAACTTAAATTATCTAATGTTTTAAAACTTCGCTAATAAAATGAAAAAAGTTCTGAGTTTTGTTAAAGGGAAGAAAGAGGAAAGGAGAGAACCAAAAGTGAATCCGCGCATCTCAGTAGAGATAACAAATCCATCTGGACAAAAAATAACAAGTGATGATGAACATATAATTGGTTTGCAACAAGCCTCTGGTTATGATATCGATGTGAATGGTAAAGACAAGACTTTATCAAAGCTTCATAAAGCTGCTTGGTTTGGGAATTTAGAAAAAGTTAAGATTTATTCTAAAAAAACTGATGTAAACTCTGTTGACTGGTCTAATAGAACTAGTTTACATTTAGCTGTTGCCCAGGGTCACACTGAAATCGCTTGGTATCTTCTAAATAATAATGCTTCAATGACTATATGTGACAATGATGGACTCAATGTGTTTTTAAAGGTATTTATTTTCTTAGTAATTTAACTTTAGTCGTTACATACTATTTGTGGTAATGTGCTGAAGAGTATTACGTTATTACAGGCCGTTGAATGTGGACATAAGGATTGCACTAATCTTCTTATTGAATGCGGGATTGATGTTAAATTAGGAGACAAACATGGAAATACTGGCTTACACATAGCTGCTCAAGCAGGCTTCTATAATATTGCAGCTTTGCTAATAAAGGAAGGTGCTAATATTGATGCTGCCAATAATGTAAGGAATTGTTTTTCCTCATGTGATAAACAGTGCAAATAGAATTTTATGTGAAATATTACTTAAGGATACCCCTATCATTGCAATAGAAATTTTCTCATCCTTCTAGAGCCATAAGTCCGAATATTACAAAAGCCACTTTTTTAAAGAACGTAACCTTAATTTTACTGACCTGTTTCTCCTGGGTTTTGGTAATATAGCATTAGTTGCACAATTTGTAGTGTTAATATGTCTGAGTTACATATTAAATACCAAACTAACGGATTGAAGGGTCGGGTTGGCCTCATCATTCAAAGAATAATTATTTTTTTAAATCTTAAGTAAGGCTTGTTTAAAAAAAATAAGAGATTTGTTTGTCTTAATTATTTATAAAGGCTATTTTCTTGTCATCATCTTCCAGCCATTTGATCATTTTAAATTTTTTGGCTAATCTTCAATAACAGCCGTACAGTTGGAATTTCTGTTCGACTAGATGATCCAGCTTGCTAAATTTGAACTAATCATTCATTTCATTGAAAACCAATAGTAACTGCTTTTAATTTAGGAAAACCTATAGAAGCTACAATCCTAACTACTGACTACCCTTTTTAGACTTCCTGCTATATAAAAATCATAAAACAGGATTGGTACACTAAACCCACTTACACAGGATAAATTCTGATTTAATTATCCATCAACCCAATTTGCCAAAAAAAAACAAAAAAAAAACAATTCTTCAATCTTATTAGCAGAGTTCTTACTTTTTCTCTCCCTTCTTTCCACATAAAAAATCAAAAACTTCTTAATATCTAATCCACCAACCAATACCCAAACCTGTTAATCAACTCACTTATTTATAATTTTTACCTCCCTCTGTCTAATCTTAACTTATCTTACTTAAACCTACCCACACCTCACAGCAACCATTCTTCTAACCTCCTTACACGCTCTACACATAGAATTACTTGTAGTTCTTAAAACTGCATTTCAACCTCAATTGGTGAAACTAAACAGATGAACCAATTTATTTATTTATAAACAGATTAACCAATTTAAACGAGATATAATCAACATTTCTTTTTCTCGCAAAATATTCCTTTACTAACAACTATAAATTTGATTTGTCTAATACTACAATCATTTATAAACAAATGAAACACGCCCGTACATTTTTATTAGAAATAGTACACATCCATCAATTACAAGCAACAAATATACAACACATACTCACAAGTATTGAAATGATAAAGCTTACCACACATAATAAGAAGACAAATTTCAGAATGATTCATCTCTCCCCACCCCTTATCCGGAAAATGCTCCGAATTTTGGCCTTATATAGGCAGGTCAGAGGAGGCCGGACTGTGCCCGCGCCCTTTAGTGAGCTTCCCATGTCGTGAACCAGTTCCCCCTCTCTAACTGACGCCTAAGGTTTTTATTATTAAACTATGGAAATCGAAATTAAATGATTTATTCATTAAAATGATATAAATTATTATTCTTAAAATCAAATATTTTATCTTGATTTTGGAATTTATTTATTTATAATTCTGTGTGTTTTATGTGTTGTGTACTTTAAAAATATCTTTTATTGAAAGTGAGTTTACTTGCTGATTTGAAAATAATAAATAATTTGAATGGAGTTACTTAAATTTAGTATTATTTAAATACAAACTTTAAGTTGCGATTTCTGTGGTTCTTATAAATGAGCAATTATGTGTAGGCACTTGCTTGCTATTTCTTGAACCATGCACTTCTGCTTAATGCCCTGAGCTCTCTTCCTAAGCAAATTTGTCCTGCAGAGCTCCATCCTAAGTACAAATAAACCTACTATCATCCTGTAAGGTGTCCTTTTTGTGTTAACCTATGTTACCTGAATTGGTATTTCTCTGAACGCTAATAATAAGAAAAAAATTCTTTCAATCCTGAGTTCTATTTAATCTATTTCTAACTAAAAATGGCTTCGTAAAATATTATTACTATATTTTTAAACTGGAAACTTAATATTGTCATGTAATATAGCATCTGTTTCTTATTATGTGATTATTTAATAGGCAGGAGATTATCCCTTACATCTAGCCACCAATTTCGATCATAGGGAAATGGTGGAACAGCTAATAAGGAATGGAGCCAATGTTGATGTAGTAGATAGGGAAAGACGAACACCTATAATGTTGGCAGCAAGGTCTGGGCTAAACACCATCATAAGAGTGCTTCTAGATGCTGAGGCATCTCTTGATATAGTTGATTCTAATGGTAAGTTTTTAAGTAGCTTACTGATTTTTTTATGTTGGGTAATTTTTCTGGTTTTGGGAAGTGATTGAATAATCATGATTATTCGTAGTTTTAGTTCACATTTATTTACTTGTTAATATATGTATTGCAATGTGTACGGCTTTATGCATTGCAGGCTTCGCAAAAAAAATCTTGTATAAATTGTCTTGATTTTATTTGTTTGTTGAAATATACGAGGTTTGGTAAAAAAGTTAAGAGAATTTCATAATTTTGCTTTTTTCGATTTTGATGGTGTAGTGCATCATGAGTTCCTGCCAGGTCGTAAATAAAGTATATTACTTGGAAGTAATATGCCATTTACATGAAGCGATCCAACAAAATGATAATGCTCCCGCTCACACCTCGCTGATTGTTAGTAATTTTTTAGCAAATAAACAACTGTTGTGTTACCTCAGCCACCGTATTCCCCGGACATAGCTAGCTCCCTGTGATTTCTTTTTGTTCCTGAAGGTGAAAAAAAATCTTGAAAAGACCACGTTTTGACACTGTTGATGAGATAAAAGAAGAATTGCTGAAGGAGCCAAGAGCTATATTGAAAAGTGCTTTGAAGATTGGAAAAAGCGCCGGCACTAGTGTATTAGATCTGAGGGAGATTACTTTGAAGGGGACAAAATTGCTACCAATGAATAAATAAACAAATTTTAAGATAAACAAAAATTCTGGTTACTTTTTTATCAAACCTCGTATACTCTCTCAGGTTAGTTTTTTACACTCAATTAAAAACTTGAAATTATTATAAATTAACCACTCAATTGTCTTCTCATCCTTTGTGCCAATATTGGTGTGTACTGCATGCACCTCCATACTGAAGGTCTTGAAAATAATATTTCATTTAGAAGAAATTTCACTGAATTGATTATTTAACATTACTACCTTAGATATATGATGATATTCACTCATTTAATTAATAATTGTTATTATTATCAAATATTTATTAATTAGAAATATATATGCTATATACATATATATATATATATATATATATATATATACATATACATCTAACCCAATATTATTTGTAATATAATATTTACAAATAAAATAAAACTGTATCATAGGCATGACAGCAGAGGATTATGCTCAGTTTGGTGGACACCATGACTTAGTTGAACTTCTGCGAATTCAGAAGAAGACTGAGCCTGCTTTAGATCACAGTGATAAACTTAGTGTTCAGTCTTCTGATCCATCTGACACATTTGAAGTAAGTTTTTCTTTTGCTTACTATAATGTAGCACTAATTAACAATTTTTTTACTGTTTTATAAGTAATGATTTTGTTTGAAATCAGATTGATTTCCCAACAGTATTTATTTATCTCATCCTAAAGCATTGAAAGAAACCACCTCACTATACACACTTTCCTGCTTAATTTAGTTTATTTAATTCTTTTTCACCCCTACCCGAAGGGTCAATGTGCTATAAATAATAGTCCTCAAACATAGTCCAGTTTTTTCAATTGTTTGCTCATATCTCATATCTTTGTATTCATACATTTTTGAGAGAAAACTTCTATAAAACTTATGGAAGATAAAATTGACTACAACTTTAATAAGTCATTTTTTTTTTTGTGACACTTGTCCCTGGTGCTACGTTCTATGAAAGTTGAGGAAATTTTTTTAAAACGACAAAAATGTCATATCATTTTTGAATTTACCAAGGGTATCAATACTATCTACTTGTTACTGATAGGGGGACTAGAAATTATTGTCGTTTTTTTACATTAAATTGAAACATAAACTTTTAACAAGTTTTTGTTTTTAATCAATGATGTAATCACCCTCGTTATCATCAACCTTTTGCCATCTAGTGTACAAATTTTCGATGGCGGATCGATAAAAATCAATTGGTTTTTGTGCAAAATATTTGGAAATGGCATTTTGGGCATCATCTAAATTTTCAAATTTTTTGTCACTTACAAAATGTTGTTCCAATCAGAACAAATGGAAATCCGATGGCACAATAACAGGTGAGTATGGTGGGTGAGGCTGAAGATGAAAACACAAAAGGCAGTCCTCTCTTTCCAAATGAATCACCCAATAAGGCACTTTTGTGTGTTTGGTGGAGTATTTGCTGGGTCGTTCATTTTTAAGTGCTGAAACCTGGACAAACTGTGAATGCAGACCTTTACTGTACGAGTAAATCAATTTCTAATTGAATAGTGCCCAGCAATTGTCTACAGAAAAGGCGTTATTCTGTAACTTGGTAATGCAAGACCGCACTTCGCAAGACGAAACCTGGAAAAAATTAATGAATTGTGGTGGGAGGTATTGGCTCAACCACCATACTCGCCCAATATTGTGCCATCGGATCGTCTAAGTGGCAAAAAATTTGCAAATTTAGATGCCCATATGTGTGAAGAAATGGATAAACGCACTAACATAACTTCAGCTACATTTAACAACTTGTAGACATGATATCATCCTGGATAACAAAAGATGAACTAGATGTGCGAAAACTAAAGTAGTGATTTTCCACTCATTCTCCTTTTCCAACCGCGAACATGGTGATATTTATCATCTCTGGAATCATGGGCAGTGAAAAAGTAAACTCACCTATCCCAGATGATTGGAACAGAAGCATTTTCCATGATCATTGGTCAAAATTTTGGGTCTGTGTAAATGTCTAGAAAAAAGAAGGTTGTAACATTAGCCAGAAATGGAAGTTCTGTCGCCGTTGTACGAGATGGAACTGTAAAGGTTGATCCACTTATGCTTTTTCAGAGAATGTGCATTGCTAAGCAGTCAGCTAAAGATTTGGAAATCTATTTCACTTATGAATTAGCCCTTTACCTAATGTTCAATCATCAATTCGTGTTGTGATAATAGAAGGTGATTTCCTTCTTCATAATGTTGTTTGGAAAGGTCACACTGCTGATGAGATTTGTAGAGGATATGTGACATTCATTCAAAATCATTAAGGTGCCAACGTTATAATAATTTTTTATCGCTACCCTCAGGATCCTGAGATAAAAAGCACTAAAAATGCAGAAAGGTGCAGACATTATCCATTTTGAATGATGTAATTTTTGAAAGGATTACACTACTTCAAGTGTCCCAGGAGAAATTTCTCTCAAATAAAAACAGTAAACTTTGATTTATTTCATTACTGGGGAATGAATTTGATGATGCTAATATAGCAGTGAAACAGGCTGCAGAATATGCTGACGTCTTGATTGTTAACTCTGCAGTATCCCTAGCTTCACAATATGATGCTTACGGAGATCATAGGGGGAGGACCTAGATCTTCTTGTTCTGTTGTCAGCTTTTTTTCCCCCTCTTCTAATCTATTTCAGAAAACCTGGGAGATATAGTTCTTCAGACTCATTGTTTTCTGGATCATCATTCAGATATTCTACACCTGAAAATGTCCTTCTTATCCATGCCTCGAGTGGCTTTGATACTTATGGTACAGGCTCTCAGAAACATTCAACTTATCAAGACCGACAACGAAACAAAGAAAACCATGAACTTTCCTGCTGTTACATTTCATATATGATTAATACTATACATTATATTATTACGTTTTTATATATACCTTTTATATAATTTATATTTAACTTTAACCTTTATCTGAGGTTCTGTTAATATAAAAAGGAAACTTTTGGCAAAAGGAAAATTTGTTTATTTACAAATTGATTTAAAGATTGAATATACTATTACGTTTTTTATTTCTTTTATATTTTAATCTTTATCTTAAGGTTATGTTAATATAAAAAGGATAATTCTGGCAAAAGGAAAAATTGTTTATTTACAAATATATTTAAAAATTGAATATACATTTAAACTACATACGTATAAAATAACACTGTTAAAACTAAATATATTATTTACTGACCAGTTTTTCTTTGTTGTGCTTCTTTATCTGCATCGTTGCTTTGTCTCGAGCGTGGGTGTATACCTGGTTCTTCCTTTGTTGTCGTGCCGGGTGAAAGTGAAATGGGAGTCGGCTTCTTCCTAGCTCTCGTCTCCCGGGTCCGAGATGAAAAAGTGAGCCCGCTCTTAGCGGTGTTCTCCCTCATACCTTTCCGCTGTCTTATTGATCTTTTAACTGGTTGTCCAATGCCAGTTGTTTCGGATATTATTACTTTTCTTGTTTTGAAGTTTATAAATTAAAATATTTATATTATACATATTAATGGTAGATACAACGCAACGAATAGTGTTTGAACATTCATGAATTATGCCCGCTAATTTTTAGTTTATCTCAAAGACACCATCAAAACTCACATCAAAATATCACAACAATACATCTAAGTACGTACGTAATAAATAACACTATTAAAAACTAGAGTTAAATTGTACCTTATTACTATCGCGACTGGCCAGTTTTTCTTTGTTTTCTACACGTACCTCGTTGCGTCTCTGTGCTGTAGCGTGGTCCTTTGTTGTCGTGCCGGGTGAAAGTGCATGAGAGCGGCTTCTTCTTAGCTCTCCTCTGTCGGGTCATAAGTGAATGAATGAGAGCGAGTCTGGGGCGACCCTAGTCTTTATACGCTCTGCCGCCATATTGGATCTGTTAGCCTCTTTGGTTTTCTAATCCTCTTTGTCTCATTGTAAAGAAGACACATGCTTTTCTTAAGTTTATATTTGCCGCCGCTGAGCATCTAACTATAGACACCAGATGTCAGGTCGGACAGCTGTGATAGCGAAGAAATTAAATTAACTGTTAACCACATGGAAAGATAGAATCATTTGTTTAAACGATCGAAGTTTTTATTTTAATTTAGTTTTCAAAAAGAACCTGAAATACCGATATAAGGACTTTTAATGTCGTTTCTGTTGTATTTTCAAGAGATGAATGTTTTGTAAATTTGTTTAAAATTGTAAATACGAATTATAAATAAACTGTTGTATTTTCAGAACCGCATTTCAGTCTCTATTTCCACCAAAGGTGAAACCTCATTATAAAACGACATTATCTGCAACTAATTCAGGAGAGATGGAGAAATTGAGGTTTGATTTTGCTATAAAACCAACGGCAGATGGAAAATCAAATGTTATGTGCATTACGTCGATAGCTATGCCTGATGGACGGGTTTTTGAAATACCACCCGATTTTCAACCTGCAAATCTACATCAAGAAATCACAAACACTCCAAACTATGTCAAGGTAAAAAAATCATTAACTAAAAGACATCAAACAAGAAAAATATGGATAACCTTAACGGGGAATTTATCAAAAATATACTTAGATAATGAAAATAATTTACAATTTAATGATATCTACCTAGAGGAAAATATCGAAAAATCAGATACTACAGAACATAAACCTAGTGGTCAAACGCTAGAAAAACTATTGGAGAAATTTCTTGACGATAAACAAACAAAATCTGAAACAAAAAATTTAGGTAAAATATCAAAAGATTTCATGATAGATAAATTTTCGGGTAGAAGCCAAAATGCAAACCAGTGGATTGGGGTTTTTAATACAGAATGTCAACGTTTCCAAATCGACGACGACAAAAAGAAGATTGAAATTTTAAAACATTTTCTGGAATACTTGGGTATGGAGTGGTACAGCTGCATGTTAATAAAACTTACAGTGGAATCTGAATGAGACACATGGGAAAAAAATTTTTGTGAGACTTTTGCAAACAAAGGGTGGTCACCCATTAGATATGCTCTCGCCTTTAAATATCAAGGGGGCTCATTGCTTGAATATGCCCTAAAAAAGGAAAAATTATTGCTTGAAGTAAGGAAATCAATTGATACTGGGATATGTATAGACCTTATAGCTTTCGGTTTACCTAATAATGTGGCTGATAAAATTGACAGAGCACCTTTAAAAGGAACGGAAGATCTGTACAATGAAATAGGGAAATTAGAACATCTTCTTGAGAAGAATAAATATAGCAAAAAAAGTGTTATATATTCTGACTCAAAATTTAAACATATTGAAGAAAAAAAGCCATGCCGAATCTGTGTTGAGAAAAAAGGGAAACGAGGAAAATTGTTGGTTTAAAGAGAAAAATCAAAAAGCAGCTCTGAAATCTGTGAATAACTCTGAATTGGAAATTGAATTGAATGAGAAGAATCCAAAAAAACTAGAGGTGCCACCATTGATCAAAGTCAAATTGCTATTAAATGATACTTTGAAAGTTTCTGGAATTTATGATTCTGGTTCGAATGTGTCATTAATTAATGCAAAATTACTGAAAATAAAGCCAAAACAATATACCAAGTAATACACAAATAGTAAACTTGAAGACTATCAATGGTGAGAAGAAAACAAAAGGTATGATAACACTAAAAATAAAAATCTACAATATAGAGGGAGTTATGGATATATTTGTAGTCGATAATGATAACTTTAACTACGATTTTCTAATTGGTTTGGATTGTATCAAAGATTTCAAATTGATACAAAATGAAGAATTAAAAATCATACAATGTAACAGCCCAGAAAGCAAGAAAATGGCTTCAAATGAAGAGGATATAAAAACAATAACTACAAAAAAAATAGCAATTCGAATTTAACAGGTAATGATTACATTCCTGATAAACTAGGTGAACAAAATGAAGGTTTTGTTTTATTAAATTCTGAAAAACAAGAAACTAGACACATGGACAAATGTGAAATCAATTTCAATGAACATATTGACACAGATGAATTTGAAATTATAGTAGACCATCTAGATTTATACCAAAAAATAGAAATTGACAAGTTGATAGAAAAATATAAACCAGTCTTCGCCAAAGATAAATATGACGTTGATACTGTAAAACATTATGAAGCTCATATTGACTTGATGGTGGACAAATACTGTTATAAACGTCCATACAGATGCACAGTGGAAGATTGAAGACAAATAGAAAACCAAATATCAAAACTATTAGAGAAGAATTTGATTGAGGAATCTTACAGCCCATTTGCTGCCCCAGTTACTCTGGCATATAAAAAAGAAGATGAACAAAAATCAAGGCTATGTATAGATTTCAGAGAATTGAACAAAATTGTCGTCCCTCAATCACAACCTTTTTCCGTTGATTGAGGATTTGATGGTAAAAACTGTGAACTGTAGATATTTTTCTACTTTTGACATAAATTCAGCATTTTGGTCAATTCCTCTGAAAATTCAAGATAGATACAAAACTGCATTTGTTACACAACAAGGTCACTTTCAATGGACATATCTCCCATTTGGATTAAAGACTGCTCCGGCTATTTTCCAAAGAATATTGAGCAACATCATAAGAAAATACAAACTTTCTGATTTTGCAGTAAATTTTATAGACGATATATTAATTTTTTCAAAAACTTTTGAAGAGCATATACTACATCTATCAAGATTGCTGGAGGCAATTCTAACAGAAGGTTTTAGACTAAAATTTTCGAAGTGTACTTTTGTAAATAAGTATGCCAAATATTTAGGTCATATAATAAAAAACAATTCAATCAGGCCTCTGAAAGATTATTTAGCCGCTGTCAAGAACTTTCCAGTTCCAGAAACGAAAAAAAATATACGTCAATTCCTAGGAAAAGTAAATTTTCATCATAAACTTGTACCACACAGTGCAATTATCCTGGAGCCATTACACAATTTGTTTCGGAAAGATGTGAAATTCTTATGGTCCACAGAATGCCAGGAATCATTTGATCAAATAAAGGCATTGCTATGTTCAGAACCAATTCTACATATCTTTGATCCTGAACTACCTATAAATATTTACACGGAGGCTAGTATTAGAGGAGGGGGAGCAGTGCTGAAACAAGAAGATAAAAATGGGGACATTAAGCCGGTCGCTTACTTTTCAAAAAAGTTAACTGAAGCACAAAAAAAGAAAAAAGCAATATACCTTAAGTGTTTGGCAATAAAGGAAGCTGTGAAATATTGGCAGCACTGGCTTATGGGAAACGAATTTATAGTCTACTCGGATCATAAACCATTAGAAAATTTGAACATCAAAGCCAGAACTGATGAAGAACTAGGTGATTTGATGTATTATTTATCTCAATATAATTTTAAAATCAAGTATAACCCGGGAAAATCGAACCAAGAAGCAGACTGTTTAAGCCAAAACCCGGTTTTAGAACCCTATGAAAATACTGAAGATTTTTTGAAAGTAGTCAATTTAATAAACCTAGAAGATATAAAAAATGACCAAAACACAAATCTAGACTTACAAACTAGAAAACTTATATTGGAAAATGAAATTTACTACAAAAAGAATAAAAGAAGCAAAAAAATCGTACTATCAGAACCACTTAGCAAAACTCTAATAAAGGATGTCCACAATATTTACTGCCACATTGGGAGAACCCAGGTAACAAATAAAATAACACCATTCTACACATCAAAAAATATTATCAAAAACATTAAACAAATTTGTAATGAATGTGAACTTTGTTTAAAAAACAAATTTGTAATGAATGTGAACTTTGTTTAAAAAACAAATCAAGGAGGAAACCAAAATATGGTTTATGTCATACTTAGGTCCATCAACACCCCCCTGTGAAATTATATCTATTGATACCATTGGAGGCTTTGGAGGATCACGATCAACAAAAATATACTTACATCTCCTAGTTGATCATTTCACAAGATACACTTATATTACAACATCAAAAACACAAAGCTCCAGCGATTTTATAACACTAATCAAAAAAGTCACACAAGATAACTGTTTGAAATTTCACCAGTTGAAATCGCAACCGGCAAACGAGGCGACTGATTCGAGAAACTAATTAGCCTGGGGATAATTAGCTATACGTTTGAGTTTTAAGTGGACTGTAATTATTTGAGAGTCTCGTTAGAGAAATGACAATTTCAAATGTAAACACAGTAATGTAAATTCCTACCTGCTGCGATGTGACGACAGCGTGCGAATCTCCCTTCTTGAACTCCGACAACCTAGAGATTTGGGCCCAAACTCCAGATTTATCCAAGTCCCGATTCATCCAATAGCTGTCTGCGTTCAATCTGAAATGTCGCTTCTCCAAGACTGCGTAATCGTGAATTGAATAATGACAAAAATAAAAAATAATGGCGTTGAGAATACGCTTGAAAAACAGTGTGAAAAAATGACAACTGTTGAAGACAAAAAAGGACGCTATAATGAACGTGAAGTTACCAGTCGAGTGTCAAAAGTGGGGGGAAAAACTCTGATCGAGCCGGCAGGCAGCGCCAGCGTCTGTGATTCACTGAAATACCGAATGGTTTCGGGTAATTACTTATTTAATAGCAAATTCAATTAAATGAAATTAATTTTACGCAAATGGCGTAAACATACCGCCCACCAAATTAGAGCAACTAATTTCCGGGTTAAATGAGATCTAACACAAATGAAATAGCATGATTTACTTGAGAGTTTATGTACATGATTGAGGAAACAAGGAATAATGAGAATGGAAACGTTAAAGGGGAAAAGGTAAAGAAAAAGAGAGAAGAAAAAAAAAAATAAATGAATGACAACTGTGAAACTTAGGCCTGAGAGTCAAGGGGCACAAGCCGATTGACGGGCCGAACGAATGAACCAGATGGGTTGCGTATGGTGACAACCCGTGTCACGCCATCAGCGCCGGGGTGAAGGGATTCTACCCGAGCCATATGCCAATGAAGAGGAGAAGTTGAGATTCCCTTGATGAAAACAACATCGCCAACAGAAATTTCCTTGGAATGACGATTCCATTTATGGCGTTGCATGAGGGTGTTGAGATATTCGTGAGACCAGCGATCCCAAAATTGTCGGGAGATCTGAGTGATAGCTTTCCATCTTTGGGTGAGCGAACATGATGGCGATGGGGGCATTTCTGGACGGGCTAATAAAGGAGCACCAATTAAGAAATGTCCAGGGCTGAGGTAATCGGATGCCTCGAGAGGATCTGATGAAAGAGGGCACAAAGGTCGGCTGTTAAGGATGGCTTCAATACGAGCAAAGAAGGTAAAATATTCTTCGGAAGTGAAGCAAGTATCTGCAGTGATACGGCTTAGAATGGTTTTGACGGACTTGACACCTGCTTCCCAAATACCGCCGAAGTTTGGAGCAGAGGGAGGGTTAAAATGCCACTGAATGCCTTGGGAACTGAGGTGCGAAGTGATTTCGGATGAATGATCGCGCATGAATACTGAAGCTTCATTTAAGACGCGGTTGGCGCCAATAAAATTGGTTCCTCGGTCAGACAAAATGGATTGAGGTAGACCGCGACGTGCTATGAAACGATCTAAGGCCGAGAGAAACGCAAAGGTGGATAGCTCGGAGGAGAACTCCAGATGCAATGCCTTGGTGGTCAGACACACGAAAAGGCATAAATAACCTTTGGTAATGGGGGCCTTACGCAGTCGAGAAGACTTGACGTTGAAAGGGCCAGCATAATCGACGCCCGTGTTGATAAAGGGACGGCCTGGTGTCAGGCGGACCGACGGAAGATCTGACATCAGTGGTTGAGGCGAACGCGCTCTGAACAATGTACATGTGCGGCATGATGAAATTACCGAACGAATCAAACTGCGCAAAGATAGGATCCAATATTCGGATCGAATGTGCGCCATACAAGTGGTAGGACCAGCATGAAGGCATGTCAAGTGAGCATGACGTGATATCAGATATGACAAATGAGCTCGTTTGGGCAGCAATATTGGGTGTTGAGCTGGATAACGCAACTGAGAACGCGAAAGTCTACCGCCCACCCTAAGCACACCGGCTTGATCCAGAAAAGGGGTTAATGTTTGCAATGACTTGGTGTTTTGATGGGTCTGAATACGAGCTATCTCGGCTGAGAAATGGATGGATTGAGTGGAAGTGACATAATATTGCATGGCAGCTTGTAACTCGGAAACCGTAAGGTCACCCTGAGTTCGATGCGCTGATGCTGCAATGCGAGCGTTGGTTGAGAAACGCAAGATCCAACCCAGGACTCGACGTGCTCTATTTAATGACGAAAATCGGGTAAGCAAATCGTTCAGGAAATTGCTGGATGAGACTGCCACCAATGAGACGGGATTGGTATTGCGTAACTCAGGCAGCTGCTCAGTGTGAGCTGAGGATGGTTCAAAGGCGTCAGGCCATGGAATTTGAGGTTGATTGGCGAATTCAGGGCCAGAATACCACAATGTTTGAGAGTCAGGAGTGACAAATTGCTCAGCGGTAAGACCTCTTGAGGCCATGTCAGCAGGGTTCTGGTCGGAAGATACATGCGACCAAGAGCGATTAGAAAATGGAATTTCATTTACACGGGAAATGCGATGAGCAATAAAGGTTTTTAAAAGATGTGGGGAAGTGTTGATCCACGAGAGTACGATCTGAGAATCTGAAAATAGACGGACGGTCTGCAAAGGGGAAGGATAAGAAAATGTCAGCAATGAGCAAATAAGCTCGGACAGCAGCAGAGCTGCACATAACTCCAAACGAGGAATTGACAATGTTTTGAGAGGAGCTACACGAGTTTTGGCCTTCCAGAGAGTACTGACGCGAGAATGAGCAGTTTCTGAACATAAGTACACTACGGCAGCATAGCCGAGTTGAGATGCGTCGGCGAAGCCGATAAGGCTTAATGAAGCGTCATTAGGTTGTACGATATGTCGTGGTATACGAAGGCTACCAAGAGTGCTCATGTTGTGAACGAGACGAGACCACGATTGTTGAAGTGTCTGATTGATGGGTTCATCCCACGTAAGGCCATACAACCATAATTGTTGTAGCATAGCTTTTAATGCAAATGTGACTGGAGCTACAAACCCATTAGGGTCGAAAATTCGCGCAATGTATGAAAGTAAGGAACGCTTTGTACAGGTTCCATCGAAGGGGGTGATACGGAAAATAAATGAGTCGGACGAAGGCTCCCAATTAAGATCCAGAATTTTGAGAGTCCGATCGGGGTCTGAAAACAGAAGTGGGCATTCCAAATGGTCATGAGGCAAAGTATGCAGAAGCTCAGGATGGCTGGATGACCATTTTCGTAGCTGGAAACCGCCTAAAGCCAATAATTCAGTGAGCTGAGATTGCAAAGAGGCAGCCTCGCTAAGGCTGGAAGCGCCACAAATAATATCATCCACGTACGAGTTATGCATTATAGCATGAGAAGCCATAGGGAAACGGTGGCCTTCATCGTGGACTAGCTGCTGGAGCACTCGTACAGCCAAAAAGGCTGACGGAGCCATACCGTAAGTGACGGTATTAAGCTGCATTTCTTGAGTAACAGCGCTCTCGCTTGGTTTCCAAAATATGTGCTGATAATGCCGGTGCTCGGGATGGACGAGAACCTGGCGATACATTTGCTTGATATCGTAGCAAAGGGCAACAGAGTTGAGGCGGAAGTACAAAATGACATGGGAGAGATCTTGTTGCAGTTTAGGACCCTTGAGGAGTCGCTCGTTCAGCGATACTCCAGTGGAGTCGGGGACTGAAGCATTAAAGACAACACGAATTTTCGGACCTTGATTGGTCTCTTTGGTTACAATGTGATGGGGAATAACGTACGTTGAAGCAGTGGAGGCAGGTTCCATGTGGCCTGCTGACAGATAGTCGGACATGAACATTTTATATTCAGCAACAATTGAGCCATGTTTGGCTAAGCGGTGCTCGAGTCGGGATACTGATGCTCGAGCTTGAGTGACGTTGCAGCCCAATGGGGTTGCACTAGGGTGAAATGGCAATGCGACGGAATATCTGCCGTCAGCATTGCGTCTAAACGTAGAAATGAAATGTTGTTCAGCAACATCATCCAAGGGATTGGAGATGGAGCCTTGATGGACGGATTCAACGTCCCAAAATGCGGTGAGTTGCTTGTCCACTTCAGTAGTGGATAACAAGGAAATGGTAGAGGGGGTCGGATTCATGATTTGAATCGGGCCTACAATGATGTGTCCAAAAATGGTGCCAATGGAAATGGGACCATGCTGAATAGGCCGAATGCCAATTTGAGTTATCAAGCGGGGAAATACGTCAGCCCCTAATAAAATGTCAATTTTATCGGGACGATGAAAATGAGGATCCGCTAAACGAAGACGGAAGAACCGTTTTAGGTTTTCCTTGGGGATTTCCATGCTAGGAAGTTGGTGTGCAATGGTGTTGATTACGGCAACACAGAGAGAGAGTCGTTTGTTGTTCAAACGGGAAACCAGTTGGATATTGACCAAACCTGTTGACAATGTATCGGAAGAACCTATTCCGGATACAGCCATGTGATTAGGAGAAGTAGGCAAACGCAAGTTTTGCACTATACACTTGTTAATGAAGGACACTTGAGAACCGGGGTCAATGACACCACGGATGGGATAAATAGAACCAGTACAGTCGGTTATGAAAGCACGAAATGTGCCTAAAAGAGAATGAGCACGTTCCTGAGTGGTTGAACGAGCAGCTGAGCATGAAAGCACTATTGGTGCAACACTGGGATTTTTAATTGATACCGATGGAGCTGGAATGGACATGGCAGAAGTGGACGGGGTTGCTATTTGCTGATCCGAATGTAATAACGTGTTATGCCGTTGTGAATGACATTTGCGGCATGATGATGTCGATGTGCATTTGGACCGCAGGTGACCACCAAGGCAATTGAAACAACGCTGATTCTTTTTCAGGAGCTCATATCGAGCTGAAATAGGTAATTGCTGAAACTTGCTGCATTGTGACACATGGTGATTGTGAGAGCAGCAGAAGCAGGAAGCAAGGGCTCTAGCTGAGCGGTTATTAACGCTTGCATGTGACGTCTGAGCAATATACGAATGAGATTTGACAGCAATCCGAGATTTAACGCTGGGTTCACCAATTAACTGGGTAGTTTCGATGGTTTTGATCTGTTGATTGACAAAATCCAATAAGCTTTGGAAAGTAGGTACAGTGGTGGAATCATGTTTTAGTTCAAAAGCATGTCGAGATTTAGAATCCAAATTTTTCAGTGCTAATGACACTAGCAAAAAATCGCTCAAATCATCAAGTGCCAAGGCAAGGCTTTGAGAGCATTGGCAGAATTTTCGTGAATGGTCATAAAGCCCTTGAGGTCAGACAATGAATTGGATTTGGCAGTGGGAAAGTCGAGTATGCTTTTGAGGTACATGTGACCAATTTGTCTCGGATTATTGTACCGAGCAGTTAGAGCATCGAATGCCAATTGGTAATTATCTTCGGTTAGATGGAATGAAGCAATGACAGAAGCAGCTTCATCGATAGTGGATGTTTTAAGATAGTGTAATTTGGCAATATTACTTAACTGCTGGTCGCGATGAACCATGGAATTAAAAAGCGCAAAAAAATTAGGCCAATCGGACAATTTGCCATTGAATTTAGGAATCTGAATTTTTGGCAGATGTGGATTTGCTACAGATGCAACGGGATTGACTTCAGCTTTCAATACTGAAGGTTCAGTTTTTTTGAGCTGAAAATATTTAGCTCGGATTGTGTCGATTAATTGCACAAAGGCTACGTAAGGTTGTGTAGTTTCAACTTGATCAGTAGCTGGCAAATGCAAATTGAATTTTTTTATGAGAAAATTAAATTTCTTGAATTCCTGTTCAATTTCAGGTAAGCGTTCATAGTTGGCCTTAAGCCGAGGTAAATCGGCTATAGTCATTGTCTTAGCAGAGTCTGATAAAGCAGTTGCAATTGCAAAACTATCATTTCGCTGACTAATAGCTAAATCGATTTGTTGTTGTATTTCTTGGGAAGTTGGTGGAGCCATTTTAATGCTATTACTATCAGGAATAAATGGAATTAGTGGATATTTACAGGAAAATATAAAGGAAATTATGTACAATGAAACAGAAATTCTGAAATTCAAAGATAATAAATGATAAATGTTGAACTTTTGTTCAAATAAATGTGAATATTGAAAATTAAATTGAGTATTAATAAAATTAATAGTTGGACAGAATAATCCGGAATACGGAGTACCAATAAATTTGTTTGAAATTTCACCAGTTGAAATCGCAACCGGCAAACGAGGCGACTGATTCGAGAAACTAATTAGCCTGGGGATAATTAGCTATACGTTTGAGTTTTAAGTGGACTGTAATTATTTGAGAGTCTCGTTAGAGAAATGACAATTTCAAATGTAAACACAGTAATGTAAATTCCTACCTGCTGCGATGTGACGACAGCGTGCGAATCTCCCTTCTTGAACTCCGACAACCTAGAGATTTGGGCCCAAACTCCAGATTTATCCAAGTCCCGATTCATCCAATAGCTGTCTGCGTTCAATCTGAAATGTCGCTTCTCCAAGACTGCGTAATCGTGAATTGAATAATGACAAAAATAAAAAATAATGGCGTTGAGAATACGCTTGAAAAACAGTGTGAAAAAATGACAACTGTTGAAGACAAAAAAGGACGCTATAATGAACGTGAAGTTACCAGTCGAGTGTCAAAAGTGGGGGGGAAAACTCTGATCGAGCCGGCAGGCAGCGCCAGCGTCTGTGATTCACTGAAATACCGAATGGTTTCGGGTAATTACTTATTTAATAGCAAATTCAATTAAATGAAATTAATTTTACGCAAATGGCGTAAACAATAACACTGTTGGTGTGGTGTTAACAGACCAATACCCTGGCTTAAATTCCAAAGAGTTTAAACAATTTTTGAAGAACGAGAACATAAGAATGGTTTTCACTGCTGTGGATGCACCATTTTCAAACGGACTTAACGAAAGGCTAAATCAAACTTGAGTCAATAGGATAAGATGTAAAATAAATGAAAGTGATAAGAAAACAGCGTGGACTACTATTGCACAGAAATGCGTAGAAAAATATAATGCAACAGAACACACAGTCACTAAGTTTGCACCAAAATATCTTTTGGAAGGCGAAAATGTGAATATTCTACCACTCGAATTGATATCAGGAAGTTCAAAAGAAGACCTGGAAAGAGATAGGAAACTTGCTCTTGAAAACACAATAAAATCACATAATTATAATAAAAGAATATTCGACCGGCATAGGAAAGAATACATAATGTAAGTAGGCGACAGGGTCTTTGTGGAAAATGGAAACCGATTAAATAGGAGAAAATTGGAAGAATTGAGGATTGGGCCTTATAATACTCTGAAGAAGATCTCCAATTCAATCTATGAAGTTGATACGGGACATAGGAAAGCAGAATCGAACCTCTACCATATTACGAAACTGTGTCCAGTGATTATTGATAAATGAACGGTTACGTACGGTGTCATTTGTGGTTGTTTTTTTTTTTTCTAAAGGGGGGGGGGGAGATGTAAAGAAGACACATGCTTTTCTTAAGTTTATTAGGGAGAAGTTGAAAGGTTGGGTTTTTTACTATGATTATTAAAGGAACCTCCTTAAGCTTTCAATTGGTATTAAAAAAAAATTGGTCATTTTTTTTTAAATCTAAAAGGGAAGGGGGCGGGGCTATTTTTTATTTTTTATGAGAATACCAAAACTAATAATCCTAAGATGTTACTGAGAAAAATGGTATTTAGACCTTTCATGGGAATAAAAAAAACACATTTAATTAAGAAAATCTGTGGCGTTATGGCAGATTTTGATATGTCCGAAAAATTCAATTTTCTGTTTTGCATTGACATGTCCTACTTAAAAGTGGTTCTTTAATTTGGTGAAATTTGTTGTGTGGAATTATAAAAGGAATAACTCACTATTATATTATAATATCCTCTGCCCCTAAAACCACAGAAATATTACTTGTAATTTTATTATTTAATTATTTAAACTAAGTCCAAGTTTCTCTATGGGCCTCCAAAATTCCCTCGCCGACTGCAAGTGAGATGAAGATAAGACTATTATACTATTGTGCCAACAAAAAAAAAAATTTAGTAGGCTTTTTATTTTCATATGTCAACTTAAAATTGATTTAATTTCATGTTTTTTTGGTTATATGTAACTCTTTATAATAAATTATAAAGTGAATTTTCAGATGTCATTGAACCATCGCAAAAACATTTTGATTGTTAAAATTTAAACACTGCTATTATTTACCATATTTTACTTGGGCTATTTTAATAATTTTTTACTATTGATTTATGTTATGTTTCTTATATTGACTTTCAAATGGTCTGCAGGTAGTTCCTGGACAAACTGTCAATGGTGACGAAATACCAGATTCTCCCAGATCATGCATCACACCACCACCTCTGGAGCCGCCTAGAAGCTGGGATCTTATTCAATCTGGTGTTATCGACCAGGTACAGTTCATCAGTATGCCAGCTCACCTTTTAAGATTACTAATCTATTAATTATAGTTACTGCATGAAACATACTTTTAAAAAGTTATTTTTTATTTTGTAGTTACTATATACATATTATACAATATATTATTGTAGGAGAATGAGGGATTGAAGGAAGTCTTAAAATCAGGTAGATGTTTCAGTGTTGGTAGTTACTTTTTAAGTTACATTTCAACGATCACATATGTAACCTAAAAACAAGTTGATATTTTTGTAAAATAAATAATATTTTTTATACTGATAAAAGTTCCTTGGTTATATTAGCCTAGCAATTAACTCAATCACTGCAAACTCAGAGTCTCAGTTTCTTCTTTGTTTATGATACATAAGCAAATTAATTTGTTGTAATAAAAATACTATCATTCATTGACAGCTTAAATTTATGCACATAAAAAAACAAAAACATGTATACATGTCTAAGTATAAACTACTCAACTTTCAAATAAAGTATTTTTAAAGCAACAATCCTTGAAGTCTACCTCACTCTACTCACAAAATACCACGTTATCAATCTAAACTATTGTTATGATTTTTATCTTTCTTGCTATTATTTTTCATACAAAAAACTTGTCAAAATTTTTTATTTTAATTATTCTTACCTTTATTTAATTTTACCTGAGGGTTAAGGGTTCTGCCAATATAAAAAAGAATTCCGGCAAAAAGGAAATTGTTTAATTATAAAACTTTTTAAAATTTTTCAACAAGTACATCTGTGATACAAAATTATAATGGTTTACAAAATAAATTTTTATTATTTTACCTTATTATTATTCGCGACTGGCCAGATTTACTACTTTTCATGTCCCTTTCTATTGGTTCATAAATTTTTCTTCGTTCTTCGGTTCAGCCATCTTGGTTATCAAGTCCAGTGAATGGTTGATTTTCTTAACTTCTCTACAAAGCTTTGCCACATCATTTTTGTTGAAACATGCCGAAGGTGTATTCAGCTGAAGGGTTGATGGACTCTGGTTAAACATTGCGAAACAAAGAACAACCTGTTCAATTTTCATCATCCTGTTCCTCCCTCTCTTGGAAAATATGCAATTTACATTTTTACATCCTACTCGGTCTTCGACCTCCACTTTCTTGGGCCTGCTTTGCAAAAGAGACAACATCCTTGAAACTTGGTCGACGATGAATTTCCATTCTTCTGTATCAATATACACAGTAGTTTTCTTGTCGATGACAGCGACAGTGGGTACAAAATCACAAAGACCGACTCGGACTAGTTTACTACTAGTGATGGGGTAATCAGTCACTAGTTCCAATCGTCGTGGTCCCTCCATCTTGCTAGGATTCAACGAGACTAAAAGATTTAACAGAGAGGTGGGGATAGATGAAGTTTTTCTATTTTTTTTACTAGTTGATTTATTTCGTTCCTTTTTATTTCATATAAAACTATTTGGTTTTTTAAATGATAAAGTTCTTGAATAAAACGTTTAAACCTCTTATGCATGTTAGCAGCATCCACAGCTGTTTTCCTGTTCTTTTTTATTATCAACTTCATCTATTATTAATGGTAGCTTCTCTAGTTGTTCCAAGTACTCGATAAACGGACAATATTTAGACCATTTCTTGTGGTCTACAAAAGGGTTATCATGTACCAACCATTCGTGTAATATTACTCCACAAAAAGGACACCTTGTTCGGTCTGATTTTTTCAAATAATAAAATCTTGCTGATGCAAGCTTAATGGCACTCACTGGTGAAGACCATCCAACAAATGTAGACAGACGATCATTCTCATATCTCAGGCTCCAACCTGTTCGCTTACCCATCTTGAACTAATTGAAAGAATGAGAGTGGTGTCCTGATGAGATGATTAAAGACACATTCCCAACCCCCCACATTACTGCCGTACTGCAGCTGACCCCACACCTGGCCTGCGCTGTTGCCACACCTGGCCTGCGCTGTTGCCACATCTGCCATGCAATGTTGCCACATTGACCATCTCTGGGTACTTGAACCCATCAAGCACACTCAACACCTGCTATTACGTCACAAGGACACCCCCCCCCCTCGCCCTAAAACAACACCCCTCCCAAGGACGGTCAATGACCTCAAGGTCAAACAAGACCCTACTATAGCACGCCTCAAGGTCATTTCCTTCGTGCTCTTGCTCAAACCGCCATTCTGTACTACTCGAGTACAATCACACGATCCATGCGGCAACAAGCTTGTCGCCAATTGAGATTGTCTTCGGGCAAAACTGCCAAGATAGAGGCGATTTGATAATGGCACAAAACCAAGAGCTGACGACAGATTTGGGGCAAGCTTATTAACAACCTCAGTCGTTCTTGATCAGAAACACGAACATGAGGCATTCTCCAAATCACTTCATCAAATTTTATTAGTACATCATCGCTACCCTTTACGCATTTCAAGTTAGTACTTGATCTGATCAAAACGAGTTCTTGCTTAAGATTAATTAAAATTTTTCGATAGTCCTCACATATCCCTAAGAGAATATCCAGTGGCAGACACGCACTAAAAAAACCGTTTTTATCTATTGAAAGAGTTTGGTCTGCACCTGGGATTACCCATCCTGCATTTTCTAGACCTTTGACTTGAATAGGTGAAAATGACGCATGGCCTTTAAGCGTAGTTATTCCTGGGTATCTCACTCTATCAACTTCAATGCCATTCAATTCATATCTGATCTCATCAAACAAAAACGCAAACGCGTTATTAGTCAATTTTGAAGTAGTTCCAGAAGTACCATCCTTTTTTGAAATTCATCCTTCCAGATAAACAAAACTTAATGAAGGAATCGTATAAACATCTTGTTGATGGATCGGTATTCTGATTTCATCAGACTTGTTAAGGTTGTTCCCCGCATACGGTTGATGTGAATGATATTGAAATTGTGTAAGAGATTCTTCAAATTTTACGTCTGATGTAATGTTTAGTATGTTATTATTTTTTTTCTTATTTTTAACCGAAAACCACACTGTTTTTAAAAGTTAGCGTTTGCAGTTGTTAACGGTCTCGTCGATATAGGTTTATTGATTCTTAACTGGGTATGACATCTCCTTTTATAACGAGCTCCATGAATATTCCCCGCACAACTCTCTCTGGTAAAATCAATCACCATTCTTCTTCAAATGTATTCTCAATGTAACAGTTTCCCCCCCTAAAGTCAATAAGCTTGCCGTTCTGATCCACTAAGGGAACGGTAATATTGTCAACAGTCCTTACGTTAGTTGGAAAGTAAATGACAGGATTCGGGGTTTCTATTATTTTATATCCTGGTTCAACAGCCGGAAAGAATTGATGTATGCTATGGTCTGGCTCTCCGTTTACGGAAAGGATTTTCACAATTTCATCTGATTCAGTATACCGGTTCACTGGGTGTATCACGCGATTTGAACTATTAAAACCAAATAGTTGGCCAATGGAATGTGGCTTATCGGGAAAGTTGAAATAAACCGGTTTAGTTGTTCTAAGTTCCACCTTTAATGTACTCCGATTTCCCCACAGTACAAACCCAGCTCCCGGGTCTTGGTGTGTAATTTCTTCGTAAAATAAAATATTTAGAGTGTAACTGTAACTGTAACTGTAAGGAAATTTACCTTTGGAAGAGGTTGAAAAATCAGGGACGGGAAGTTAGGAACCTGGAAAGAATTATGGAAGACTTATCAGCTAGCATGCACCAATTTATAATCGGGAGAATTTGTTGGGAAGGATACAAATAAGAACGACACATAAACTCCTTTTTCTACGCCAAAACTACTGGTTTATTAAATTTAATAACTCCTTTGAACAATTTTTATAGAAACATAATACTAATTGAATATTGATATAATAATTGAATTCACTACAATGACCTAAGCTCCCACGGTGATTAATGACCCACCCACCAAGTGAATTTGTTCGAGTTACCTTTAATACAGTCCTGTATCCGTCTATCTTTCTTCCTTTAGATCACTCACTATATTTCTAACAGGTATCTCAGTATACTCAATCGAAGCTTACACGAGATAACCTTCCTAGTTTTTTCACCCTTTTGTTACAACATGTGTTGTTATATTTTTTCTTTGAATGCTGATGTGAAATGCACGCGTTTATCCTCTTCCAGCCGTCTAGGAAGTGCAGATACCAGTCGGCGCCGGTAATCTAATTTCTCCTAAGCGTTGCGGAATGGTACATACTCAATGCTGTTCCCGTTTTGTTACATAGAGCATCGATATCATACGATCCCTCAGGTATCTGGATCGTCAGATTTCCAAAATAAAACTTATCGTTAACATCCTTCCTTACATTAGGAATAGTATTATATGTGTCAAAAGATAATAACCCAATGGTATAACTTGATCCTAATTCCAGCGGAGGTAAAAAGTTCGCATGAAGAACACTAGAATCGCCTTTAAACGCTACTGTGTAGCTCATGATTATGAATGATAAAAATTTATGAGAAACGTCGGCTAAATACTTTAAGCAGAGATGTCCGCAAATCGGAGTATTCCACTTCTTAAGTTATTTGTAAACTTTTAAAGTAATCAAGTAGCTGTGGTGGTGGTTTCAAATTACCAAACAAATCAAAGTATTTCACAAGATTATTATTTTTTATATAACAAATCCAATGAGAACCAGGTTCTAAACTTGTATGCAAATTTACAATAGCTGTCTAATGCTTTTTTGGATTTATAGGGAGACTATCAATCATAAATACTCCATGAAAATTTTCAATTTTCAAAACTTTAGCTATATAATTTAATTCAAGATCGGTCAACGGTTTATTCGGCAGTCATATTTTTCTCGGCCTTTTTTGTCGGTTTATAAACAGACCGTAACCATTCCTATATGGTTTCAAATAAAGTCTGTTACCAACTTTCTGACCTTCTATAGCTAAATTATGCCTCTTTTGCTCATCCAATTTTAGCTTGGCTTCTTTAGCCTCATTGATTGCTTTCGCTACACTTGCGGCTCCTCCTGTCAAAGAACCCACAGCGGAAAGTCCTGCCATCAACTGTACAAGAAATTGGAGAAAGCCTCCCTCCTTAGGCATCGGTAGAACTCTGGGCGGTAAAGGTTTCGTCTTACCATGTAGTTGCATTTTAGCCTTCTTCTTATATGCCATTTCGAAGCTTTCAGAATAGATGATACATCATCTACCTTTGGCGATTTAACTAAGTCGATGAAACTAATCGTTTTCTTTTTCTTTTTTAAACCTGATCCAATTTTTCTTTTCGCTTTCATAACATTTGTAACTAACCAAGCCGCGGCTTTTTCTCCCCATGACGAATTTGAAGCTTTAACTCGTTTCCAAGCATTATCACCTAAGATTTTGTCCGCTTCCTTACGACTGACTATCCATATCTTTATATTTGCTATAAGCTATATCGTGATCTTTACAGGCTTTATCAAGGTGATTTAGTCCACTATCACCTTTAGTTAGTCGTTTTTCTAGATCCGTACCTTGGAAATTGGAGAAAGCCTCCCTCCTTAGGCATCGGTAGAACTCTGGGCGGTAAAGGTTTCGTCTTACCATGTAGTTGCATTTTAGCCTTCTTCTTATATGCCATTTCGAAGCTTTCAGAATAGATGATACATCATCTACCTTTGGCGATTTAACTAAGTCGATGAAACTAATCGTTTTCTTTTTCTTTTTTAAACCTGATCCAATTTTTCTTTTCGCTTTCATAACATTTGTAACTAACCAAGCCGCGGCTTTTTCTCCCCATGACGAATTTGAAGCTTTAACTCGTTTCCAAGCATTATCACCTAAGATTTTGTCCGCTTCCTTACGACTGACTATCCATATCTTTATATTTGCTATAAGCTATATCGTGATCTTTACAGGCTTTATCAAGGTGATTTAGTCCACTATCACCTTTAGTTAGTCGTTTTTCTAGATCCGTACCAGGACCACAATACTGATACCCCGGAAGATGTAATTCAATAGGCAACTTGTTTATAAAACTGTTCACTAGACCTGTTCCTTTGTGAGCTTTACGAATCATACTGTACTAAGAAAATGAAGAACAGACTTATATATAACTTATGATAGACTGAACTTATAGGTTAAAAAAGGGGAAGAGGTAATGAATCGACACGATAGTAAGGTTGAGAATGAGCTTTATTTATCTTCTTACTCCTATATATAGGTTGGCTAATGCCTTGAGAGGATTAGCTGGGGAGTCTTACCTATGTTATCTCCTCATAGTAGGCTCCCCAGCTAACTCCCCCCCTCCAGTTCCTGGTACCTAGGAACTCCAAAAATTGAAAACACAACGGAAAATAAACATAGTCACTTTGATAGAGTACTTACAATGCACACTTACAATGCACGCCCACAGTGGCTGGATATAACACATACAATATTTGACTAATCATAGTCCAACTGATATAATACATACAATATCATTAAGAGACAATCTGGGTCAGTTTTATTCGTACATTATTTAAATACTAAGTTACAATTTATTATACAAAGGTCTGCCCGTTCGGGCAGCGTGGTGTGTCGGTCGGGCCGCCGCCCCCCGTCGTCCGCCGAGTCACCGCCGAGGGTACCTTAAGTTCTTCTACATGGACGGTACGCGAACGGAAAGGGTGATTTACGTCCCGGACCGTATACAAATTATGCTCCCTAATTGCCACCACTATGTACGGCCCCTCGTACCGCGCGGCACTCTTCTTACGGGCTGTTCTTAATCTGCGGTAAACGGTGGTCCCCAGCGCAATCGAGCCGGCGCTGACTATCCGAGGTCTGGTGTTCGCCCTGTCTACCCGAGTCTGTTTTTCTCTGACGATTCGTTCTCGGACCTTCTCCCACATCGCCCGACGTTCGTTGCGCGCTTCCCCCAATTGCCTCCGCAACCCCAGGTTATGGGTTGTCACCAGATCACCCCGATCCCGTCGTCTCTGACCGAATACAATCTCGACCGGTGATAGTCCCGTCGCCGCGTGTATGCTGTGGTTGTATGCCACCACCGCGCGTGGCATTGCCGCGTACGAGTCTAACTGTCGCTCGAGCCTAAATAGTCGAAGGTGTTCCCCCAGTGTGCTGTGGAGTCGCTCCACTGCGCCCCTCCCCTTGATATGGTGGGGGGTGTTCCGCCGCCAGATAAACCCTAATTCCTTGCTTTGTTCCCTAATCCACTCGTTGTCGAACTCTCGCCCTGAGTCCGACACGATCGTGTCGGGGACCCCATACGTTCCACACCACTGGAGCACCCCTTCCCATACTACCTCGGGAGTCTTGGTTTCTACGGGATAGACCATTGCAATTTTGCTAAAGGTATCTAGCATTGTTAACCAGGACTGACCCTCGTTACTGTATAGGTCTGCCTGCACGATCCTCAGGGGTTCCTCTGCTGTCTCTGTGATCGTTTGTTCTGCTACGGGGGGTTGTCGGTCATACTTTGCTTGCTGGCACGTTTCGCACCGCGCGACAGCTTCCCTGACGGTCCGTCCCATGTTTGCCCAGAAATACGCCCGCCTCAGTGCCCGGAGCGTCTCCTCGATCCCTCGGTGGTTCGTTTTGCCTACATGATGATCCCTCACTACCTTACCTTGCGCCTCGGCTTCGGTGACGGTCTCCACCTGTCTGAGGCACCTAACGAGCGTGTACCCCACCCCTATGCGTTCTTGCCTCCACAGACGCTTGACCTTATCGGCTAGCCCCCGATTGCCGATGAATATGTGGCAGGTCTGACCCGGCGTCGTGCACTCCTCGATGGTTCGCTCTAAATCTCTGTCCTCGATTGTGGCCTGTGCCCTAACGGTTACCGTGGACAGTCCCGCGTATACGCTAGCCCGAGTCTCGATCCCCGGCTCCCGTTTTGACTTGAGGATGATCTGCCTTTTCTTATCATTAATCATTTCGTCCAGCTCGGGTAAGTCTGGCGGTCGTTCGGGCGGGGTCTCTACCGGTACACGATCCCTTTGGACTAGGGGAATTTCTGGTCCACTCCCGTAGGTACCGTACCGTGAACGGTTCCTCCTGCCCCTCTTCTTCCAGCGCGTTTACCACTAGCTCCCTGGACAGCCAATCTGCGACAGCGTTTTCTGTCCCCTTTTTGTGCATAACCTTGAAATTATACGTGGCTAGTCGCTCCTTCCATCTAGCTACCCTTGCCGACGACTCCTTTAGGGTTCCCAAATATACCAGCGGCTTGTGATCCGTATATAACTCGAACGCTCTGCCATACAGGTAGGGTCGGAAATACTCCACTGCCCACACAATCGCCAACAATTCTCGCTCAATGGCGCTGTATCGCGTCTCGGCCCCGTTCAGTTGTCGGCCCGCATATGCGATGGGTCTTTCCCCCCCTCCGGTGTCTTGCGACAGGACCGCCCCTAACGCGATCGCATTTGCGTCTGTCGTGACACGGAATGTCTTCCCGAAGTCAGGGAACATCAACAGCGGTTTCTGCGTGAGTACGTCCCGGCACTTCCCGATGCTCTCAATCTGCTCCGGCCCCAACCGGAAACTCCGTCCCTTCCTGAGTAGCTCTGTTAGCGGGTTCGTGAGTTCCGCGATCCCGGGGATGAACTTCCTATCATCCCCAGGAACCTACGAATGCCTCGCGCGTTCTTGGGGAGGGGTGCCTCCTGTATTGCCCGTACCCTCTCCGGATCTGGTCGTACCCCGTCCTGCGAGATGGTGTAGCCCAGGAACTTGATCTCCCTCAGCCCGAACCTGGACTTCTCCCGTGACAGCTTAAGTCCGAACTCCCTCACCCTGGCGAGGACTCGGCCCAGGTGCTGGACATGTTCCTGTTCAGTCTTACTGAACACTATTAGGTCGTCCATATACACCTGAGAGAAGTCCTCACCCAGCCCCATCTGGAGTTCGTCCATAAGACGCTGGAAAGTTAACGGGGCCCCCTTCAGACCGAAGGGCATTCTCACGAACTCATAATGCCCTCGCTCCCAAGAGAACGCCGTCTTCCCAACGTCTTCGTCTGCCATCCTAACCAGATGATACCCGCTCTTGAGGTCCAACGTACTGAACACCGTCGCTCCCGACAGGCGATCGAGTATATCCTCGATCCTCGGGAGCGGGTACCTCTCGTCCACCGTGACCTCGTTCAGCTTACGATAGTCCACTACTACCCGGTATTGTTTCCGATCGTCCCCGCTCCTCTTTTCCACGACCCACAGCGGACTATTGTAGGGCGAGCTACTAGGTCGTATAATACCCTGCTTTAGGAGTTCCCCGAGCTGCCCCCTTATAACCTCTCTCATTGCCTGGGGATAGCGCCTCTCCTTGACGTACACTGGCGTCCCCGACTTCACCGGTATCCTGTGTTCCGTCTTCCCTGTAGTCGGTAGTCTGTCCGCTTCCCGGTGGAATAGATCTCCGTTCGCCTCTACTAGTCGACTCACCGCGTCGCGCGTGCACCCGGCTGCTCCGACTCTCACCCCCTCTCCTCGCCGTCCCGTGACTATATCATACTTGCGCTTCCCTAGTGCGCACTCCCATTTCCGATTCCGGACCTTCAATTCCATCCCCACCGTCTGCAAAATGTCACACCCCACTATTAGGTCGTAATTCTCGGCCAATGTTCCCATAATGTGCGCCGTGACCCTCTCTTCGCGCCCAGCAATTTCGCGAAGACTCAGTTGTGCTTCCCCGCCCGTTCCACACCTCCGCTTACCATGGTTATAGCGCACTTACACGGTTTTCGACTGTCCCAAATTCCCAATTCCCTCGCCCCCCTTTCGCTTATCAGCGAGTGGGTGCTCCCCGTATCGATCAAGAACCGAATTCCGGACGCCCCCCCCCCCCCTCGCCACGGGCAACCTAAATCCCCTTTTTCTCTTTTCACCGTTGTTCACTTCTACACACGCACGCCCGGTTGCCCCCCCCCCCCAAATCGCACCCTCATTCGTCCCGCCTAATTCCCCTTACGACCTCGGCTCCCGAGGGCCCCCCCTTCCACGGGTCCCCCCACTTACCTCGTGTCTCGACGTCGGGGCGCTGCGCTCCGACCGACCGCTTTCGTCTCCTGAAGACTCTCCGCTCGAGTAGGGGGTCGCGGCTCGTCCAGCCTGTCTCCGTGGGGTCCACTCCTGCTGGTTCACCTTCATAGGTTCCGGCCGGAATCCTCTCCTGTCGCCTCTGGTATTGCGTCTAGGGCAATTCCTGGCCATATGCCCCTGTCTCCCGCATTCAAAGCATTTGACCTGGCCGCACTGAGCTGCTACGTGTCCCGGACGATTACATTCGAAGCACCTTCCCTCCTGCTTCCTCCTCCTCTCGTCCTGTCCTCTGCCGGTCCGCCTTTCCATTCCCCGGCTGTGTCCACTCTGTCTTGGCGGGCTCCTTCTGTACGTGACTCTCTTCCAACTCACGTCTCTTTCGTATCCCGCGCCTTCCTCCTCCCTGGCGCTGGCGTCCACCATCTCCTGGGCACACTCCAGGAACGTGCGTTCTCTCGGGAATCCCTCCTTTTTTCCGGTTTCTTTTGCCAACTGCACCTTCAATATAGTTGATAGGAACGCCATCCGTGCATCCACCTCAGGCGCGCTTACCGACTCCCTCATCTTCTCCGTGATGCTGTTGTATTTTGCTAGGAGATTTCCAGCGTAGTGTCCGTTGGTCTGGTGGGACCTCTTAGTCTCTCGGAACATCTTAAAAATGTCCTCCTCAGGTGTCCACCTTCCTCCTCCAAACGCCTTCTTCAATCGTTCCTTTATGGCCATCCATGGGGTCTCCTCGTCCGCCTGGATCATGTTTAGGATGCTCCTTTTCACCCTGCACACTAGAGCTGCCCTCAGCGACTCGGCATCCCCTTCGGTAATTAGATCCTCTGCTTGCTTGCCCTCTATCCGTAACATTAACCTGTCCCCTCCCTTCAGGAAGTGATTCAGCTCTCCTGTCTCACCGGCAAACCTTTCTAGGTCGGAGATTGCTGTCCTCACATCTTGTGCTGTGATCGCCTGAATTTTCATCCATGCCTTGAGGAACTCCTGCTTCTATGGGGTAATAATCGGAGTATTCTGAACCACAATGGACCCGAAAGAACCTGTTAGACAGATAGGATTGAAGGATTAGATAAAGGGTCTGCGGTAAGGAGATTTTTAGTTTGTAAAGCAAACCTGGGTGCCATACCCGGTCAAAAGCCTGAGCTACGTCCAAGAAGGCACCCGTGCAGTAGTGTTTGCTTTCAAGTGCGGAGGATATATGGTCAACAACGCGAAGGCCTTGTTGAGCAGTGGAGTGTCTGAAGCGAAAGCCAAATTGATGGTTAGGAAGAAGGTTTTTGGATTCAACTATAGGCAAAAGGCGTTTGAGTAGGATTCTTTCAAAAACTTTTGAAAGGATTGGAAGTAGACTGATTGGGCGGTAAGATGAGGGATCATTTGGGGACTTTCCAGGTTTCTGAAAGAGGACGATAATGGAATATTTCCAGAGAAGTGAGTAGTGGGTGGTTCTAAGGATACAATTAAATATATAGTTAAATATCTTCAAAGCACACAAGACTTTTTAAAAAGATTTATTTTGAATAACAAACATAAATGACATGGTAATATACAGATCTAGTCTAGCATAGTGACGGGCTAATGAGATACAATAGACTGACCTCCTTCTCTGATTCTCACGGGGTTTAAATAAGAGTCAGCAAAGGGGTGATTCATAGTTCTTAGAATGTTAGCACGGGTGCACTATAACTCCCCGCAGCCTTAAGTTTTGAACTCTGGTCAAAACAAACATTTAATTTTTACATTTTAAAAACTTGATTTATACAATTTACTTAAAATTACTTTATGATCATCAATAGTAATAGGTGTTGTTGAAACCTTTACATTATTTAAAGGTAAATTTGAATTTTGGATCTTTTTACAATTTCTTTTATAAATAAAAATGTTAATTAGTACAATGATTAGAATAATACATAATACAAAAGAATAATGATAAATATTAGCGTTGTCTACAAAGGACAATATTTCTAATTCTGGTATGGTATAATTATTTGTTTCTAACATAGTTGTATTTAATATTACATTTTCATAAAATGGTTGTAAAATAGTGTTAAAATCATGAGTATAAATTTTATTAAATTCTGGAAAGCAATCCTCCTTACTAATATTAATTAATCCTACATTTGGTAAAAATACAGTGTTATTATGACAATCTGTTATTTTTTTAATATTTACAGTGATATATTGCTTAATATGATCTAAATATCTTATATTATTTTGATTACTTAATACTAGTTTACATTCTTTTAAATTTCCGTTATGTACAATAGATGAAACACATTTTGATTCTGTTTTATTAAGATTTATACAGTAATAATTGTCAATAAAAATACAACTTCCTTGATAGAGAGTGGCTCCTTTTTGTAAGTAAAGATCAGTTTTTAAATCAATTTCGTAAATTGTCTGGTTTATAATTCTTGGTACTGATATCACAAAATATCCTTTATAGGATTCATCATGAATTGGTAATTTGATAAAAGTATGGATTATATTGTGATGAGTTGAACAAAAGATTTTACTATTTGTCCATAGAATTTCAGTATTATCTGAGATTAGTTTTATGTTACTTGGTAGATTTTTTATTACATCAATCATTAATTCTCGAAAAGGTTTTTCTGGTGTTGGGGTTTGTTGAAATTTAGTTTTGATAGGTTTTCTATCACACTTTGATTTTTTACAAATTTCACATTTATTAATGTATTCTGTAATTTTGTCTTTCATATTGGGGAAATAAACTTGTTTTTTTAATTTTTCAAAAGTTTCTAATATTCCACGATGTTTAGTTTTTCCTAAATGATAGTTTTCAATAGTTTCGCGTTGTTCATTTACATTTTCTACGTCATTGATAAAGTTAAAATAACGTTTTATTCTTACAGAAGGGAATTCGTTTTCTATTATATTTTGAATCTCTTTAAAGTATTCATCGTAAGTTTTTTCTAAAGTTTTTATGTTCGGTGAACAGAAAATTCCGTAAGTCTTGTCCGGTTCTACGATCTGGTAGAGTAGAGTTTGCAAGTCATCTTTCCTGTTAATGATGAGTTCGTATCTTCTCTTGTTTCCAAATGGCTTAGAGAACTTCATGTCTTCTTTGTTTCCTCTAATGATAATAATTTGATTTTTTTCTACATTTATACATTTATCTGGTTCACATATCCAAGTTTGTTCATTGCTGGATTCTTGTGAATGAATAGTTTCTAGATCTGATTGATTTTCTGCATTTTCCGCTGTAGATGGAATATTTATTAATTCCTCCATAATTGCTTCATATTCTGTTGTTTTTTCAGCAGCTTCTTCTTGATTTTGTAATATGTCATCAATAAATACATCAATATCAATATCTACATCATCAATATCCATATCCTCTGGTTCCGTGTGGTTTACTTCATTTATATTTCTTGATAAAGCATCTGCTACATAATTTGTTTTACCATTAACATGTTTTATGTCAAATTCGAACTCCTGCAACTTCCAAATCCATTTCATGATTCGGGTGTTACCGTTCTTCATAGAAAATATCCAAGTTAGTGGTTTATGATCGGTTTGAAGTAAAAATTTAGTTCCGTATAAGTAAGGCTTAAAGTGTTGAGTCGCCCATACAACTGCTAATAATTCTTTTTCGATAGTGCTATAATTATTTTCCGCATTTTGTAGTACTCGTGAAGCGAATGCTACAGGATGTTCAATATCATCATCGTCTTTTTGGGACAATACTGCTCCAATTGCTTTATTACTAGCATCTGTAGTTAATATGAATGATTTATTCCAATCGGGGTATTTTAAAATTGGTGCATTTGCCATTAAATCTATTAATGTCTTACAAGCCCTTTTTATCTCTTCGGTTTTATAAATTTTTGTTTTAATCGAATCTGAAATAGGTTTAGTTATTTTTGCATATCCTTTAATGAATTTCCTATAGTATCCTGTCATACCTAAGAACTGTCTTGTCGACTTTTCGTCATGAGGTACTGGAAAGTTTACTATAGTTTCTATCTTTTTCGGATCTGTTTTTAAACCTTCTTCAGTTACAATATAGCCGAGAAATTTTAATTCTTTTTTGAAAAATTCAGTTTTATCTAATTGAATTGATAACTGATGTTCTTTTAATGCTTTGAAAACTTTTTCCAAATCTCTTAAATGTTCGTTTTCATTTTTTGAATAAATAATAATATCGTCAACGTAAACCATTGCATTAGGAATATTTGATATCATCATTGTCATTGCTCTCTGAAAAGTCGGTGGTCCATTACTTATTCCGAATGGCATTCGAACAAATTCGTAATGACCATTTTCAGTAGAGAATGCTGTTTTTGGAATAGATTCTTCATCCATTTCTATTTGATGAAATCCCGATGTTAAATCAATAGTCGAAAATATTTTTGCACCTCTTAATCGATTCAGCAAATCTTCGATATTGGGTAACGGGAATTTATCTTTTATGGTAGCCTGATTTAATTTTCTATAATCGATTACCATGCGAACTTTTTTTATACCCGATGCGTCCATTTTTTTTGGAACAATCCACAAAGGGGAATTATACGGCGACTTACTTGGTCTAATTATTCCGTTTTTTAATAATTTTCCAACTTCTTCGTTAATTTGTTCTTTAAATTGTTCCGGATATCTATAATTTCGTGTATAAATCGGATTTTCATTCGTAGTTATTATTCTATGTTTTAATAATTTAGTCGGTTTTAATTTTTCATTTTCTGTTTTTAATATTTCACCGTTTTCACTTAATATTTTTGTGAGTTTTTCCGTTATCTCCGAATTTATGTGTTCGTGTCTTATAACATTTTTAATTTCATTAGTATCTTCGATATGAAACATTTCGTCTCTTTCAAGTTTGTATTTTATTCCCATTATTTTTATTTCCATGTCTTCTAAATTTATATTAGTTTTTAACATTTTCATTGTTTCGTACCCAAGTAAAATATCAAACCGTGAACTAATAGGATAAACTAAGAACTTTACTTCTTGATTAATTCCTATCAGATTTTGCAGGTTGAGGTTTACACTTTGTGTTCCTTCTGCTCGTCCTGTAGGGGTTTTTATCGCGAAGTTTTCTATGTTTATTTTAGCATCTTTCGGAATTGCTTGGGGACAAATATAATTTTTTGTTGCTCCTGTGTCAATTAACCATTTATTATTTTCTTTATCCAAGAGCTGTGGTAAATTATTTAAAAAATTAACTTCGTCACTTATTTTAATTACATTCGATCCGGTGGTTCTCCTTTGTTCGGACCTTGGTCTAAAAAATTATCTTTATTAGTTTCAAGTTGTTTTACTCTTTCAGTTAATATTCTAATTTGTTCATCTCTCTCATCCTCGGCGTAATGTACGCGATTAGAAACAGTTCTCATCGAAACCGTATTTGAATCATTTTGTTGTGGTGGATCTACTTTTTGTTGATTATTTCTCCAATTTCCGGATGGAGGTTTATTAAAGAATCTATGTTGAGATTTTGGATCCCATGATTGATTATGAATAGGTTTTTGATAATTTTGTTGATTATTTGGGTAATTGTGATAATTTGGTTGTGCATTTTGATAACTTTTATAATTTTGGTTTTGTTGATGTTGATAATCTTGTTTTTGTTCATGAGGTTGTTTTTGAAATTGTTTTTCATATTTATGTTTGTAATTTGGATCGAAATTTTTGCCTTTATAATTCGATTGGTGTGGTTGGTGGTGTTTGTCTTTTCGACTACCCGGACCGTACACCCGATGCACAATGTGCGCAGCGTTATTTCTTAAGATTTCGTCAATATCTTCGATTGTCTCGAATTTAATATGATAAATAAAATCAGTAAGGGAGGGATGTAAATTATGAACGGTGTGATGTGATATCTGTTTGTCGTATCTTTCCATTTCCGACTGTTTATTCACTATTTCCGAGTCGGCATACACGCGAGCATATAAATCGCATCTTTTCTTACCTAATCTTTCTAAGTAATCATGTGGGTTTTCGTTATGGTACGATTTAGTATTGAGTATTTCTGATATTAATTGCTCTCTCGTTCGCGTATCTTGATATTTACGTTTAAGGGATGTTAAAATTTCTGTCACACTAGTGAATTCCTTATCATAGGTTGCAATTTTTGCTTTTCCTTTTAGCTTAGTTAATAAAGTTAATACTAATTTTGAATGGTTTATATCTTTATATTGGTTATTATCTTTACAATATAAGTCATACACAAATTTTGTATTTCTAATAAAATCTACTAATTGTAAAGGATCACCATCATATTCCGGAATTAATTTAAAATCATGATCTTTTATTTCCATAGCCATCTCTGAATTTGTATTTTCTAATAGTAATTGATCAATATTATCTAGATTAAAAGTTGTATATACTTGTCTTAATTGGTTTAATCTATCCTGTAAATTTGACATACAATAAACTTATAATTACTTATAATTACCATCAAGTATGTTGTCTTCAGTGGAAAAATCTTCTTCCTTGGTGCTGCGAAGTCTCAACAAATAGTTTTGAAACTCGGGTGATAAGATTTGAAAATCTTCAGAAAGTTGAAAGATACCTCTGTAGTCGTGGAGAATGCTTGCTATACTTGTATACGCAGTGGCAATCTTCCTCAAGACGGAGAGAAGTAGTTATGCTGCTTGATTTCGGTATTACACACGATTCTAACCTCCGCAAAGTTACTTTAAATACCTTCAAAATTCCTCCCAAGTCCCTGTTCGGGCGCCAGTTAAATATCTTCAAAGCACACAAGACTTTTTAAAAAGATTTATTTTGAATAACAAACATAAATGACATGGTAATATACAGATCTAGTCTAGCATAGTGACGGGCTAATGAGATACAATAGACTGACCTCCTTCTCTGATTCTCACGGGGTTTAAATAAGAGTCAGCAAAGGGGTGATTCATAGTTCTTAGAATGTTAGCACGGGTGCACTATAACTATATAGGTGAGCAAAATTATTGCTTTGGGTGGGAGTTGTCGAAGGATCTGAGCAGTGAGAAGATCGTATCCAGGAGATTTACGGAGTGGTAGGTTTTTTAAGTGGTATTGGACCTCGGAGGGATTCACTGCCTTTGGAGGAAGTGAAAGAGGAATCGGAGAAATAAGGAAATCTTTGACCTTCGTATCGTGGGATGGATTATGCTGGTTGGGATGAGGTGTGAAAGTATGTGAGAGGTGCTGTGCGAATGCTTCAGATCTCTCTCCATCTGACGCAGCCCAGGACCCATCGCCACGACGAAGTGGATGTGATATATAATGGTATTTTAGGATATTTTGGGTAGCTCTCCAGAGAGAGTTGTCCTGAGTGGATAAAGAGGATAGGTAAGAATTAAATGTTTGGGATCGGAAGGTTGCCAACTCTCGCTTTAACAATTTACAGTTTTGATTGTAACAGCGGCGATCGGCAGGGTGTCGGGTTCTTTGCCATAAGGCTTTGGAGCGGCGTTTGATGTGGATAAGGTCGAGTAGGTTTTGAAGTAAAGAAGTTTTGTTCTGGGCATACGGGGAAGGTCGAGGCTTTGAAGCATTCCATGCACATTGTTGGATTAAGGTAGTAAGGGAATGTACGGCATGGTCTAGATCATGAGGTGTTTTTAGGGTAACTTTGAGGTCAATGGAATTAGTTGGAAGTTCACGGAAGAGGTCCCAGTCGACTGGACCTCTGATGAATGAAGGAGGAGGTAGTTTGGGGATTGGGTGTAACGAAAGAGTGAGGAGTAGAGGGCTATGGTCGGACGACAGGTCATCGAGCCGTGTAGTGGACGAATTTATCGATCCTAATCCATGGTGGATGAAGAAATCAAGGATGTCAGGATTTCGATAGGGATCTGCAGGCCAATAGGTAGGAGTCTGAGGAGGGAGAGGGGTGGAGTTTGTGGATAAGAGTGCAGATAACAAAGCTCGCCCTCGGGAGTTGGTGGTTCTAGAGCCCCACTGTTGGTGCTTTGCGTTGAAATCTCCACCCACAAGGTAGTGATGTCCAATTGAGTTAAGAAAGGAGGTAAATTGTGAGTTGGAAATAGACTTGTTAAGTGGACAATACGCTGCAGCTATGGTGAGGGGGAAGGAAAATGTGCGGATTGACACAGCTGTGGCTTGTAGGAAATCATGAGCAATCAATAGGACGATGTGGTGGGAAAGGGAATGGTGGATAAGGACAGCAGTACCAGCATGTGATGTTCCATCAGGGTGGTCTGTTCTGTAAACCTGGTACTGTGGGATTTTGAGGGATCTGTTAGCAGTCAGTCGCGTTTCAGTAATGAGTGCAACGTCAATGTTTTTTTCATGTAGTGATGTTGTCAGTTCGTTTGTGTGATTTCGAACACCATTGGCATTCCAAAGAAGGATAGTTAAGGGTTTTTTATTCATTTGGGAGAGCTTGGAATGAGGTGGGAAACAAGGTTGGTGAGCAGTGAAATAAGAGGAGTGATAAGAGTTCTGAAGTCGGTGAGAAAGGATGTAAGAAGGCTAGTGAGATCTGTGGAGTTGGGAGGGGGAGGAATTTGGTGTATGTGAGGCTGAGGTAAATGCTGTGGTTGAGGGAGGGGAGGAGGCGGTGCCTCGGATAATGTCTTGAGTCCACCTGACAAATATGTTAGCGAATGAAGTGGAGCCATTCACTTCTCTGGCTGGAACGCTTCGCGGTTTCACTGCTTGTTCTACCACGAGTGGGCGGCGTTGTTGTTGGAGGCGGTTCTTCAGCACTTTATATGCCTCGCAGCCTTTGTAGTTGGTAGGGTGGTCTTGCTGACACAAGGCACATACAGCGGGGGATTGGCGAGGCTTCTTGCAAAGCTCGCTCTTGTGCTTGTCTCCGCACTTCACACACCTAGGTATGTGGTGACAGTACGAACGACTGTGGCCATATTCCTGACAGTTGTGGCACTGAACTATGTCACGCCTGGGATGTGGTTTTTCCTCCTTTACTCTAGTGTAGTAGAGGTAGTTGACATCGTAAATTTTTTCAACTCCTGGCGTTTTTTCGAGGTCAACGAAAAATAGTGGGAGTGGCGTTTTCACCAGAGTGTCCATGTCCTTGTCCTCCCTGAAGACATTGACTACCTGTCTTGCATTGAACCCTTGGGCACTCAGTTCTTCTATAATTATATCAACTGGGGTCGTCGGGTGAAGGTTCCTAATAACAACCCTCAAGGATCTATCTTCCTTTAGCTGATATGTGTGGAACTCAGCTTTTGTATTTTCCAGATACTTAACAATCGCTCTATAAGTATCTGAATTGTCTGGTGTGATCCTAGTATCTCTGCTTCTATTGAGGCAGGTAAACTTACCAACCCCAACAATTTTTTTAAATTGGTCGCATAGTAGTTTAAAATTACTAATAGTTTTTATAAATATTGGAGGTGGCTTAGGGGTTTTCGGGGTGGTTGTTGTCTCCATGTCATTATTTGTTGCATCTTGCAACAGTGGCTGGAACGGATTCGGGGTGAAAAACGGAGATTCTGCTGGTGACGGAGCAGTAGACGGTCCTGGTTGAGGTGAAGGCAACTCTTCCATGGATCTATTGGTGGGTGTGACAGATGGTGGCGGCGGCAGGTCTCTCTTACTCGGTCTTTCTCTACGAGCCTTTTGTTTTGGTGATGTTGTTGGTGTGGTGGTACCAACGGACCGAGATCTTTTTTTATTATTATTGTTATTCATCGCCATATGATGAAAACGCATAATAACATATTCTGCCTAGCGGAAATAATTTAATTATTAAAAAAAAAACCCGATGACTACTCCCAGTATCGAACGCACGACGTGCGGTACGAGAGTCGCCGACGGTAGCTCTGAGCTATGAACGAACCTATTACCGGCTATCTATCACTCGGCCGGTGAGCCAAGTGGGGATTTGGCCCAATATGGCTGCCGTGACTATCTAATTGTCTATGCACTAGCACTTATGAGTATAGTTCAATGATATACATTCGCTACTCACGTTCAACCTTCTCCCTCGAGATGAGCTCCCGTAAATAGTCTGTTGGGACTGTTTTCGCACCGTTTCACTTCCTACGAAAGGTAATAACGATAGTTCAGTTGCAGAGCGATGTAGACACGTTAAACCAATGGCAGCGCAGGCGCAGAACTCGATTTAAAATTAAAATCTGTTCTTTCACTAATAGTATTTTCATTTTTCTTAATGTATGTGCATTCTAACATTATATTTATTTTAAAAGTTTTCCATTCGTCAACATAAGAATTTAGTAAATTTACTAAAACTTCTTTTTTATTGTTTAAAAATTCGTGGGCTAATAATTTTTTATCATCGTTAGGAATGTAAATATCTTCAACCGACTTTCCTAACGAAGCTCTAATTATACCGTTTTCTTGTGCAATCGCCTTCTCACGCATCTGCCTGTCAAACATACTATATTTTCATTTTTTATTGGGAATCTCCATTGTGCTGGCGTTAGGTATATAATTCCTACTAACCCCACTAGCAACTTTACAAGTTAATTTATGACGTTCAAAATTAAACTTTCTATTAATTTCTTTGCCACAGCCTTGACAATAGAAAAACAACCATTTACATCTGTGTCTTCTATTTGCTACTAATAATCCACATTGATCACATAAATAATTATTTGTGTTGCTTTTACTATTCATTTTACTCCTTAACACTAAAATATACATAGCCAAAACCAAAATAATGAAAATATAAAAAAATAACAAAAACCTCCTAAATAAAATGCATCAACTATTTAAAAAAATTTAATGTCATATGCATTTTTCCTTTTTCCGAGATATTGAAATTTCAGATCTCCTAAAAACGAGAATAATCACTTAGCTAATTAAAAAAATACTATATTTATTATATATTTAAATATACTGTACCTCTATATCTTGCTAATTCTTCCTCAGTGAAGGCATATATATATATATCGTTTTGGTAGGAAAGTTCGCACTTTTCCTTCTTCATCATCTTCTATTATGGCCTCAATGGATGGGCCATATTCTGTCTCCTTTTTGGTCAGATTTATTAACTTGTATGTCTGTCCAATAGTCAATTCGACAATGTTTTTATATACAGGATTAATTTCGTTCAATTTTTTAAGGAGAGACATCTAAAAATCATATTATTTGCTTAGGTATTTAGAGGTGCAAGAGGATAATGATATAACAATTCAAAGAAAAATAAAAACTTACTTACAATGGTTGCAAGGAGAACTGAAGCAGCTATGAACAATACACTTATATGTAAGGAGTAATAAGTCAGGGCAGGGGTACAGTAACGAGTGAATGAGAGCTCGTGTGAGGAAAGGGATACATATATAAGGCTGGATTAGATAGTGCAATGCTGATCCTTTTGCTGACTAAGTTGTGTGCAGGTGTCAGCTGGGTGTTGACTAAGCTGGTGTGCAGGTGTCAGCTAGTTCCATAACTTTCGATTAAAGACACATCTCCTCGGGGTTGACATTAATGTATAACGCCTAATTAGCTCCAGAAACATTACTACCGTACTACAGCTGACCTCACACCTGACCTGTGCTGTTGCCACATCTGCCATGCAATGTTGCCACATTGACCATCTCTGGGTACTTGAACCCATCAAGCACACTCAACACCTGCTATTACGTCACAAGGACACCCCCCCCCCTCGCCCACAACACCCTTCCCGCCCTAACAAGGACGGTCAATGACCTCAAGGTCAAACTAGACCCTACTATAGCACGCCTCAAGGTCATTTCCTTCGTGCTCTTGCTCAAACCGCCATTCTGTACTACTTTTGCGACAATAGCTCGAGGCACAGCCTCAAAGGGTTCTAATCGGTGCCCGATTGTACAGTCTTAGGTGCTCCCCTAATGCGCTATGGAGCCGTTCAACCGCTCCCTGGCCCTTGATGTGGTGGGGCGTGTTCAGGTGCCATGTTATCGAACTCCCGGCCACAGTCCGAGTTCCTTCCGGCACTCCGTATACCGAACACCCGTGCAACACTCCCTCCCACACCGTTTCCGGAGTTTTCGCCTCGATCGGATACGCCATGGCCATTTTGCTGAAGTTGTCTACCGCTGTGAGCCACGCTTGTCCCTCATTTGTATAAATATCGATTTGGATTGATCTCAGTGGTTCTAACGGTGTTTTGGTGACGACCTGGGTTGTTACCAGGGGCTGTCATATTTAGCCCGCTATCACACCGGCCTATACAGTCTTGCATTGTATCCCCCATTCCCCTCCAGAAGTAGATCCTTTTGATCGCGCGCAGAGTTTCCTTCATCCCCCTATGATTTGTTTAGCCCACGTGGTGGTCGTTAACTAGCCGTCGCTGGGTTGTTTCATCGGTGGCCGCTTCCACTTGTCGCAGACACCGTGTGAGCGCGTACCCCACCCTGATCCGTTCCTGCCGCCATAATCGCTTTAATTTATCTGCGAGCAGTCGATTCCCGATGAACCCGTGGCACGCTTTCCCCTGTGTCGCGAAGTCCCGGAATTCCTCCTCTTCTATTGTTACATGCGTCCGTATTGACAACGTAGTTAACCCAGCATACGACAGTTAAATAATCTTGTTTGAGGAGAGTCTTTTAAATAACTTTATCATGAATAAGAATCAAAACACTGGTATATATTGTGGAGTTTTTGTATAATGTTTAATCTAACCTTGAATCGGGAAGGCAGGTGAAAACAAATGAGAGTGGGAAGAAAAAACAAAAGACAGTCTACTGTTAGTTGTGATGAGAAAAACACACAGTATTACTCTCTAGTTTTTAGCCAGTGATAATAAATTAGTATTGTTGTGGTTGTGATAATAAAAAACACACAGAGATACTGGTTGTTGTGAAGATAGATGAACACATAAAATTACTCTCTAGTTTTAGCAGTTATAAGGAGTTGTTGTTGTGGTTCTTAGAAAACATACAGAGCATTATATTCACTCTAGTTTGGAATCAGCCTGATACATGTAAAAAGAAGACCATTGAAAAAGAAAAGGAATCAAATTAATGGACAAGTAATTATAAAATTAATATAAGTATATTTTTTATGTTTGTAAAATTAAATTCATCTTTTTGCCAGAATTATTTTGTTGATAGAACCTAATAGTAAATAGTAAATAAAATATATTTAAAGTAACAGAACGTAATAATATATGTTACCTCTGGCTCCTCCCTGGAATCGTCGTGGAACGCTGAAAAGGATGGTAGGCAAGCGAAAGGAATTTCACACGGATGTAGGAAAATTGTTAAAGGGAATACGGAGAACACATCTAAACATTTCACTTGGAATACATTGATATCGGAGGAAATTAATTTAATTCAATCCCAAACCTCAAACCGATTCTCTCTCCCTGAGTTGGGTCAGATTGAAAGCAATGTAAAATTCCTACCTTGCCCACAAATCATTGTTTCTAACTCTAGCACTTGGCACTGACGCACTATTGTCACCCACAACAAAACAACAACAACTGCCCAAGACTCCTTTTTATCAGAGGCTTTTATACCAAACTTCTTGAAACGTAAACATTTGTTGTCCTAGTACGACAACATGCCATTAGGGGATCTCTCCGATTAGGGGCCGTTAACTGCTGAACTCTATGGGGGACAGTTTTAACTATTAGTTTTAACTAACTCACGCATGAATGAATAAATCAAAGTTTCGTCGTTTAGACCATGGAATGTTCTCTTTTTTGCGTAGGCGAGGGGTCTGTCACCCACAGGTGTTAAGATAAGACACCTCGGAATCCTTACATCTCTGAGGGGACCCTACAACGTTTGTTTGTTACAATCACAACTTACTATTTAAGACTTGAACGGCTTTGAATCTTTTACATAATGATTTCCAGTATGACCTTAAATTACAATTGACTAAATGATCAAAGATTATTAAACAAATATTAACGATGCCTCCCAAGCCGACCTCTGGACCAGGGTAGTGGAAGAATGCACTGCATCGTCTAGGTCTTGGGATGTTTTCAGGGACACTTTGAGGTCAATGGAGCCTGTAAGAAGCTGGCGGAAGTGGTCCCAATCGACTGGGCCCCTAATAAATGAAGGAGGAGGTAGTTTGTGAATTGGTCTTAGGGAAATGGTTAATAATAAAGGGCTATGATCGGAGGAAAGGTCATCGTGGCGCTTGAGTGAATAGTTTAGTGTTCCTAAACTATTGTAGAAGAAGAAGTCTAGGAGATCTGTTCGGTTGGGATCTGATGGCCAGTAAGTGGCTGTGTCAGGAGAGATCGTGGAGCAATGTTTCCGTGTGAGTGCAGACAGCAAAGCACGTCCGCGTGTATTCGTTGATCTTGACCCCCAGTGTTGGTGCTTCGCATTAAAGTCCCCACCCACAAGGAAACAATGTCCTATGGAGTCTAGAAAGGAGATGAATTGGGAATCGGAAATGGATTTATTGGGAGGGCAGTACACTGATGCTAGAGTAAGGGGGAAAGGGAAGGTGCTGATTGACACTGCAGTGGACTGAAGGAAATCATGTGCTACCAAAGGAACTATGTGGTGGGATATGGAATTATGGACAATGACAGCGGTACCTGCATGAGCTGTTCCATCTGGGTGATCAGTTCGATAAGTCTGGTACTGTCGAACGGTAAATGGTCGTTTGCTCGTAAGTCTTGTTTCACTAATAAGAGCTACGTCGATCTTCTTGTCGTGGAGTAGTGCTGTCAGTTCGTTAGTGTGGGTGCGAACACCATTCGCATTCCAAAGGAGAATGGATAAGTAGTCAGAAGGATTCACTTATGGATTTTGTTTAACGGGGATAAGGTAGGAGACAAGATTTGTAAGAAGGGAAATGAGAGGGGTAATTAGGGTTCTGAATTCTGTAAGGAATGATGTTAATAGGCTAGTGAGATCTGAAGAGCTTGGAGGTGAAGGAATATGCGAGATGTGTGGTTGAGGATGGGATTGGGTTTGCTGGTTGGCGGGATGAGCGGAATGCTGGGGAAGAGATACTTGCGGAGGAGAAGTGGGCAGTGCCTGTGACTGCTCTCTGTTCCGAACGGCATTAGCAAAAGAGACAGAAGGCCTCAAATTTCTGGTGGGGGCGCTTCTTGAGCTACCTGTCACTGGCCTCTCTTCTTCTGGCTGACGACGTTGCTCGCTCCTGGACTTGAGGATTCTATAGGCCTCACAGCCCTTGTAGTTGGCCGGATGGTCTTGCTGGCAGAGCACGCATACAGCAGGCGATTTTAGGGGCTTTTTGCACAATTCGCTTTTGTGCTGCCCACTACACTTAACACACCTAGGAGGGTGGTGGCAGTACGATTTCGAGTGCCTATATGCCTGGCAATTATGGCATTGGACGATGTCTCTTTTGGGGTAAGGTTTTTCGACCTGTATTCTTGTGTAATATAGGGTTGTTAAGTCATAAATTTTCTCCACGCCTGATGTCCGCTCGAGATCTACAAAAAATAACGGTAATGCCGTTTTGGTGGATTCGTTTTGTTGTCTGTCCTCACGTAAAACGTTGGTTATTTGCCGAACTTTAAATCCCAGAGCTGATAGTTTGTCTTCAATTTCATCAGCTGGTGTGGTCGGGTGCAGATTTCTTATCACTACTCGAAGCGATCGTTCTTGTTTCAACTGATATGTATGGAAGTCTGCATTGGTTTCTTCCAAATACTTGATGATCGCTCGATAAGTATCGGGAGTGTCTGGGGAAATTTTTGTATCCCGAGAGCGATTGAGGCACGTATATTTTCCGGTACCTACTACTCTGCTCATTTGTGAGCATAGTAATTTAAAGTTGCTAATGTTGCGTACAAATATAGCAGGTGGGTTGGGCTGTGTTGGAGTTTTGTTGATTTCCATTTCTTGTTTTTCAAAGCCTCAAAGGTGTTTGGCGTGAAGAAAGGCGACTCTATGGCGGTTTCTTTTTTGGATGTGCTGGCTTGTGGAGGTATCTCCTCCATGGAACTAGCTGCAGAGGAGGTCATTTGTACGTTCCTGGTTGAGCGTCTCGGTTTTCGCTTCACTGGCGATGATGTCGGGGTTGGACCTAGTGATCTAGATCTTTTTTTTTTTATTTTGAGAAATTACTTGTTGATAAAATCTCATTTTATCATAAAAACGTTTTTTATTGTTAGTAAAGAAAAAAGTACGTAGCGCCGGTTGGATTCAAGCTCACAACCTCCAGTGGCGAGTCACGGGTCTTGGCTCTGAGCCACCAGACCGTAGCGGCTCAGAGATTATATTGAGTGACGTTAGTGAACGATCCGAATGGCGCTATGACAAATGCTTCTCAATATGGCGACTTTTCGTCCGATTTCACTTTTGTTCTACACAAATGTAATAAGCGATTTACTTACGTGTTGAGGGCTCCCTCGTGACCAGCTCACGTAAGTTGCCTGGTAGAACTATTATTTTTGATGTACTGTGGCAGAAAAACGGTAGAATAATGTATTTGAAGGACGAGCGAAGTTGAGAAGTGTTTCACAATGTAGCGCATGCGCAAAAACTCAACGTAAAAGTTATGAATATAAAGTTTTTTTATAATTAAAATAATGGTTATTAATAAAAATAAGAAAATATTAGAATAATATATATATATATAACTTACGTGTGTCGGATCGGAAAGAGTAAAAAAAAAGAATAAGTTTGGTACGAAATGAAACGCTCAAAGACTGTGTAACAACTAACTTTATTAGAAACATAATCCTCTATTTATACCTTATCAGTGTTTATCGGGGTGATTTGGGATTAGTGGCTCTTACTCCTGTAGGTCACATTTAACTCCCCCCTGCCAGTTTACGAACAATCCTCGTAAACTCAAACCACCGCCGAAAAGAAAACAAAACAAAACAAACAGAAAGAAGAAAAGAGAAAAACAAAAATTGTACTTCATTGGTTAACTTAACATAAACAGAACTTACTCTCTATGCTTAACTACCTTAGCCTAACATTTTATATAAGATACACAACTAAACCTGGGTAATGCTCCCAAACGCTATATACAACAAAACAAAAAGAAAAGACTTATTGCATACTTCTACCAAAAACAGCACATTACATGATAGTACAATAAGAATCTTATGGTCTGGCCCCTCCCACTGGGAACTTCAATTGCTCCACATGGACGGTTCTTCGTTTCCTGGGGTCGGCCAGACTCTGAATAGTGACAACATTGTGCTCCCTGATCGTGATCACTTTGAAAGGACCCTCATACCGCAGGACTTCCTTCGCCCGATTCGACAGGACCCTCCGGTAAACAATGTCGCCTATTTTCACGGTCCCTATAACATCTTTCACCCCCTCGTTGTCCCTCGCCACTCTCTTACTTTTTTCCGCGACCATGCGTCCGTACGCTTTCCCCCGCAACCTCTCTAGCTCGACCCTGTTGGTTGTTAGCTGTTCCGCCATGGTCTCATCTACCACCGTCTCTCCCTCGTTTCTTCTTCGGGCGCGTAACCCAAAAAGCGCTTCGAACGGGGAAAACCCTGTGGCCATGTGCACAGAGTGGTTGTACGCCGCTATGGCTCGGGGCATTGCCTCATTCGCGTCCAACCCTTTGTCGGCATGGAAGACTCGGAGATGTTCCCCCAATGTATTATGGAGCCGTTCAATCCCTCCCCTGCTTTTAGGGTGACCGGGTGTATTCCACTGCCACATAACCCCCAGCCGCTTCATCTCCTGCCTCAACGGCGCGTTGTCAAACTCCCTGCCCCCACCCGAGGAGATCACGTCCGGGACCCCGTAAAATTGGAACCACCTTTGGAGGGCGCCACTGACCGCCTCAGCCGATTTCTCCTTCACCGGGTGGGCCATGGCCGTTTTACTAAAGAGGTCTACACCACCGTAACCCACTTGAATCCTCTCCACGTAAACGTGTCGATCTGCAGATCCGTTACTGGTGTTGTAGGAGTACTCGTCTCTGTCTGCAATCCTACCGGGGGATGACGATCGTATTTTGTGGTGTGGCAAATGACACATTCACGCACAATCCCCTCCACCGTTTTCCGCATCCCTACCCAGTAATACTTGCGTTTGAGGGCCGCCACCGTCTCGGTGATTCCCCGGTGGTTCGTCTTGCCTGATGGTATCGACCATCCGGCGGCATCTTATAAACCCGCGGTCGATCCCAATTTTCTCGTACCTCCACAGGTTACGCACCTTATCCCACACCGTCGTGTTTCCCACATACAGGTGATGGGTGACTCCTGGTTTAGAGGCGTCTTGTAGTGCTTGGCATATCTGCTCCTCTCTAACGCCCGGCTGTGACCAAATGGTGATGACGGAGTGCCTTTCGTATTTGGAGAACTCCATTTTCACCATCCCCGTCGTCCTCGTCTTCCAGATGACCTGGCGCGATTTATCGTTGATGATTTCGTCTATCTCTTCCATCTCGGCGGGTCTCCCGGTGTCCGACTCTTCTTCTGACGAATCCTCATTGTTTCGGGGCTCCGGTTCGCGCTCTCCTTCCCCTTCCGGCGTCCATTCCCTCACGAACCGCTGTAGATCTCCCGACGCTTCTCCTACCTCCGTTTCAAGCACGTTAACCTGTAGAGCCTGAGACAACCAATCGGCCACGACGTTGTCTTTGCCTGGCTTGTAGACGACTTCCAGGTTGTATTGGCTTAAGATCTCCTTCCAACGCGTGACTCGGGATGAGGACTCCTTTAGAGTGCCCACCCACAGCAGCGGCCGATGATCCGTGTGTACCTTGAATCGTCTGCCGAATACATACGGTCGGAAATGTTGCACTGCCCATACTATTCCCAACAGTTCGCGTTCCAATGCGCTGTAACGAGATTCTGCCTCGGTCAGCCTCCTACTTGCATATGCCACGGGTCGTTCTCCCTTCTCATTCTCCTGCGATAAGACCGCCCCAGCGCATATTCGCTCGCATCCGTGGTGATCGAGAACATTCTCGCAAAATCGGGGAATGCGAGGACTGGCTCCTTCTGCAGCTGCATCATACACTTCTTGAGATTACTTTCTATCTCGGGCGTAATCCGAACGGTGCGTCCCTTTCTCAGCAGTTCGTTGAGCGGAACCAGACTTTCAGCCATCTCCGGCACAAATCGGCGGTAATAGTTGAGAGTCCCCAACAGCCTCCTGACCCCCTTCACATCGTGCAGCATCGCCATTTTCCCGATCGCCTCTACCTTCTTGCCGTCCGGCCTCACCCCTTCCGCCGAAATTACATGCCCCAGAAAACCGATCTGTTTCTGCCCCAGTATGGACTTTTCTCGGGACAGTTTTAGTCCGAACTGGCGTAACCTGTCGAAAACCTTCCGCAGATCGTCGATGTGACGCGCCTCTGTCCTGCTAAAGACCAGGAGGTCATCCATATATACTTGGCACATATTCTCGTCGAGGCCGCGTAAAAATTCATCCATGAGTCTTTGGAAGGTGATAGGCGCATTTTTGAGTCCAAATGGCATGCGAGTAAACTCGTAATGCCCCCTTTCGAACGTAAACGCCGTTTTGGCCTGGTCCCTAGGGTGCATCCGGATTTGATGATATCCGGACTTGAGGTCAAGCGTGCTAAAGATAGTTGCTCCTCCCAGCCGATCCAAGATATCCTCCAATCGCGGAATTGGGTATTTCTCGTCGCTTGTGTTATCATTTAAGTGGCGAAAATCGACCAACACCCGATACCTGTCCCGTTCTTCCCCTTCAATCGGCTTCTTTTTAACGGCCCATAGAGGACTATTAAAACGCGAGACGCTGTCCACAATAACTCCTTGCCTCTTCAGCTCCTCGATTTCCTCTCGAATATGCCCTCGTAACGCCTGGGGGTACCTCCTCTCCTTGACATATGTTACCCTTTCTGACTTCAAGTGAATCTCGTGGAGAATTTCGCCCGTCGCGCTCAGCGAATCCCCGTCGCGAAAAAATATGTCTCCGAATTCCTCCCTCAACTTTTGTCCCCACTTGGCCCCATTAGTTATCGCTCCCACACGCCTAACCGCTTCCGGCCCCTCTTGCGTCATCTGGTACTTCTTTTTCCCAATCCGTACTACCCACTGACCCCCTGAACTACGAATGCGTATCCCCAGTATGCTGAATAAATCGCATCCCAGGATTCCCCCGTACTCCCACGGCATGTTCTCCACAACGTGCAATGTCACGATCTTCCCCTGTTTTCCCCATCTATCCAGGGCTAACTCGACTTCCCCGCCTACCGTACAGGGCCCACTCAAAGTGACCACCTTACATTGGCAGGGCTTAACCTGTGTTTTATTCTTACCCTTAAATAGTACTTCTAGTTTCTCTCGACTCACCAGTGTACACGAACTCCCCGTATCCACTAAGCACTTCCACCCTTTACAAAACTCGATAATAGGCAACCTGTCCCACTTTCTCCCAACACTATTTACAAAAAGGTTGCGCCTCCAGTCACACAACTCTCATTCCTTACTCACCTGCTCCGCTCTCCTCCCTGTGCTCTGTCGCTTGTTGCTCCCTCCCGAGGTTCCTCTGCCACCGGCTTCGCTGCCCTCCGTCTCTGACTCTGATGACTCCGAAGATCTGGCCGAATCTGCCGACATCCTGCCTCTTCGCCATACTCTTTGCGCGTTGACCTCCATAGGCTCGCCTCGGTCGTGCTCCCTGCGCCGTATATAGGGGCATTGTCTAGCCATATGTCCCTCAGTGTGACACTCAAAGCATCTGGTACGTGGGCACTGGGCTACCAGGTGACCTGTTCTGCCACACTCATGGCACTTCCTCTCCTCTCTTTTGCCATTCCTCCTCTCCATGAATTGTCTTCCCTCTCTCGATGTTCTATCCCTTCTCCCGAAATCTCCTTCTCTTCTTCTTCCCACTTCCTGTCTCCCTTTATTCCTTCCTGACTCGGTTCTCCGATACGACACTCGGCTCCACCCTGATTCTACCTCTTCCTTCTCTTCTTCGTCACGAGCACTCGCGTCTACCATTTCTTGCGCACACTCCATAAACGATTTCTCTCGGGGTAGGCCATCTTTTCTCCCAGTGTCTCTGGCTACCTGGACCTTCAGGACCGTGGTCATGAATATCATCCATGCCTCTACTGCGCTCGTGTCCATTACCTCCCGCAACTTCTCGTTTATTTTGTTCAACTTTGTGAGAAGGCTTGCGGCGTACTGGCCATTCGTCTGGTTCGGTCTCTTCGACTCCCTGAACATTTGCAGCATGTCTTCTTCTGGGGCCCATCGCCCCCCTCCGTATGCCTTTTTCAGCCTCTCCTTGATCACTGGCCAAGTGGTATCCTCGTCGGCTTGGATCAAATTCAGGACGCTTCTCCTCACTCGTCGAACCAGGGCCACCCGTAACCGTTTGGCATCTAGCTCCTCTAGTAGGTCCGCTGCAACCTGATCCTGAATACTACCCATGATCCCATCCCCGCCTTTAAGGAAATGGTTAAGCTCACCTATATCCCCGTTGAATTTCTCTAGCGTTCGCTTTTTTTATTTTCATTCTTTCCAGTGCATTGGTCTCCTGGGCTATTCTGTTCGCCTCCTGAGCAGCCAAGTCCGCCCGTGCCATTTCCAAGGTCGTTGACGGTAACGGCGGGATTCCATGATTCTGTTCTGGTTGTTGTGGCTCCAGAGTCAGCGTTGCGGGTCTAAGCACGCTCTGTCCTTGTTCCTTCATATTTATGAGTGACTTCCGTGACGTCACAGAAAACAACACGACACAGACTCGCGAAAAACGAGAGAGAAAAGGAAGAAAAGAGAAAAAAAAATCTTCTCGCTCTTATATCTGAAAGACTCCCGGGTTTCGGCACCACTTATGTGTGTCGGATCGGAAAGAGTAAAAAAAAAGAATAAGTTTGGTACGAAATGAAACGCTCAAAGACTGGGTAACAACTAACTTTATTAGAAACATAATCCTTTATTTATACCTTATCAGTGTTTATCGGGGTGATTTGGGATTAGTGGCTCTTACTCCTGTAGGTCACATTTAACTTTTGAATCGGTGGTTGTCACATAAAACAAGGTAATTTCTTATGTAATTTATTAAGCAAAGAGGTCAATCATTCGAAAGATTTTGATGGCAAATCATGTTATTTTGTTTGGATAATTTGGTTTTAGGATTTATGGTGGGTTTGAGTCAACATTTGTTTTAAAAATTAAAATTGCATTTTTGTTTACATTATGGTTTGTGGGGGTGGCCCATTACTAGCATCTGTTAGTCAAAATAATTTAATAGTTGCCCGGCCGGGCAACTACTAGGTATTTTCTATTTCAAGTTTATTTTGCTTCATTATTTTTTATCTAACCTAAAAAATTAATAAAATTAAAATGCAGTAACATTTTTTGGGTTTTATTTTTAATTTTCAGTAATGAGCCGGGTGGGCAACTACTGACTATTATTTCGGCCAATTACTAATTCTGTCCATGTATTCCATTTTAGGTAAGTACTAACTTTATTTTTTAGATGCCAGGAAAAAAAGGAGCGTTTTTAAGTTATAGTGAAGAGGCCATGACCCAAGCCGTTAACGACGTAAGACTCCATGACACACCGATACGTGCTGCCGCCAAGAAATTTGGAGTCCCTCGGCAGACTCTTGCAAATAAAGTGACCGGGAAATCTCCTCTTGCAAGGAAGATGGGCCCAGCCACTATGCTGACAAAAGAAGAAGGGGGAGAATATGCCAATGGGTGTACGACTCTGCAGCGGCTGGATTCCCCATTACTCACGAGCAGCTGCTCTTCAGTATTCAGAAATACTTGAATGATTTAAAACGAAACTGCAAATTTTTTAAGGCGAATAATAAGCCAGGAAAAACATTTTTAAAACTTTTTATGAAGAGGAATAAAGGAATAGCCTCAAGAACCTCGCAAAACTTGACGTCTTCTAGAGCTATTGAGAAGAAGGACAACACTGAAAGAATTTTGTTCTTAAAGAGAGGCTTACATTTTCTAAATGAATCAATACCTGCTGACACCTTGATTGCATTTCAATCTACAATTGTTGATTGGTCCGGTGACACCACTGATAAGTCATTGTTCAACTTATGGCACAGTACCAAAACTGAAGTAGAAGCCCTCCAAAAGGAAGATAGTGATCTAACGCACGAGGATCGGACAGCATCTCCACTTACAGCTGACTTCAACTTTCCAGCACCGATTTCTGACTTAGCAACTGCGGACATGGAGCTTGTACATGAACTACCAGGACCATCATCTAGCACAGCTGACTTCAACATTCCAGCACCGATTTCCGACTTAGCCACTGCGGACATGGAACTTGTACATGAACTACCAGGTCCATCATCTAGCACGGCTGACTTCAACTTTCCAGCACCGATTTCTGACTTAGCAACTGCGGACATGGAACTTGTACATGAACTACCAGGACCCTCATCTACTAGCACTGTGCCTAGTCCCTTTAAAAAGCACTTTTTTTATGTACCGACGGAAGTGAGCAAGGATACAAAAAGGAAGCCAAAGGAAAAATTGCCCACCGTAGCTTTTGTAGAAGATTATGTGATCTACTTGAAACGGAAAATGGAAAAGAAGGAGAATCTCGCAAAGCAGAAGTTAGAGCGAGCCAACGAAAGGAAACGGAAGAAGGCGGAAAAAGATGCACTGATGGAACAGAAGAAATTGGAAAGAGAAGATCGAAAGCGCCGCAAGTCTCAAGACACCCAAGCCAAAAAAACCAGAAGAAAGCTGTGTTATTCTTCTGACTCAAGTGTTAAAGTCTCATCGGCAGAAAGCGACATTGACGATGAAGATACGGATGAGGATGATAGTGACAGCAAACTTATCCCTCCGAAAAAAGAGAACGGCGAATTCGTCATCGTTCGTTATGACGGCAGGTTCTATCCCGGCAAAGTTCTTACGGCGCTTCCATTGGTCGCTTCAATTTCTGCCATGGCGAGAGTGGGGAGGCTATGGAAATGGCCCGACGTTTGTGAATACGAGTGGAAAAACGTCATCACTACCATAAAGGAGCCTCAGAAAACAAGCAAAACGCGAGACCTCTTAATGTGCCTGAAATGAAACACTTTCAAGACTAGACTTATTTAAAATAATTAAATGAATTTCTTATGAAGCATTCTATAAGGCTTATTTTTATTTAGAACACAGAATATAGCATTGAAACTGGGTGGGCAACTACTAGTGAGAAAGTGGCCATCTACTAATTTTTCACTTATCTCAAGTGGCCATCTACTAGATTTGTATTTTTTTTTTTTTTTTTTCTTCTTGAATTTTTTAAACTGGAATAATCTGTTGATTGATCTTAATAAATTCGAGTTTAAGTTATCGCAAAATGCCTTCACCGAGTGCATAGACCGATTAACAACACAGACAGTGTTTAAAAACAAAAACTACTGCATTAAATGGCCATCTACTGGCACCACTACCTTAACTGTTTATTGATATCTGTCTTCTATATATACAGTCTGAGTGAGGCTTAACCCCACTATCTATTATTGTTCACACTATTGATACAGCTACTTCTGTCTGACCTGTTAACTCCTCCCCTCCAGTTCCTTCATTTGGAGGAACTTTTGGTTTGGAGTTGTACAACAATATTCCAGCTTCTTCGTCTGGACTTACATATACGTATACAAAACAATTCTCCGGCATAAAAACAATACATAAAGAACAAAATAGTATCAATCATATAAGAATAACCTAACGGTAACAAAATCTCTACATAAGTCATGAGTTCCAGCTTCTTCGTCTGGGTTCACATATACATATATAAACAATTCTCTGGATCTAGGAATAATACATATATTATAATGGAAAAAATAGTATTGCTCGTATAAGAGTAATTTAACAGTACAACATATCTACATAGGTTATGAGTTGGGGCGGGTCGGAGTGTCCACCCGAGCGCCGCCGTCCGGCCAGTGCGACCCTTGTGGCTGGGGTACCCTCAGTTCCTCCCAATGGACCGTGCGATTCCAGAAATGGAAGTTCGCGTCCCTGATCGTGTATAGATTATGCTCCCTTATTGCGGTGACCCTGTACGGTCCCTCGTAGCGGTCGGCCGTCTTGGTTTTCGTGGTTCGCAATCGCCTATACACGACGGTTCCCAGCGGCAATGTCCTCCCCCCCCCCTGTATTATTCCTGGCCTTTCATTGGCTCGGTCAACGCGCGTATGTTTCTCTTTGATGATTCTCTCCCGGACCCGGTCCCAAAGAGCTTTCCGCGTTGTCGCTACATACTCGCGCAGCTCCGCGCTCTGAGCTGTTATTAGGTCCCCCCTATCACGCCTACTTTGCCCGAATACGAGCTCCACGGGTGAGAACCCCGTTGCCGCGTGCAGCGTGTGATTGTACGCGATTACGGCCCTCGGCATGGCTTCTAGAGGTTCCATCCCCCGCCCGAGACGGAGCAGTCTCAAATGCTCCCCCAGGGTATTGTGGAGCCGCTCCACTGCTCCCCGTCCCTTGATATGGTGGGGTGTATTCTTGTGCCAGATTATTCCTAACTCCTGTGCTTGTTCGCGTATGAAGCCGTTCTCAAATTCTCGGCCGCAATCCGCTGTGACCCGCTCCGGTACCCCGTAGGTCGCGCACCAATTTAAGACCCCTCCCACACTGCCTCTGGCGTTTTCGCTTCGATGGGATAGGCCATGGCTAGTTTGCTGAATGTGTCTATCGCTGTAAGCCATGATTGACCCGCGTTTGAATAGACATCTAGTTGTACGCTCCTAAGCGGCTCTATTGGCGTCTCGGTTATGACTTGCGGCGTCACTGGGGGGTGTCTCTCGTACTTGCTCTTCTGGCATATCTCGCAGCTGCCTATGCATTCGCGCACCCTCCTTCCAATCCTTCGCCAAAAGTACATTTTTCTAATTGCGCGGTCGGTCTCCTCTATCCCCCTGTGGTTCGTCTTCCCCGTGTGGTGGTCTGTAACTATACGTCTCTGAGTCTGTTCGTCGGTAATGGTTTCCACCTGTCTTAGGCATCTTGTCAAGTCGTATTCTAATCCTATCCTCTCTTGTCTCCATAACCCCTTCACCTTTTCTGCGAGCAGTCGGTTCCCTACAAATATGTGATACGCCCTTCCCCGCTCCGCAAATCCCTGTATAATCCGTACCAGGTCCTCTTCTGTTATAGTCGAGTGAGTCCTTACTGTCAGTGTGGTCAGTCCTGCGTATGTCGTTGTCCCTGTCTCCACCCCCATTGCCTGTCTTGACTTTACTACTATTTGCCATTTCTTGTTGTTTATAATCTCGTCAATTTCCCTCAGTTCCCTTGTCAGTCCAGTGACTTCTCCCTTGACAATTTCAGCCCAAATTCCCGGATTCTGGCGAGGACCTCTCGCAGGTGCTGGACGTGCTCCTCCCTCGATTTACTGAAAACAATCAAATCGTCCATATAGACCTGCGAGAAGTCCTCCCCCAGGCCGCTCTGCAGCTCATCCATGAGACGTTGGAACGTCAGCGGGGCCCCCTTTAGCCCGAAGGGCATCCGTACAAATTCAAAATGCCCACGTTCCCAGGTGAAGGCGGTCTTCCCGGCATCCTCCTCCGCCATCCTTGGTGGTAGCCGCTCTTGAGATCTAACGTACTAAATATAACGGCTCCCGACAGCCTGTCTAGGATGTCCTCGATCCTCGGCAGAGGATACCGTTCGTCTTGGGTGACCTCGTTTAGTTTTCTATAATCCACTACTACCCTATATTTCTTTCTCTCTTCCCCTGCCCCCGTCGACCGCTTCTCTACTACCCACAGCGGGCTGTTGAACGGGGATTTGCTTGCTCTGATTATACCCTGTTCGCGCAGCTCCGTTAGCTGTTTCCTTATAATTTCCCTCATCGCCTGTGGGTACCTCCTATCCTTCACATATACGGGCGCCTACGTTGTTAGACTAATGCGATGTTCCGTTCTCCCCGTGGTGGGGAGCGTTTCGCCCTCCCGGTAAAACAGATCGCGATTTTCCTTTATGACCTTCTTCACGGGCTCTTCGTCGTATAGGGCCGCTCCGATTCTAACCCCCTTCTCCTCCCCGCGCCCCCCTTCTACGACGTACCTGTCTGTTCCCAATTTGAACCTCCACAGGCCCTTTCCGTACTGTAGGTCAAGTCCCGCCATTCTGATTGCGTCGCACCCTATAATTACGTCGTAGTCGGTGGACACCCTACTTACGACGTGCATCTGCACTGCTGTTTCTTTTCTGCCGAGTTCGCCCAACTCTACCACCACCTCCCCTGCCGTCTTACAGCGCCCGCTAATCGTCGTGATCACACATTCACAGCGTTTTCTTCGTGACCACACCCCCAATTCCCTAGCCCCTCTTTCACTTACTATTGAGTGGGTGCTTCCCGTACCTAATAGGAATTTCAACCCAGACTCCCCCCACCTCGCCACGGGCAACCTCTTACTCCCCTCTTCCTTAATACTGTTGACTACTAGTATCACCGCTCCCCGGTTGCCCCGCCCCTCGCACCCTCAATCTTTCCTCCCTCGGCCCGTTACTACGTCCACCCCCGATGGCCCCCCCTTCCATGGGACCCTTCCACTTACCTCCCTTTTGTCCCTGGCCGGGCAGCTGCGCTCGGACGGGTCGCTCTCCTCCCCTGATGATCTGTCGGTGCTCGACTGTCTGTCGCTCCGCCGGCTCGTCTCCCTGGAGTCCCAGCGCTGGCAGTTAACCTCCATTGGTTCCGGCCTGTGTCCTCTTCTTCTGTTTTCGCCTGTACGTCTTGGGCATTCTCTTGCCACGTGTCCCCGCCGTCCGCACTCGTAGCACCTTGTTAACGTGCATTGGGCCGCCAAGTGGCCCGTCTTGTTACATTCGTAACAACGTCGTTCTGCTCGCCGCGGTCTCTCGTCCTGTATTCTGGACGATCTCCTCGGTGCACCCGCACCCCTCGTTCTCTCGTTTTTTTGAAAAAGCGGTCTCCTTCTCGGCGTCCTGACTTCAGTCCAGTCAGGTTCTGGGTTTTAAGAGCGCATTGTGCTCCGCTCCTGCGCGTCGATAAGTTCGTGCGCGCAGTCCAACACATCCTTCTCCTTTGCCAGGGAGCCCCGTTGGTCCATATTTTGGTTGAGCTGGACCTTCATGATTTCTCGTATGAATATCATCAGTACTAATGCCTCCGTCTGTCCATAAGCTTCGATACTTGTCTGAGGTATCTAACCAGAGAGTGTCCCATTCCTACTCCACAAGCGTTTAATCGTGTCGGCCAGTAACCGGTTCCCTGTAAAGATGTGGCAGCTCTGTCCAGGGCTCGTACATTCCCTCATGACCTGTTTGTTCTAAATCCATGTCATCTATCGTGACTTGTACTTACGCTTAATCAATCGCCCTTGTCTCGACCCCCGGGTCCCGTTTGGATTTAAGGATTGTTTGTCGTTTCTTGTCGTTGATTATTTCATCAACTTCAGGCAAGTCGGTCGGAGTCTCTACTTGTCCTCGGTCCCTTTGAACTAGGGGAATCTCTGGCCCACTCGCGGAGATATGTTACCGCAAAAGGCTCCTCCCGGGCCCCGTCCTCCTCCAGCGCGTTTACTACCAACTCTCGCGACAGCCAGTCTGCGACCACGTTCTCGGCCCCCTTTTTGTGCGCTACCTTGAAATTGTTCGCTGCAAGCCGTTCCTTCCATCTCGCTACTCGAGCCGAAGATTCCTTCAGATTCCCTAAATAAACAAGAGGTTTATGGTCCTTATACAGTTCGAACACCCTGCCGTAAACGTAGGGCCGGAAATGTTCCACCGCCCATACCACAGCCAACAGTTCCCGCTCAATAGCGCTGTAGCGTTTCTCAGTAGATATAAAAGGCGGGTTGTGTAATTGTGAAATGACCTTGACCCACTACTAGGGTGAGGGGGGGTGTTTACGCGGGCGGGAGGGGAAGACCTTGCCGGCCGAAGTCCACAGTTGAACAACCCCTGTGCCACGTCATGATGGCATTGACTCTGTGTCGGGAATCCTTGCTGTTACGTCATTATGTCATTGACCTCATGACGTAACCAGTGTCCAGAGCAGGGTGTCGTAGGCCTTGAGCGGTTGTTGTTTATTTACATCGTTGATGACTGTACTGTTAGGGCCTTGCTGGTCTCGTGACGTCATGATGGCATTGACTCTGTGCGATCCCCGCTGTTGCGTCATTGTGTCATTGACGTAACCTGTGGCCAGAGCAGGCTGTAGTACACACCTGGGGGCAGTTGTTTTTTATTTACATAGTCGATGACTGTACAAGTAGGGACCTGAGGTATGAGCCTGCAACCTGTGACGTGACGATGTCATTGACTACGTGACGTTACCTGTGGTCTGAGGAGATGTGCCTGTAGTACGCCTCGGGGCAGTTGTTTTTTTGTTTTAATTAGTTTACGATTCTACTGCAGACAAGGATTTGAGGTATGAGCAAGAATGGCTGAAAGGAATTGTTACATTCATTGTAGATATATAAAGAACAGTCATGACAATAATTGAACATTAACGATCATGAACCCAAAAGTCACTCGCGAGATTATAAATACTAGCGAAATTTTAAAAAACAAATTTCGCTCATTGAAGCTTACTCTCCAGGATGTTGAAAAAGGTCGGCAAGAATTTTTTACACCCGTGCTCCAACCGCTAGAAGATATTAAACAATCAATAAAGTTGTATGATAAAAAACCTGAATCGGTGGCGGTAGCTTTATCGCCACCAAAGAAAGTAAAAAGGGGGGACATAGATGTTTGGAGTGAATCACCAAATAAAAGCGATGTAGAGTCTGCTAATATTCATAGAAAGTCAACATTATTGCCAATAACAACACCTCACTACAAAAGAGCCATAAAAATTTCATCAAATGAAACAAAAACTAGTACTCCACTATCTCATTTAGCGGCCCCCGTTCACGATTCATCATCACCAAAAATGGAGGAGGATGAGTTTGTGACTGATGATCCACTATCAGAACAAGTTAAAGAATATGCTAAAACTCCAAAGGGAGAAGCCGAATTCGAGGAGCACCTTGGCGCATTTGGAAACCTCCAAAGAAAGTACTTAGATAAGATGTTGAAAGGTGCTAAGTCACATGACTCTCGTTACGGTATTAGAGTCATGCCTTCCGGAGGATTAGCCATTGGCGACTCGACTGATGTTCAGCTTTTTAAGAACAGTGATGATATAAGTATTAACGACGTGGTTTATGAAGGAACGTCAGGATTACTGCAGCTACTCTACTTGAAAAATCCCAAAGATTATACCGAGTCCGACTTGGATAATTATAAGAATATTTTACTCTCAACCAATGCTCACAAAAAAGGATACAGTGAGGAACAGGGGGTATTAGGAAATAGATCTGATAAATATAGAAATATAATATCAAAGATATTTCCATCGCAAACTTTAAAACCTCGCCCCCCTTCCTCCGCATCGCCAGGTTCGAGCAGGCTGTCTTCACTCCGTTCTCACACTTATAAACAGGGAACTGGTCATATGATGAGAGCGGATAAACCTCTGTACGAATATTGGAACAATCCTAACGAACTAGTTGATCGTCTTAGACTGTTATTGTCTTCAAGTCATGCCGGACATGAAGGACATCAAAACGAAATAGAATCGATAATTGAAGAGCTACGAGAAGAAAATATAATATATTAAGATTTACATTTACATTTCCACAATCAGTATAATCATGACGATAAACAAGTTCGGAACCCACATAGCGTCAAAGCATTCAAAGTATAAATACAGTCATTTTCCCTTTAGCTTATTAAAGTCTGAGAAGGACATCGATGCACGTTATTTGCGAATAATCAATACAGCAAATCCAGTCGCTGCTCGCGACGCTGTCAATAAAGTGTATTGTGATAATTTATCAGTTTACTATAGCGATTTAAAAAATTGGCCTGGTAATTATATAGATGGAAAAGGAAAAAGACTCGTAAACTTCGCGCAACCTATAGATGGATCTGATGTTGTTACCAAAAATTATTTAAACAGTGTTGCTTTAACTTTGGAATCAGATAGGTATGACTGTGCTGGCAAGAAAATAGCAAACGTGGGTGAGCCTGTAGAGGAAGCTGATGCGGTCACGCTCGGTTATCTTAAAAAAATACTTGAAAAGAAGTTACAATTAGAATAAATGGAACCATCAATAATAAAAAGAACTGTTGTAAATGAATTACATAAACCTGCTCGCAAAATATACCCCAGGCGAAAGACAGTTTTGAAAGGAATAAATGACTTGTGGCAGATAGATCTAGTAGAAATGATACCTTATGCTCGAGAAAATAAAGGATACAAATATTTATTAACAGTTATAGACTGCTTTACTAAATATGCATGGACCGTACCAATAAAAAAGAAATCTGCGGATGATGTAACTAAGGCGATGGAGAGCGTGTTTCGTTCGAGCGAACAAACACCGAGAAATATTCAAAGCGATCAAGGAAAGGAATTTTATAATTCCAAGTTTAAATCTCTAATAAAACAGTACTGTATTAATCATTATTCAACCTTTTCTAATATGAAAGCTTCCATCGTAGAAAGGTTTAATAGAACATTAAAAGCGAAAATGTGGAAAGCATTTAGCTTGCGGGGCAATTACAAGTTTTTAGATATTTTACCTCAGTTTCTACATGATTATAATTCATCATTCCATAGAACAATAGGTATGAAACCAACTGATGCTCATAATAAAAAATCAGAAAAATACTTGCTAAACAATGTGTATTCTTCTGTTCGTTCCAAGTCAAAAGTGCGAAAGCAGAAGTTTGAAGAGAACGATTTTGTGAGAATATCTAAACAAAAAACATCATTTTCAAAAGGCTACAAGCCAAATTGGTCAAGCGAAATATTTAAAGTGATCAAGATTCAGAAGACCGATCCGTATACATATTTACTTGAAGATTTAAAAGGTCAGCCTATCAGTGGCTCCTTTTATGCTGAAGAGCTTCAAAAAGTAAAATATCCGGATGTTTATCTCATCGAAAAGATTTTGAAAAGGAAAGGAAATAAGTTGTATGTGAAATGGTGGGGCCTAAAAGAAAGCAGTTGGATTGACAGGAAGGATATTGCATAGTGGTGTAAAAAGAATAAAGCACTCTTGTAATTAAAATTTATTTGAAACTTTATTACACACAATATTTATACATAACATTGATGAAATTAGACATTAAGTTTTTATTACTTGTTATCATATTTCAAATAAAACATTTTTTGTTTTGCTACTATTTATGTTTTTGTTTTTATTTTCCAACCTCACATATAATTAGTTCATCAAATAAAAAATCTCATTACATTACTAAAACATTTTATTTAATTATGTTGCGATAATGCATAATGGCCGTAAGGAAGAGTATCTCTTGTGTTATCTAAAGTATGGCGTTTATCATCATATGGGCAGAGAGACTTTTTATTTATTAAAACTGTTTTCACTTGATGTCTTTTTGATTGAATGATCTGGAATTGGCTGTACATCGACTCATAATTTCTTATAGTATCTAAGTAATTTTTGAACGTGAATTCTCGAACTGCACATTTTTTAATCCCTTTGGACCGTTTTATCAATAAACCACTTTTGGTTATAAATGAATACATCTTTGGCCTTAAGCCAACATATTCAACAATGGGATCGCCAGCAGTTTCATCTTTGAGCATTCCTACTATTTTTTTGTTTTCTTCAGAATAACAGCGATGTTTAATTGGAAAATTGCTAGTATCAAAATAGTCTTTTAAATCATTATTTATATCATCGTATATATCTGTTGTATCAATTAGGTATAAGAGCGAATCAGTATCTATATAACAGAGGTTTATATTTTTTGGTCCATATTTTTTTAAAAATATGTTATAATGTAATTCGTACATTAAAACTTTTGATAGTTCCAATATGCTAAAACCAACATAAAGAGGTTTATCTAATACAATTTTATTCTTTTCTAACTGAACGGACACTACATTTTCAGTGAAAATTATTCTCTCTTTGAAATTTGGCTTTTTAACTAGTTTGTTTAATGATTTTTTATTTGTTGCAATTTTTAAATCTATTCGTTTTCTAACGTTTTCCATAAATTTCCCGAAACAGGAGTTGTTCATGAGTTTAAAAAAATCGGATTCAAAAGGATTGGTTGACCTGGCTCTATGTTTGGTATTTAAATTTATATATGGTGACAACCAATTTTTTTGTTTAAATTTTAAAATTCTATGAATTTTGGTTAGTTTAACACCAAGATTTAGTGCTTGTTTCAAATTGACATAATGAACAATATAACGGGTTTTTGGTGTGAGTGTAGTAAGTAACTTTTCTATACTTTTATTAACACCAGGCGGTTTTAATTTATCAGGTAATAAAGGTAGTTGACAGTGCAAATCGTGTATGGCTTCCGGGTAATCAATGTCTACATCAAGTATATAACCAACTTCTGAGTTGTCAGGAACTTTTAAAACATCTAAATCTTCATTATACCATTCAAAATCACAATATGGAAGGAAACAGTTCATTGCATAACCGTATAAATTATTTACATCTGCGTAAATTAGGTAGCTCATGCGCTGATTTGGATCATAATCATCTACATAATGATTATTTGCTTTGGCATAACGTTTGACAACTTGCGTAATACCTCCTCGAATGCCTTTTTCGATAAATAATACCATATCTATGTCTTTAATAATGTCCAATTCGATATTTGTCGTTTTTAACATTGCTTCATAACTGAGACCTGGAAGAGACATAAAATGGGCAGGATCTAGTGAATATATATATCCATAGAGAGATTACGAAATTTTTCAAATATTTCACATAATAAGATTACGTCTGTTTGTATATACATTTCGGTATATTCTTTTAAGTTATTTATATTAAAAGTATTCCAAATGTTTTGTGCGTGCTCATAATCAGAGTCTGAAATATTTTCTGAAGTTAAGTTGTTGTAAAATTTATTTATTGCAGGCAACTGAGTTTCTTCTAACCGCGATAATGAATCTATGTAAGAGTAAGGGTAAATTCCCTTTCTTGTTAACAATTCAACTTTGGTTTCGTCAGGAATTAACTGATGCAAATGAGGGAATGTAATTGGAAGATTCTCAGAACCTTTTTTCATGTTTTGCACTAGAGTATCTATCTAGGCTGGCAGCTAAAAATTTATAACTATCTACAAATCTTATTTTAGTTTTGCAATCTTTAAATACTTTGGTAAAACTTATGTATTTTTCTTTATTACTTGGAACTACGGTAACCTCTCCTTCATGATCTGCTAAAAAAGGAACAATAAAGTGCGAGTCATAACCCTGAAAGTTATGCATAAATACTGGAATGAAATTGGGTGTTTTTGCTTGTAAATTGCAATTAGAATGAGCCGCTCCAATGAATTTAGATGTTACATGGTCATGATGACGCACCTTCTCATCCTCATTTAAAGTTTTCTGGCAGATAACACATAAATCGGTACACTGATAAATTAATTTTTCTTCCTCAGTCATTTCAGACATAGGTTCGACTTTACCGTATATTTCATCAGCTTTTTTAGCCAAATCATGCAGTTCTTCCATAAACATTGACATGCATTTTTCACCGGTGAAAATTAATGGCTTTTGTAGTTTAAATTCAGGTATATCCGCTTTGACCATAAGTGAAGCACAAAAAATTTTATGGTTTTGAACAGATTGGGTCCAAGAAATTGATGGATTTTGTGAAGGACCTGCAATTGGTTCGAGATATGATTCAAAGTCTGCATAAGCAACAATTTTAATTTTTTGCGTGGATTCGAATTTTATAAATTTGATTTTATCATCTGCAGGAAAATCTATCCTAACTGGTTTATGCTCACCGCAAAATAATAAATGTTCCCTTAATCGTTCTTCGGCGTTTTTTCCGCTTTTTGTTTTGTATTTCCGGGAAATGGATGTTAAACACCTGTGACAAATTTCTTTAGATGATTTGTCACCGGATATTTGACTACCAACAAGCCTGCTTAAATTTGTGATATAACAATAGTGTGAGTCTATTTCATTTTGAAGAAATAAAAGGTCAAATCTCTCGTTATAGGTTTCTCTTTTGCTTATTCTTAAAGGAAATATATTGTTTTTTTCATCTAAACCGTACACATTAATTAAAACATTGTTTACATCCTCGAATTTTTTAATATCTTTAAATGAAGTAGGATATGAAATACAATCGAATTGATAATTGGTTTTTAAATTTTCGTACAATACAGGATCGTTCGAACCAACTGTTTTGCTCAGTATCGCTAAACGAAAACAGTCGTTGTTTACGTTTTTTACATTGATAACGGCATGTTTGTTTTTTATTACTTTTGGCAAATCAATAAATTGTTTTCCGCTAAGAGGTGTATATTTGGTAAAATGCAAACATAAAAAGTTACAAGAAACAAAGGTCCAACCAGAACCTTTGGCTTCAAAGGAATCTAATTCCATAATTAATTTTTCGTATGACTCTTTACAATAATTGTTTAAATCGGTTGATGAATCGATGACGTTCTGACTAGTCTTAAAATTCATATCGGACTTTTCCTCGTTGTCATGATTTATTTTTTTGTATGTACAATTTAAGTGGTCACCCTGTATGGCGTTCAAAACCCTCCTGTATTTCCTGCTCATGAGGGTTGTCTCTAAGACAACTACGTATGTATCGGTGATCGTGCCCAGCCCCTTTCTGGTGATCATCAAGGCTTTAATCTGGTCACCCCCCTTGAGGAAGTTATCAAGTTCTCCCAATATTCCCGTGAATGGTTCAAATTGGCTGATGAGGCTGTGAATAAATGACGAGTTTTGTGTTCGTACCTTGGCTAGGTACATCTGCGATCTTTCTTGCTCATTTGCACGTTCAGCCGTTCTTTCTCCTTGATGGCCTGGGCCAAATCTGCCTCCAGCTTCTTGAACTGAAGCTCCATCCCGTTTTCTAGACGTCAACGTTTACACTTATCGGTCACGAACTTGACTGGGAACACTCCGCTCGCGGCACGACTCTAGGCTATAATACTTCCTATGGCTGTCCCGGGTTTCGGCACCAGTTATGATAGACTGAACTCGAACAATAAAAAGGTGGAAGAGGTTAATGACTTGCACAGCGGTTAGACTAAGAATGGCTTTATTTATCTCTTGACATCTATATATAGTATTGTTAATCCTTCGAGGGGATTAACTGGGGAGACTTATGCTATCTCCTCATAGCAGCCTCTCCAGTTAACTTATATATATATAGGCTAGTATTAGATAGGGCAATGCTGATCCTACAGCTAACTCAGTTGATGTGCAGGTGTTCAGTTGGGTTCCATAACTCCTCCCTTCTTCAAGTTTCTTGTTCCATCAAGAAATGAAGTTGATGGCTGCAGGCGCATGAGGGCTGCTATTTGAGTGATAAACTCTTGTTGCTAGTATGTTGAAAGGCTCTTGTTGTCCGGGTTGGTATACAACTGTTGGTATCGCGTTTTGTGCCGAGCTGGAAGTTTACTTATATTTCTGCCTTAGGCAATATAGGTTAAGGATGATGCTGGTAGTTCCTGATGAAATATTTTGATTATATTCCGCACGAGAGTTATCAGATCCTTGTTTTCACAAACCAGGCCCAGTTGATTTTTTACTTGTAGCAGATTTGTTTGGCGAGATCTTTACAGGGGAACGATTGGATTCGCTTCATAACATTCCGAGAGCCTTCCAAACTATTTGGTTGCATTGTTATGGGGACAGTAAATTACCCCACCATGAATACATCAACTCAGGACGTTTCTTTAATAGCCTATGAAGAGAATTTGGAAACTTCTTCTTTTAAAAAAACCATGCAACGATTTTGGCAAGTTGAAGACGTAGCTGCTATCCCCCACCAGGATCCACTCGATGTCAAAAGCGAGGAACATTTTCGCAAAACCCATTTCAGAGATGAGACTGGTTGCTATGGAGTTCGACTTCCTTTTAAAGACAATCTTATTGATTTGGGCGATTCATATCAAACGGCGCTCCAACGGTTTCAGCGTTTGGAGTTTAAGTTAAGTCGAAATCCGCAGAGGAAACAAGAATACGACGCCCTAATTCACGAACATATCAATCTTGGTTATGTTACTTTAGCACAAGATCGAGGGAAATATTTCTTACCACATCATGGTGTGGTCAAGGATAGCTCCTCAACAAGACTCCGAATTGTGTTCGATGCCTCCGCCCAAACTAGTACTGGATCGTTAAATAACCAATTGTTAGCTGGACCGAAATTGCAGCTGGACATCAGAGACGTGCTTTTACAATTCTGATGTTACCCTATTGCACTAACCGCAGATATCTGCCAGATGTACTTGCAGATATTGGTTCATCCAGAAGATCGAGCATACCAACATCTTTTGTACCGATTTGATAGTTCCGAGGTAGTAAACGAATATGAACTTACTCGAGTTACATTTGGTCTTTCTTGTTCACCATTTTTGGCTCTTAGAGTCATTCAGCAGTTGATTGAAGACGAAGGCTCAGATTATCCCTTGGCTTCTGAGGCGTTGAGGAATGATATCTACATAGATGATATATTAACAGGGGCAGACACGGTGGAAGAAGCTTACCAGTTACAGAAATAATTGATAGCACTATTAGCTAAAGGAGGTTTCAAGCTCAAAAATGGGCCAGCCATCCTACTTATTTGTTAAACAATATTCCAGAGGAGTGCCGCGAGTCTATCTGTTTCCTTGTCCAACTTGGAGGAATCTTCAATCAAGATTTTAGGTATGCAATGGGATGCAAATTTGGATCAGCTATCTTATAAGGTCCAACTTACCAAATTTATTCCTACCAAAAGAGGGATTCTATCGGCAATCGCCCATATGTACGACCCCCTCGGATATCTCTCTCCAGTAATATTCAAGGCTAAAGTAATCATGCAAAGTCTGTGGAAATCAAAGTTGGATTGGGATGACCCGTTATACGGAGACTTGCTGGAAGAATGGAAGATATATTTTGACGATCTGTATTCTATAAGTTCCATTCGGATTCCACGTTGTATATTGCCGATGCCCGTCCAGGATATTTCATTAATAGCCTTTGCAGATGCCTCAAGCTTGGGTTATGCGACAGCGTTCTATATTAGGACAAAGGACTTCGCTGGTTTTATACAAACACATCTCGTTTATTCGAAGACACGGTTAGCGCCACTTAAGATGCTAACAATTCCACGCTTAGAGTTGTGTGCTGCTCATCTACTGATTCAAGCATTGAAGACTCTCCAAACATTCTTAAAGAGCTTCTTGATTCATACCATATATTTATTAACCGATTCGTCTGTTGTTTTAGCCTGGCTTCGCACACCCCCATATAAGTTGCGTACGTTTGTTGCAAATAGAGTGGTTGCCATTCTCGAACATTCTTCATTGGCACAATGGCATCACGTTAAATCCGAAGACAACGTTGCGGATCTTGCTTCTAGAGGGATATCACCTCCTTGCTTACTAGAACATCAAACATGGTGGAAGGGACCAACCTGGTTGCAAGAAGAACGCCCCTATTGGCCCATTTCTCAGATTTTAAACATAAGTACGCTACCGGAGCACAAATTACAGTGTTCCACAGTTTTAGCTGTTAGTTGCGAATTGAATATTAACGAAGTAATTCAGAAATTTTTTGATCCGGGTAATAGGCTATATAAAGCGCTTTGCCTTCAACTGTTCGAAAAGGCTATCAGAGAGACAAACAGGACACTTAACGTTGACAGAACTAAAAGAGAGCAATCTTCGCATAGTACGAGCTACTCAAACTTCTTATTTCAAGGAACCATCAATATTAAAAAAATCCTAGCCTACAAAGGTTGTCACCATTTTACGACAGCCGGGGAATCCTCAGGGTGGGCGGACGTTTGGCAAATAGTCCTCTGAAGGAAGATGAAAAGCACCCGATATTGTTGCCATGGAACACCCATTTAACAAAAATACTTATCATCGTAGCTATCTTCACGCAGGACTACAATTACTGCATTCTCTGGTGAACCGACGTTACTGGATCGTCTCGGGAAGGAGCGTCATAAGATCCCGCATACATAAGTGCCTCGACTGTCATCGACACTGAGTAAAGACATATCAGCCCTACATGTCCGATTTGCCATCATCACGTTTCGCTCAAGGTCGTCCTTTCATCAACATCAGCATTGATTTCGCAGGGCCTTTTATCACGAAGGAATCTAAACAAAAACGAGCTATTCAACACAAATCATATACATGCATTTTCATTTGTTTAAGCACCAAGGCGATTCATCTTGAATTAGTGTCGGATCTTACCACGACTGCATTCCTAGCTTCTCTGGATCGTTTCATAGGGTGGAGAGGTTTGCCATCAAAAATAATATCTGATCATGCGACAAACTTTGTTGGGGCTGCCAAAATCTGTTCAGAGTGAAATTATTGAGCATCTTAATTACCAACAGATTGAATGTGTCTTTATTCCACCATCTGCCCCTCACTTCGGAGGAATATGGGAAGCAGGTGTAAAATCATTTAAATATCACCTAACAAGAATATTAAAGAATCAAGTATTCACATTTGAAGAATTCAATACACTTCTTATCAGGATCGAAGCAGTTCTTAACTCAATACCACTGTGTCCGATATCCACATCACCAGATGACTTCGATACCCTGACTCCGGGTCACTTCCTTATAGGAGGTCCACTACTTGCCGTACCAGAGCAGGACACTTCATTCGGACATACACTCATTCAATCGGACCAACCGATTGACACGTTGGCAATTGTTAATTAAATGCATTCAAGATGTTTGGAGGAGATGGCGACTGGACTATCTTGGCACTCTCCAAGTTCGGGGAAAGTGGAGAGTTTCAAATCCCAATATAGAATGTAGTACGTTAGTGCTTATAAAAGAACAAAATTCACCTATACTGAGTTGGCCTACAGGAAGAGTGGTTGAAGTATTTCCTGGTCCAGATGGCATAGTACGAGTAGTGAAATTACAAACCGCCAGAGGCGAGTATTTATGTCCTGTTGTAAAGCTAGCACCCCTACTGCCACCTACAGAATAGAGAAAAATTTTGATGGGCGTAAAAGTATGTTAGCGCTCTAAATAAAAAATAAAATATAAATTTAGTTTTTTAATAATTGGTTTATTTATTTTTAAAAAGCAATTTAAACATTGATTTTTTTTTCATACTTTAACAGTTTTAATTATGTCATAATGTTAAGAATGAAGGAGAAAAAATATTATTTGTTACAAAACGTGAATGTAAAGATTATATTTAGAACTGCGTTATCGGTAGACTCGAATAACACCAAGTGTTTCAGTGCGAGCTTTGTTTACATAAAGAGGATTAACTCGGACTCTTGCGTAACCAACACCAGTTGTATGTTAGACGCGGCCACGGAACGGGTGTTTTTTCTATGACTTTGGGTACGTCTAATCGAGAAGAGATCCTGACACAGCGACATTTCTCGACCGAGATACCTATGGGACACTTCAAAAGATGACCGCTCACCGACAATCATTCGTCAGCAGCTCCCGTCGAAGTGTTGTTCACTGCCATATCGACATCGACCACATCCACGTACTGCAAGCCATCAGTCTTCAGGTCGTATTATGTTAGCGCTCTAAATAAAAGACAAATATAAATTTAGTTTAATAAGTGGTTTAGTTTTTATTTTTAAACAGCAATTGAAACATTTGTTTTTTTTCTCGAGAATTTATTTATGTATAAAGGGAAGTGATAGTGTGACAATAAATTTGAAAATCTTTTATTGGAAGAATTATTTGGTATACTATTTCTTGCTGTCCTCATGTATGTTTTTACCAATTAATTTTATAGTCCTTCAGGGGAAGAACCAGCAAGTAATTATAAGGTGAGTAGATTGGCGGATTGCTCAATTTGCCGCTACTGCCGAAACAACCTGTGTTTATCATAAGTTTACCAACAATATTTGTGAACCAAGTCTTACCTACAGACGGTCTTCCACTGATTAATAGACAGTTCATTTTTTTAGTTGTGTGATTTAGTAAGTCATAGAGAAAAGTCGGGAATTCGTCGACATCTTGTGATCCTTTGAATTGGAGATAAATAAATTCCCCTACGAATTTCATAGATTCGTTAACATTCATGACCGGTAGATCTTTCATATAATAATGAATTGTTGAACGTCTAACATTTGTCCTCAACCCTTCCAATATCAGTTTAGATAAAATTGTCCTACGTATTTTTAATGCTTTTTGAAAAATGTCGTCCCGTTCCGTTATGTATTTAAAGTCCTCGTCATTTAACCATTCGTCACTTTCTGTTATGTCGTGGTCTGGAATAATAACTATTTTTTCCATAACTCCCTCAACAGTGCCCGGTAAGCTTTGTAGGCGTTGTGATGCAATATCTTGTTGATAACGACATCCGCCCGTTCCTTCATCACTGTGAAATAACGATTGGTCTCGATACTTTTGATCACGGCGTATAGCATCGATCGCAACTGAATCATGTGCAATCCAGTGGTCGCCTGCGAACGAAATCCCCAGCCATTGTCGTCTTGATATTGCCGAATATCGTTGTAGACTGTTGAAGTAGTTGGATATACTTTGGTAAGATCCTCGTCGTCTGAGAAATTTCTGTTTTCGTCCTTTTCCGTATTTGATACAAAGCTGCATGACAGGCGCGCATCTGCATGATCTGTTCGAGAAGGCACAGTCGTGGATGTGGGGGGACGATTCGACCGAGTGGATGAAACAATACCAGAATCCGTCTGGTTGGATGAACGAATTGAGTCCGCTACGCACGTCCTCAATAAGTCTTCCAATATCGTGATGTCCTCTTGGGTACCAGATGTCATACAAAAAGTACTGTCGGAAATGATATCTGTGATATTGGAATAACTCCGCGAATCGCATTCGTCTAAGTCTTTCTGATAATGTGAGGAAAGCATGCGGAAAATCATAGTTCATCAATATATGTAACATTAGGGTTAGTATATTTAATAAAATATCATTGAGATATTTTACCATTATAAAGGATATTTGATATACATGAATTCTTGAATACTATAGGGTTAATACAATAATAGTTGTTAATAAGATATGCACAATTAGCATGATATAAATTGTCCTTTTTCACGATAATCACTGATTTTGGGACATTCATTGTAACATGAGATTGTTCGTGCTTTATAGGAGTTGGTAGGATAAGAAAGGCTTTAATATCACTACAGGATTTTGGGAGTGATACAAATATGTGTAGGATATCTTTATGAGTTGTGCAGTGTATTTTACTCATCATAAGCCATAATATTTGTGGATTTTTAGAAGCTAAATTTACATTTTCGTGTTCGTCATTGATAATTTGTGACATAATTGATGTATGTGTAATTCCTATTTTGCATAATTCCAAAGCTAATGTTATTTCGTTCATTTTATCATATAGATGTGAGAGTGATATGTAAATGTCATGAAAAGAGGTTTCTATGTTCATTTTAACAATATTATTCTGACCTTTGTTAAAGTTACTATTTATCAAAGTCATGTTTTTTTTAAACGTGTCTATAATGTTGTAACACCCCCATACACTCCTTTTTCCAGTTGAGCCGTCATCGCACTGGTCCGTTGGGCTAAGGACTCTTTCTCGTACTTCAGAGTTTCATTTACCTCGGCAAACTTCTGGTTTGCTGTCGTAGCTGTTTCACCAACTTCTCCAGTTCCGCTTGCTTTGCTTCTGCCATTTTCGAGCGTGGTCACGACTTCTGTGCTATAGGGATATTCTTGCAGCCCTACCCCACACCTGACACCAATTTGTAACCCCTGGCTCCTTCCTAGATTGATTCTATCCACTCCCCAAAGCTCAAACCGATTCTCTCTCCCTGAGTTGGGTCAGATTGTAAGCAATGTTTACATTCCTACCTTGGACGCTTGTCATGGCTTCTCTCTCTGGCTCTTGGTACTCTCTCACTAGGTTTACCCTAAGTAACGCCTCTCAACAACTGCTCTCGACCCCGGTTTATCTCAGGGGCTTATATATCCAAAACTTGAGACGTAAGCAGTTCTGGTCTTAGTACGCCCTACTTCCTTTAGTGCTACCCTCATTTCCGTCAAACGGTTCCGCCCTCATGATGGCCTCCTCAAGCGTGGTTGGAGCCAAAGCTTGCATTAGCCTCGCCGTTTCGGGCAAGAGTCCTCTCCGGAAAGCCGCTAGCACTCTGCTTTCAATGTGCTTTGAGAGTATGTCTCGCTCTTCTACCCTGTCTATATCTGCAATCAGCCGTGCTCCAATTGCTCTGACTCTGTCGGCGAAAACCCTGGCTGGCTCGGTTGTTCCTTGTCTCGCTTCACTCAGCTCTCCTTCTAGTTTTTCTCTCTCTCTGGGATCCTCGAATCTCTTCACCACTTCTTTCTTCAGGATATCGTAAGGTGCTCCCTCTCCTACTAGCTCTGGCTTAGACTTGAGGAACTTCTCAGCCACTCCACCCAGTTTCTGTTCTGCAATCATTATTTTGTCCTGCTCCGTCCAATTCCCTACTGCACTTATCTTCTCTAACTTCTAGAAAAACTGAGTGACCGATCCACTTCCCGGGGTCCCTGCTCAAGGCTTGACCAGGTTCTGCAACCCTAGGTCCCGTTTTCCCCGGCTCCCCGGTTCTCCTTTTTCCAGTTGAGCCGTCATCGCACTGGTCCGTTGGGCTAAGGACTCTTTCTCGTACTTCATAGTTTCATTTTCCTCGGCAAACTTCTGGTTTGCCGCTCGTAGCTGTTTCACCAACTTCTCCAGTTCCGCTTGCTTTGCTTCAGCCATTTTCGAGCGTGGTCACGACTTCTGTTGTGCTATAGGGATATTCTTGCAGCCCTACCCCACATCTGACACCAATTTGTAACCCCTGGCTCCTTCCTCGATGAGTCTAGGAACGCTGAAAAGGATGGTTGGCAAGCTAAAGGAACTTCACACGGAGTTAGGAAAATAAAAACAGGGAATATGGAGAACACCTCTAAATATGCATTTGGAATATATTGGAAAAATATAACATGTAAAGCAATACTTAAATCTAGAATTAACAGCAGGCCGCAAAATTATAAAACATTATTGAACCCTCAAATAATACAAGTTAACAACTAAATACAAAAACAACTAAGGCAAACGAACGCTGTAAGACTTTTCCTCCTCTACTGTTACTGTCCAAGCCCGCGATCTTCCTCCCCTACTGACCAGTAACGACAAAAGGCCCTTAGATAACATGAGTCCTAAACCCCAAAGACGGTAACCCGTTACTTCTAAAATCTTTGAACCCAAATTAAAGTTTATTAACAATTTAGACTTCCTCAACCGGAGGAAATTGATTCTATCCACTCCCCAAAGCTCAAACCGATTCTCTCTCTCTGAGTTGGGTCAGATTGTAAGCAATGTAAACATTCCTACCTTGGACGCTAGTCATGGCTTCTCTCTCTGGCTCTTGGTACTCTCTCACTTGGTTCACCCTAAGTAACGTCTCTCAACAACTGCTCTCGACCCCGGTTTATCTCAGGGGCTTATATATCCAAAACTTGAGACGTAAGCAGTTCTGGTCTTAGTACGCCCTCCTGCTATTAGGGGATTTCTCCGAGGTCGTTAACTACTGAACTCTACCGGGGTCATTTGTACCTATTTGGACTCACCCACGAATGAATAAATCCAAATTAACTAAGCTGGCCATCGGAATGTTCACTCTTGGGCGTAGTCGAGGCCCTATCGCCTGCACCTGCTACGATAAGACCCCCTTATCGGTCTCCTTCCCTCGCCGAGGGAGCCCTACAACGTTCGCTTGGTTATAATCTAAACTTAATATACTATTCAAATTATTGATTACTACCTTATACAATTATTTCCTGAACTAACTGTACACTTAACCGTTTGTTCCATTTCAGAACGGTTACAATATAAACTACTTTCCTCTATAATTAAGCTAAGCCATCAACCGAAATTCCATCTATTTAATGGCTACTAAATTATACTTAATTGAATTTATATCAACTATTCTATTACTCTTCACTACAACGACCTAAGCTCCACGGTTGTTAATGTCCCACCCACCAATTGAATTTGTAAGAGTTACCTTTAATAAAGTCCGGTTTCCGTTCATTGTTCATCTTTTAGATCACTCACAAATTTTTCTAACACCACTGGCTTCTATAGTCCCTCTAGCTCACACAACCTTTCTCTTTCTGTCGTTCGAACACACTCAATCCTACTCCTCTCAATTGTTCCCAAGAGGGGATCCCCTTCTACTGGTCTCTTGTTATTGGTGAAGGGGCGTGATTAATCTCAGAGCGGGGGAGCTGTTCCTCCAATCTCCTTTAGTTGCGTGGGTCGTTATTTTTTTTATTCCTAGAATGCTGATATGAAATGCATGTGTTAATCCTCTTCTTGCAATCAGTTTTCTAGGAAGTGTAGATAACTGTCTGTGCTGGTAATCTAATATCTCTTAAGTTTATTCACATCGAAGATAAAAAGAGATAGAGGATGAAAGGGAAGACCCGAGCCTTTAGAACCCCGGTGCGTTGCGGAATGTTATATACTCAACGCTGTTCTCGTTTTGTTACACCACCTCCCCCTTACAAAAAGAGTGGACCATAGGGGCCACTCTTTCGCCTGTCGTACCGTGGAGCTTCGACGTTTTATTTTTACGTAACCTACCCTACACTTATTTTACACTATGACCACACCACACTTTCATCACTTCTCCTCGTCTTCTTTACTCCCGCTCGGTCGATGCTTTCTTCGTCAACTCCTCTAAGGCCCTTGCATCTCCATTCCGTCCACCGGCCATCCGCCTCCATAGTCCCCAGGCTCCTAAGGTGGTTAGTACTAGGAGCGCTGAAGCCGTTGCCGCAATCCAGGTCCAACGTCTATGGCTGACTCGATTTTCTTGGATTCACTCCAAGCCGTTTTCTTCATCGCCAAAAAACAGAGTGCTCAGGCAAGTCATCCTTCTGCGTCCCACCTAGGGGAACTGCGCGGGGCACACCCATGGTTGAGATCTTCGGCAACGTGACAAGTCTCTCTCTCGTGCAATAGCGCGTAATATTGTCTGTCTACCAACACAAGGATGTTGTCCACTGACGTTTCTAACACAATTTTCTGTAGCCCGTTTAGGCTACGTACCGGCATCGGCTGCACCTTGTAGAGCTTGAAGGTCTGTCCCTGCATTGTCAAGGGTAGGTCTATAATGACATGCATTGAAGTTGGCGTCGCCACTCCGCGTACTTCCGCCGCCTGGTAATAGCGGTGGGCATCTTCTGGGCTGGTACCTGTGAACAAACTCAATTCCGCGGGCAACACATTAACCACCGTCTGGAAAATCTCATTCAAGGACTAGGGGGACAAAAGGGCTTGACTTACCGCGCCCCATGCTACTTCCTCTAAACCCGAGTATAATTCTCTCAGATCACCCCTTGCTTTCAGAGCCGTAACTTCCATATTTTGGAGGTTGGACGTTAAGGATAAGGACAGGTTAGTGTAAAGGAAAAGCCGGTCTACTTGGGTCTCAAGAGAGGACAGTCGCTGGTGGGTGGTTTCCTTTTCTTCCCTTAGTACCCCTGCCAGACGTATTAGAGTCCTAGTATTTTCTTCCGTCCTCTGTCCCGTCTTCGCGTAATGGTGAGGTGTTCGGCGGAGAGGTGAACTAAGTGTCCCTGAGTTGCAGACAGCTTCCCCAGACCGTTTCTAATCCCCTCTAGGTCATCCGTGTCTGGATTACTGAACACCACTTTAATCACCTTTCCACCGATATTTAGTAATCCTTTTCTTCCTCTCTGAATCGGTAACAGATTCCACATGGACAACACAGCCGCGTTCACATTGGCCACCATCTCTCTGGTTCTCTCCAACTCATCCCAGTAGGCCTTCATTTCTGGAACACAATCTACCGTTCGCCGATAGGCTACCTCTATCCCGTCCATTGCTTCCATCATCCGTAACGCCTTGCCGTACAAGCGCGTTACGTTTACTTCCACTATCACTCTCCAGCGTTCGCTGGTCACTACCACATCTCTCTCATCCAGGAATCTTACTCCTTCGTGTCCCAGGACCATATGCATCGCCAGCCAACCTGCGAACACTATTCCCGCACCATTAGTTCGTTTCAGATCTAGGTCTCAAGGATATAGGGGAATGTGGAGCTACCAAGGATTCATCCCCTACGGGGGCCCACATGGTGTCTCGTGGGTCATCCACTTGGCTATCTTCCCTGTATATCGCTTCTCGTCGAATATTGCGCCTGGCCCTCTCTTTCGCTTCCTTCCTCTTTTCCCATAGCCGTCCCGGCCTTTGTTACTCCGGGCGCTCTCCTCCTCCCCCTTCTTCTTCTTCTGAACTGGTTCTGGGAGTCATTTCCCCAGCCCTTCCTTTTGGCTCTAGGCTACTGGGTTCGTCGGTATATTTCCGCATCCACGGCGGAGTAACCCAGTTGGGGAGACCAGGCGATATTCTTAGCAAGGGTGGCGTTGAGGTCACCCTTTCCTCCACTTCGTCGTCCCCGTCTTCGTCGCTATAATCCACCCAAGGCTCTGTCTCTTCCTCACTGACCTCCTCCATTTCTGGAGTCAATCGTTCTTCCAGTTCACTCTCCTCGTCGCTCTCCTCTTCCTCTAGGTAATTAAGCCCACCACCTACTGCCGGTTTCAGATGCTTGGTGGACAACCACCTGCCGTCCAAATTCTAATTGCAGCTTGTACGTGACCGGGGAAATCTTTTTGATCACCTCATATGGTCCGGCCCATGGCTGATGGAACTTCTTGCTATGTCCCGGTTTGATTACCGGCACATGCAGAAAAACATACTCTCCTACCTTCAATTCCCTGGGTTTCCGCGCCTTGTTGCATTGCGCAATCAGTTTTCTAGGAAGTGTAGATAACAGTCCGCATCGGTAATCTAATCTTAACTTTATTCACATCGGAGATAAAAAGAGTATGAAAGGGAAGACCCGAGCCTTCAAAACCCCGGTGCGTTGCGGAATAGTACTCAACGCTGTTCTCGTTTTGTTACAATGTGTTTGTTATAATTTACTGTGGATTCTATGATATGCTCAATATTGTAATTATTTTTTGAAATTTCATTTATTACTTCATCACAGTGTTTTTTATCATCAGCGTTCATGTTTCCAATTAACCAGTTGATGGCTGTCCCTAAACCATTAATAAGTCCTCTTATAACTCGTGGGTTATGAATTTAATTAAATTAATTTTATTTCTAGCATTATTAATTAATGATATTGACAATTATAGGGTAAATCGTTAATTCCCGCTAAAAAGATGTATGTAATTGAATGTTCGTCAGTTCTTTTTCTAATTATAGAAGTGGTAAGTTTTGTGATAATCTTCAATAAGTTTTACGTTATTCAGAGAAAAATGTATTACCCTTGGCCTGGTGCTTAACTCTGTGATTTTCAACGTGGTTATTGTCATCCACTGGCATATCAGAGTCAGAAGAATTGTTTGAGTCTTCATTATTAATTTTGCCGAGATACTTTTTGAGTATCTTTTCCTGGGGCGTTTCATGCGATTTATATGTGCAGTTTTATTAAATTTCTATCCTTGTATTGTACATAAGGTTTATATATATTATCATGTTTTCTATGTGTTGTTGTTTTTAATAATATTTGCTCTTCAATAATATCAGGAGGTTCCTCTCGATTTTTATTAAGACGTGTTGTCCTTTGTTCTTTTTTATTGTCTATTCGTGTTTTGACAATGTCATGAAGTACTTTTCTCATTGTGATATCTGTACAAATTGTTCTTTGATCCTAGTTGTTTTTTCATTATTAGTTTTCCGTATAACTCCGAATGTTATTTCATCAGGAGTAAGTTTTAATAAGTGGTTTACTGTATTATTATATGCTATTACAGCAAGCCTAATTCGATTTTCAATTGTTGAATTAGTTAAATTACTATTTTTTAGTGTTCTTAGTATTTCAATCAAAGTATTATGCAGTCGGTTGAGTAAACCTAAGGAGTTGGGATTCCCTGCAGTTGTATAGTAGGGTATGATGTCATTTGTTTCTAAGAAGTTAGTTACTAACTGATTTTTGAATTCTCTTCCTTGGTCCATCTTTATAACCTTTGGTGCTGGGTAATGCTCTAAATATTCTTTTAGTACTTCGTATATTTTTATCCCTGTTATATTAGGGAATTATTCTGGCAAATAGTTTCTTTGAGAAACTATCAATTGTGGTTATAATATATATTTTGACTCAAAATGTAAGGTATCAAACATGAGTTCTTCAAATGGTTTTGTTGGTGTGGGTGTTTGTAGATATTTAGCTTTGATAGGTGTAAATCTGATTCTCGAAATTTACGGAAGATGAACTTTCCGAGAGCTCGTTATTTACACCCACAGGGAAATAAAGGATGGAAAGAATAATGAAGCGAAATAGGTGAATAAATGAAAGAAAATGAATCGGAACACAAGGAAAATTAATCAAACAAAATTTGAAATTAATGAAAGAACACTTACCAATTTCGAAGTCGTTCCTGCAACAAGGTGACAATTCGATGCTGGGTCGTAAGCGATGTTTTTCGACGAATGGATTCTAGGATGTTGGGATAATTAGAGGATAGATGAGGAAATGTCAAATAACACCGTTGGATGATTAATCCAGATGGAAACAGAAGCTAATTGATGAAGTAGTAGAATAGATGAATTTTCCTTTTCTCTGATTCAATGGATGATGAGGAATCTTATTGTGAAATAGACGGTCCGAATTTCGTTGGTGAAATAAGATGAAAAAACTTAAAACACAGACGGAAAAAACAACCGACTCGACCAAAGCCTAACGGAGAAATGAGAGAGTCAGGGTTTCCCCCAAACAGGAGAGGGAGGGGAGAGGCTCCCTAGACCTTCGGTCGATCGGACAGTCGAAAACTATCGATTATATTTCACCAGGGTCACCGTGACAGCCGACATCGATCTCGACACTACCCATGACGTCACGAAATATCACGGCAACAACGCACGCCCGAACATGCCGCCCGCCCTGAAGTCTCACTTCTGAAAAAAAAACACAGAGGGCGTAACAGAGGATGACGATAGATGGCGCGAATAGACGAATTAACAGGGGACAGATGAATGGCGAGATTATTATTGAGATGGCAGAGGGCACAGTTTCACCACAGGGCGGTGAACTGTCCCAGAAGGGGTGGTGACTTCAGCCACACGGGTGATAGCGTCGGATCCAGGAAAGACCGACGAAATGCGGTCCAATGACCACTTAAGCGGAGGTAGGTTGTCCTCGTGAATAAGGACAACCGTCCCAGGAGTTATAGGCGTAGATTGATCCAACCAGTTGCTTCGCTGCTGCAGAGTATGCAGGTACTCGCATCGCCAGCGTTTCCAGAAGTCCTGCTGTAGGCGTTGAACTAACTACCAACGAGCGATATGATTGACGGGACCAGACGTAACATCACGTTCAGGAGGTGAAGTGAGGGGGTGAAAAATCAGGAAATGCCCCGGAGTGAGGGCCTCAAACTCCGATGGATCAGACGACGGAAGATCAAGCGGACGAGAGTTGAGGATTGCTTCGTCCTGAGTGATGACAGTGAGGAATTCCTCGTAAGTGAGACGCTGCTCGCCGATGACGCGCGTAAGGTGGTGTTTTGCCGCCAAAATGAGGACTTGCAGGGGGGATGAATCGCCAGTCGGTGCCAGAGGAGGAGGCGACATCACAAAGGCCCTGCTGATGCTGAAGATCCGACAACAAACGTCCCAAATCCCGAAGATAATTGCTCGCCCCTACGAAATTAGTTCCGTTGTCCGAGAAGATAACGGAAGGGTTTCCTCTTCGGGCAACGAAGCGCCGGTAAGCGGCAATAAACGCGGGAGTGGAGAACTCAGATGCACAGCCTTGGTGGCAAAACAGATGAAAACCACCAAGTAGGCCTTCGTGGTGACAGCTCCTCGTAAACGGGCACTGGAGACGAGAAAGGGACCGGCGTAGTCAACGCCTGTAGTGGAAAACGTGGCAACAGAGGATACGCGTCCCGAGGGAATATTGCCCATTGGCTGAATAATTGGTTGAGGTTTGCAGGTGAAGCATCTGATGCATTTGCTCAGACGATTGCGAACTACATTACGTCCATCAAGAATCCAATGTCGGCGACGGATGAACGAATGGGTAGCCAAAGCACCAGCATGGAAGAGACGGATATGAGCATCGTCAGTTAAATCTTGATAAGACCAGAGGGAGTTTTTAAAAAGATTTATTTTAAACTTCAAAACAAAAAAAATATAAGTTGTCTTTTCATTATTTGGGTACGGTAATTGCATCTACTTTTTTTGGGTTAGTTTTTAGTCAGTCGGGGGTAACTATGTATCCTAAGAAGGGGATTTCGTTTTTGAAGAATTCTGTCTAGCTGAATGGAAAGTGCATGTTCTTTTAGTTTTCTGAATATGTTTTCAAGATGTTCTAAATGTTCCTGTATTGTGTTAAAGTATATTATTATGTCGTCAATATATATCATGGCGTTAGGGATATTTGCTATCATCATGTTCATAGCTCTTTGAAATGTCGGTGGGGCGTTGCAAAGTCCTTAGGGCATTCGTAAGTATTCGTAATGTCCGTCTTCTGTGCTAAATGCTGTCTTAACAATGGAATCAGGATCCATTTCAATCTGGTGGAATCCAGATGCCCAATCAATTGTCATGTGTGTTCATTTTTGTAAGGTCTAATTTGTAAAATTTCGTCCATTGACTGTAGTGTCGATTTGTCATCGCGAAATTGATTTTTTAATTCTAGTATTAATTCTTGTAACGTATTATAATTTCGTAATCCGCAATGTTCTGCCGGTCCTACAAGTCTGTTAGTGGCGTGTCCAATTAGTTGTTTTGTATTGTATTCACAGTGTGGGTTGTCTATTGTGCATATGTTATTGGCCACGAAATTTATTTTATTTATGAATTTAATCAAGTGGCTTGGGTTTCCGTCAAATTCCGGTATTAGTTTTAAGTCTGTGGTTGAAATAATGTGGTTGTTAGTAGCCATATTTTCGTCTAATTCGGGGATGTTTCGGTTAATGTTTAGTCCGTCTGTTAATGGCATGTAAAATGTGCACAAAGTTATATTACCAATTGATGTCTTCTGTTGTGTGAAGTCCTCTTCTTCTTCTCCTCTGGCGTCTCGTAGATAGTAACAAATGAGTGGTCAGAGCCTCGGTGATGTGTATTAAAATACACCAGCGGATGTCTTGGGTCTTGCCTAGCCAGACGGCGGTGATCGCGGAATGGGGAGATTCTTCCAATGTCTCAAAGTTGCTGCCAAGGTCCCTGTTCGGGCGCCAGTTAAATCTTGATAAGACCAGAGGGAGTTTTTAAAAAGATTTATTTAAACTTTACAAACATAAACTATAACTGATAATAATTGTCAGAGTGACGGGCCTAGTAACAATACAGAAAGGAAGTGGACGTGAGAGGAAAAGAGGAATGATATATAGGAAGCTGAGACTTGATAAGCTTTGTTGATGAAGTGAAATCTTGCAGATGTTGCAGCTGGCAGCTGGCCTCTTTATCTTTCGACTGGTATTGAGTCTAACCCTTCAAGTTCCATATCGCTATATATATGATTGACAGGTTCCAAATGTTCATGTTGTCTTGATAAAATATCGGCTACTACGTTAGTTTTTCCTGATATGTGTTCTACGTCAAATTCAAATTTGTTTAGTTTCCAAATCCACTTCATGATTCGGGTGTTACCATTTTTCATAGCGAATATCCATTTTAACGGTTTATGGTCTATTAATAATAGAAATTTTGTGCCGTATAAGTAAGATTTAAAATGTTGGGTAGACCATACAACTGATAAGGGTTCTTTCTCTATAGTCGAATAATTGATTTCGGGTGGTTGAAGGATTCTTGAGGCAAAAGCCACCGGATGTTCAATTCCGTCTTTATTTTTTTGTGACAATACTGACCCGATTGCTTTATCGCTTGCATCAGTTGTTAGTATAAACGATTTATCCCAATCTGGGTATGCTAAGATAGTTACAGAAGAGTTACACATAAGTTGTTTAAGTTCATCGCAAGATTTCATTATCTCTTCTGTTAAGAATACTTGGGTTTGTAATGATTTAGATATAGGTTTTGTTATGGTGGCATAATTTTTAATGAATTTTCTGTAGTACCCCGTCATGCCTAGGAATTGCCGAGTCGTTTTTTCAACTTAAGGGTATGGGAGTTTAGTTACTGCTTCAATCTTGTTAGGGTTTGTTTTCAATCCTTCGGGAGTTACAATATAACCATGGCAAAAAACCATGTCAATTCAGAAATGGCGATTCTGTCTTATCCATATGAATTGATAAAGCATGTTCCTTTAATTTACTAAATACTTTTTCTAGATGTCCAAGATGTTCTAGTATAGTACTAGAGTAAATTATTATGTCATCTATGTAAACCATCGCGTTTGGTACGTTAGCGATCATCATGTTCATCGCACGTTGGAATGTTGGCGGTGCGTTAGTCAAACCATATGGCATTCTTAGAAATTCATAATGTCCGTCTTCGGTACTAAAAGCAGTTTTTGGTATAGATTCTTCTTCCATTTCAATTTGATGAAAGCCAGATGCTAAATCAATAGTAGAAAATATTTTGGCTCCTGGCAATTTGTTGAGTAAGTCCTCTATATTTGGTAAAGGATATTTGTCCTTTACAGTGGATTCATTTAGTTTGCGATAGTCAATAACCATTCTAATCGTTTTCTTTCCTGAAGCGTCCATTTTTTTCGGTATGATTCATACAGGTGAATTGTATGGAGAGTTACTTTTTTTTAATTATTTTATTTTGTAATAATCCCCTTACTTCATCATTTATTTGTTCTTTGAATTGAACTAGGTAGCGATAATTTCTAGTATAGCTAGATCCTTCATTTTTCGTGACAATTTTATGTTTTAATAGGTTCGTTGATCTTAAGTTTTCCTCATCAGTTTTTATTATGTCACCGTATTTACTTATCAGATCCACAAGTTCGCCCGTAGTCTTGTTATCAATGTGGTCCGTTCTTATTAATTCTTTAACTTTATAGTGATCATTTATATAATTTTTTTTTTTAATTGAAAATAAATTTATTGAAACAAATTACAATTTGCCTTCTAGCATTAATAATTGTGCTGAGAGATCATTCATACCTTATATACAATTCCATTCAATTCCATTCATACCTATATACATACAGATTCAGCCCAGGAGCCCCCCCACCCCCGAAGCTGGCGGAAAGGCCGGAAGCAGCGAAGCTCCCCCCGCCCCCTCTCCGGCCGTGGCGCCATCCGGCGTAGGCCACAGAAAGGGGAAGAGAGCCACACTCGCTCAGGACATGAGTGGGGATGATGGCCAGTGCCAGGACCCCATGACATAGATTATCTATTTATAATAGGTCGCTAGGCCACCGCCGTTTTAGGCGTCGAGGAGGATTGTAAGGATGAATGTTACTGGATAAGGAGTCGACCAAAGGATTCGGATGTGCGGAAAGGTTTTGGTGAAATTTGGAAAATCTTGAGGGTATAAGGTCGAGGACAGTTGGTACATGGAGATCTCTGTGAAGGGATGAGTTTTTAATGTAAAAGGGTGCGTTGACTATGGTTCTGAGGACTTTGGATTGGAATGTTTGGATACGTTTGATGTTCGATGGTTTGGCTGTCCCCCATAACTCTATTCCGTAAGTCCAAATTGGTTTTAATAACTGTTTGTATACGTGGAGTTTGTTTTCTAGTGTGAGGTTAGAGTTTCTGTTCAGTAGTCTGTATAACTGTCTGTTCGATTCTTGTCTTTTAAGTCTTGTGTGAGGGTTCCAAGTCAGTCTTTTGTCTAGATGAAAACCTAGATATCTAACTGTATTGGACATGGGAAGCGGAGTTGAATTGAAGGTTACGGACGGGCAGGATCCTCGACGGAGAGTAAATGTGGTGTGAACGCATTTGCCTTCATTGACCTTGATGCGCCAGATGTTGCACCACTTCTCTATCTTAGTGAGGTGATTTTGGAGGTTGTAGGATGCCGTTGACGGATTGGGATGTGACGAAAGAATTGCTGTGTCGTCAGCAAAAGTTGCAAGGAAGGTTCTAGGACAGGTATGGGCAACCTTTGACATGTTATGGGCCAAACTTTAGTGTGCAAATACGTTCGCGGGCCGCGTTTAAAAGTAGTGCATTTTAAAGTAGTGTTCATAATTTTTAGCGATAGATATCAGTCAGCCATGAAATAATACGACAATGTTATTACAACACAATTTATTAAAATAACAAAATGAAATGAAAAAATAGGTACCTACAGCATTAAATTAAATCGTTAAATTTAGAATTGTTACAAACTACGAAAGTTAAATAGCGACACCGAAATCAATGAGACACTTGAGCTTGAATTTGGGAAACTAATTCATCGATGTTTGGATTAATTCCACTGGTACAAAGACGTAAAGAATTTTCCAAATTATCGTCAGTCAGCCTTGTACGATGTTTTGATTTATTAACTTTCATCAATGAAAAGAACTGTTCGCATTTATAAGTACTGCCAAACGCACAAATCAATCTTCTTGCAAATTTTCTAAGCTGCGGAAAATGGTCTTCTTCGAGGTATTTTTTGTAGAAATCGCACAACTCCACGTCTTCAAATTTAGATTTTAGGAGTGAGTTTTCTTGAATCTCGATCAACTCCATTTGCAAGTGTATTGGAGCATTTTGTACATTACTTTTTGTTGGAGTAGCAAATAAATTGAAACAGTCTTCCATGTGTTTGAAATCGCTAAATCTGATCGAAAATTGCTCCGACAGTAACTTGAGTTCTTCAGCATATTGAGCGTAAGCAATATTTTCATACGCAGAGAGCGTGGTGAAATGGTAACTGTTACCAGACAGCATATGTGCCTCCCACAAGCGGATTTTGTTCTGAAACGCTTTCAAATGGCTGTACAAATCATTTACTAACTGTCCTTGTTTTTGAAGTTTCAAATTGAAATCATTCAAATGGCCTGTAAGGTCGACAAGAAATGCTAAGTCACATATCCATTTTGCGTCACTCAATTCAGATAGTGGTTTATCTTTTATTTGCATAAATTCTGCTATCTCATTTCTAAGCTCGTAAAACCGTTTCAGCATTTTCCCTTTGCTTAGCCATCTGACTTCACAATAATATGTTACGTCGTCATACTCGGCTGATATTTCATCCAAAAACGCCTTGAACTGACGATGGTTAAGCCCTCGGGATCGAATAAAATTGATGGTTTTTACTACCACATTCATAACATTCTGGAGTCGAATGGACTTAGAACACAAGTTCTGTTGGTGGATAATGCAATGAAGGACTATCAAACCATCTTTTTGCACATTTAATTCAGTTGCTTTTTCATTCAAAATTCCGATGAAACCTTTACGTAAGCCGACCATAGAAGGTGCACCATCTGTGCATACTCCAACTAATTTCGACCATGGCAAGCCAAAACTTGTGAATACCTTTTGAACTTCATTAAAAATGTCCTCTCCTGTAGTGGTTCCTTTTAGCGGCTGTAAAGCAAGCAATTCCTCAGTAATAGTGAATTCTTTATCAACACCTCGAATAAATATAGCCAGTTGAGCTATGTCAGACAAATCGGTGCTCTCGTCTAATGCTATGGAAAATGATTCAATACCAGTCATACGGCCAGTCAATGTTGTTTTTATATCATTAGCCATCATTTCTATACGTCGTACAACGGTTCGTCTTGACAAACTAATTTTTTCAAATTCATTTTTCTTTTCAGGACACAAAACACTGCAAACTTCTGACATACACTCCTTGATAAATTCTCCTTCGGCAAATGGTTTCAATGACTTTGCCAATTTTGAACTAACTATAAAACTAGCTTTCACAACATTATCAAGTTGTGTTCTTTGTCTATGAAATATTTGCTGCTGTTTTTCCAAATTTGCGGTAAGTTTCTGGATTTTGTCTTTTCTTATTTGTCCTGTCAGTGAGAGCAGCGTAGGATGCTTAGTTGAGTAATGCCTCTTTATATTGAATTCTTTCATCACCGAAATGGATTCATTACACATCAAACAAATAGGCTTACCATTGTGCAAGATAAAGAAGAATTCTTCAGTCCATTTTTCTTGAAACTGGCGACCCTCTGCATCTACTTTTCGTTTCCTTCCACCAGACATCATTTTCATTTACTTATCGTTCGATAAACTTAATAAGAAAATAGGTATAATTAGTAAGCACTCAAGATGCACACAAAGTCACAAAGCAAACTTATCACCACGGTAGCTCGAATAGGACTGAACTAAGTTCCGGCCATCCACCCGCTTATATAGGCAAAATGAAGGAATGATCTAGAATCGTCTAGTGTAGAACAATACAATTGCGAAGCAATAATCCTTTGTTGCGCCGCCAGTGTGGCGGCAAACATCAATGGCTTTGAACTTTGATGTTTGCCGCCTCACTCTTTGATGATCACCGCCACTCGGCTTGCTCGCTCACTTGATTCCATGAGTATGAGTAAGTAGTGTATTTTTTTTTTTTAAATTGGGTTTTTCAAAATGTCTCGCGGGCCGGATCAAATCTTACAGCGGGCCGGATCCGGCCCGCGGGCCGGCTGTTGCCCACATACGATGTACACGGTTAGTTGCTGTTCTCATAGATACAGTTTGATTTTCTTTTTCTGGTATTTGTTGCGGTTGTGGTTTGTTAAAGTATTGGCGTTGTTCATGTGGTCGCCATGATTGGTTATATCTCGCGTTGGGGTCGCGTTGATAGTCTTTGTTGAAGTTAGAATTATATCGTGGTTTATATTGGTTCTGTTGATTATTATAATTGTTATAATTATTATGGTGTTGTTGTGGAGGATGTAAGTCGCGTTTTCTTTCATGGTAGTTGGGATCAAAATTTCTTCCTTTATAATTACTAACTGGGTTCTGTCTCGATCTCGCTTGATCAATTTTATTACCGTAAGCGCGTTCTACTACACGAACTGCGGTTGTTTTTAATTGTCTTTGCAAATCCCTGAGTGTTTTTATAACAAGGTGTTGAAGGAAGTTATCGACATTTACGTCTAAGTTCCGTTGACAGTGTTCTACTATTAATTCGTCAAAGGCATTCATTTCAGTATGTTTTTGTAAGTCAGTTTTATTGTCATCCGTATAGAGTCTACCTTCCAATTCGTCTCGTAGTATTATGAGTCTATCCACAAAACTTAAAGGATGTTCATTTCTCATAGGTTTAGTCTGATAGATTTCCGTAATTGATTGCGGGATTGTTTTATCGTCTCTGAAGTTTAATTTTAATTCAGTTATTAATTCTTGTAGCGAGTTGTAATTTTTTCGACTGCAATGTTCCGCGTTACCAATGAGTTTATTTGTCGCGTGACCAATTAATTGTTTTGCGTTATCTTCATGGTGTGGGTTGTCGATTGTACATACATTGTTTGCTACATAATTAAGTTTGTTTATGAATTTAATTAAGTTACTAGGATTCCCGTCAAATTCTGGGATTAATTTTAAGTCAGTAGTGGAAATTAATCTGTGAGACATGGTTTCGTCTTGTATTGATAAGTTTCTATTACTGTTAAGTCTGTCCGTTAATGGCATGTAAAATGTGTACAATGAATTAAATACCTGTACAATGTTGTCTTCTTTTTTTCTTGTGGTAAAGTCCTTTTCTCTCCTTCTGATGTTTTCCTTCTAAATAACGATGAGTGGTCCTGGTTCCCTGGAGATGTAATTTGAAAATTACCAAAGGCTTGAGATCCTGAAGTCCTGTTAATATTTCATCGGTCTTCTCATGAAATCGTCAAGAGATGTCTCGGGTCTGCCTAGCGGATTGTACTTGAGCGTTATATCCGGGAGAGTCTACCGAAGTTACGTTTACTTTGCCAAGGTCCCTGTTCGGGCGCCAGTTAAATCGATGGGTAAACGAGTAGAGTTTTTTAAAAAGTGTTTATTTCAATCACACAAAATAACAATAACAATGCACTTATAAGGTAATAACTATTGATAACAATTACAGCCTAGTTGTCAAACTGTCTAAAGGGTCATGCGTGACTGGTGGTTGGAGTGGAAGTGAAGTGAGACAAAGGGATTCTGCAGGGTATATATAGTAAAGCTGGTGGGTTGCGTCATGTGCCTTAACTATGACCTCAACTGTCGAAACAAGTCATGTGATTCACAGCGTCTGTAAATAGATCTCTATTGCACAAGTAGGTTTAACGTAATGGTTTCCATAACTGACGAATGCCTGAGGGGAACTGAAACGTTTTTTTCGCATGTGATTTTATGACGTTCATAATTAAATTTGTATTTGAATTCACGACTACAGAGTGTACATACATCAAACTGCCATTTAATCTATGCGCACTCAATTTTAATAATAATAGTCCACATTTTGAACATAATAAAACATTCATACCTTTTCCCTCGGCCATTATTCAATTATACAAATTACATTAACTTAATTTTGTACAATTTTTTCTCCTTCCCCTCGTATGACATCTTTAATGATCCTGAAATAAAGCTTATGTTAGTTTTCTATTACAAACAATTTTAATTAATGCTATTATTTTAAAAAATAAATAAATATGAAAACTCACCATCATATTGTTCTATGTCTCTGTCTGAAAAGCATTCGCGATAACTTTTTGGTAAGAAGGTATGAAATCTTTCACCGCTTTCTCCTTCTAAGATAGCTTGTGATGCTTCTCCGTATTCCGTCGACTTTAGCGACAACTCCAATATTCTGTATGTTATTCCCTCCTTCAACTCCCCAATTGTTTTATAGACTTGTCAGGCTGTTTAATTTATTGATTGAAGACATCTGCAATATTTAACAAATTACAATATTTTGTTATCATTATGGTATAATAATAATAATAGTATAAAGACTTACGTTTAGGAAAAGTTGCTCTACACTCTAGATACTGAATGCTTGAACATTGAAAACGTCCAAGCTCTTTATATCCAAACAGTTCGATGAGGAGGGGAAATTGTAGTGGAAGAGAATTTAGATTTTTTATGTTAAATACCTTTATGAAATAAGTTGACTCCGATATATCTTGCCTGTAATTGGTAACTAACTTTTTACATTTCGCATCTCGTAGTAATTTAAATAATACCAAGCGGTCCTCAAGGTGCTCTCACCGAGGAAACCGGCCGCGTAAACGCGAAAGTAAACAAATATAGGCCGTAAGACCAGTCGAGTGGAAGTCAACGTCATCCAAAGTCAAACCACTCTAATGAAGGAAACGACCTGCTGATGACCCGTTATAGTTCAATCGCCCAGGATTAATCACCCTGCAACGTTGCCAATTTGTGCACAGTGTTGCCAAATCGTGCGTTTTCCCTACTCCAAACTGTCAATGTCACACACCCCTTGCCCGTCCCTCGCCCGGCTAAACGACCTTGACCTACTTTCGCTTCTCATTTCCTTAACACGTTAAATACAACTACTACTCGTGACTGGGGCACTCTAAGTTCGTCACAGTGGACCGTGCGATTTCGGAAGGGAAAATTCACGTCTTTGACTGTATATAAGTTATGTTCCCATATCGCGATGACCTTGTACGGTCCCTCATAGCGGGCGGCCGTCTTGGTTTTCGCGGTTCTTAATCGCCTGTATACGATCGTCCCCAGAGTTAATGTCCCCCCTGTATTATTCCTGGTCTGTCGTTAGCCCGGTCGACCCGCGTCTGTTTCTCTCGTATGACTTTTTCCCGAACTCGGTCCCAAAGTTCTCTTCGCTATTTGCGTGTTTGCACTTAAGTGTAAATGTAAATGTAGCAGGGTATTTATACCCGCTCAATTCTACGTATTGGGCTGTCATTAAGTCCCCCCTATCTCGCCTATTTTGTCCAAATACAATTTCCACCGGCGAAAAACCCGTTGCCGTGTGAATCGTGTGATTATAAGCGACCACGGCCCTTGGCATCGCTTCCAGAGGTTTCAACCCCCGACCAAGTCTGAGCAATCTCAGGTGCTCCCCCAAAGTATTGTGGAGTCGTTCCACCGCTCCCCGTCCCTTGGTATGGTGAGGTGTATTCCGGTACCACGTTATCCCTAGTTCCTTGGTCTGTTCACGTACGAAGTTGTTCTCGAACTCGCGTCCACAATCCGACGTGATCCCCTCTGGTACCCCATAAGTCGCACACCAGTTTAAGACCCCCTCCCACACTGTTTTCGTCTCGATGGGGTAGGCCATGGCCAGCTTACTAAATATATCTATTGCCGTGAGCCATGATTGTCCCGCATTAGAGTAAACATCTATCTGTATGTTCTTAAGGGGTTCTATGGGCGTCTCGGTTATTACTTGGGATGTCACTGGGGGGTGTCGGTCATACTTACTCCGCTGGCATATCTCGCATTGAGCTATGCACTCACGCACTGTCTTTTCGATACCCCTCCAAAAATACATCCTTCTCATCGCGCGGGTGGTTTCTTCTATTCCCCTATGATTTGTCTTTCCCGTATGGTGTCTTGGACTACCGGGATTTCTGGGCCGTTCTCCGCCCAGTCGCGTAGATAGCGCAACGCAAACGGTTCCTCCTGTGGCGGGTCGTCCTCCATAGCATTAACGACGAGATCTCGCGACAGCCAATCCGTCACCGCGTTTTCGCTACCTTTTTTTTGAGCCTGCGGGTACCGCCTGTCCTATATATAGACGGTATATAGGGTGCTTCCGTCGTTAATTTAATACGGTGTACGGTCTTCCCCGTGGTGAGAAGTATTTCGCCCTCTCGGTAGAACAAGTCGCGATTTTTTATTATGATCTCCCGCAACGGCTCTTCGATGCATAGGGCTGCTCCGATTCGAACTCCTTTTTCAGCGTGTCCGCCCTCGACAACGTATTTGTCCGCCCCAAGCTTGCAAGTCCACAAGTCCTTCTTGTACTTTAGTCCGAGTCCCGCCACTCTTAGCGCATCACACCCGATAATTACATCATACTCGGTGGCCAACTTATTCACAACATGCATCCGCACTGCCGTTTTGCGTTTCTTGAGTTCGTCCAATCTTACCGTCACCTCCCCGGCCGTCTTACAGTGCCCGCTGACCGTAGCAATCACGCACTCGCATTGTTTCCTCTCCGCCCACACCCCAAATTCCCTCGCCCCTCTTTCGCTTATTATCGAGTGCGTGCTTCCTGTGTCCAACAAAAATTTTAGCCTGGTCTCCCCCACCTCGCCACGAGCAACCTATTATTTCCCGTTTTACTAATGCTGTTAATTCGTATTATCGCTCCCCGGTTGTCCCGCCCATCACCCTCAGTCCCACCGCTGCCGACCCATTAGTACCTCCGCGCCAGACGGCCCCCTCTTTCCAAGGGACCCCCCCCCCCCCCACTTACCTCATGTTTGTCTCCGGCCGCCCGCGGCCCCGCTGCGCTCGGACAGGACGCTCTCTCCCTCCAAAGACTCGTCGCTGTCACGTTGCCGGTCTACTCGACGGTTTGTCTTCTCGCCGTCCCATCTCTGGCAGTTGACCTCCATAGGTTCAGGCCGTTGTCCTCTCCTCCTGATCTCGCCGGTTCGTTAAGGGCACTCACGCGCGCCATGTCCCCGACGACCGCACTCGTAACAACGAGTTAAATTTCATTGCGACGCTAGGTGCCAGTCCTGTTACACTCAGAACAGCGTCTCTCCGTTCGTCTAGGTCGCTCGTCTGGTGCTCGGAAGGGTCTTCGTGTCGTGCCCGCACCCCTTGTTCGATCGCCGCGTTCCATTACCGGCGGCCTTCTTTCTCTCCTCGAGCTCCTGACCTCCGTCTCTCCCGTCCGGCTCCATGGAATTTTCTGGGATCATGGTGAAATAGAATATGATAAGTTAATGATCACTATTACAACAGTAACAGAACAATATGATTATTTGTACGCCAAGGGTTGTGAAAAGTGTATATTTTTAGAAGATATATTGAAGAGACCTGTCTACGACCTTCATAACTTTTCCTGTCCATCTCTAAATAAATTGTCAGATACCACGATTAAATGCCGATATCATCGTGACAGATCCTGGAACAAATATGTATGTTCCCTCAATCAAGCCCACAATTTGGGTCACTGGATGAGAATGAATCCGAAAAAAGTGGACCTTTCTATTGAATCAGTAAGACGTAATACATTCACTAACAAAATAATAAATATGAAACCTGAGCATATGCTGCTGGCCTTCAACGGTTTTATCAGAGGATGTAAAAACACTGCTACTTGCTACTTTTGTAATTTAAAATTTAAAACTTTGTCAACATGTACAATTTCTCCTTACAGTTATCATAAAACTAATAATCCTGAATGTCAGTGGTTTTTAGATAATTTGAAATAATTTTTTTGATATAATCTTGTAATTTTATTATGGTTATTTAATAATAAAAATGTTAAAATACATGTTTTTTTTTTTTGTTTTTTTAAACCTTAAATTAATAAATAGAACAAAAAAAAAATATGTGATTTTAAAAATAAAACAATTTGTTGTAAAAAAATATTTTTATTGGTTGTACTCAAATTTTTCAATAACATTGTACAAAATAGTCAATGATTTTGAAACATAATCAAACAGTTCACACAATTTAATACATTCGCATTTTTTCAAAATAATATTTGGTGATATTAACTTTATATATGGTGTGATGTTTTCATTCAACAATAGTGTCCATGGATAAGCATGTTCAATTTTCAAGCATCTTACTTTGCCTCTTTTTGTTAGTGAGATGTCAATATTTTTTAATCGAATCGAATCATTTTCTTCTGTGACGCTCGCAGCATCAGTTTTTATCTTTTTTTTCTTCTTGAAATGATCCAAGATGTTTGAAGACCTGGCTCTCAATTCATCCCATTGTTCTTTGTCTTGGTAGATTGTAGATTTCTTGTCGACTAGAGCTACCATTGGTACTCCAGCACGGAGCCCCACTTTTATAAACTTTTTTAATAAATAATTGAGTGGATAGACAGTTACTAATGCTAACTCTGTTGTGTACTGAACCATCATCGTTGATAAACTGAACCCTCTCTCTTCTCTCAAGGTGATAATTTTTTTTTATAATTTAAAAAGTAGGAGCTTAGTTTTTATTAATTTTTTTTTCATGTTAGTATCTTAGAAAATCAATCTCTGATTCATCATTATAACTTACACTTTCATTATTTTCCTCGTCATCAATGTGGTGATGTCTTTCCTCAAAGTAAAGTTTGCGCAACAGGTTTTTTATACCATAGAGAGTCGATCCTGTCAAACAGCACAAACACGTATCAGGTCCCTCTCTAGCTTCAGGATCACTCCAAATGCAAGTAATGTAATGTCCGTTGGATTGTTCATCTGTTCCAATTAACTTTGCGTAATGGTATAGTTTATCAATAAGTTTTCGAACATTTATAAATGTTAAAACATTTTGATGGTCTAGTCCGATAAAAGGATATTCAAGGAGGTAACGTTCATAATATGGAGAACCTTCTAGACTTCTTGTCACATACATGACTACAGACACAATGCATGCATGAGGAAAAATGATTACTTTTACATCTTAAAAGGAAAAGAAGGGGGAAATTTGTTATAAATATAAAACAAATCACATTTTCAATATTTTTACTTACCATATTTCAACAATTTCAAATTTTAATTTGAATGAGTTTCGTAGACCTCTTCCCTCGTAGGTCATAACAAAGTTGCCTATAAAAAAAAAATATATATATATATATATAAAAACAGGATCGTTTAATAACAAAAGAAAATTTATTTACACTTTAACTTATAATTACCATTATAATTACGTAGTTCTTCATCCGTCATAATTGTTGCGTAGCGATGAGGTAAAAATACGGAGTACGTTTCCCTAATAAACGGCTGCCCATGTTGGTCATGAGTGAAGCAATCTTCCAGCATTGCCAATAAGGTAGGACCGTATTTGGTTGTAATTTGTTTTAGCTCTAAAATTCTATATTTAATTCCTATTTGCAGTTCGTCAATACGGTTGTATTCCTTAACAGTAGTGAGGTTAAATTTTTCAACCAGAAATTTATCATTTGTAGACATCTAAATAAAAAAGCTATTATAAGTTCATATTCATATTACGTTTTTAAAAACTTTAAACTTTTTAAAAATATTAAACAATAATACTCACGGTTGTTTGTAGAAGTAATGTACTTTAGCGTTTTATTTTTGCTAGGAATAATCCATCCTCCATTTTCTAATCCTTTGATGGTGTTGGGAGTTTGCGATACGTAGCCTTTTAATGTGCTAGTTATTCCAGGATTGCGAACTTTATCTATCTCTATACCGTTTAATTCGTAGCGTATTTCATCGAAGAGGAATGCAAAACCGTTGTTCGATATAGAAGTTTCGGTACTAGGAGTCCCATCAGCTTTGGTCACTGAGATCGATCCCTCTAAATAGATAAAACTATGAGCCGGTAGGGTGTATAAGTCTTGCTGTTGAATCGGGATTCTTATTTCATCCGACTTGTTCAGTGTCGATGAGGCGTAAGACTGATGTGTATGATGCTCGAAAGTACTTATGGCCTCATCGAAAAGACTATCAGAAGAAACTATCACAATACTGACACTTAATTTGAATGGAAGACATATTTGTTTAAAAAAAAAAAAAACAAAAAAAAAAAAAAAAGAAAGCAAATTCGAATTAAAAAACAATTCCTTTTCACCTCTTAGCTAATAGCCAATTTAAAAATCAAAATAAATAAAAAAGTTTAAATTATAAGAATAAATCAATTTACTTACAGTTCAAATGATGTTTTCTTCAGCGCACTTGGACAATGAATAAGGGAAATTAAAAAAATTCGGTCCTATTTATACGATTTCGAATGTAAACAAATGATAACCCTAAACCATCCATGACTACAGACACAATGCATGCATGAGGAAAAATGATTACTTTTACATCTTAAAAGGAAAAGAAGGGGGAAATTTGTTATAAATATAAAACAAATCACATTTTCAATATTTTTATTTACCATATTTCAACAATTTCAAATTTTAATTTGAATGAGTTTCGTAGACCTCTTCCCTCGTAGGTCATAACAAAGTTGCCTATAAAAAAAAATATATATATATATATATATATATAAAAACAGGATCGTTTAATAACAAAAGAAAATTTATTTACACTTTAAATTATAATTACCATTATAATTACGTAGTTCTTCATCCGTCATAATTGTTGCGTAGCGATGAGGTAAAAATACGGAGTACGTTTCCCTAATAAACGGCTGCCCATGTTGGTCATGAGTGAAGCAATCTTCCAGCATTGCCAATAAGGTAGGACCGTATTTGGTTGTAATTTTTTTTAGCTCTAAAATTCTATATTTAATTCCTATTTGCAGTTCGTCAATACGGTTGTATTCCTTAACAGTAGTGAGGTTAAATTTTTCAACCAGAAATTTATCATTTGTAGACATCTAAATAAAAAAGCTATTATAAGTTCATATTCATATTACGTTTTTAAAAACTTTAAACTTTTTAAAAATATTAAACAATAATACTCACGGTTGTTTGTAGAAGTAATGTACTTTAGCGTTTTATTTTTGCTAGGAATAATCCATCCTCCATTTTCTAATCCTTTGATGGTGTTGGGAGTTTGCGATACGTAGCCTTTTAATGTGCTAGTTATTCCAGGATTGCGAACTTTATCTATCTCTATACCGTTTAATTCGTAGCGTATTTCATCGAAGAGGAATGCAAAACCGTTGTTCGATATAGAAGTTTCGGTACTAGGAGTCCCATCAGCTTTGGTCACTGAGATCGATCCCTCTAAATAGATAAAACTATGAGCCGGTAGGGTGTATAAGTCTTGCTGTTGAATCGGGATTCTTATTTCATCCGACTTGTTCAGTGTCGATGAGGCGTAAGACTGATGTGTATGATGCTCGAAAGTACTTATGGCCTCATCGAAAAGACTATCAGAAGAAACTATCACAATACTGACACTTAATTTGAATGGAAGACATATTTGTTAAAAAAAAAAAAAAAAAAAAAAAAAAACTTTTGTATATAAACAATACAAAAAAAGAAAAGAAAGCAAATTCGAATTAAAAAACAATTCCTTTTCACCTCTTAGCTAATAGCCAATTTAAAAATCAAAATAAATAAAAAAGTTTAAATTATAAGAATAAATCAATTTACTTACAGTTCAAATGATGTTTTCTTCAGCGCACTTGGACAATGAATAAGGGAAATTAAAAAAATTCGGTCCTATTTATACGATTTCGAATGTAAACAAATGATAACCCTAAACCATCCATGACTACAGACACAATGCATGCATGAGGAAAAATGATTACTTTTACATCTTAAAAGGAAAAGAAGGGGGAAATTTGTTATAAATATAAAACAAATCACATTTTCAATATTTTTATTTACCATATTTCAACAATTTCAAATTTTAATTTGAATGAGTTTCGTAGACCTCTTCCCTCGTAGGTCATAACAAAGTTGCCTATAAAAAAAAATATATATATATATATATATAAAAACAGGATCGTTTAATAACAAAAGAAAATTTATTTACACTTTAAATTATAATTACCATTATAATTACGTAGTTCTTCATCCGTCATAATTGTTGCGTAGCGATGAGGTAAAAATACGGAGTACGTTTCCCTAATAAACGGCTGCCCATGTTGGTCATGAGTGAAGCAATCTTCCAGCATTGCCAATAAGGTAGGACCGTATTTGGTTGTAATTTTTTTTAGCTCTAAAATTCTATATTTAATTCCTATTTGTAGTTCGTCAATACGGTTGTATTCCTTAACAGTAGTGAGGTTAAATTTTTCAACCAGAAATTTATCATTTGTAGACATCTAAATAAAAAAGCTATTATAAGTTCATATTCATATTACGTTTTTAAAAACTTTAAACTTTTTAAAAATATTAAACAATAATACTCACGGTTGTTTGTAGAAGTAATGTACTTTAGCGTTTTATTTTTGCTAGGAATAATCCATCCTCCATTTTCTAATCCTTTGATGGTGTTGGGAGTTTGCGATACGTAGCCTTTTAATGTGCTAGTTATTCCAGGATTGCGAACTTTATCTATCTCTATACCGTTTAATTCGTAGCGTATTTCATCGAAGAGGAATGCAAAACCGTTGTTCGATATAGAAGTTTCGGTACTAGGAGTCCCATCAGCTTTGGTCACTGAGATCGATCCCTCTAAATAGATAAAACTATGAGCCGGTAGGGTGTATAAGTCTTGCTGTTGAATCGGGATTCTTATTTCATCCGACTTGTTCAGTGTCGATGAGGCGTAAGACTGATGTGTATGATGCTCGAAAGTACTTATGGCCTCATCGAAAAGACTATCAGAAGAAACTATCACAATACTGACACTTAATTTGAATGGAAGACATATTTGTTAAAAAAAAAAAAAAAAAAAAAAAAAAACTTTTGTATATAAACAATACAAAAAAAGAAAAGAAAGCAAATTCGAATTAAAAAACAATTCCTTTTCACCTCTTAGCTAATAGCCAATTTAAAAATCAAAATAAATAAAAAAGTTTAAATTATAAGAATAAATCAATTTACTTACAGTTCAAATGATGTTTTCTTCAGCGCACTTGGACAATGAATAAGGGAAATTAAAAAAATTCGGTCCTATTTATACGATTTCGAATGTAAACAAATGATAACCCTAAACCATCCATGACTACAGACACAATGCATGCATGAGGAAAAATGATTACTTTTACATCTTAAAAGGAAAAGAAGGGGGAAATTTGTTATAAATATAAAACAAATCACATTTTCAATATTTTTATTTACCATATTTCAACAATTTCAAATTTTAATTTGAATGAGTTTCGTAGACCTCTTCCCTCGTAGGTCATAACAAAGTTGCCTATAAAAAAAAAAATATATATATATATATAAAAACAGGATCGTTTAATAACAAAAGAAAATTTATTTACACTTTAAATTATAATTACCATTATAATTACGTAGTTCTTCATCCGTCATAATTGTTGCGTAGCGATGAGGTAAAAATACGGAGTACGTTTCCCTAATAAACGGCTGCCCATGTTGGTCATGAGTGAAGCAATCTTCCAGCATTGCCAATAAGGTAGGACCGTATTTGGTTGTAATTTGTTTTAGCTCTAAAATTCTATATTTAATTCCTATTTGCAGTTCGTCAATACGGTTGTATTCCTTAACAGTAGTGAGGTTAAATTTTTCAACCAGAAATTTATCATTTGTAGACATCTAAATAAAAAAGCTATTATAAGTTCATATTCATATTACGTTTTTAAAAACTTTAAACTTTTTAAAAATATTAAACAATAATACTCACGGTTGTTTGTAGAAGTAATGTACTTTAGCGTTTTATTTTTGCTAGGAATAATCCATCCTCCATTTTCTAATCCTTTGATGGTGTTGGGAGTTTGCGATACGTAGCCTTTTAATGTGCTAGTTATTCCAGGATTGCGAACTTTATCTATCTCTATACCGTTTAATTCGTAGCGTATTTCATCGAAGAGGAATGCAAAACCGTTGTTCGATATAGAAGTTTCGGTACTAGGAGTCCCATCAGCTTTGGTCACTGAGATCGATCCCTCTAAATAGATAAAACTATGAGCCGGTAGGGTGTATAAGTCTTGCTGTTGAATCGGGATTCTTATTTCATCCGACTTGTTCAGTGTCGATGAGGCGTAAGACTGATGTGTATGATGCTCGAAAGTACTTATGGCCTCATCGAAAAGACTATCAGAAGAAACTATCACAATACTGACACTTAATTTGAATGGAAGACATATTTGTTAAAAAAAAAAAAAAAAAAAAAAAGAAAGCAAATTCGAATTAAAAAACAATTCCTTTTCACCTCTTAGCTAATAGCCAATTTAAAAATCAAAATAAATAAAAAAGTTTAAATTATAAGAATAAATCAATTTACTTACAGTTCAAATGATGTTTTCTTCAGCGCACTTGGACAATGAATAAGGGAAATTAAAAAAATTCGGTCCTATTTATACGATTTCGAATGTAAACAAATGATAACCCTAAACCATCCATGACTACAGACACAATGCATGCATGAGGAAAAATGATTACTTTTACATCTTAAAAGGAAAAGAAGGGGGAAATTTGTTATAAATATAAAACAAATCACATTTTCAATATTTTTATTTACCATATTTCAACAATTTCAAATTTTAATTTGAATGAGTTTCGTAGACCTCTTCCCTCGTAGGTCATAACAAAGTTGCCTATAAAAAAAAATATATATATATATATATATAAAAACAGGATCGTTTAATAACAAAAGAAAATTTATTTACACTTTAAATTATAATTACCATTATAATTACGTAGTTCTTCATCCGTCATAATTGTTGCGTAGCGATGAGGTAAAAATACGGAGTACGTTTCCCTAATAAACGGCTGCCCATGTTGGTCATGAGTGAAGCAATCTTCCAGCATTGCCAATAAGGTAGGACCGTATTTGGTTGTAATTTTTTTTAGCTCTAAAATTCTATATTTAATTCCTATTTGTAGTTCGTCAATACGGTTGTATTCCTTAACAGTAGTGAGGTTAAATTTTTCAACCAGAAATTTATCATTTGTAGACATCTAAATAAAAAAGCTATTATAAGTTCATATTCATATTACGTTTTTAAAAACTTTAAACTTTTTAAAAATATTAAACAATAATACTCACGGTTGTTTGTAGAAGTAATGTACTTTAGCGTTTTATTTTTGCTAGGAATAATCCATCCTCCATTTTCTAATCCTTTGATGGTGTTGGGAGTTTGCGATACGTAGCCTTTTAATGTGCTAGTTATTCCAGGATTGCGAACTTTATCTATCTCTATACCGTTTAATTCGTAGCGTATTTCATCGAAGAGGAATGCAAAACCGTTGTTCGATATAGAAGTTTCGGTACTAGGAGTCCCATCAGCTTTGGTCACTGAGATCGATCCCTCTAAATAGATAAAACTATGAGCCGGTAGGGTGTATAAGTCTTGCTGTTGAATCGGGATTCTTATTTCATCCGACTTGTTCAGTGTCGATGAGGCGTAAGACTGATGTGTATGATGCTCGAAAGTACTTATGGCCTCATCGAAAAGACTATCAGAAGAAACTATCACAATACTGACACTTAATTTGAATGGAAGACATATTTGTTAAAAAAAAAAAAAAAAAAAAAAAAAAAACTTTTGTATATAAACAATACAAAAAAAGAAAAGAAAGCAAATTCGAATTAAAAAACAATTCCTTTTCACCTCTTAGCTAATAGCCAATTTAAAAATCAAAATAAATAAAAAAGTTTAAATTATAAGAATAAATCAATTTACTTACAGTTCAAATGATGTTTTCTTCAGCGCACTTGGACAATGAATAAGGGAAATTAAAAAAATTCGGTCCTATTTATACGATTTCGAATGTAAACAAATGATAACCCTAAACCATCCATGACTACAGACACAATGCATGCATGAGGAAAAATGATTACTTTTACATCTTAAAAGGAAAAGAAGGGGGAAATTTGTTATAAATATAAAACAAATCACATTTTCAATATTTTTATTTACCATATTTCAACAATTTCAAATTTTAATTTGAATGAGTTTCGTAGACCTCTTCCCTCGTAGGTCATAACAAAGTTGCCTATAAAAAAAAATATATATATATATATATATAAAAACAGGATCGTTTAATAACAAAAGAAAATTTATTTACACTTTAAATTATAATTACCATTATAATTACGTAGTTCTTCATCCGTCATAATTGTTGCGTAGCGATGAGGTAAAAATACGGAGTACGTTTCCCTAATAAACGGCTGCCCATGTTGGTCATGAGTGAAGCAATCTTCCAGCATTGCCAATAAGGTAGGACCGTATTTGGTTGTAATTTTTTTTAGCTCTAAAATTCTATATTTAATTCCTATTTGTAGTTCGTCAATACGGTTGTATTCCTTAACAGTAGTGAGGTTAAATTTTTCAACCAGAAATTTATCATTTGTAGACATCTAAATAAAAAAGCTATTATAAGTTCATATTCATATTACGTTTTTAAAAACTTTAAACTTTTTAAAAATATTAAACAATAATACTCACGGTTGTTTGTAGAAGTAATGTACTTTAGCGTTTTATTTTTGCTAGGAATAATCCATCCTCCATTTTCTAATCCTTTGATGGTGTTGGGAGTTTGCGATACGTAGCCTTTTAATGTGCTAGTTATTCCAGGATTGCGAACTTTATCTATCTCTATACCGTTTAATTCGTAGCGTATTTCATCGAAGAGGAATGCAAAACCGTTGTTCGATATAGAAGTTTCGGTACTAGGAGTCCCATCAGCTTTGGTCACTGAGATCGATCCCTCTAAATAGATAAAACTATGAGCCGGTAGGGTGTATAAGTCTTGCTGTTGAATCGGGATTCTTATTTCATCCGACTTGTTCAGTGTCGATGAGGCGTAAGACTGATGTGTATGATGCTCGAAAGTACTTATGGCCTCATCGAAAAGACTATCAGAAGAAACTATCACAATACTGACACTTAATTTGAATGGAAGACATATTTGTTAAAAAAAAAAAACAAAAAAAAAAAACTTTTGTATATAAACAATACAAAAAAAGAAAAGAAAGCAAATTCGAATTAAAAAACAATTCCTTTTCACCTCTTAGCTAATAGCCAATTTAAAAATCAAAATAAATAAAAAAGTTTAAATTATAAGAATAAATCAATTTACTTACAGTTCAAATGATGTTTTCTTCAGCGCACTTGGACAATGAATAAGGGAAATTAAAAAAATTCGGTCCTATTTACACGATTTCGAATGTAAACAAATGATAACCCTAAACCATCCATGACTACAGACACAATGCATGCATGAGGAAAAATGATTACTTTTACATCTTAAAAGGAAAAGAAGGGGGAAATTTGTTATAAATATAAAACAAATCACATTTTCAATATTTTTATTTACCATATTTCAACAATTTCAAATTTTAATTTGAATGAGTTTCGTAGACCTCTTCCCTCGTAGGTCATAACAAAGTTGCCTATAAAAAAAAAATATATATATATAAAAACAGGATCGTTTAATAACAAAAGAAAATTTATTTACACTTTAAATTATAATTACCATTATAATTACGTAGTTCTTCATCCGTCATAATTGTTGCGTAGCGATGAGGTAAAAATACGGAGTACGTTTCCCTAATAAACGGCTGCCCATGTTGGTCATGAGTGAAGCAATCTTCCAGCATTGCCAATAAGGTAGGACCGTATTTGGTTGTAATTTTTTTTAGCTCTAAAATTCTATATTTAATTCCTATTTGTAGTTCGTCAATACGGTTGTATTCCTTAACAGTAGTGAGGTTAAATTTTTCAACCAGAAATTTATCATTTGTAGACATCTAAATAAAAAAGCTATTATAAGTTCATATTCATATTACGTTTTTAAAAACTTTAAACTTTTTAAAAATATTAAACAATAATACTCACGGTTGTTTGTAGAAGTAATGTACTTTAGCGTTTTATTTTTGCTAGGAATAATCCATCCTCCATTTTCTAATCCTTTGATGGTGTTGGGAGTTTGCGATACGTAGCCTTTTAATGTGCTAGTTATTCCAGGATTGCGAACTTTATCTATCTCTATACCGTTTAATTCGTAGCGTATTTCATCGAAGAGGAATGCAAAACCGTTGTTCGATATAGAAGTTTCGGTACTAGGAGTCCCATCAGCTTTGGTCACTGAGATCGATCCCTCTAAATAGATAAAACTATGAGCCGGTAGGGTGTATAAGTCTTGCTGTTGAATCGGGATTCTTATTTCATCCGACTTGTTCAGTGTCGATGAGGCGTAAGACTGATGTGTATGATGCTCGAAAGTACTTATGGCCTCATCGAAAAGACTATCAGAAGAAACTATCACAATACTGACACTTAATTTGAATGGAAGACATATTTGTTTAAAAAAAAAAAAAACAAAAAAAAAAAAAAAAGAAAGCAAATTCGAATTAAAAAACAATTCCTTTTCACCTCTTAGCTAATAGCCAATTTAAAAATCAAAATAAATAAAAAAGTTTAAATTATAAGAATAAATCAATTTACTTACAGTTCAAATGATGTTTTCTTCAGCGCACTTGGACAATGAATAAGGGAAATTAAAAAAATTCGGTCCTATTTATACGATTTCGAATGTAAACAAATGATAACCCTAAACCATCCATGACTACAGACACAATGCATGCATGAGGAAAAATGATTACTTTTACATCTTAAAAGGAAAAGAAGGGGGAAATTTGTTATAAATATAAAACAAATCACATTTTCAATATTTTTATTTACCATATTTCAACAATTTCAAATTTTAATTTGAATGAGTTTCGTAGACCTCTTCCCTCGTAGGTCATAACAAAGTTGCCTATAAAAAAAAAATATATATATATATATATAAAAACAGGATCGTTTAATAACAAAAGAAAATTTATTTACACTTTAACTTATAATTACCATTATAATTACGTAGTTCTTCATCCGTCATAATTGTTGCGTAGCGATGAGGTAAAAATACGGAGTACGTTTCCCTAATAAACGGCTGCCCATGTTGGTCATGAGTGAAGCAATCTTCCAGCATTGCCAATAAGGTAGGACCGTATTTGGTTGTAATTTGTTTTAGCTCTAAAATTCTATATTTAATTCCTATTTGCAGTTCGTCAATACGGTTGTATTCCTTAACAGTAGTGAGGTTAAATTTTTCAACCAGAAATTTATCATTTGTAGACATCTAAATAAAAAAGCTATTATAAGTTCATATTCATATTACGTTTTTAAAAACTTTAAACTTTTTAAAAATATTAAACAATAATACTCACGGTTGTTTGTAGAAGTAATGTACTTTAGCGTTTTATTTTTGCTAGGAATAATCCATCCTCCATTTTCTAATCCTTTGATGGTGTTGGGAGTTTGCGATACGTAGCCTTTTAATGTGCTAGTTATTCCAGGATTGCGAACTTTATCTATCTCTATACCGTTTAATTCGTAGCGTATTTCATCGAAGAGGAATGCAAAACCGTTGTTCGATATAGAAGTTTCGGTACTAGGAGTCCCATCAGCTTTGGTCACTGAGATCGATCCCTCTAAATAGATAAAACTATGAGCCGGTAGGGTGTATAAGTCTTGCTGTTGAATCGGGATTCTTATTTCATCCGACTTGTTCAGTGTCGATGAGGCGTAAGACTGATGTGTATGATGCTCGAAAGTACTTATGGCCTCATCGAAAAGACTATCAGAAGAAACTATCACAATACTGACACTTAATTTGAATGGAAGACATATTTGTTTAAAAAAAAAAAAAACAAAAAAAAAAAAAAAAGAAAGCAAATTCGAATTAAAAAACAATTCCTTTTCACCTCTTAGCTAATAGCCAATTTAAAAATCAAAATAAATAAAAAAGTTTAAATTATAAGAATAAATCAATTTACTTACAGTTCAAATGATGTTTTCTTCAGCGCACTTGGACAATGAATAAGGGAAATTAAAAAAATTCGGTCCTATTTATACGATTTCGAATGTAAACAAATGATAACCCTAAACCATCCATGACTACAGACACAATGCATGCATGAGGAAAAATGATTACTTTTACATCTTAAAAGGAAAAGAAGGGGGAAATTTGTTATAAATATAAAACAAATCACATTTTCAATATTTTTATTTACCATATTTCAACAATTTCAAATTTTAATTTGAATGAGTTTCGTAGACCTCTTCCCTCGTAGGTCATAACAAAGTTGCCTATAAAAAAATATATATATATATATATATATATATATATATATATATATATATATAAAAACAGGATCGTTTAATAACAAAAGAAAATTTATTTACACTTTAAATTATAATTACCATTATAATTACGTAGTTCTTCATCCGTCATAATTGTTGCGTAGCGATGAGGTAAAAATACGGAGTACGTTTCCCTAATAAACGGCTGCCCATGTTGGTCATGAGTGAAGCAATCTTCCAGCATTGCCAATAAGGTAGGACCGTATTTGGTTGTAATTTGTTTTAGCTCTAAAATTCTATATTTAATTCCTATTTGCAGTTCGTCAATACGGTTGTATTCCTTAACAGTAGTGAGGTTAAATTTTTCAACCAGAAATTTATCATTTGTAGACATCTAAATAAAAAAGCTATTATAAGTTCATATTCATATTACGTTTTTAAAAACTTTAAACTTTTTAAAAATATTAAACAATAATACTCACGGTTGTTTGTAGAAGTAATGTACTTTAGCGTTTTATTTTTGCTAGGAATAATCCATCCTCCATTTTCTAATCCTTTGATGGTGTTGGGAGTTTGCGATACGTAGCCTTTTAATGTGCTAGTTATTCCAGGATTGCGAACTTTATCTATCTCTATACCGTTTAATTCGTAGCGTATTTCATCGAAGAGGAATGCAAAACCGTTGTTCGATATAGAAGTTTCGGTACTAGGAGTCCCATCAGCTTTGGTCACTGAGATCGATCCCTCTAAATAGATAAAACTATGAGCCGGTAGGGTGTATAAGTCTTGCTGTTGAATCGGGATTCTTATTTCATCCGACTTGTTCAGTGTCGATGAGGCGTAAGACTGATGTGTATGATGCTCGAAAGTACTTATGGCCTCATCGAAAAGACTATCAGAAGAAACTATCACAATACTGACACTTAATTTGAATGGAAGACATATTTGTTTAAAAAAACAAAACAAAAAAAAAAACTTTTGTATATAAACAATACAAAAAAAGAAAAGAAAGCAAATTCGAATTAAAAAACAATTCCTTTTCACCTCTTAGCTAATAGCCAATTTAAAAATCAAAATAAATAAAAAAGTTTAAATTATAAGAATAAATCAATTTACTTACAGTTCAAATGATGTTTTCTTCAGCGCACTTGGACAATGAATAAGGGAAATTAAAAAAATTCGGTCCTATTTATACGATTTCGAATGTAAACAAATGATAACCCTAAACCATCCATGACTACAGACACAATGCATGCATGAGGAAAAATGATTACTTTTACATCTTAAAAGGAAAAGAAGGGGGAAATTTGTTATAAATATAAAACAAATCACATTTTCAATATTTTTATTTACCATATTTCAACAATTTCAAATTTTAATTTGAATGAGTTTCGTAGACCTCTTCCCTCGTAGGTCATAACAAAGTTGCCTATAAAAAAATATATATATATATATATATATAAAAACAGGATCGTTTAATAACAAAAGAAAATTTATTTACACTTTAACTTATAATTACCATTATAATTACGTAGTTCTTCATCCGTCATAATTGTTGCGTAGCGATGAGGTAAAAATACGGAGTACGTTTCCCTAATAAACGGCTGCCCATGTTGTCATGAGTGAAGCAATCTTCCAGCATTGCCAATAAGGTAGGACCGTATTTGGTTGTAATTTGTTTTAGCTCTAAAATTCTATATTTAATTCCTATTTGCAGTTCGTCAATACGGTTGTATTCCTTAACAGTAGTGAGGTTAAATTTTTCAACCAGAAATTTATCATTTGTAGACATCTAAATAAAAAAGCTATTATAAGTTCATATTCATATTACGTTTTTAAAAACTTTAAACTTTTTAAAAATATTAAACAATAATACTCACGGTTGTTTGTAGAAGTAATGTACTTTAGCGTTTTATTTTTGCTAGGAATAATCCATCCTCCATTTTCTAATCCTTTGATGGTGTTGGGAGTTTGCGATACGTAGCCTTTTAATGTGCTAGTTATTCCAGGATTGCGAACTTTATCTATCTCTATACCGTTTAATTCGTAGCGTATTTCATCGAAGAGGAATGCAAAACCGTTGTTCGATATAGAAGTTTCGGTACTAGGAGTCCCATCAGCTTTGGTCACTGAGATCGATCCCTCTAAATAGATAAAACTATGAGCCGGTAGGGTGTATAAGTCTTGCTGTTGAATCGGGATTCTTATTTCATCCGACTTGTTCAGTGTCGATGAGGCGTAAGACTGATGTGTATGATGCTCGAAAGTACTTATGGCCTCATCGAAAAGACTATCAGAAGAAACTATCACAATACTGACACTTAATTTGAATGGAAGACATATTTGTTAAAAAAAAAAAAAAAAAAAAAAAAACTTTTGTATATAAACAATACAAAAAAAGAAAAGAAAGCAAATTCGAATTAAAAAACAATTCCTTTTCACCTCTTAGCTAATAGCCAATTTAAAAATCAAAATAAATAAAAAAGTTTAAATTATAAGAATAAATCAATTTACTTACAGTTCAAATGATGTTTTCTTCAGCGCACTTGGACAATGAATAAGGGAAATTAAAAAAATTCGGTCCTATTTATACGATTTCGAATGTAAACAAATGATAACCCTAAACCATCCATGACTACAGACACAATGCATGCATGAGGAAAAATGATTACTTTTACATCTTAAAAGGAAAAGAAGGGGGAAATTTGTTATAAATATAAAACAAATCACATTTTCAATATTTTTATTTACCATATTTCAACAATTTCAAATTTTAATTTGAATGAGTTTCGTAGACCTCTTCCCTCGTAGGTCATAACAAAGTTGCCTATAAAAAAAAATATATATATATATATATATATATAAAAACAGGATCGTTTAATAACAAAAGAAAATTTATTTACACTTTAACTTATAATTACCATTATAATTACGTAGTTCTTCATCCGTCATAATTGTTGCGTAGCGATGAGGTAAAAATACGGAGTACGTTTCCCTAATAAACGGCTGCCCATGTTGGTCATGAGTGAAGCAATCTTCCAGCATTGCCAATAAGGTAGGACCGTATTTGGTTGTAATTTTTTTTAGCTCTAAAATTCTATATTTAATTCCTATTTGCAGTTCGTCAATACGGTTGTATTCCTTAACAGTAGTGAGGTTAAATTTTTCAACCAGAAATTTATCATTTGTAGACATCTAAATAAAAAAGCTATTATAAGTTCATATTCATATTACGTTTTTAAAAACTTTAAACTTTTTAAAAATATTAAACAATAATACTCACGGTTGTTTGTAGAAGTAATGTACTTTAGCGTTTTATTTTTGCTAGGAATAATCCATCCTCCATTTTCTAATCCTTTGATGGTGTTGGGAGTTTGCGATACGTAGCCTTTTAATGTGCTAGTTATTCCAGGATTGCGAACTTTATCTATCTCTATACCGTTTAATTCGTAGCGTATTTCATCGAAGAGGAATGCAAAACCGTTGTTCGATATAGAAGTTTCGGTACTAGGAGTCCCATCAGCTTTGGTCACTGAGATCGATCCCTCTAAATAGATAAAACTATGAGCCGGTAGGGTGTATAAGTCTTGCTGTTGAATCGGGATTCTTATTTCATCCGACTTGTTCAGTGTCGATGAGGCGTAAGACTGATGTGTATGATGCTCGAAAGTACTTATGGCCTCATCGAAAAGACTATCAGAAGAAACTATCACAATACTGACACTTAATTTGAATGGAAGACATATTTGTTTAAAAAAACAAAACAAAAAAAAAAACTTTTGTATATAAACAATACAAAAAAAGAAAAGAAAGCAAATTCGAATTAAAAAACAATTCCTTTTCACCTCTTAGCTAATAGCCAATTTAAAAATCAAAATAAATAAAAAAGTTTAAATTATAAGAATAAATCAATTTACTTACAGTTCAAATGATGTTTTCTTCAGCGCACTTGGACAATGAATAAGGGAAATTAAAAAAATTCGGTCCTATTTATACGATTTCGAATGTAAACAAATGATAACCCTAAACCATCCATGACTACAGACACAATGCATGCATGAGGAAAAATGATTACTTTTACATCTTAAAAGGAAAAGAAGGGGGAAATTTGTTATAAATATAAAACAAATCACATTTTCAATATTTTTATTTACCATATTTCAACAATTTCAAATTTTAATTTGAATGAGTTTCGTAGACCTCTTCCCTCGTAGGTCATAACAAAGTTGCCTATAAAAAAATATATATATATATATATATATAAAAACAGGATCGTTTAATAACAAAAGAAAATTTATTTACACTTTAACTTATAATTACCATTATAATTACGTAGTTCTTCATCCGTCATAATTGTTGCGTAGCGATGAGGTAAAAATACGGAGTACGTTTCCCTAATAAACGGCTGCCCATGTTGTCATGAGTGAAGCAATCTTCCAGCATTGCCAATAAGGTAGGACCGTATTTGGTTGTAATTTGTTTTAGCTCTAAAATTCTATATTTAATTCCTATTTGCAGTTCGTCAATACGGTTGTATTCCTTAACAGTAGTGAGGTTAAATTTTTCAACCAGAAATTTATCATTTGTAGACATCTAAATAAAAAAGCTATTATAAGTTCATATTCATATTACGTTTTTAAAAACTTTAAACTTTTTAAAAATATTAAACAATAATACTCACGGTTGTTTGTAGAAGTAATGTACTTTAGCGTTTTATTTTTGCTAGGAATAATCCATCCTCCATTTTCTAATCCTTTGATGGTGTTGGGAGTTTGCGATACGTAGCCTTTTAATGTGCTAGTTATTCCAGGATTGCGAACTTTATCTATCTCTATACCGTTTAATTCGTAGCGTATTTCATCGAAGAGGAATGCAAAACCGTTGTTCGATATAGAAGTTTCGGTACTAGGAGTCCCATCAGCTTTGGTCACTGAGATCGATCCCTCTAAATAGATAAAACTATGAGCCGGTAGGGTGTATAAGTCTTGCTGTTGAATCGGGATTCTTATTTCATCCGACTTGTTCAGTGTCGATGAGGCGTAAGACTGATGTGTATGATGCTCGAAAGTACTTATGGCCTCATCGAAAAGACTATCAGAAGAAACTATCACAATACTGACACTTAATTTGAATGGAAGACATATTTGTTTAAAAAAAAAAAAAAAAAAAAAAAACTTTTGTATATAAACAATACAAAAAAAGAAAAGAAAGCAAATTCGAATTAAAAAACAATTCCTTTTCACCTCTTAGCTAATAGCCAATTTAAAAATCAAAATAAATAAAAAAGTTTAAATTATAAGAATAAATCAATTTACTTACAGTTCAAATGATGTTTTCTTCAGCGCACTTGGACAATGAATAAGGGAAATTAAAAAAATTCGGTCCTATTTATACGATTTCGAATGTAAACAAATGATAACCCTAAACCATCCATGACTACAGACACAATGCATGCATGAGGAAAAATGATTACTTTTACATCTTAAAAGGAAAAGAAGGGGGAAATTTGTTATAAATATAAAACAAATCACATTTTCAATATTTTTATTTACCATATTTCAACAATTTCAAATTTTAATTTGAATGAGTTTCGTAGACCTCTTCCCTCGTAGGTCATAACAAAGTTGCCTATAAAAAAATATATATATGAATGTGTGTCCGGAAGAAGGGCCTATGTCACGTTTTCCTAATTTTACAAGAGCTTCAATACTAAAACATCCCTAATAGTATTTGCAATAAAAATTAGCGAAAGTGACATAGGCCCTTCTTCCATTTGGAAAAACGGAAATTCTCAGAAACAACAACAAACTATTTTCCATGATACAAACGTTTATTGAACAAGAAAAGGAATTAGATATGCAAATAGTAAAGTAAGTATTATGCATTGAATTACTACAATGAAGGCAAAGATGTATAAAATAGCTTATGTGTAGGATCAGTCATAAACGTAGTCATCTGAAGCAGATCTTTTTTCTTTTCCTTGCTAATGGGCAACAGGCTTGTGTAAAGGAACGGGAGATCTTGAATTACCGGAATACCAACTGTTGGGTCGAACATTCTGAATGTTTTCCATGGTCTCAGTGTGTTATGGGACTCCCTAGCATACAGGGTTGTTGGGTCATCCTTACATAGTTTATACCACACGTACTTGGTAATTTGGAATGTGGCATTTTTTTTCAGACAAGTTCTAGTAACGACGTCTATGTCTCTGAATTTATCTTGAGTCATCTCTGTGATTAAGAACGAGTTTGAAATTTTTGAAGATGCTATGATGTGCTTCCAGTCACCAGGAACAATAGCTTTTTGAATTTTTCTTCGCCGTTCGATTACAGCGAAATCACGGTCGCATGGCAAAAAACTATGCCCAGTGACCATAAACTTTTGGTGCACTTCTGTGAAGTACCCACACTGAATTAGGTACCAATATAACGTGAGAACTGTCTTATTATTGTTTTGCCCACAGCATCGATCCGACCAAATTATTACCTTACGTTCTTCACCTGGGCCAAGAGTGCGATACGTAGTTTTTATGTAGTCTAGTAGGCACGAACCAATCTCCTTTGATCCCCGTTTTGCGAGTACTTCATGCCATAAGTACATACTTGCAACATCGGCTGTCATATTGTGGATAGCAAAATTATAAGAGGAATATTGACGTTGATAATACATATCAGCATGAGTAAATGCAGGCGTGGAAAGAACTTGTTGTAAATCAACACACAAAGCTATGAAGTTCTTGTTCCTTCCATCTTCGGCCAGAGTTTTGTATGCACTGTCCGCCTGGATGTGGTGTATTGTACTCTCAATTTCTAGCCGTTCCCTTTCTCCAGTATTGGAGGCCAAAATCAGTTCTGCATAGAATTTGTCGCATTGGTTACAAGTGTCGGAACGTGGAGAACCAAACCTCAACTTGGATTCTCTGTTAAAAATCTTTCTGTATAGGCTGTAGGACACCTCGCTTTCAGGGTATTTCTCCACAAAAAGTCGGTGCATCTTCTTGACCGACAAGTCTACACTCAACACATTTTTTTGTGAGCTGTTTCTACTATAGTGGTTTTCCATTACTGGGAAGCTTTCAATGTGTAGCTTCACCAGTTTTCGTTTTTCACTGTCGACTGCGTGTGGTCGGTTCAGATGAAATCCTCTTGTATCCATTGGTGCGATTTCCCCCTTTTTCAGTTTTTCTTGTATAACACGAATCCGTTTTCTTCCAACTTCAAACGTATTTAGCAGAGTTTTCAAACACACAGGCTTACCAGTAATGTTGTAATCAAAGGCTGCTAGCTTCTTTGACGTCGAATCACTCTTTCCGGGTCTCCTGTACTTAGGTTCACGTATATTAACGCACTTTGTCAACAAAAGGGTTTGTTGGTTGTAATTTAGATTATAAAACCGACTATGCATGGTGTGTACCATGTCCAGTGAAATCGTGCTACAACCTTGTTTTGAGCAAATTTCGGGGAGGCAACCTCGTCTAGATACAGGAAGTTGCTTTGCCGGGACCACATTCCCTTTACCACGCTTACTCACGTATTGTTGGCCTGCATTTCGAAGAGCCTGTTGTTTCTTATCATTCCACATATCTACATTCAATGAACGTTTCTTTCCGCTACTCAAATGTCTCGTTTCCGAAAGTGACAAATTCATATGAGCCATTGTACGTTCCGAAATATTCATCACTACACTGACAATAAAACACAAAACTTTATCACTTGTCCACGAATCATGAACCTAGAAAACCTCAAAATCACGCAGAATACCAATTTGTAGATGCTAATAATCATAATATCATTATGAATTAATATAACTTATTATTAACACGCGTAAAACTGATACTAGGAATCAAAATGATAACCGAACGTAGGTTATTGTTGTTGGTGAGTGGCAACTGTCGTGATGAACTGATAACATAGGCCCTTCTTCCACTTCAAGTTTTGTGATTTCTCTCAACGATTGTGATTCTCTTGACCTCTAGCGGCTTCCTTTTCAACTAATAACCATGGCAATACGTACACCACTTGACATAGGCCCTTCTTCCGGACACACGGTCATATATATATATATATATATATATATATATATATATATATATATATATATATATATATATATATATATATATATATATAAAAACAGGATCGTTTAATAACAAAAGAAAATTTATTTACACTTTAAATTATAATTACCATTATAATTACGTAGTTCTTCATCCGTCATAATTGTTGCGTAGCGATGAGGTAAAAATACGGAGTACGTTTCCCTAATAAACGGCTGCCCATGTTGGTCATGAGTGAAGCAATCTTCCAGCATTGCCAATAAGGTAGGACCGTATTTGGTTGTAATTTTTTTTAGCTCTAAAATTCTATATTTAATTCCTATTTGCAGTTCGTCAATACGGTTGTATTCCTTAACAGTAGTGAGGTTAAATTTTTCAACCAGAAATTTATCATTTGTAGACATCTAAATAAAAAAGCTATTATAAGTTCATATTCATATTACGTTTTTAAAAACTTTAAACTTTTTAAAAATATTAAACAATAATACTCACGGTTGTTTGTAGAAGTAATGTACTTTAGCGTTTTATTTTTGCTAGGAATAATCCATCCTCCATTTTCTAATCCTTTGATGGTGTTGGGAGTTTGCGATACGTAGCCTTTTAATGTGCTAGTTATTCCAGGATTGCGAACTTTATCTATCTCTATACCGTTTAATTCGTAGCGTATTTCATCGAAGAGGAATGCAAAACCGTTGTTCGATATAGAAGTTTCGGTACTAGGAGTCCCATCAGCTTTGGTCACTGAGATCGATCCCTCTAAATAGATAAAACTATGAGCCGGTAGGGTGTATAAGTCTTGCTGTTGAATCGGGATTCTTATTTCATCCGACTTGTTCAGTGTCGATGAGGCGTAAGACTGATGTGTATGATGCTCGAAAGTACTTATGGCCTCATCGAAAAGACTATCAGAAGAAACTATCACAATACTGACACTTAATTTGAATGGAAGACATATTTGTTAAAAAAAAAAAACAAAAAAAAAAAACTTTTGTATATAAACAATACAAAAAAAGAAAAGAAAGCAAATTCGAATTAAAAAACAATTCCTTTTCACCTCTTAGCTAATAGCCAATTTAAAAATCAAAATAAATAAAAAAGTTTAAATTATAAGAATAAATCAATTTACTTACAGTTCAAATGATGTTTTCTTCAGCGCACTTGGACAATGAATAAGGGAAATTAAAAAAATTCGGTCCTATTTATACGATTTCGAATGTAAACAAATGATAACCCTAAACCATCCATGACTACAGACACAATGCATGCATGAGGAAAAATGATTACTTTTACATCTTAAAAGGAAAATAAGGGGGAAATTTGTTATAAATATAAAACAAATCACATTTTCAATATTTTTATTTACCATATTTCAACAATTTCAAATTTTAATTTGAATGAGTTTCGTAGACCTCTTCCCTCGTAGGTCATAACAAAGTTGCCAAAAAAAAAAAAATATATATATATAAAAACAGGATCGTTTAATAACAAAAGAAAATTTATTTACACTTTAAATTATAATTACCATTATAATTACGTAGTTCTTCATCCGTCATAATTGTTGCGTAGCGATGAGGTAAAAATACGGAGTACGTTTCCCTAATAAACGGCTGCCCATGTTGGTCATGAGTGAAGCAATCTTCCAGCATTGCCAACAAGGTAGGACCGTATTTGGTTGTAATTTTTTTTAGCTCTAAAATTCTATATTTAATTCCTATTTGCAGTTCGTCAGTACGGTTGTATTCCTTAACAGTAGTGAGGTTAAATTTTTCAACCAGAAATTTATCATTTGTAGACATCTAAATAAAAAAGCTATTATAAGATCATATTCATATTACGTTTTTAAAATTTTGTTGCTGGTCCATCGAGTTTTGTAAGGACTCTTTCTATGAGACTAGTCAGCTGTGTGATCATGGTGCTTAAAATATTGAGCATGGTGTCCATGGTTGAATTGGAAGCGGGCGCGGGAGATTCTTCCGTTAATAGGTGCTGTCCATTGGTCACCTGTGAGTAAGAAGCAGTTTGTCGTGGTGGTGGGGGAGCCGGAGCGTATCTAGTGTCCCTAGATGACGCAATAGTTTGATGTTGGGCCTGTTGTCTATTCTCCATTGTCTGCATTAGTTTGATCCTATAGGGGCATTGCTGATATGATGCAACATGTCCTTCCCCGCAGTTAGCACAGCGTAGGGGTACCGCCTGGTCGCGTGGGCATTCCTTAGTGTCGTGAGGCTGACTACACCTCACGCATTTCGGCGACTTGAAGCAATATCGCTGGTTATGGCCATATTCCTGGCAATTCTGGCACTTGGGGATGCCGCGTTTCTCATTATAGGTGCTTACGTGGAATAGCACGTTATTAACATGGCGGATTTGTTTTAGTTTGTCCGCAGTAAGAGTTGCGTCACCGATTACGAGGACTGGCTCAATTTGGCGCCATTGTGGTCACTTTTTCTTAGTCTGTTGGCCGATATAATACCTCCTACAGAATTAATGTGGTCTTGAATTTCTTCTATGGGATGCGTAAGATCAAATCTGTGTAAAAGAAATTTCTTATTTGGTTTAGTTCCCCTCGGGGCATAGGTGTGATACGGAATTTTAGCTGCTTTAAGAGTGGCGGTTGTTGTTGTTAGGGCTTGTTAGATGAATTAGATGAATGAGAGCTGGTGAGAGGAAGAGGAGAATTATATAAGGACAGATTAGATTAAGGAGTGCTGATCTTTCTGCTGACTTAGGCGATGTGCAGGTGTCAGCTGTGTGTTGACAGTCGGTGTGCATGTGTCAGCTGCTTCCATAACTGTCGAAATGCTCGATGTACTTCAGAGGGTCCGGTGCTGGTGGATATGATGCTTTTGCCATCACCTACATTGCATTGTAGAGTCCGTCTGGATGAATCTGCTTTCCCTGTAAATGATGTATTAAAACATCCATATTTGATGTCCATTTATAACGCTTTATTCTTGTGTTGAACTCAGCGTTATGTGGGAATGGATCACTATTGCATGTAATAACTACCGGTGTTCTATTAATGAGATTTTTATTCTCATATTTAATATTTACCGGTAGTGGAGTACCTGCAAATAGTAATTTGAAATTCTCGAAAGCCGCTGGTTCGACATTAGGCTCATCAAATATTAGTAGGTTACGTCTAGGACAATCTTGAAAAGGAAACTGAGACCATCTATTAGAATTGCCTATATAACCAGTATTTATCATTAGTTTACCTATAATATTCGTGAACCATGTCTTACCAACAGATGGCCTGCCACTGATTAATAGACAATTCATTTTTTTTGTATTATGGTTCAGTAAGTCATAAAGGAATGTTAAAAATTCATCTACCTCTTGACTGCTACTAAATTGAAATGTAAGGAATTCAAATATAAATTCTGTTGAGTCTTTAATACTCATTACAGATAAACCTTTCGTGTAATAATGTATTGTAGATTTGTTAATGTTTTTTCTTAATTCGTCCAACGTCATTTTAGATAGTATAGTTCTACGTATTTTAAGTGCCTTTTGAAATATGTCGTCTCTTTCTGTAATGTATTTAAATTCGTCGTCGTTTAGCCATTCGTCACTTTGAGTTATGTCGTGGTCTGGAATAATGATTATTTTTTCCATCCAATCGAGTAACTTTTTAATGCGTGGGGGGGCTCGCAATTTTTCCCTTGTTTCGCTATATTTGTTAGTTCCCGCAATAGAGCCCGGTAAGCTTTGTAAGCACTGTGATGCAAGATCTTGTTGATGACCACGTCCGCCCTCTCTTTGGTTACTGTGAAATACCGATTTGTCTCTAAATTCTTGATCGCGGAATATGGCATCGATCGTAACTGAATCATGTGCGATCCATTGCTCGCCTGCGAACGAAATCCCCAACCATTGTCGTTCCTGTATTGACGAATATCGTTGTAAACCGTTTAAGTAGTTGGATATTCTTTCGTATGTTCCTCGTCGTCGGAGAAATTTTTGGTATCGTCCTTTTCCATATTTGTTCGGCGCAGTCGTGAACGAAATGGACGTGTGGGGACGAGGCTGCCGAGTGGAGGAAGCAGTACCAGAATCCGTCTGGTTGGATGAACGAATTGATTCCGCTACGCACGCCCTCAATAAATCTTCCAATATCGTGATGTCCTCTTGGGTACCAGATGTCATACAAAAAGTACTGTCGGAAATGATATCTGTGATATTTGAATAAGCCCGCGAATCGCACTCGTCTAGATCTTTCTGATAGTGTGAGGAAAATGTGCGGAAAACCTGTAGCATCCGGTCCTATATCAGGGGGATATGTTTCGTCATCGTAAAAGTCTGTTTCGTCACCGTTCGTAGTATAGAGCTTATTTGGCATGGAAGAATGAGGTCTGTCTGTATCGCTGATATCAGAATATTGATCAGTGGCAATACTTTTATCGAGAATTTCTTCGGGACGACGCGCTTCTTCTTCATTGTCTGAGCTGGAGTAGTCTCCTTCTCTGCTGTATCCTCCATAAGAAATCGCTTTTGGGAGCATCCCTCTCTTGGTTCCACAGGAGATGAAGGTGCTTGTGAATCCTCAATATCTGACCTGTGAGTAAAACAGATACAATAGTAAAATGTATAAATTATTATCAGCGCTAATAATACAATTATATTGCTCGCCGTAAAAATAGCGGCTTGAGCGCAAAATACTAGTGTAAACGTTTTACTCACATTTACTCTAAAAAACCGTTCGGGGGTTACTATGTATCCTAAGGAGGGGATTTCGTTTTTGAAGAATTCTGTCTAGCTGAATGGAAAGTGCATGTTCTTTTAGTTCTCTGAATATGTTTTCAAGATGTTCTAAATGTTCCTGCATCGTTTCATATCCTAATAAAATATTAAATTTATTACTAAATGGGTAAACTAAAAATTTTGCCTTCGCAGAAATTCCTATCAGGGGATAGAGATCTATTAGAGCAATCGGGTTTTCATCACGAAGTCTTTCGAAATAAGTTTAGTTCCTTCGGGTAAAGAACGTGGGTGAATATAATTTTTCGATGCTCCCGTATCAATTAGCCATGTCTTGCCTGTAAAATCTTTTAGTTTTAGTAAATTGTCCGTATGGTTTAGTTGGTATTCTGGTCGGGTGATTTGTGATCGCTTGGTCCTGGCTCTAAAAAATGGTCGTATCTTGTTTCAAGTGATTGTAATCGGTCCTGTAATTCTTGTATATGTAAGTCTTTCTCTTCTGGTTCGGTATGGTGTACGCGGTTACTAACTGTCCGCATTGAAACAGTTTGGTTGCCTTGTTGTTTTGGTATTCCAGGTAGTGCTAATTGTTTATTGAAGTACTGATTTTGTTCACGTGGTTGCCACGGCTGATTGTATCTTACATTAGGGTCGCGAGGATAATTAGAATTGTTGGGTCTGTCTAAATTAAATTGGGGTTTGTTGTAATGGTGTTCGTTATTGGGAAAGGGCTGTGGTTGTCGGTACTGATTAAATTGTTCGCGTTTTCGTTCGTAGTAATAGGGGTCAAAATTTCTACCTTTATAACCGGTGCTAGGTGGCGTTTGTGATTGTCTTGGGGCATACTGTTGTGGTTTTGAGTTGTGTTGTTGTGGTCTGCCGTAAGAGCGTTATATTATTCTCACGGCGTCTTTTTTAAGTCCCTTAGGTAGTTCGTGTGGTTCAAAAAAATTCTAAGTCTTTGTCGAATTGTTTTGTACAGTGATGCGTTATTTTTCTGTCGTATATTTTTTGTTCGTCACTTAATTTATCGTCCTTCGTCGTGAATACTCGTCCTTCTAGCTCTTCTCGAAGGAGCAATAATCTGTCTACATAGTTCACGGGGTGTTCATTTTTGTAAGGTCTAATTTGTAATATTTCGTCCATCGATTGTAGTGTTGATTTGTCATCACGGAATTGATTTTTCATTTCTTGTATTAGTTCTTGTAAAGTATTGTAATTTCGTAATCCGTAATGTTCTGCCGGTCCTACAAGTTTGTTAGTGGCGTGTCCTATTAGTTGTTTACTATTGTATTCAGAATGTGGATTGTCTAGTGTGCATATGTTGTTAGCTACGAAATTTATTTTGTTTATGAATTTGATCAAATGGCTTGGGTTTCCGTCAAATTCCGGTATCATTTTTAAGTCGGTAGTCGAAATAATGTGGTTGTTAGTGGCCATGTTTTCGTCTTCTAATCCGGGGATGTTACGGTTAATATTTAGTCTGTCGGTTAATGGCATGTAAAAAAATGTGTACAAATTTTATATTACCAGTCAATGTCTTCTGTTGTGTGAAGTCCGTTTTCTTCTCCTCTGGCGTCTTGTAGATTGTAACGATGAGTGGTCAGAGCCTCGGTGAAGTGTATTGCAATACACCAGAGGATGTCTTGGGTCTTGCCTAGCCAGACGGTGGTGATCGCGGAATGGGGAGATTCTACCAATGTCTCTAAGTCGCTGCCAAGGTCCCTGTTTGGGCGCCAGTTAAATCTTAATAAGCTCAAGAGGAGTTTTTAAAAACTTTATTTTAAACTTGAACACAAAGTAATACAACTGATAACAAAAATGTCAGAGTAACGGGCCGTAATACAGTACAGAAAAGAAGTGGGCGTGAGAGGAAAGAGGAATGATATATAGGAGGCTGGGATTTGATAAGGAGTGCTGGCGAAGTGCTAGTCTTGCAATGTGGCAGCTGACAGGTGGCCCCTTTATCTGACGACTCCTGGCACTGTTTCAATTATTATATTTTTTATCTCTTCGATGTCTTCCTCGACATCTAAGCCAAGAATGAGATATTTTGTATTCCTTTGATGACCTCTCGGTGCGAAACTTCCCCCTTCATCCTGTCCTGAGTAAATTTAATATTTGTTCTCTCTCTTCCTCTATATCCGGATAGATGGTTACTCCATCCTTTGTCTTTTTTAGGGCAAACTTATTAATATTTACTCCTTTGAGCATTTGTGTTATATTCATAGTTGTCTCTCCTGAGACAATTACCGGTGGCGGTTTCTTTGCTACCGGAGCCTCGGGGTTGGGGCTTTCCGGTGACTCATTGGCCAGTGCTTGGAATTTATTTCCGATCTTTGTTGGGCTTTTCGCCTTGGTCGGCCGATGTACTTTTGCTGTTATTCTCGGAAAAGTGAAATCTTCTTCACTTTCCGTTGTTTGTGTTGGTGAAGCCGACCGCTTCCTGGAAGCCTCCACTTCCATCTCCATACTTCCGATTAAAGTTTATAAAAAAGAGTACCTTGGTAGGCGTCACTTAAGACGCTATAGAGGTGAATCTTGGTGTAGAGGAAGGATGGCGGCTGGATCGAACACATACGATGTTGACACACTAGACTCGACTTCTCCCTGACTTCATTTACCAACTTTATTTTCATTCCTCTCCTCCATATATACACTGTGAGTTAGGATTAACCCCACTCTCGATTGTTGTTTATAATAGTTAATCTTTTAATACCTGTACACTTGGTTAGCTCCCTCCCTGCAGATTTTTTTATTACATAAGTAACTTTAACAGAATACAAAAATTACCCAGCTTCTTCGTCTGGGTCAAATACATTATGTAAGTAATTACAACTGGTACAGAACATAAAATAAATTGTCTCAGTTTCTTCATCTGAGTTGATCAACTATAACTCAATACATCATATTCCAATTTACAAAAAATAATAATAAGTTACAATAAGCTCAGTCTGAGCGGATTGTAGTATCCGCCCGAGCGCCGCCGTCCTGCCCGTGAAACGACCGCAACGGTGGTACCCGGAGTTCGTCGCTATGGACGGTGCGGTTCCGAAAGGGGAAATTCGCGTCTCTTATTGTGAACAAATTGTGTTCCCGAAATGCGACGACTTTGTATGGTCCTTCATAGCGGGCGGCCGTCTTGGTCTTCGCGGTCCGCAATCGTCGATAGACGACTGTCCCCAATGTCACAGTGCCCCCCCCCCCTCCGGTATAACTCCCGGCCGGTCATTTGCTCGATCAAAGCGTGTTTGTTTCCGTCGAATAATTCTTTCTCGGACTTTATTCCAGATCTCCCGCCGGTCTTTGAGTGTTTGAAGTAAGTATGCCCGCAGTTCTTGGTTTCGGGCCGTTATTACGTCCCCGCTATCCCGCCGGTTTTGTCCAAACACAATCTCTGGTGACAAGCTAGTTGCCGTATAGATCGTGTGGTTGTATGCGACCACGGCCCTAGGCATAGCTTCTAGCGGTTCTAACCTGTGCCCGAGTTTGAGCAATCGTAAGTGTTCCCCTAGTGTGTTATGGAGTCGTTCCCTGACCCTTGATGTGGTGGGGCGTGTTCAGGTGCCATGCTATCCCCAGGTCCTTGCTTTTCTCGCGGATGAATCTATTATCAAACTCCCGGCCACAGTCCGACGTGATTCCCGCGGAGTGCAACACTCCCTTCCACACTGTCTCCGGCGTTTTCGCTTCAATTGGGCACGCCATGGCCATTTTACCAAAGTTGTCCATTGCTGTGAGCCACGATTGTCCCTCGTTTGAATAGACGTCGATTTGTATTGCTCTCAACGGTTCTAACGGCGTTTCGGTTACTACCTGGGTTGTTACCGGGGGGTGTCGGTCATATTTAGCCCGCTGACACACCTCCCATTGGCCTATGCAGTCTCGTACTGTATCCCCCATTCCCCTCCAGAAGTAGATCCTTTTGATCGCGCGCAGAGTTTCTTCATCCCCCTATGATTCGTTTAGCCCACGTGGTGGTCGTTAACTAGCCGTCGGTGGCCGTTTCCACTTGGCGCAGACCCCGTCTGAGCGCGTACCCCACCCTGATCCGTTCCTGCCGTTATAATCGCTTTAATTTATCCGCGAGCAGTCGGTTCCCGATGAACATGTGGCACGTTTTTCCTCGTGTCGCGAATTTCTGAATTACTTGCTCTAACTTCTCCTCTCCTTTTGTTACATGTGTCTGTATTGTCAATTTAGTCAATCCAGCGTATGACGACACTTGCGTCTCTGCCCCCGGGGTCTGTCGCGATTTAATGACTACTTGCCATTTCTTTTCATTTATGATTTCATCGGTCTCGGGTAATTTCCCCGGACGCTCTGTCGGCGACACGTCCGCTCTAGGTTCGCTCTGGACTAGTGGTATTTCTGGCCCGCTTTCAGTCCATTCCCGGAGATACCTCACCGCAAACGGTCGGCCGGTGGGGTCCTTTGTTCCTCTGCGTGTTCCTGAACCAATCCGCAACGGTGTTTTCGCTGTCCTTTTTGTGTGCTACGAGGAACGTGTACGCTGCAAGGCGTTCTTTCTATCGTGCCACCCTCGCGGACGACTCTTTCAAAGTGCCCACGTAAACTAACGGCTTGTGGTCTGTTGTGACAAGGGGCCAGATATTGAGTCACATTTTCATACTTAATTGAATAACACAATATAATTTATTTACATAAGACACGAGACATAGGTATCGAAAACAGTACGCATACTCTCAAACTGAAATCTTCCGAACACATGCCAGGTGTGTCGTAACCTATCAGGTCTGTCGTAAATAGCACTGTTATTTATAACAGTTCTTCACTACAATCTCCCCCACTTATTTATGGACAAGTCCACAAACACACGTTGGAGACTGTTATAAATAACATGGTCTGTGATTAGTTCGAAACGTCTTCCGTTGACGTATGGTCGGAAATACTCTATCCCCCATACCACAGCTAACCATACCACGCTCTCAATGCTCCCGCGAACGCGATGGGTTTCTCCCCCCCCCCCCCTCGAACATCTGGGATCTGGGAGAGTACAGCTCCTATCGCCGTCTCACTCGCGTCCGTGGTAACTCTGAACGTTCGATTGCAGTAAGGGAGTGCCAGTGATGGCCGTGTGGTCAATATTTCGTGATACTAGCTATTTGCGTGGGAGCGTTCCTCCTCCAGGTGGACTGTACGCGACCGGAAAGTTTGGTTGGCGTCCCGGATAGCGAACAAATTATGTTCCCGAATAGCCACGATTTTGTACGGCCCCTCGTATCGCGTGGCACCTTTTGCCCTGGCCGTTCGCAGTCGGCGATAAACGGTGGTCCCTAACGTTAGCGTGCCTGTGTTATACAGTCCGGGACGACTGTTCGCCCTATCTACCCGGGTTTGTTTCTGTCGCGGACCTTCGCCCACATAGTCCGGCGCTCCCTTCGTGCCGTGGACAATTGGGCCCGTAGCTCCTGGTTTTGCGTGGAGAGTAAATCCCCGCGATCCCGTCGTCGTTGGTCAAAAACGATTTCGATTGGGGACAGTCCCGTTGTGGAGTGGAAAGTATGATTATAAGCGACCACCGCGCATTGCATAGTGGCGTAAGGCTCGAGGTGACGGCCGAGCTTAAACAGCCGGAGATGTTCCCCCTAGGTGTTGTGGAGACGCTTCACCGCGCCTCTGCCCTTGATATGATGAAAGGTGTTCAGCCGCCAGAGAATACCGAGTTATTTACTCTGGTCCCGATATCGATATGGATGCTGGTGCCGATGTCGTTAGTTTCAGACAACTTCATAGGTACGAGAGATACCATGAACACAGAAGCGTCAGATATGTCAGGGGCACTGAAATTTTGCTTGTAGGTCCCTTGGCTGGAAGATCCATCGCAGCCCCATTTTGAAATCAACATCAAATTTTTACCCTGAGGGAGATCACCAGCCATTTTGTAATGAAATCAGCAACCTAGTGACGGTTTTGTCTAATAAGCTTTGATGTGCTACACTTGCCATTGTGTCAGAGCATATCCGGGTTCCGGGTAGCAATCCTTTTTCGCTTTATATGAAGGAAATACATTGCAACCTTTGCTTAAGACCTCGGATCGAATTCGGTTGTATTGGTATTTTGTTTGTTTTGTTTCGACAAACAGAGCAAGGGCTTCTTCTTTTGATAGCGCATCGCTTTCGGGCTCCTTCGGTTCGGCCCCGGACAAATTTGAAAGGCTTCCTACATTGCTCATAAGCTCAGAAAAAATTTTTGAAAGATGTGCGAGCCCGTTTTTTGTCAAACTATACTCCATTGCATATTCAGGAATTCATGCATCCATTGCTGCCCGGTAAAAAGTACAGGGGAATCTGAGCAATGGATAGATGGTATTAGTGATTTTACATATGCTCCGATACTACATATAACATGATTTTGAACATTTTTGCTCCATGAGGTTAGAGGATCACCGGATGGAGCTTGTACGTGGACCAATAGACATTTGAGATCTGCATAAATTACAACTGGTACTCGCTGCTTGTATTCTAAATGGGAAAATTCACATCGTACAGCTTTATGAGATTTACACAATAGTTCATGCTCTTTTATTTTGAGAGTTGCGCTCTTGTTTGGACCTCTTGAATATTAAGCTGTGATTTGAACCTTCTGAGTCTTGTTGATGTATGACCTCTTCCCTTTTTTTTTTTTTTTTTTTTTTTTTTTCGAAGCTCTCTAGGTCGAATATAGGATGTGGGGAAAATATAAAATATTTGGGGTAAAAGGAACCTTGTACTAGGCGTACCTGCTTGAAGGTGGTGTGAGAGGAGTTAGGGATGTGGGAATCCTCGGTGGAGGTTGGTTAAGTCAGTACAGTAGTGAGAGTCTACCGGTGGCTGGGCCTAGAGTCTCTCTAGGCATGTGGTGTGGTCGTTGTTAGTCTGATGTCAGAGTGAGGGTGCCCCTTAGAGGCTTGTTGTCAGTGGGTCAGCGTCGTGATGTCTATCATCTTCTCTGCTCTACCCGATCTTGCGAGTTGCCATCGTGCCGGTAGCGGTGGTGGTGTCATGTCTTGGAAGAGCGGGTTGAGACTGTGCTTCATCGAGTCGAAGAATTTGATGTGCCGTCGTCTGATGGCCTCGGTGATGGTGGGGAGCTCAAATTTTTCGTGCATGTCGGATGCCTTCATGTCGCGAAAAGGAGTGTGCCACAGTGCCGTTCTCAGGATGTTATTCTGAAAGCTCTGGAGTCTGGTGATGGTGCTGCTATGTAAGAATCGAAAAAGTGGTGTCCCAAATAGTAGAGCTGGCCTCAGGACGCTCTTATATATGAGGAGTTTTAGTCGGAGGGATATGGCCTGGCTGGTGATAAGATGCTGCAGAGAGTAATATGTTTTGCGGACTCGTTTCAGTTTCTTTTGTAAATGTGTGCCGAACGTCATGTGCCTACCTAGGTTGATGCCTAGATAGCAGATGTTGTTGGCTAGTTTACACGGAGTCCCATCGATGCTAAAGCTGGGTGGCCGCTTCTTTTTCCCATGCTGGAAAGAGAAGATGATCCCCTGAGTCTTAGCTGGGTTTACTTGGATGTGGACAGCTCGCAACCTATCAGCAATCAGTTGACTAGCGCCCTCTGCAGCCTTTAGAGCTCTCGCCGGGTTGAGGCTGGTACTGTAGACCCCTATGTCGTCTTCATATGCCGCTACCTCACAGTTGGAGTATGAAGCTCCTACGATATGCGCGGTGTATATGTTGAAGAGTAGGGGTCCCAGTACTGACCCTTGGGGAACTCCGACAACGAAATCCCTCCTGGTAGTTAACGTGGCTCCTATGCGTACAGAAAATGTTCTGCCTCCCAGGTAGGAGGACATAATATTCTGTAGTTGCTCCGGGAAGTCGTGGTCGTTCAGGCGTTGCAGGAGTGTACGATGGTCGACTGAGTCGAATGCCTTCGTGCAGTCAGGGAGATCAGCGCGGTGACTCTGTTGTGGCGCATGTTCGATGCAACGTGCCGCTGCAGTTTCACAAGGTTACAGTCCGCGCTGAGCCCTTTGGTGAAGCCAGTCTGTTGAGGTGGAATTATGTCTTGAGTGTCACAGTGCCTGGTGAGATGTCTGTAGAGAATCCGTTCATAGATTTTCTACAGCTGGGTCAGCAGACTGATGGGCCTATAGTGAGCAGGCTCGTACCCAGACTTGGCGGGTTTCAACAGTGGGACGACAACGGCATGCTTCCACGTCTGGGGAAAATAGTGCAGTCGTAGTGAGGAGTTCAGGATGTTCACTATGTGAGATATCCCCTTCCGTGGCAGCATTTTCAGAAGGATGTTCTGGACGTTGTCATCTCCTGGTGCCCTGTTGCCTCTGGTGCGACGAATGATAGCTGAAACCTGGTGGTAGGAGGTATATATAGGGGTTTGGGTGGGGGTACGCTCACCAGGCGCTGTGATTGGCTCGCTAACTCTATCCCCTCTCAAGTGGTCGGCGAGTATGTCGGCCTGCTCCGGAACTGAGATGAATTGCCCGTTAGTTGTAAGTCTCACCGTGTTTTTCTTCGTGACGAATGTCTTAACCAGCCGCCAGAACGCCTTATAGTCGCTGTGTAAACTACGGAGTCGGTCACCCCACATAGTAGTCTTCCATTGTATCATGAGAGACGTTATTTGTGTAGTTAGGGCGTTGAGCGCGCAGGCCTCAGGTCTTTATTTTTCGTCCGGAACCATCTGTTTTTAATGTTGTTGCGTTGCCGTATCAGTTGCATGATGTGTTCCGGTGGCTTCCTCAGGGAAGGCGGTACCGGGGTGAACTTCGGTATGAAGACATCAGCAGCTCGGACAATTGTATCCTGCAACTGATAGATGGCGCTGTCAACATCCCAAGTATGTCTGAGCGGCGCAACTGGGGGCAACTCTGCACCAATGAAATGCTTATATTGGGCCCAATTGGCCTCTCGGAAGTCATATCGTGTAGCAGGTGGCTCCGGAATATCACCTTCTAGCTCATAGATGATTGGTCTATGGTCAGACGATGCGAAATCGAGCGCCGAGCAGCCGGTGACCCGATGAGGTTGTTGAGTGAGAAGTAGGTCCGGTGTGGAGGTCCTATCTGGGTTGCCGTGTTGCCTAAATGTCGGGACACCTGGGTGGATCACTGTGAACGGCGTTTTAATTATGTGCCTGCCAAGGGCATTAGGTGTTGTACCACTCCACCAGCTATGATTGGCATTGAGGTCACCAACTATTATGTGACTTTTGTTTTTGCTAGTCTTGGTTATGATGAGCCTGGCTGTCGTTAGGTTTGTCCTGGGCCGTCGATAAATTCCAGTCACAATAAGGTTGTTCGTCAATCGCAGCTGGAGAGTGACTACATAGTGATTCCCATCAGATGGCACCACTGGGTTCAGTCGTTTGCAAGGCACTCCCTGCCTGACTAAAATGGCCACGCCCCCTGTTGATGTTTCCGTGTCCTGCCGGTAGGTAAAGTAGCCTGGGAAACGACAATAGCAGTCCTTCTTTAGCCTGGTGTCCGTTAAAATCACAACATCCGGGGTATGGCAACGTAATATTGCCTCAACATCACCTTGTTTGGGCCTAAGGCCGCAAACGTTATAATTGAGAATGTGATGACCAATCATTTTGATGCTGGTCCATCGAGATTTGTAAGAACTCTTTCAATGAGGCCGGTCAACTGTGTTATCAAGGTGCCCAAAATATTGAGCATGGTGTCCATAGTTGAGTTGGATGTAGTCGCGGGCGCGGGAGATTCTTCCGTGTATTGGTGCCGTCCACTGGTCGCATGCGCGTAGGATGCCGTTTGTCGTGGGGGTGGGGGAGCCGGAGCGTATCTAGTGTCCCTAGATGACGCAATAGTTTGATGCTGGGCCTGGCGTCTATTCTCTATTGCCTGCATTAACTTCAACCTATATGGACATTGCTGATAAGATGCAACGTGTCCTTCCCCACAGTTAGCACAACGTAGGGGTACCGCCTGGTCGCGTGGGCATTCCTTAGTGTCGTGAGGCTGACTACATCTCACACACTTCGGCGATTTGAAGCAGTAGCGCCGGGTATGGCCATACTCTTGGCAATTCTGGCACATGGGGATGCCGCGCTTTTCATTATAGGTGCTGACCCGGAAAAGCACGTTGTGAACATGGCGGATTTGTTTGAGTTTTTCCGCGGTAAGTGTTGCGTCACCTATTACAAGGACTGGCTCAATACCAGTTTTGGCGCCATTGTGGTCGCTTTTCCTTAGTCTGTAGACCGATATAATTCCTCCTACGGAATTTATGCGCTCTTCAATTTCTTCAATGGGATGCGTTAAGTCAAATCCGTGGAGAAGGAATTTCTTGTTAGGCTTCGTTCCCCTCGGGGCATATGTGTGAAATGGGATTTGAGCTGCTTTAAGAGCAGCGGTTGTGGTTGTTAGGGCTTGTTCCGTGGCACAAAATACTTTGGTATCCTGCTGTCCTTGGACTATATGGTACCCCGTGACGATGTACTCTTTTAAGAGCCTGGTCAAGTCGTAGCTGTTTAATTTACCCATGACTAGGGGAGGTATAGGTCTTGGTTTAGTAGTCATGGGCTCGGATGGAGCCGTTTGTGGTTGAGCCGTATTTAAGGGTTCGAAGAATTCTGAACCTGAGTGACGGTTTGTGGCTCTGTTCGGGGTCGACAGTGTCTTTTGGGCTTCTTGAATCCGTATTGTCCGTATCGGACTCGGGGCTGACTGGGGAGTCGGAAATGGCATAAGTAATGTCCATTTGTGTGTCAGATGACCTGCGGGAACCTTTACGGGCGGGCATTGTCTTTGTGGGTTCGTGCGATGCACACCCAGTTGGGGGAAAAGTCACTGGATCACCAATAATAGTAAGACTACTTACAGTTCCTCGAAAGCTCCTATCCTTCCTGTCTTCACGAGTAACACTGTGTGACTAAGTTCACCGAAAAAGACTAACTTCACTGGAAAACAAATCGCTGGATCAGAACAGGTCCTTCCTCATCGAATGCTAGCTGGTGAATGATTTTTCGATCGCCCCTCTTCCCTAGTTTGTAGAACAGGTGTATATTCGTTGTCTAAGCCCCACGGGTCTTGAAATTCCTGTACATATTGCAGAGGATCAGCAGCCAGTGGAGGTGTTGACTTCGCTGCAGTTAACAGTTGGTGTAGTGTGTCTGGATGGATTTGACGTCCCTGTAATTCTGCAATTAAAGAATCTACATTTGTGTTCCACCTATAACGCTTTATACGGGTGTTAAATCCAGCGTTATGAGGAAACGGGTCGGCGTTGCATGTAATAATAACTGGGGTCCGATTGATTAAATTTTTATTTTCGTATTTGATATTTACAGGCAGAGGTGTGCCTGCAAATAACAATTTGAAATTTTCAAAAGCGGCGGGTTCAACATTGGGCTCGTCGAATATAAGAAGGTTTCGTCGATGACAATCCTGGAATGGAAATTGGCACCATCTATTAGAGTTGCCTATATATCCAGTGTTTATCATCAACTTGCCTATTATACTCGCGAACCACGTTTTACCATAAATACCATACATTACAAAAATATAAATGTCTTTACGCTTTAATTTATATAAAAATGAATTAAATCCTATTTACTAAATTTAATAGTGTCAATCACCAAAAGTCAATAGCCTTCTATTCTTGCAAGTAAAAGGATGGTGTGAGCTGAATCCGGAGATAACTGGTGTGTGTAATAGCAAAATAATCTCTTACCGGAGATCCCAAAGTGGAGAAGAAAAATTCTTCTCGATGTTCACTATCCAAACAATTGGTAGCGTGGGTGGGGTGGTGGATATCCGGTGTAAATTCAGCGATGAAGAAGTAGTGTGAATGTGGGGTCATCATCAATCAAAAATTTCCAAGGGTCCTTCTTCGTTCGCAACTTTCGGGGAACTGAGCCAGTAATTCGATGACGATCGGAGTTGATCCGCAATGCCAAAACAAAGTCGATGCTGATCGCATTAGAGGTCACTTTATCACTTGCTTAGACGTAAACAACCTTAATTCCTAATTATACATTTCAATACAACAAAATATTACAATCTTGTTTTTTTCTTTTAACAAATAAAATAAAATTAATCGTTATAATTACGTGAGTGAAAAAAAAAATAGTTGGGACCCAACAACATGTTTTCAACTTTATTCCCTGGAACATGGTGACCGTGATGATCAATTGAAGACAAAACATGTTCTTGGCAAAAACAGTCTGATATACAACCATCACCTATCTATCAGTGTCCTTAAAATATTTTTTGTACTATCTTTATCTCGACTTTTTCGAAAATAATATGTGAAAGAATCTGATCTTGGGATTTTACTATTATCCTTCGGGGGCCTTCTCTTGGGGAGTGCTTTGAACAAGTTGTGTAGTTATTCTATCCTCCATTTTAGTCATTTCAAAAAACAACATATAACACAGAATTTATATTGGTTCATTTTCATTCTCAAAACTATTTGTATCTTAACTAGTTTTCATTTCTTAATATCATACATAGTTATAACACTGATAAATAAAAAAATTATATTTTTTTTTAATTAATGAAATTCTATGTTTGAACAATGTGATGAATTTGCAGACTAAAATTTCCCTCATTCTCCATTTTAGAACAATATTTTTAAATAAACTTTTGTTGAATGAAGATTAGTTACATATTTTTTATTTCAGTGTTTATTAGTTAATGTAGTAATCTTTAAATATTTTGTTTATCTGTTCATAAACTTAATGCAAATAAAAACCTTATAAATGTCATAATCCTTTACAATAAATTAAGTAGTTATTTAGAAACCTTAATATATTACTGTAGATTTATTGATTATATTTTTGTCATTTAAATGGCTCATGTAAGTAAGGCATCAGTCCAGTCAAGCCAATTTTAGACAAACAAAAACACCTAGCACCAATTTTTTTAATTTATCTGAAGAAATCACTCAATTGTTTCAATAAAGAACATTATTTAGAACCAATCGATTTGGGTTTTAAGAATACTTAAACTCTAAGTATTCAGGAACTAATTAATAAAAACCTTTCCTTTACCCTTTACTAAATCATTTATTTTTCCAATAGTTATACAATCTAAATTCGTCATTACATTTAAAATGAAGTTCCTGGACTGATACCATTCTTACATGAACCCCCCCCCCCCCAAAAAAAAAAAAAAATCAATTATTTTTATCCTGAAGGAGTGGAGTGGTTGCAGTGGTTCTTTTTTTCTTGAAAAGTGGTATTGTATCTTCAAGATATAAAAACAATTGATATCTCTGTTTTGAAGAAAATGTGACCTTATTATCTATAGCCATTTATTATTTGTGATGTTAATAAAATTATTTTAAATGTATTTATTCTTTGTTAATTTTAAATATTTCTTGCTCAAAAAAAAATGGTTAATCTATTTGTTTCTAACATGATTCAGCCTTTTTTAAGGGGGGGGGGGATTAATGTTGAGATTTAACCTAAGTTGGTAATGTATCACCTAAAAGATTAGTTCCCCTTTACCTCTTCTATGATTTTTTTAAATTTATAACTTCTGTTTGATCTATTTATTATTTTATATCTTTGTATGGACTATTTCTTTAAGTATTGTATTCATTTTATGTTTTGTTTGATTATTTCGATCTTCAATAAATGAATTTTTCTTTTTTAATCATATTCTTTTATATTTATTATTTGTTTTTGATTGTATATTCCTATTTTATTTTTATAAATACATTTCTTTTATTTTGAATCTTTCTTTTTTACCTTCCTTTTTTTTTTTTCCTTGTTTTTTTTAACATACTTTTCTTAACATTTATTGTCATAATTTAATAGTTTAATGTTAGGTTAGTTTTAATTGAGGACTGTAAAAAGGGGTAACCATAAAATTTGAGTTATGAGAATACAATTTCACAACTCAATGCCTTAGCAGAATATTTTACAGTATTCTAATAGTAAAGTTCTAAGGTAATATTCTATGGTGAGAAAATGTATACAATTTAATCCTTTACACACTGAGGAAGTTAACAAGTTTTTTAGTTGTTCTCTTTCTAAAATTAATTTAAAACAAAAAAATTATGTGTAATATCCAAAGATAAGTGTAATGCATTACTTGAAAGATGTAAAATTAATGTCGGGAGATAACCTTTAGTAGTAAAGGAATCTTATTCTAATGTCAAAATCCATTTTAAGAGCTCATATACTTTTACTACGTATCTTTTTTTAATCTTACCTTAAAAATTCTTAAATACTGTATTTTTTTAAATCAATTTTGAACTAGATTTTATTTTTTAAGTAAATCAAGTATGTAGTTAATTAAATGGCTAATTATAATTAATTAGGAGTGTTTTTTTTAATACTTCATTTTATTTGTTAAACCATCTGAATGACTGAATGTTGCCTTTTCGACAGACCCGACAAAACTATGTAACTAACTAAAACATTAATATAAAAAAACAAAACATTAAAACTGCTGTGAACAGATTAAATAAATAATTTTCATTGCTGGCTTGCAAAATTTTATTTTTTGGAATACATTTGAGATTATATTTGCATTTCTGTCGGTGGGGAAAAAAAAAAGAACTGTAAATGTTGGATAGAGACTCAAGAGATCTTAAAAGTTTACGAAACAGGCAATTAGTTATCCAAGAGAAGATAATTGATTTTAAAATTAGTCGGTGAAGGAATAGGATTTATTATGAGTACATACTCATTATTCAAGACATCTTGAAGTCAGAAAAAATTGAGACTTGACTGATGAAGTTTGGTTGTATTGAAGATCAAAGGGAAGGTAAGATATAACAAGGAAGAGGATTTTTCTTAATACTTGTTAACCATGGAAGAATTTTTAAGTAATACATAATTATTTATCAGGGATACCTAAGTAAGTTCTTATAATAATGACTTCATAAGTTCTTGGTAGTATAAAAACTATGTAATTGTAGGGTTTTTTTTAAAAACAGATACACTTGTGTTTTAACTTCTGTGTGTGTCTTCTCAAATTATTGTAAGTTCCCTATTTAACCTATAAACTGTAATTTTATCCAGCTTAAATTCATCAGTGGCGTCGCTAGCAATGCACTTAATATCATTTATTCAGGTGACATATTCGATGAAATTGACTCAATAAAAATAAAAACATAAGTTAATACAAAAGCTAAAGTGGATAAAAAATTGTGGTTTTCGTTTTTGTTAGTAAATAGCCTAAGTGTTGCAATAACTTTTTCTTGAATGGAGGAACAATATACATTTGGCTTAGTAGCCTGGAGTCCATCATTATGGCTTTGGGTGATAGGGTTACTGGGAGATTAAGTAGAAAAGTAATGCATTTTCCTTTTTATATTGGCTATTACCCCTTATTTGCATATCATTAATTGTAGTGCTGCTGGCTTTTGGGGGCTTTCATAATCTATTCATGATTCTTAATAACTATATTTGTATTTCTTTATATGTTTAACTTGAGTAGAGATCAAAACAGTGTATTGTCACATGTTCACACAGATTCTATCGCTCATCTCACAAGAATTAATTAAAGTGGAATATCAGGCATCAGTGACCTTTGTGGTTGACATGTCAAAAAAAAAAAAAAAAAAAAAAAAAATGGAAAATTGCTTCATAATAATAAAACATTGACCTTTTATGATTCTCAATAATTATATAGTTTTGTAGCCGAACGAACTGTTTTTGTAGTTGATAGAATGTAACTATTAACAGCAGTTAACACATACTACAAAAATCCTTTTCCTGTCGCACTCCTTTATTTTCATTTTAGCATTGTTCTAATAAATCCTTCACACTAGACCCTAGAGTTTTTCACTTACTAACACAAGGAAATCTGCAATCTTATTCCTCACGAATCTGATCTGTTAGCAGTTAATAAAAACTCTAATTGTTCGTTTTTAACACTATTTTTTTTATTATGTGGGCCTTCATGAACTTTTTGTCTTTTAGGCTTTTCAAGTGCACAATTTCTTATTTGTGCACCATTTAGGCTGACCAAATCAGCCATGGTTAGCACATACACCCAATTTTCTCTAGCATCCGAGGCCCTGGGAGATAGTTGGAAAATAAAGCCACCTCCAACTGTAGCCCTCAACCAACACAAGTGACCCCATGCCCATGTTCTTTAATCCTGTGGCATGCTATCATTTTTTCCTCTATTTATTCCGTTTGTCCTTGGTTTTTCTGACCCTTCTTCATGTTTCCAAACCATAATTATTTTAGAAATTATTTCCAGAGGCAGCCTTTTCCACACTTTTTTTTTCTTGAATGATTTCTAATATATTCTTTCTCCACACCACCTTGTTCTCTTATGTGTTTTTTTTTTTTTATATCCTGGAAAAATCTATCCCTGTACTTAATACCTTAATTTATGGTTGCTGATCGTTATTTGACAACACTGATTTTTTTTCTCTCACATATTCTTGCCATTTCTTAGGCTACTTTTTTAGTATTTTTTTTGCTCGTTTCTTCTTTTGTATTTTTTATTTTAGAGTTTTGGATGATCTGCAACTTTTACTTTCATCGTTTAACATATCTTATTATGTATTCCTAATTAGTTTTTTTAATTTTTATTGGTTTATTAAGTATACATAATATACTTATATATACTCGGTTACTTCATATATAGGTTATATATAACTTTTATGACACCGAAGTGATTACAGTAGTATTCAGTGCCATGTTGGTTTGTACTCCTATGGTTGTGCCAAAATTAAATTTGAAAGGTGATAACAGACATATCCTCATTTTGTTTACATAGTTCTTATAATAACATTATCATTCTAATTGCCCTGTATAGTGAGGTCTCTAATGTACATTATGTCTCAATTTTTAGTGGCTGTTCAGATCCTCCCCTATGGCAGGCAGCCATATTATGATATATGGAGCAAGCCAGTCAAGATGATAACCCCATATAAGGAAGGAGGGGTTTGAAAATACAGATATGCCCATTAGCTTACTACTAACACTAGGCTATTTTTTTACTGTTAAATTCCTTATATCCATAAATGTTTTGTGGATTTTGAGTCACCAATCTATTTACCAGCATCTCAGTCACTTGGTCATCCGCTGGTGGCTGAAGATTAAGGTTTTTATCATTCACATTACATATTTTCTGTGGTACCATTTCTTTGGAATGTTCAGTTTGTTAAATCAAGTTATATCTATGTGAATGAGATTGTTGCCTATTTGGATGACCAGGAAAATTCACATATTAACTAATGCTATTGGTTTAATTCACTCTTTTTTTTAATAAAACATTTAAGTACCAATTGACAAAAACCCACATTTATTTTACTCGTCTTATCAATTAATAATATTTGCTTAATTAAAAATATTAATTATATTAGCTTATTAAATTATTTTTTGGGACAAAAAAAAAGAGAACACCTATAATTGTGGTTGTCCACATATGTGCACTGTAGAGGTACGAGTTATTTTTAAAATTAACTTAATCTCTTGGATAAATGACAAATTGTACTATGAACCAGGATGGTGTTGAAGCAAAGCGTAGGAGCTTAATCACCCTTGGTGCTCTGAAGAGAGAGAGCACGGGTGACAGCTGCGACCAACTCCCAGCGTCAGCTGCTGAGCTAATGCAGTCAGTTCTTACTCCTACAAGTAAGTACAGTTATCTCCAACTATAAACATAAAAGCATGTCAACTACAGGTATCAAAAAATTCTAGAGGCAAGGATACTAAAGTCTATAATGTTTTATTTTGCAACTGTGTTCTTCTTAATCACAATGGGTTTTGGTCCTAATTGTCAACTAATGTTAATAAAATGGCCATTTTTCAACAAAAGACTGATTTTTTGGCCTCTCTAATATTAAATAAAATTACAATTCAAAATATAGCCTATTTTGATGCACTGTCACTGTCTAGTGAATCGATCGAATGCTCTGGTTGGTACCTTGGGATGGCTGTCAAAATCTTCTGCATCGCAATTTTGAATTCTGTTAAATTGAGAGAGAGAACAACAATTTATTAAGATAAAATTACAATCTGCCTTTTATTAGGCAATGAGTAATTGAGATAAGTGTCATCATTCATACCATATTTACAATTCATCATTCACTCGCTCATTCATACAATATTTACAAATAGCCCAGAGGCCCCCCAAGTCCACATGGTTGTCACCTCCCTCGCATGCGAAGGAGGAAGCGGAGTCTTGGGGAGTCCCCCACGCCCCTACTTCAGCCGCGTCACTGGATAAGAGCCAGCGGAGGCTGACCAAGAGCGCGAGAGCCACAGTCGCTCAGGACATGATTGGAGAAACTGGCCATTGCCAGGACTCCCACTGTCACTTATTTATAGCAGGTCACGAGGCCACTGCCGTTTAAGTCTCCGAGGAGGATTATAGGGATGAGTGGTGCAGTGCAATGACTGTGCTAGGGAATTAGGGTGGTTGGATAGGTTACCATGGAATTGAATGAACTTGGAAGGGATGAGCTCAAGAATATAGGGTATATTCAGATCATTGTGAAGGGTTTTGTTGCTGATGTAATAAGGGGCATTTACTATTGTTCTTAGGACTTTTGATTGAAAGGATTGGATGCGCTTGATGTTCGACTTTTTTGCTGTCCCTCATAGCTCTATTCCGTATGTCCAGATTGGCTTAAGTATAACCTTGTAAGTAAGTAGTTTGTTTTCTATTGAGAGGTGGGATGTCCTTCGAAGTAGTCTGTACAGTTGTCCAAAGCGTCTGTTTAGTTCTTGTCTTTTTAGTCTCGTGTGTGGGTTCCATGTCAGTCTTTTGTCGAGATGGAAGCCTAAATACCGTACTGTCTCAGACACAGGGAGAGGAATTGAATTTAAAAAGACTGGCGGACAGGACTTGCGGCAGAGGGTAAAGGTTATGTGGGAACATTTTCCTTCGTTGACTTTGATTCGCCTCTGTAAAATTATTAAAGTTTAAATGATGTGTATGGTTCAATCCAATGAAGATCTTTTCCTTGGTCCTTGGGGGGATCTTTACAGTATCTTAAGCACTGTGTGTGTGTCCAAGTGTTATCTTGCTGGAACAGAACTCCTTTACTCACAAACAATCTTTCTAACTGTGAACAGCTAAGTTCAGATTTAATAGAATATCCATCAGGAACTTCCTACTAATAACTACCTATTATGGAAGGTTAGTGTGGGTATATCTTCAAGAAGCTTTGTAATGTTTTATTAATCTAACATTTAAAAATAAATAAAAACAGTACATACAAGGTAAAAGTTTGAAAAAATATATTAATGAATCTTAAGTGTTTTTGATAATAATAAAACATAATATTTTGTGATTTAATGTGAAATTGTTAATTATTAGTGATATTTTTATTACTGTACTGTATTTTAGATTGCAATACTGTTATGATGACTGTTTCTGATTACCTACCCGTTAGATTACATTTTTTATTTTCATATGTTCTTTGTTGATGTTAATTACACTGTTCTTGAATTATTATATGTTATTCTCAATCTTTCCCTTGAGTTATGACAGTAAGTTGGCAACAAGGATAAAGTAATAACAATTTCAAACCAACACAGCTCAAAAAATTTCTGGTCTCCTTCACTCAGGTTCAACAAAATCTTGTCGACCAATTCATTTCAACATTGGACTAATCATCAATCGATCCGGTAAGTCAAAACATAACCTTCAATATACCATCATTCATCATGTTACAGCAAACAATAAAAATTTCAAAACTATTTGGAACGCATTGAAACCTACCTGGCAACAAAAAATAAATACTGCAAGCACAACTTTTATGTGTATCTGTTGGCCTTGTTCATTACAACAATTTATCATCCTTTTTAGGACCTGACAACCCAATTAACCAGTTAACATATGATGACCTAAAAAATCACTCATCTCAACAGTATTTCTTCAATACATATCAAAAAGAAAACCAATTGATAGCGGAATAAGTAGCATTAGTTAAAAGGGATCTTTCAGGACAAAGACAGGCTGTACGTCGATTACAACATTGCGGTCAAACCTCAGCTCCTAGGTTCCCATTATGTTATATCTTAAATTTAGGATGTTCTTAACAGTCTTCGTAACTCAGAATATTTTGGTTCTATTGATCTAGTCAAGGCATTCCTGCATGTTGCAGTTGATGAGGAGAGTCGAATGATTCAGACAATTTCAACACTTGGGACCTACAAAATGAACCAACCGCTTTAGTTTTGGCATCAAAACAGCACCCCAATGCAATTTAATTTCATTATCAAAAGCATTTTATCTGGCTTAGATGGTGTACCGACATATTTTGATGACATTGTCGTTCATGGTCCTTCCTTCGAGCATTTTAGACAGCGCCAGGTTGCATGTTTGGACCACCTCTGTACCTACAAGTTACATGTTAATAAAACTGAACATTTTTTTCAAAATAAGATATACCTTGGCTGTGTTATAAGCAAAAATAAGATTTCAAAAATCTTCAGAAAAAATTGAGGTAGTCATGGAGGCACTGTACCCTGAAAATTCTGATGTACGACAGTGTTTGGGCATGGTTACTTATTATTCCCAATTTATCCCCAACTTATCAACAAAGACTGCTCTGCACCTTTTGACAAAAAACAAAATCTTTCTTTGGACTTCAAGCTGTGAATCATCATTTAGACATTTGAAATACGAAATTGCTAGTGACAAGTTATTGTACCTTTAGACCCTTCCTTACCGCTTGTGCTTGCTTCTGACGCCGGACCGATGGGTATAGCAGCACTCCTCTCACATCTTATAAACGGTTTAGAGCAGCCTAACATTGGGAGTCTCAAAAATAAAATCCCTGGCATGCTGCTATTGCTATTGGCGAAATAAAGACCAATATATTGAAAGCCATATTCGATCTTGTACTGCCTGATCCAAGATCAAGAACAATCCACCCATGGGATGAGCCAGATTCCAAATCAGATAACTTCCAATATATCCATGTAGACTATGCTGGTGCCTTCCCTGATTATTATTATTTTATATTAGTAGATGCCAAGTATAATGGCCTGAAGTTAGAATCACAAAAGAAGCTCCTACATCTGCTATGACGTTTGAATTTTTAATTCTCACAGCCTCCCAGACATCGTGGTTTCAGATAATGCGGGTATTTTCACCAGTACAGAATTTTCAAATTTTTGTGTTACCGATAGAATTTATCAAAAAAATATTCCACCCAGACACCCGGCTGCAAATAAATTGACAGAGTGCTATGTGCAAATTAAAAAAAAACATTGAAATGTATGATTAACCATAGAACCCCAGTAAAATACTTAGTACGTGACATCTTATTCCACTTTCGAGCAACTCCACTTCAGCCTGGAAATTCGCCAGCCAAATATTATTTAAATAGATTACTAAAAATTAAATTAGACTTACTCGGGCACCCTGCTCCACATTACCACACTTCAACCCAGGTTGTAAACATCATTTTAGTGTGGGAGACCGAGTGTTGTCGCGGAATTACATAGGAAGTAAACTCTGGAAGTTTGACACCATCATTAAAGTACTGGCACAGTTGACATACCTTGTCAAGCTTGAAAGGGAACAAATCTTATGCGGCACCAATAGAAAGAGCGTCACGTTTGTTGTTCAGTCACCTTCATTCTTCCCTTTTCCTAAAGGACCAGCACCACCTTCTGTTGTAAAAGAACCAGCTCCACGCTACTCCAGGCTTTGGGTCTGATCCTTCCGAGACGCAAGCTCTCGAGATCTTCCATACATGCTGGGTATTACTATAAGACCTATCAGGATACAGAAAGTTCCCGGACTTTCTGCCTTATATGTTTAGGCATATATTATGTTACATATATTATATGTTATCTGCCTTATATGTTATCAAATATGAGCCTCAAGGGCTTCATCTTAGACTAAAATATTTGTTTAACGTTTAATAGTGTTAAACATTCAGTCTGTAACCATGTTTATAATGATTCATATTAATAATAGCTTCAAAAATAAGTGTGGGAAAGTGTTATGATATTGTCAACTCTGTTTCTAATTATCTCCCCGTTAGGTTACATTTTTTGTTTTCATATGTTCTTTGTTGCACAGTTCTTTAGTTATTATGTGTTATTCTTAATCTTGCCCTTGAGTTATGACAAATACTCAATTTTAATGGCATCCCACATTGTCTTAAAAAGGGTTTTTAGTTTTCATTTATACCACTTGGTCAACCTTTTCTGGTGTTTCTCTAATTAGAGAGAATTTCAAAATGTTCCTTCTTGTCTTGTTATGTCATTTTAATTGATTATAAAAATAATATGAAATTATTTATTCATTTTTTTTAAATTTATTGTAATTGTGTTATCAAATATTTTATTCTAATTTGTTTATATATTTTAAAACCCTACAAAATAATTTATTCTATTTTTTAAATTTATTGTATATAATTATTCATTCTTTTTGTTTTAATTTGTTTAAGAAAGTGGAAAGTGTTATAAAATGGTTTGTTCTTGTTTTTAATTGTTTATGAAAACTATTTACTAAAAAAAAACATTTATAGTGAGATGTTATGAATTTTTTTTGACATTAAAACAAACATCCCATGTGGCAAATATATCTATTTGTTAATGTTGTAGTTACTAATTTATGGACTGGATAAACATAGCATGCTGTTGCCATGCACTACATTTCATTACATCATTTTGTTGCCCTCTTGTTATATTGTATTAGGTTGGTGCGTATGAAATGTCAGATTTTCTTTAAATTTGAACCTTTGTCTCCCTGTTTTTGTGATGCTTTTGTTTTTGACATAACCTGGTTTATTATAGTCGTACTGTCCATTGCCAGATTCACATTTTAGCAAAGAAGATTTTCTCAACAGTGTTTCCTTTTGTTATTTGCTTTGAATTTTGCACCGATATGAATTCAACAGATTCGTGTAATTTTCTTACATGAGTATAAACTTGGTAATAATGCTGCAAAAGCTGCACGCAATATAAACCAGGCGTTTGGAGAGAATACTGTAAACGATCGAAAAGTGCAGCGTTGGTTTGAAAAATTTCGGTCTGATGATTTTTCCCTGCAAAATGAACCGCGTGGAAGACCCGAAACGTCTGTGAAAAATGATGCTCTGAAAGCATTGGTGGAAACTAATCCAACTGTTTCTTCAAGGGAACTTGCTGCCAGAATGGAAGTTGACCATACAACAATATTGCGACATCTTTCTGAAATTGGCAAGGTGATAAAAATGGATAAGTGGATACCGCACGAACTAACCGAGCGAAATAAGCTGGATCGCTTGAACGTATGCTCATCATTGCTAACCCGATTTAACGCTCGGCCGCATACATCGTACAAAACAATTGCGAAATTAAATGAATTAAAATATGAAATTTTGCAGCACCCACCTTATTCACCGGATCTTTCGCCAACCGACTTTCATTTATTTAAACATTTAGAACTGTTTTTACGGGCTAAACAGTACGAAAATGAAGACAGTCTGAAAAATGCCATATCAGAGTTCATTGATTCTAAATTTCTTAGAATTTCTTCAAGACAGGCATCTATGCATTAAAATCTCGTTGGAAAAAGTGTATTGAAGTAAATGGAGCATATTTTTATCAAATAAACAACTTTTGGAAAAAGATATGCAGTTTAATATATTCACTTAAGAATCCGACATTTCATTCGCACCAACCTAATAGAATGAATAAAATTCCAATTTTCTAAGGGGGGTGGGTGATGTAACAATGATTTTGGATGCCTTGATTAAATGGAATTGCGTTAGATTATAGAATTTTATTAAATTGTCTTTTTGTGAAGTAAGAGGTGATAAGAAGTTACATATTTATATAAGGTACCCTACTTCAAAGAAGAGACAAAAAACTTATATTTATTTACAAAAAGATACATATTTCATTGGTAAAATAATGACATTTTATATAACTTGAGACTACTATTACTACTACTTAGGGGCTAAAGGAAATTTTTCATTTAGTTAAGCTTCCTTGAATACATTATATCAGGGAAAAACCATTGCTTCATTCAGGATTCCAAATAATTTCTCTTTCTGATTAATAATATGTAATGTAAAATTGTTTTGATAACAATTAGAAACTAAGTGCTCTTATATTAATAGTATCCCTTAATGCATGTATGCATGTGTTATATAAGTGGATTTAAATTTATAATAGTTTTCAAAGATAATTAGTTGTATATTACCTAGATTTTCATGTAACATTTATTTGACTTCGCAATAAATTGATCGATTATTAATCAGTTCAATAATTTATTCTTGGTTAAAAGGTGACAATATTCCAATGGAAATGCGGCTTAGTCCAGAACCATTGGGAAAGGATCGGGTGCCAACACCAGAGAGACGTACTAGATCACCCCTAGAAAGAGCTAATTCTCTTGATCTACCTTCTGACCAAGATTCTCCAGGCATTGTTAGTAACATTAATATATTTTACAATAATATAAGTTCACAATTTGTATCCCTCATGGGATATAGTTTTATGTTTATTAATGATTGAGGTGTATCCTATGTTTTTGCCCATGTGGTATGTATTATAACAATACCTTGACTGCTAAAATTTTACTTGTTTATTTGTTAAGAGTAAAAGTACATTTATAAAAATTTCATAGAGAATAATAGGTTTTTGTTATAACATTACATTTAATATGATCTCTTATTGAGTATTATCTATTCTAGTGAATAATTTAGCCATTAATTTCATATTAACATAATTCCCTTTACAAATTTATATATAATTTAAGTGATAAGTTTCCTAATACGAGCGATGATTTATAATAAGATGAATACATTCTTCATTCTCAAGAAATGGGTGGTCTCTTCACTCCTGGTTACTTCTTGCTTTCATGCTGGCTCCCGTGAGTGTCAGTAACTGAACCACTGATCATTTTGGTGCAGAACCTTACTATTTATTGGAAACACTCGCCCCTTACAACCTTGGCCTTACCAGGTCTATTCGTTCCTTACTCCATGGTTTATATTTGTGGGGACTTTATCCCTGCATTTTCTAAATATTTTTAATTTTAAAATAATATTCAATTTGATTTTTAAAATATAGTTGAGCTCATGGTAGTAATTAATTTTATTGTTAAGGATGTTGAGCTGACAGTTGATTAACTAATAGAAATTAGACAATTTTCAGTCCTTGGAGTGAAGTGGTGTTATGAATTTGGTAATGGTGGGTTTATAAAAGGTTAAAATAGTCCATAGAACGCAATTTTTCTATTTTCATGGAGAACTGCAAGTGCAAGTTTTACGGCAGCAGTTCAGGTAATTCAAAAATATTTTTATTTCATGTTAAGTACTAGTAAAGCAAGCCTAAATCATCCCCCATGTGTCTAACCCAGCCAATATTTAGCTTTTACGTAAGGATTTTTTTCAGAATGGGCATAAATATGTTTATAGTAATCCATTAAAACCTCATTAGCAGGTAGCTCGTATTGCCAAGCCTTTCTTCATTTTTTTATAATAATCCTCTCTGAAAAGAAATAATTTTGTTCGAACCTCATCAATCAAAATTCAAATCAAAAGCTGTTAGTGGGACGCATTTATTATTATATTTTAGAACATACCTGAATAAGGGTTTAACTTCCTTGGACTAGGTACTGGTGAATCAATATTTAATGTGTAATGAAGTATTAATTTATATTCTAAAAATTGAATGAATTCTGCTGGATATAGATGGAATATTCGCCTTTAAATTTGTCTCTTTTTTTTAAAACTGAAAGAAGTTGGGCAAATTTGAAGTGCGGGTGGAATTCCATGAAACAATAGTACTCAGAAGATACCTTTTTCATAAATTCAGGTAGACCTAGCAATATAGGTTTATGAGAGTTCATAATTTCTTGGTTTGGAGCCTCGGCCTGAGTAAATAAATTGTTGACTTAATTTATCTTTTGTGGTAAATTTTATTCAGGAAAAACCAGTAGGAAATTTAAAACAGGTATTTCTGAACCCCTTCTCTCGAGAGTTTCTCAAGCACATCTCTAATGACTGTCTCATCATTAGTTACCCGAGACAAGGAAAAGGACAAAAATTGGGCTATTTTGAACATTTAGAAATATTACTCTTACGTTGCTTACTGGAAAAATTGCCAAAGCCTAAAGAACAACAATGGAACCACTATATTAAGAATTATCTGATCGATAGCCATAGATCAAAGTCACCATCGTATCTGTCACACAAATTTCACTGTACCATCACATAAATGTCACCATACTAATGGCTTAGAGAAAGCTCACAGATGTTCGTGGATCAAATCTTAGTAACCAGACTAATTTTTTTTTACCCAGTTGTAGTCACTAACAAGGGGAAAAAAGGTATTATTGCCTTAAATTTTATTTTATTTACTTAAATACTTAGTTTTTTTCTATTTTGGGTAGTTCAAGCTTTAGTCTCCCTAAAACATACTTTTTATTGACAATACATCTATCTTTTGAAGTATTCAGACATCATCAGGACTTAATAAGTGAAACATTGACTGAAGATGATCTATTGTCAACATAAAAATGTTTTGGAGAGACTGAATTTCGAACTACTTAAAATATAAAAATTCATGTGTAAATGTACCTTTTTAAGTATTAGTACTCTGGAAAATAGTAATTTAATTCTGGAACATTTATAGGATTTTTTGTTTTATAATGTTACTTTAGTTTTAAATTAGTTTTTATATCAGTTTTTATGTATTTTTATTTATTTTCATATTTTATATTGATTTTTAAGGCGACACTACTTATGTATATCGAGTATCATAATTTTAGTCACACAATCCCTTTCTTTCAATATAACTATTTCACTTCATTTTGCTAATGGAAATGTCTATTGCTGAAATGGTGCGCTATTTAAAAATAATATTGTGTGGAGAGGTAAAACATTTTGTTTATTCTTCATATGAATACCATACAGTCTGTACCATAGAAGGTTCAAAATTTATCATTTTTAGTTATTTCTCAATAATATTTTGTTTTTAAAACCAAAACTGTTGGCAACTTCCACCCACCCTTATTTTTTATTCATATTTTGTGTTTAGAACAATGGTAGGATCGTAGGATCTTCATAGCTTATAAATAGTAACAAGAACACTGCTAGAAAAATTAATGTTCCACCATGAAATGTTTTAATTTAAGTACCTTAAACAAGAATGAGTGTTTTGGGTACTCATAATTATAGTCTTGAAATTTCACAAATGTTCCTGGAATGAGTTAATTTTGTGCACCAGTGTATAACTGTTACAACAAATACAGAATGATTGGGAAAATGAAAAGGATCATTGTGTTTGTGGATAATTAGAAAGTTAGCCGACTAACTATTAGCAGACTTATTTAATGCTTGTTGTTGCTAATGGAGGTGCCCGAATTGGTTGAGCCCCTCCTTGTGCTATAAAAGTGTAACTTTTTCATTTAAATAATGTCAAACTAAAAAAAGGAAAATTATCGCAGTGTCAGGTAAAAAAAAAGTGTAATTCATGCAATAAAATTACACATATAACACATTTTCGGAAAATGTCTACTCAGCCTGATTAATCATCGTTGATCACTTGGAACCTTTATTTGCACAAGGTAATGGTTATATAGTGTAACGTTTGTAAATTAGTGGAAACAATATTGGAATATTGGAAACAATGTTAACGTTCTTATCATGTTAACTTCATCTCTTGAAAAAACAAACTTATGAAAATTTAAAAATTATTTATAATTTGATTTTAATTTATTTACTCATTTAAATTTTCAGCTAGGATTTGGACACGCTAAACACTCATACCATTAAACACAAATTGTACTTAACCTAGCTTTACACATATTAAAACATTTACCTTGCAATCTAAAAACTGTGCTGGATTCTGTTTTGTCTATTATTATTTATATTTTTGGGAAGTGTAACATCGTACCCAAAATCTGCCAATAGCCAGGAGGCCCGCCATCTACAGTACAAAACATTCCCCTCTACCATCCGCCTATACTCACACAAAAAAGTAGCCCCTTCTACATCATGATCTTTCCCGCACTTATTCAAACTTTACCAACTGTTATGTTTATATAGTTTAGAAAAATGAAAGACATTTTGTTCATACAATAAGTAAAATTACATAACCTGAAAAAGAACATTACAATAGTATGTTGAAAGTGCTTGTGCTTGAGTAATAAATCTCAGTGGATATCATTATTTTACTTTCTTTTTTTTTTCAGGGCTCCCCAGACAAGATTATTACTTCTACTGCATTCATAGACATCACTTCATCACCAACTAAGGAACCATCTCAGAATAATGAATATGATTCAGAAATCACATGTAATTGGAGTACTGAAAACAACAATAATATTACATTGGATAAATTAGATAATGTAATTAAGCCCATTGAATTTGGTTCAAACATAAATGAATGCTCGCCATCTTCACCTATACCAAATATATATATGACATTCGGGGAAGTTGATAAAGTTAACATTGAATTTTCTCAAACCTTGACTTCTGCTAGCAGTAATAAACAAAATGAAGATAAACAATTAGATGACAGAAGTTACACAATTGAATATTCCCAGTCATATGATAATTTGGAAGAGAAAAGCTTTTGTACTGACAATGCTTTTACTGGTGTTTCTTCATCTCTTGACAACTTAGACGACATGGAAGACAGAAGTATGAGCATTGAAATTATTCAGTCTACTGGAAAACTGGATGATACACTTGCTATATGCACATTTCCTACCAAATCTAAATTTAGGGAAACTCACTCTTTAGAACTTTTGGAGGAAGCAGGTGACATGCGAGCGCAGAAAAATAAGAGACATTCGAGAAATAAATCAATAACACTTCAGGGACAACCTCAATTTTGGAGAAGTGCTGACGTAATTGTAAAATCATCAAGTTTTGAAAAGTGCACAAATATTGACGCACAGCTTGAATGTTATGATGAAGCCTTGCGACAACTAGCCAAAGTTAATATACCTAAAACCCAATCTCTGCAGCAAACTGTAGAAATATTTAACAAATCTTCAAAACATTTTATCTCTGACATTACACCAATCAGTAATGAAATCAGCAGTCACATTGAAGATGACAGATTTCCACAATTACATGATATCGAACCAATATCTTTAGATTTTCCTCCAGAAATATTAGAAAATGAGCCAGATTCACTTGATGTGGAAAAGGAAACATCATTTCCTCCCCCGCCAACTTATTTTATGGAAATTGAAGAAAATGAAATAGTTCATATTAATACCGTTGAGGCCTGCCTTCAAACAGTTGATATTAATCTACCCTTGCCTATATCCATGTTGACACCAATAAAGGAAAACCATTTTGAATCAGATTCTCTTTCTAATATTGAAGCACACGATGGTGATGAAAGTGAGTTATCAATAGATGAAAATGACAATACACCAAGAAAATGCTCAATAACACCAAGTCATTTCAATGTCGAAGTTATTGTAAACAACAAAAGTGGAGAGGCATCGCCAGGATCAAGCAGCACACCTGTTAATGAATCTCAAATAGTGAATTATATTAAATCTGCTCATGATTCAACTAATTATTATGATGATACAGATGATGTTTTCTTGCAAGATGGGCATATTCCTGATCAGTACCAGAAATATTTTGTAGATGTTAGAGCTCTACAAATTCATCCAGACAAAATCGATTTTACAAAAGTACTCTTTCCAGCAGACACTCCAAGTCCCATTGAAAAATCACCTGATGAAGTAAACAATTCGCCTGTTGATAAAGAAATCCCTACAAACAAATTTCCTTCCTTGAATTTTGATATAGGAGGCATTTGCAATATTAAAACAAATTCGGCATTTGTAAGAATTGAGAAAGGAGAGAATAGTGAATCAGATGCAGTGGGAAGACCACTACGTCGAAAGAGGAAGCTACTGCTTGCTATGAGAGATGCTGAAGGAAGTGTAGCTAATGAAAGTGGAATACAAATGACAAGTGAAGCGGACGATGCGGAGGAAGAAGACTCTGATGAAGATCCTCCTTTCTGGCAAAGCACTGATAAAGGAGGGTTCTTCATGCGGCAGAACACTGTTATTCCAATCAACCCTTCTCTGGTAAAAGGCTCATTGTGAGTATTTTTATTGGTTATATTTTTATGTTGTAAAGGTCTAATATTATTTCATTATTACTTTACTGGCTTTTGATACTTGATTACATAAAACTTACAGGTTATATCTGTGTTCGGAAATTAATAACTTAAATATTACTGAACCAATTTTATTTAAACCATCACCAAAATGTTTTTTTTTTAATCCCAGGAGTGGTAGCCTACTTTATTTTCATAAATAGATGACAACTATCAATCATATACAATCACAATTCATATGCATGTGGTAAATTCTGAAGGTATATATTCACAGAAGGTTTGTTATTTCGATTTCAAAAGTAAACCATGTTAAGTAAATTATTCAGGGATTTGTAGCCAGAAATTTTATATCATGAAGCCATTATGGTGAACTATATACATTAATTGCTAAAATTTACTTGTTTATTTATAAAAAGTTTATAGTGAGTTATAGTTCATTTTACACGTTTCATTTAAGATAATCACATGATATTGATTCTAGCGCATATTTCTGACTATTTAAATATCTCATAGTAGTTGGACAGATAAGCCCAAAAACACTTAAATTTAAAAAAAAATCACTTCCTGTTTATTTCATTTGTATCAGAATCAAAAACTAATCTATATAATTGACTTTGCTTTGAAACTGATATGAAATGAATAATGTTTGTCTGATATTAGATTGATCAAAAATTTAGTATTCTAAAACATTCAGAGCAACATTAGTTGCTGGTTATAAATAAATACTCCAATCTTGGCTGCCCACATATTTTAATTGAGTGCATAAACATAAACATCATCATTAAATAACATATAAAGATATTTAAGATGATAAACTTATTTACAACTCTCTGCCATTATTGAACTGTATCAAAAACTAAACATAAAATATCAAAAGCATTCAATATGTATACAAACTAATTTTAATAATAATTATTTATAAATCACAGCTCCCACATACCTTTTTGTAGGCAAAAACTTACTTGACTTAATACTAACTAGGCAGTATTCGTGTCAACATTGGTGGGAATGTGGCATAGAAATTAAGAGGGGGAAATGGTAGTAAAGGGAAGGAGAATAGGATAACAACTGAGGAGCAATAGCTCCAAAGACCCAGCGTTTTGTTTGGGGTGTTGGGGCTCTTGGTCGTCCCCATTCCTCATCAGTACCTTTCTTAATTTAATGAACAGCATTTGTGCCAGTAAGTCACTGCTATGCCTAATTGCTACTGTCTCAATTGTAACTTCATTTTAAGATAAAAGTTTGATTTTTTTATTACCTTGTCACTAATGTTTACAATCATGATTTTTGAAATGTACTTACTTCAATTTATGAAATGTGCAATCCAACTTTTCACATTTCATAAGCATAATTTAAGGCTTATTAAATTTGTATTTTTATTCAGTAGAATTAAATTCTCTTCTCTCAAAAGGAGATTGTAACTTTAAATAGAATCTATCATAGTGTGAGTCTGGATGTAATCAAAAGTTTTATCATTAATAGAAAGCTATTTAAAAAAATTATAAAAATGTTTTCGACTTCATCTATGCTATTTGAGAACTTCACATCTTTTAGAAATGACCAAAACAAATGGATTTTTTGAAATGTTGAAGATTTATTGAAAGAGATGTTAACTTGAAACCAATTTAATATTCCTGTAATGTATTTCAAAGATGAGAGCCAACATATTTATCAGTACGTATTTTAGGATGAACTTAAATATTTTTCTTCATTTTAATCTTTTAAAATCACCCAGTAATTTTAAAATATTTACTTTTTTAGTTAAATTACTCCACTCCAGCAATCATTTCTTTTGGAACACTCCACAGTTTGTTATTGTAATAGGCTTCCTAGGTTTACCTGATTTGGTCCCGAATTCTTCAACCTATCCAAAAATAAAAAAAAAAGAAGAAGATAAATGATTGTTTAAAACATGAGTTATGGATTGTTTTTTTTTAATGAAACTCAAAAATTTTGTTTGTCCACAGTAATTAATACGAATCTATAAACACTTTTGACACAATTAAAACCCATCCAACGAAGGGGTATTTACAAATATAATATCAAAATTAAACTTTAAATATATATACATGCATGAAAACACCAACATTCAATTTAATAAAAATCAGAATATATACTTTCATGTTAAAACTTCAGTAAGATCCCATGTAATTACAGGAAAAGTAAAATTATGGTTAATAAATAATAAGGTAATAATAACTTGACTTCTTGGAAATAATAGCTTATTTATTTTAACTCTAAAAGCATAAAGCGCTGATGTTATTGAGGCTCCGGTGCGTGGGTAGTTTGGTGAAGTTCCTCAATTCATGAGAAACCTACCATCAAGTTTAACTTATGTGTTTACTCTTGAGTTCACAATCTCATATTTTTTATTTAAATTATCAATGTTAATTTATTCTCTACTGTCTAAAGTTGTTGCAAATAAGCTATAGGTTTAAGCCATTCTGTAGGAGAGAACTTTGTGGGGGGAGGCATGTTGGTGGGCCTTGGAAGTCTTCGAGATTCTCTTAACAACTGATTCTAAATTTCTTGTTGGTTATCCTGGGATAGGTGCAGCATTATTCTCAAGCACTTTAACATATAAACTCCTGAATAGCGCTTAGTGTTATTAGCAGAGTGAATGGGATGAAAAAAAGTTCAACAATTCATCAACACAAAGGTGTATGGGCATGCCTTTGTCCCCAACACTTTCTGTTAATAAGGGGAAATTTTCAACAAGAAGATACTACTACTAATCCTAATAAATGTCAACGCATTTATATTATATAGACTAATATTAGGTAAATTCTTTAAACTCTATATTGAGTAATAATATATAAAACATTAAAAAGAAAATATATGGTTACCATTTCTAATGTCCTCAAGTTCTTTATCACCCTTCCAATGACAACATATTGATTTTTCAAAAATGTTAACTCACCAAAGGTTATAAAAAATTGACAGAAGTTTATTCCAGGATAAAGAGTGAATGAAGCTATCACACCTGTTATAAATGTGGGGTAGGATTAAATAACACTTTTAAATCTTAAAACTTTAATAATTCTTTATTTTAGAAAATTCTACTTTATTTTAATTAAAAAAGGATTGGGGTCTAAAAATGTAGGCTTCACTTTGAACCAGATGTCATTGACTTAAAGTTTCAATGTTTGTACTACCCTAGCGGCTGGTAAAAAAATTTAAATTATTGTAGGAAATTGAGAATAATATCCTATTTAGTCTTACAGCTTCAGTCACTTAAATGCCTTAGTAAACTTCATGATTTTTGGTTTTATGATTATTTCAGTTTTAAAAAAGAAATTCACCGCCCTTGCAATAAGTGTTTCATAACCAAAAAGCCAAATTCGCTTTTATGAAACAATGAAATAATGGGGTCAAACAAAACAATGAAACGTGAAAATAGGTGCACCACCCCTCTCCAAACAAACAAATCTTTATAGAGTGGATTAAAACATATACTTCAATAATGAGTTTTTTAGTAGACATCTACTGAGATGTCTCATTTTATGTACTGACTTAAAAGAAATCTTATTACATTCTACTCAGCAACTTATGGCTTAATTTTTAACCTCGTATGGGCCATTGTCCAGCCACCCCTTAACAGTTTGTTCAGGTCCACTTCCTCTCTTGGAAGTGGACCTCTAATACACATTTGTGCTTCCTATCTAAATGAAGAACCCTAGGTTGTCATCATCATCCTCAGTGATGCAGTATTGCCTAAGATGTCTTTGATGTACCTTTGCCAGATTTTAAATTGACAAGACCCACAATACTCTTTTCACAAAATTATTTAAATTGGTATTAACTATTACTGCATTTTCAAACAGAAAACTATTTACTTGTCATGTGCCTTTACACATTGTAGTCCCACAGAATATATAGAACCTTTGGTCCTAATTATGTCACCACCCTCAACTCATTAATTTTAGCAGCATTAGTTTTTATCATTAAAATTTAATTAAAAAAAACTGTTATTTCAGGGTTAATGAATATAGGGGTATAATTTTAATTCCCTTATGACTAAATTTTGATTTATTCTAATATTAGTGATCATTGGATATAATATGCATTAAAAGTTATGTTAAGAACATATTTTAAATACCCAAATAACTATATTTTTATTTTTCCTATAAAGAGCACAAAAGCTAATCTTTTAATTGTATAAACTTATTACACTACTAAAGTTTCTTTGGTTATGATTACTTGTCTAGAGTACCATTATTGCTTGAATAACAGTTTATTACAATATCATTCTTGTATTTTCCTGTAGGTATCCAAATGTTAATAAAATAACTTTGATTGCAAAACAATTGAGGAAATTTTAATTTTATTATAACTAATTTAATTTTATGTTGTTATTTATGGCAGTTATTTCCTTTTTTTTTGTGTTCATAATTTTATCCAATTTTAAATATGAAGTATTTGATCATCTTTAAATGTTGCTTTCTTTTCCGTTTATTAATCTAATATTTGGTTTAGTTAATTAGTTATTAGTTAGTTGGTTTGTGACCATTGCCTTTATCAATTAAATAATGATATTTAATCAAATCATATGGAGATGGCTATATTTTCATGTCTTCCCAATATCAAATGATATCTCCATGTTAAATTTCCTGTTTCTAGCTTCAACAGGAAATTCACAAAGACCATAACAAACAAACAGTCAGGTGAAATCATTAGGCTTTCTGGTTTCAAAAACCCAACAACGCCCTAAAAAGTGTAAAGGTAAATAACTAAAACATCATCATAAAAAAGGATATTACAATTAGCTGAAACCAATAGATACACAGTTTCTGTGTATTGTTGGCTCTCAAAACTTTATTTTTTGAAAAATCATGGGGTCTTTTGTATTTTTAATCGTTAAAAAAATAAGAATTTTATGAAGCATCCGAGTTGGAAGTTCCAGTCAGAGAGACAAAAGATAATCCTCCTGCACACAAATGATATGGAATCAAATATTGAATAGTGTTGGTATTAACAAACAAAACAACAATGTTGTTCATGTACAAATGTCCTTGTTTTAAAACCAAATAATGAGTGGAAATAACATATACAAGACATTTTAATCCTGTAACCTTTATTACTTTGTACAAACATATGAAGTATACAAGACCATACTATCTATTATAATTACTTTATATATTGAAATGAATTCACTAGCCGGGATATTATTAATATATTTTATCTGATAATGAAAACCAAAAATTAAGTACTTACTTTAACCACATAGAGACACCAAATAACCTCTTCGTTACAAATAAGTAAGAATATAAGGTTTTAATATGTAATAATAAAATATTTCTTAATTATTGATTTATTTTTGAATTCACTATTCTTTTAATATCTAATTAAATACTCACAGGTTGGGTTTAGACCAACTAACCTTTATACTTTGATCTATTTTACCTTTACCTATCTTACTATCTTAAACATTTATAATTTTATTAATACTGCACTTTGAAATATGAATTATTAATCTAAATGTCTCTAACGGTGGTGAATTGTAGAATGAGTTAATTTGTCTTCAGTAATAGTGATTAGTCCCCTGCCTGCCATATGTGGCAACACTATGCCAAGTACCCCCTTCATCCCAAGCATCTAATTTCATGAAGGTGGCTATAATATGGAATTGTATAGAATTTAACAACAAATAATAATTGTATTGTTTTACAATAACAGCTGTTCCATTTTTTTATGGTTGGTAAATATTTTTATATATTGTATTTAAACAATTACTGTGGGTTTTGCAAAGTATTTTAAAGGATTTTTTTTTATGCAACAAATACTTAGCTAGAAGAGCCTACGAATAGATATATTTTTTGTAGGGTAAGTTTTTCCTAAGAATGGGCTGTCTATAAAATTCTATATTTTTAGTTTGTAGATGTTCTCTATTTTTGTCGTGCCATCTATAGTTTTTTTTTCAAGGTATAACTTGTCTAAGTCTTAAAATGTCAAATAAATGATGGAGGTCCTAATGCATTTAGATGTTACACTTCATCAGCACTTTTAGGGCTTGATCTATCTAACTTTGGAAACATTACCAAATAAAAATTTTAAGTTTTATTAACAAGCATCTTGAGGAAAGAATGCTGACCTTAAACACAAACATATTGCGTGTAGTAAGTGATCCATTGCATAATCAAGGGTTTTGTTATAGTTCAGATGATTTAATTAACTCTTTTAGTATTTTTTTTTTAATAATAGTTCACTAAAAAATACATATTATTAATCAGGTTGCAGAGATTTTTAATTCAATAAAGTTCTTTCTAGGTGAGAAAAATATTTATTTTGGAATTACTACTAATATATTAATAATTAATTGAGCCTTCATTATTTTTCATAAGGTGATTTTTCATGAAAAATGAAAAAAATAAAACTGATAACAGTCTTAATGACTTTACTTAATTATAGTCCACTAAGCACCAACATATTATTAAGCAGGATAAATATAATAGAACTAACTAAATATGTTCGAAGAATATTTATTTTTTTACTACTAATTTATTTATTAGTGCCCCTTCATTATTTTTCATGGAGCTGCTTTTATTTTAAGCATTATCGGAGGACCCATTGGGACTCCCTTGCAAAACATAATGCAAAAAAACATTGGTTGAATTATTGTAATTGTGGCTTAGAAAACTGTAAAAAAAATCACATTTCTAATGAGGACATCGAGACCTTTAATTTGATTACCTACTCAAAACTATAGATTTTTTTTATAACTATATATTTGTTGATTAAGTGCACTTACTTTATGTTATATGGATATTGCTTATTTCTTCATGTTTTTCCAATATTATATAGGATCTTCTTATAAACTATCCATTTATAAAGTATCCATATTTCTACTATAGCTTGAACAGGGGAGTCGGACAGACATATGGATGAAAATATAATTGTTTCAAATTTTGAAAAAATCAAATGAACCTCTTAATTATTATTTGGTATCTTCGATGAAATCAACAAAAAAAATAAAAATAAAGCATGGCGATTCAGTTTTACAGATTTCCCAATACTTTTGAAACAGACTCTGTATGCATTTCAGATTGGATTAATTATGATTATAATAGTGTTATTACGAATTCCTAACAATTACTTGAACAAATTACCTGGTCCATTAAATTGAAGAACATAATTTTCACTTGCAAAAGGTTCTCCATAGGCAGAGCGAGTGCTTGCTCCTTGAGCATTATCAACATCTCCCCCCAATATACCAAATCCTGGCATGATTATATAAAACTCTGTGTTTTTATATCCTTTCCCTTTTTCTCCTCGAACAAATCTCAGAAAATTTTCTCCTGCGATCGGAACAAAGTCATTATATATTTCTATGTACATCCTCCCAAGTTTCCTTTCATTTACTATTTCCAAATCAAAAAAGCATCTGAAAAATATATAGTACATTTTTGTTGTATGGGGCTTTATATGCTTATTAATTATCACTATAATGGAATATTAAATCATTTTTTTTTGGTAAATTTTCTTATTTTATTATATAATATAGTAGCAATATTTTAATAGTAATAATTTGAAAACAATAAATTATAATAGACAGTACTGTAGCGTGAAGTGCATTGAGCTATGTCAGTCAGTCTCTTCTTTCTTTGGCGAAATTCCTCATTCTCATCATTTTTTTTTCCTTCCTAGTTCCTGACTTTTGTCAAGATATGAATTTATGGAAGCCCTCTTTGGTTCACAGCCTATTTTTTCTCTAATATATTTTTAAAGAAAATTTCATGGGTTTCGTGAGTTTTATTCTCTCTCCCCCCCCCCCCATACTTCACAAAGTGTTGTGATCTTATTTTGTTTTCATTCACGATAAGACTTGTTCTGTTTTATCCTCATTGTAATTGAAGGTATGATTATTCCATTGTTTTATTTCTGCCTGTGCATTATTATGATTTTGGGATTTCAGAGCAACCTCACTTTAATCCTGTGATATACCTCTTTAGTTTACTCTTTCTTTTTTCTAGTAATCTGTGTGTGTGTCAATCACTAACAGGATATGCTATCAAATAGTTTCTATTTTAGCATTCTGGATGAACTTCTCAGTTTTTAAGGTGAAAAATTTGACTTTGTTAACATTTTAAATTAATATTACAATCTCATATAGTTCTGATTCATGTTTTTGTTCCATTCCACATTCCAAAGTTTTATTTTAGTTAAGAATAGTGCTTTATGAAAGTTTTAATTATTGCTGTTATACCGTATTAAAAATGTGAACAAGTTTGGCGCTACGAGTAACTTAAGATAGGAATAGAAATACCGTCTAAAACTTGTTGTACCTAATTCTATTTTGTGGATTACATTTTTCCATTTCTGGATGACTTTTATTTGGGTAAATAGTCCACTTTTCTAGAGGATCTAATAATGCATTCTTGTAAATTTCTGGATGCCTTGAAATAAACATCAACTTTTTTCTTCTCTCATTAAAGCTGTTCATTTGTGATTTTTTTGAGTATTTTGAAGTCTGAAAGTATGAATTTTTGTAGTTATTTAATATAATTTCTTATAATTTATAACTTATAATCGAATAGTTTGATATTTTTATTCAAATACTTGTTTTTACATAATTTAAGTTAAATATTTATAAGAAGAGAAAATGTTTTTATCAAAACTTTACAAAATAAAATAAATACTTTTCTCTAGTTTCATCAGAATATAGAGAAGAAGAAACATGTTCACTGGTATTGAGGATTAGGAGGTTGGTGAACCCAAGAATCTTTTGGATCTTGGACATTTGAAATCTTAATTTAGTTGAAGCGCATGCTCTTATCCCCATATATAGTATTATTTCACATTATGAACAATGTTAAACAATTGTACTATGACTTGACCAAGGGCCAAAACAAGTAGGAACAAAAATGGAATATTTTACTGGATTTCAAAAGAAGACACTTATCAGCTGCAAGCACCGAAGAAGGGAAATTTCCTTGAGTGAAAATACCAGGAACTTGGCCTTTATAGTAATCTTGATATTCTAGGTTTGAATTGAAAAATTGTTAACATGTCTCCAGAATGGAAAGAAAAGAAAATGCTAACAGAACATTACTTAAAAAAACAGCAGTGAGTACTAAAATTATGTGCACACTAATATATAACAAGCGACTCTCTTACTTCCTTTCCGTTATGAGGAATTGGATATCACACTCCTTTAAGGAAAATTGAACCCTTTATAAGCAGAAAAGCTAACATTAAGAATGAAAGGCACTCCAATTTCTTTATATGTATATTCTAAAGATCCTATAATTTATTTAATTTAATTCTTACCACTGACTTTAGCAGCTCGTATAGATCTCTATTCACTTTATCTGTTTTCAAGGTTTTCATTAGTCTTGTTTTGGAGCTGCTTTCTGTAGCAAATGATTGTTGATGACAATCAGTTCCACCCTGTAAAATTTAAAAGATAATTAATTGATTGATTTGATTAATTGATTGATTATATGCATGCATGAGATATGATCAATGATTTGTTTCAATAACATTTTCAGTAATTAAAAATCTCTCAATTTAAAATTGACACAAATTTGTGATTTTTCTATTGGATATATTTTACTACCATATATAAATACTTGTTTACAATTTTGCTTCTTCTTCTTCTTTTATCCTCATCAATTATTTTCAAACCAAATCAATTCTTTTTCTTTTCGTGCAATGTCTCTTCTTGGTTCTGCTAAGTCCAATACCACTAACCAAAAGAAATTTTAAAGTTTTTCTGACACACAATTATCAACTAACATGTATCACGAGCTGATCCCAAAACAAGAGTGACTAACTTACTGTCTTCTCTCTGAACAACAACAACAGCAACTAAATAGCCATTTTGTTTTTCATTCTTCCTCTTTTGTTTTCATTGCCTTCTTGATTCAAGGTTGGATTAAATCTTTATATTTCAATTTCTTATACACAAATTTTACTATATCTAATATTACAACAATATATATATAGCTAACTTTGTACTTATGTCAAAAATTATTAGAGTAAATGCCTTAGAGAATGGTAAAGCATTTTCTGATCAAAACTCCTATGTAACTGGGCATTATAGACTATTCCGAATCCTCTGTAGAATATCTCAAGAGAACTTAAAATAATTACTACGTCAAAAGCCAACTTAACTAGGAATAAATTAAAGAGTTCAATAAATGTTTCGAAATGAAGAGTGACAATTCACTTTGGAACCGTGACAAACATTAACTTACAATTATTCTAAGGGATATTTGATTTTATATTTCTTTTTTTCTGTTATACTTTACTTTACTGGTCATTCAACACCAGACAAAGTCAGGTAGTATTCAATAGTAATGAATATTTCTAAAACAAAGACCAATTACTTTAGTTCTGTAGATCTGGTTGATTTCGGTGACCAGCTGCCTGTTGAAATATTCTAAATCCCGTAGCGTGATCTGAGAATCAGCTAACACTCCTTTTGAAATGTATTGCTCAATCTGAAGAGGTGGTGGCTCTGAATGTATCTTCTTTTCAGCATGCATCACCTTGTAATATATTAAAAATATTTAAGCAATATTTCTTTTACATCCACAATGAAATATTTGAATCACATTTTCAATAAATCATATCAATACACCCTCATCAACCAAACCTTAATGGAAACTAGCTGCTCACTCACACCATCGTCATGTTCTTACACCTGATATGTCTGGCTGTATTTAATAAATTGTGAAAACAAAACTTAAATGACTAAAAGTAGGTAATTTTCCTGTCAATTAAAAAATGATCTACTTATTTTATTCTGAGGGGTAAAATAAACATTTATTGAGCTAAAAGAGAGTTGAGCAGCCCAGAGCGGTTTTTTTTTATGAATACTTTTTGATAAAGATAAATAAATATAACCAAGATCTGTCTTGTGATACCTAGGGCAAAAGTCATTCTTATGTCCGCAATGTCTTGAGTTTTTTCAGCTAAATAATTCACAATAACTTTCTATTTGACCGTAACTTGAGTATATGACAGTAGGTTGTGATTTGGGGAAGAAGTTATTTTGTATTATAGGAAATTCCTCTGTTGACTCGGGTGGGTGTAACAGATAATGATTCCACAATGCTTTCAGAGAATTATTTCTAATTTGTAATAAATGTGGAGAATGTGTGTCTAATATGATTGTTATATAATATATATATTCTTATATTTATGTATATATGCTAATTATAGTATATTTATCTTTACACTAATACCTCCTATATTAAAGATGTCAGCTATTAACGTATTTAAATATTTTTAATAAATTAGGGAAAAGAAAATGATACATTGTGTTTTAACCTAAGAAAAAGCTTAGGTTAAATCTTTATCATCCCCAAAACGATTCTTCGTTAGAGATTATTTTTTTTTTTTGATAGGAGTTACACTTGAAAACATTTTGTAAAGAGAAATAGTTGCCTGACAGTAAGCTTTGGCAAAGTTCGTTCGGGATTCCTAGAATCAAACAAAGAGTTGCCTATGGGACTCGGGAGGACAGAGATTCCATTGATTAAAAAGGTGCAAAAGGAAGCTTATAGCTTAATAAATAGCTGCCAAGAACCAGTTGGCACAGCATTCATAAGAACTAGTAGGTACATTAATAACTAGGTACCATAACTATAAGATTGACAATTATGTAAGTTAAACTGCTTTAATGGATTGAAATTAATTATTATTGTAAAATTAGTAAATCAATTCATTTTATCAAAGACTTTTCCAAATCATATAGAAAGTAGTGAATGTTAAAAACCCTCAATAATAGATAAATTCATAAATTAAAATGTGTCTTGTTTGTTGTTAACATTTAATGAAAATATAACCTTTTACATGTACGATTTATGGGAATGTTTCCTTTTATTATTCAATGAATATGTAACATACTACTGTCAAAAAATTACTTAGGTTATGATTGTATTTGTAATTTATTTGTGGTGGACAACATTCTTTTATTCTTTCAAACTCTTTAACAAAGAAGTTTACTTAAGTATTTCTCTGAATGGCATGCATTTTCAGTTTCTATAACAAAACAAAGGCTTTAGGTTGCTTAGTGTTTATTGCCCCTGACTGCTAGCTACAGAGACAGGATTTGTTTCACGAACTTCCCTCCAAAGGATATTTTCTGTAAAAGATTAGTCTGGTCAGGGTCATTTAAAGTCTGGTCAGGGTTTACTCTGCCTCATGAGGGAAGATAGGCAGCTACTTGAATTAAAAAAATACACAGTTGACTGAATTCATGTGGGGTCATGAAGTCCATGTTACTCACAAAAGAAACACTTGTCCCCACTTCTGCTTTAGAAAATTGCATGTATTATGAAAATTAAAACCGTCTAGTCAAATGAACTAGTAACAGTACTTTTTCTAACATAACTTAAAAGCTTAATTATTATCTCAATTATTTTATATTTATCCAAATCAAATATTTGTCAAACATATAATTTTTTTAATAATATGTTTGTGTACTTAAGTAATACATAGTTACATTTTTTCTATGTTCTTTATACAATGCTTGCGCCACAGTATTTCTTGCCTCCATACTTGTTTGTTTTAGCTACAAATTTATATACACTCAAAATGATTGAAATTTTAGATCTTACTCCTTTAAAATTTAGTATATATAGATATTAAAAAGAATTTTTATTTTTAAGTAGATAATAGATAAAATTACAATTAAAACACATGATGATACCAATTAATCATATTATTTTCAATACTCTCAAATGTATTTTTTTTTAGAATTGATGGATCAACTCCAGGATCTTCAAAAACTGTACAAGGAGGTAACTAATTGTTTACTTTACTATGTAATTATAAAATAAAGTAGAGAATTATTTAGTCTTGTTTCCCAAATTTATTATAATTTTGTACAGTATAAATGATTATTTAACATATAACTTTTTTTGTTTGGGTTTTACTCATGCTTGTGCTCAAAATATGGCATGAAGGGGCTGTCATTTCAGGAGCAATCCACTTGCGAAATTTTCAGTTATATATTTCATGCCGTCAGTCATGGATTGCAGTGTTGCTTTATTGGTGTTTTATGTGTGTCCAGACATTTCTTTCATGAGTTCCGGGAAGGGCAAAAAAACTGCACCATTAATCAAAATGATCCCAACTTTTTTGGAAGGCACTGATGTCATAAGTAGGCACAGCATTAAGAGGATGCTTGGACTGCCTGCAAATACAATGTCGGCCATACTTTAAGATGCAAATGGGAAGCCCCAGTACACTATTAGGAATTTTTCAAAATCACTAAACCTGGTGAAGTTAAGAGATCCACTATTCATAAGGATCTTTGATTATCAAGCTGATGCTGAGCAATCCAGGAATTGACTGGATTTGAAAGTTGTTGCCACAGGGGAAATGATTTCTCCTAAAAGAATTCACCAAACTCTACTTGTGAAATTATTTGAGTCATGGGCATCATGCAATTGGCAGGGAATAAGAGTGAAGCATTTCCAGAGCGGTGGAAAATTCTACAAGTTTATGGTTGACAAACTATTTATTTTTGGCTCAGAATGGACAAACACATATCTGTTAAAAATCAATAGTAATTAGGCCTCCCTATACGATGTTCCAGAAGTCACCTTACAGCTAACAGATATATAGATTACCCCATAACAGCTGCCACAGTTGTGGCCGAGAGACCAAAATGTAGGCCCACATGGTTGAACACTGTATAACACGCTGTTGGTCATAAGGTTAACATACCATTCTGGTTCTTCTTCAAGAAAAGGATTTTTACTTGCTTCAAAGTGGTTCATGTAATCGACAATGGGAGGGATTACCGAGATACTAGGACATCATCACTTTTAAGAAAGGAAGTAAGAAGGCCTTAGTTGTAGATCTAACTATAAGTTACAAAATTACTGATTCTGAATAACCGGATAGTGAAGAAGCTGAGAAGAAAAGGATATATGAAAGATGTCGTTATTACCCCAAAAAATTCACTGAAGAATATGGCGACCCAGACTTTGAGGTCTCCGAGTGCTTTGGTTCGGGGTGAGGGGAACTGCCCCATCCAGGACATCCAATTTCTTCAAAGATATCAGACATGAAGAATCTGTTGCCAATAGCTGAAGAGATAATTATTGGCACTTGCAATTATCAGCCATCACATTTTTGAATTTATTTATGTACTAATTCATTTTTATTTATATAAAATAGTTTAAATTTATTAATACACTGATGTTTGCATTTATATAGGCAATAATTGTAGTAAACATATATTTATATATTGACTATTCTCTGAGGAATAGAAAAGTATAATTTGTACTCACTATAGTTCAGCAACCCCACCAAGTTATAAGTTTTTCACCTAACTTATAAGTCTCATATTTCAGAGGTTTAATCCAGGCCAAATACTAACAATACTTTTTTTTTTAATCTATGCTTCTGGCTCAAATATCTTATTGTGTTCTAAGCCTGTACACCGTGTGTATATAAAATCGCCTGTCCCATTCAAAATTTCAATTCAACCTACATTGTTTAATCAAAACAGAACATCTGTAAACATACCTACTAATGCAAATTAGATATAAAAAACTAATTGAATCAACTGCTCAGCTCTCAAATTTGTTTGCTGTACCATAACAACTGAAATTGTTTGAAGTATCATTAGTGTTCAGATTCCCTTGGCTATCTTTCAGGAGGTGTGGAAATATCCATCCCTATTTATTAATTTGTTTCGATCGTATGTCGATTCCCAACAAACATTAATTCACCTCAAATCCCTCAGCTAACTATGAACTCACACAATATTTGTTATTAATTTACAATGAATAATTTACATATTTATGAATGACTTTGTCTGTGATCGAATTACCAATGAGTGTGTTAGTGATTCAATTATAATCAGACTGTTTCATATGAGTAATTATTTTACTTATGAGATTATAAAGTATCTCTATTATTAACTAGATAATTTCTACAATTCGTGGAGTATGTTTATAACCATAGTGATAATTTTATTTGTTTTTCTATAAAATTTATTGTTAACAAAATATTTCTTTTCTTTTTTTTTTTTAATAATCATCATTTTCTGATTTTTTAAACTCTATTGGTATAACTGTTTTTATGCATTTACTTAACTCATCTTTTATATTTTTACTATCTATTCTTGAATTATATAAATTAGACATTGTCACCAAATAGATTATATCTATTAAATCTAAGGAAATATTTTTCTAGTTATACCAAGCCCACCTGGAAGTAGTGAGGCTGAAACTGCAAGTGCCTCTGACACTCCAAAGCGTTCACCTAAGGTGCTGTCTCTTAGGAATATAGTTAATATTCCTTTAGTGTTGTGGCCTCCTTGCTTTCTCTTTCCTTTCTATTATATTTGTATATAGTTCTCCTTTAGCCTATTCGGTTTGTTTAGTTACTTTCATTACTGTTGCATGTTAGCTATTTATTTATTTTTTATTTTACCATATGTATGATTAGCAAAAGGAAGAGTGTTAAAATACACAATGTTTTTACTTATTTTAAAATAAAATATAAATGTGTGTTAGTAGTCAATGAAAAAGTATCATAAATAAATGTTCCAAAATATTTATAGCTGTAAGCGTAATTTCTGCTTTACTATCTTTCTAGAATAATTAACATATTAAATATATATTGTATATTTATATTATCACTTTTCATTGTAATAGGTACAAAAAGGGATGTTACACAGTTCCTTGAGAGAAGCTACAGCTGAAAAAGGATGGCTAGAAGAAAAAGCAGCATCCCTTCTAGGAACAGCTGAAAGGCTTCAGTATGAACTTGAAGATTCCAAGCAAGCAGAAGCTGCTCGAGAAGACACTATAGTTGCATTGCAGACACAGGTATGTGATCATATTTCACAATAAAAAACTATTTTTTTTCATTTCCACTGCTCATTCTTTTTAGCATTTTGCCATTTCCCTAGTCAATTGACAGAGTGTGGGTGTATTACTCATTTACAATTCTAGGCACCCATTTGATGGTGTGAACATACTGCCCTAATGAGTTGCCTTATGTAAGTTGGCAGGTATCATCTTACCCAGGGTAGTGCTAAAGTACTGCCAAGTAAGTACAAAGAGAGCATTCACCCACCTAAATACTATGGGGGTAAAACTGTTGGACCACAAGCTGGCATGGATCCAGGGGGTGGATTTATATAATTTAAATACTAGTTACCAAATGGAAACAGTGATTTATAATAAAACAGTGCATTGTTGTTGGGGGACAGGTTAGTTTCTTCAACTGGCTTCATGTTTCCATGCAGGCTCCAATTCTCTTGTCTTAGCACATGGCTCTGGCAAATAAATAAACTGAGTAACTTATGGCTGCTTGACCTGGCCTAAACTGATGGAATGACTGACTTAACTGAACTCCTTTGTCTTGCAACCTGTGGTTGTGTGGTTTTCCCCACAAGTAACCCCTTGGCTAACTGGTTTTATACCTAAGGTTTTAACAATACCTATTCCAGCTTTTATATCTAACCAGATATTCATTTTAAAATAAATCTCAATTTGGCCATAAAAATATCGTCACAGTACGGTAAAATCCAGTTTGACATTGGTGGCTTTTGTACACACCTCCTTATTGATTTTTTCTACCTTCATAAGATTGTTTCCAATTCCATTTCATCACCAGTTTGTAACTTTCACTTATATTTCTAGCCAATGTTTCCTTGGCCTGCAATGTTTCCTTTTTTCCTGTATAATGAGCTTATGTATCTTGTTGGGCTACTGTTCTTTAGTCATTCAAATGTCTGTGTTAACAATTTGGCATGGTTTTATGGACACCCAACTCAATACTGATTATAGTTTTAAGGATTCCCCGTCTCCTCAATAAAGCACTATTCCTCCTCCAAATCCATATTGAGGACAAGCATTTTCTGTTCTAGTCTCATTGATTTGGCTCAGTATGTACCTTAATAGAGAAAGGAATCGGGAGCAATGAATTATTAAAACAATCTTTGAAAAGGTGCTACAACCCTATATGAACAATATGTTATACAGAGTACTGCTATTTTTGGCTGGCACATTAAAAGTTAATAAGGATGGTAGAAAAAACAAGGACTCCACTTCCCAATAGGATTGTCCCCATGGGTAGTTGGAGCATACCTCCAGTAGCACAAACCCTATATGAAAAAATAATATAAATAAGATTATAGAGATATTTGTATGTCATTTAGAAGTTTTTATTATTTTAGAGTGTCTGTTTTATTGCAAATTTATTTATATCTACAATAAAAGGCTTTATTATTAAACTTAGGTTCATATATAATAAAATGCCTATATCTGTTTGTGCAGCTGGCAAGGCTGGAAAGCAGGTATACTTTGGCACAAGAAGAAATGTGCAGTCTGAGGCACAGAGCTGTAACTGCTGAGCAGGAATTAGAACACCTTCGTGAAATATGCATGAATGTAACAAAGATTTTTTATTCCCCCCAAAAAAATTTTTTAGTTTTCTTTTCAATTTTTTTTGGTAAATTAAATAAATGGTGAACATAATAATTAATATGAATCCAATTGTAAAACATAAGTGAATACAAAACAAAGTTATGATAAATATATGCTAAATGCATCAGTGTTAAGGTGTTGTGTCACTCTAAATGCCGTAAATAATATTAATCACTACTGTTCTTCAAACAAATAAGTGTATTTCAAATAAATATTTTTTTAAATATTTATATTTGCTTGAAATACCCCTTTGTACTTTTCAAGGATAAAATGTAAACCATTTTTAATTTATGGAGCTATTAAATGGGCTGGTCATTCTACCCGGATGGGTTGCTTACAGTAGTTTTACAAGTCCCACTTTACCCAGAGGAACACTAGGGCTGAACAGCATAAAAAGGAAGGGGGTGGTTACCCATCCTCATAAAACACACTTGCCATGGCTTAACTTATCTACTAGCCTACTAATCTAAAATGTAATTCTATGTTTCTAAAAATGTTTACCACTTGTTAGGTTCAAAAAACAAAATTTAATAATTTATTTCTTAAACATTTAAACTCTTTAAAAACTTAAATAATATCTAAACTATAAATAAAACATAAACAACAGTTTAAGGTAGAAGTTTGAGGAATAATAGAGGTTGGAGAAATAAATCACTATTTTATTATATGAATACAATACAGCTCTAATATAATGTGGCATGAATGAAATAGATGGGTTAAGTTTGAAGGATTTTTTTTTTTAATTCATCTTTGTTAGCTTTTGAATTACACCACTCTCGCAGTCCTCACTAGACACAATCCAAAGTCCCAAAGCCTGCTGGTCAAAGTAGAATTTTGTCATTTTGGAATTGACCCATTCTAACCAGCTCTTACCCTATATAACATGTTAAATGTTCATCAGATTTATTAGTGGACTTTTCAACTTAAAAAGTCCATTGCACTTTTTTTTGTGAAATAGTACTTAAGATAATCTTATTCCTAATTTACCCTGTTCTGAAGTGTTCCTATTTTTATTCTAACTTCAAATGAATAAACAAATGTTAACATATGTGCATCTGAATTTAATCATATTTTTATTTATATTTTATTTAATATTTAACATTATTTAATATTATTATTTATTCCCTTATCTAATGTAGCCATGTACCCATTCATTCCCATTTTCTCCCAGGGAAAATTTTCCTATACATTTTATATTTATTTATGCCCCTTTGTTTTCTGTTAAAAATAAATATTTTTCATTACCATTCATTTATGCATTCTATTTGCTAAACATGCTTTTGATTTATTTTAATTCATCATGTATGTGCAAAACTCCAATATAATTTTGGGGTAGTCACATGCGACAAATTACTTTACATTTGTTTACATTACATTGTGTGCCAGCAAAACAATTTTTTTTGTATCTATTTGTTGTTCTTCGAAAGGTAACTTTGGCAAGTTTGGCACTGAACAAACTTTGATTTCGTCGATTGAAATTGTGATGTTGGAAAACTGTCAAAAGGAGGGAAAATCGTGAGTTTGCTCCTTTCTGTGCATAACCAGCTCCTTGACCGATCTTAATTATATAGTTTACTCCTATTTTTCCTATGAAAATATGGAATTTATTCTGATAAACTTTTTTATATCTTCTCTCTCTTTGTGAACCCTTTTTCTTTAATTAAGCCTTCTTTTGATTTGGCTAACCTTTTGAAATATGTTATTCTCTTAATCAATCTGCTATATGGTAAGCTTGTCTCTGTCCTGCTTTAATACTTCCAAGTTATTTGACAGGATCAAATACATGTCAAGGTCAGTCTGATTAGTTCCTTTCCTGTAACCCTAAAATTCATTTTTTTCTCACTCTTAGACACTGTGCAATGCATTTTGGTGCTGTGTGTTTTTATATATTAAAAGCTGCTTGGTGCAGATTTCCTCTCCTTATTAATGGTTTTCCCTTCTATTCCTATTTATTTCTACATAAATGTATTAATACTATCTTAGTCATTTAATAATAGACTTAGTTAGGTATTTGTGTCTTAGCTATTTTAGTTTCTCTTTAGTGTTTACTTTATTATTTCCTTAATAAAATAGTAAGTTAAGTACTCATGAAAAATAACTGAATTGTTTTGTTTCATTAAGTGCGTGGCTTATTGTTGCTAAATTCTTCAGTAGGCCTTATTTTATAGGGGTTTCTTTCTAATGTTTTTAATTTCTCTTTTGAGAGGGAGATAAAAAAACTTTATTCACAATTTGATTTACAATTCAGCTTGTTACCAAATTTTTATTATGTGTTCTGGTATCCTCATGTTATTGTATTTGCTACAGCATGATAACATATATATTGTGGTTGGCAAGAAAGTAATTTCGGTTTTTTAGTATGAAATAAAACTCAATATTTTTTATACAAAAAATGAACTCAAATATCTTCAATTTAGTTCAATGACCTTTTGCCATTTTTCTGCTAACTTCATGATCCCGCGCTCATAGAACTTTTGGTCCTTATCAACAAAAAACTCAACCAAGTGCGATTATTCATTGTGTTAAAACTGACCGTAAACTCACAGTTGTAAACAAAATTACAGGGAATTTCTTTCTATAACAACCTAAAGGTATCGACTACCAAATCTCAAAAGAAAAAAATTCTAACATTGACAAAAGAATAACGAAACAAATATAACGCTAACTATTGGTGCAAACCGAAATCACTATCTTGCCAACCCAATATATATATTTATATAAAATAAAAGAAAAACCTTTTCAAGAAGGAAACAAACCTTTGACTTTTCTTTTTCTTAGAAGCTCTTTCTGACGTACAATTTTTGCTTTTGGTTATTGCAGTTTTCTTTTAAATCAGCCATGAAAACAATGTCAGCAGTATATAGATCTATCCAGTGGAGTAGTGGTAAATTTAGCACTGTGGGAGCACCCGTTTGTCTCTTAAGGTCAGAACATAAATTTACAAGAGGTCTAAAAGGTGTTTTGTAAATAATGATTTCTAAAACAAATGGTGCGAAATAGTTGATTTTATTATAATTAGACATAAACATAACCACATACTACATATTATTAACATAAACACTCAAAACAAAAGTTAAATAACTCATTTTTTGTGCGAACAGAAAAAACTATGTACTACTGAAAAATAAAAAAAGTAGATGAGGCTCCGTATTAGTTCTAATTTAAGTAACTTTGAAGAATAGTACTTTAAACTATTGTGGGAACACCACTTTCCCCACAAAAGCAGTGTGGGAGTGCCGCTCCCGCTCCACTACTCCTCTGGATCTATCTCTTGCCAGAGATAATATTTACATTAAATAAATGAACTTGATGACAATCATTAACAAAAATGTATTAAGCATTGATAATTATCCTGTCGCATATTGAGTAATATTCTGTGCACCAGGTGGTTTACAAAGAAAGTAACTAATCATTTTATTACATGGAAGAATTTTTTCTGGGAGCCAAATTTGCCTTTGAGCTTACTTCAACTAGGATTTTCACCTCCCTCCCTCCCTTTGCAATGAACCTAATGCTGCTACTTTTTATTTCTTTATAATTTTATTATAGTTTGATTTTTTCCAGTTAACTAAAGATAAATCAGAAGAAAATAAGGAGTTGTCAAAATATTTGGAGCTTGCAGCACTAAAAACTAAACCTTCAGAAATAAATAGAATACCAAGAAATGCTTCAATTCATTTAATGCTGGTAAATAATAATTAGATTATTTATTAAAATTCATGGCTGATATGAAATTTTCAGTTACCCAAAAATTTTATGCTATTAGCAAAATGATATGAATTGCCGGGGTCCTCCTTAAATGTAACTGTAGGGTTTCATATAATTTAAGTATTTATAAACTCCATTAAACTACCATGCAGATGTTTTTAAACAGAGAAATTATATAGGATACAATTAAGCAAATGCAGTTTTTGTCTCTCCACATCTTTATTGCTAGCCCCAAATGTTTTTGACAGACTGTATCGTTATTTTCAAGGGTTTGTGCTGATTGTAACAGTGCATTTTGCTGGAACAACTCTCTTACCACATCTGGCCAGATTCCCTTTAAGAGCTTGGCATTTTTCATAATTCTTTTTTCCCCATTATGGAGTTGCACATCTGGTAGTACATGCTGTTAGCCTCTTCGATTATTTTGGATAATTTCTAATCCAATTGTATGAATACGAATATTTTCATGGAAGGTATATATTTGTTTGTAAATGACAGATATATTATTTAACAAATTGAAATTTTTTCTTTACAACAGATATGGAGGACTAGGTATGAGATTCTCTTACAACATGAAGGACCTTACTTTCATTTGTGTTAACAATCATTTCTTTCCTTTCAAGTTTGGCTTGCAATTTAATTATTGCTGGCTGGAGGTTCTCAGGGAAATCTGCCATAATGACAATCCCATCTTCATTGGTCAGGAATTGTGTCAATCTTGTTTGCATGTTCAGATGTCCAATTGTGGTTCTGGAAGATCTTCTTTTACTTATTTTTAGGATCTTGTTAATATAATAAATATAAGAGGGCTAAGGGTGTCTCACTGCTATACAATGCAAATCCATGGGGCCATGATTCGTTTTTTTCACTTTATTCTAACATTATCTTAGTATTGGGGATTTTGCTATGATGCTTTATTGCCTCTATCTTTCTTGCACCATTTTCACTTATAATCATTCCCTCTTTTGCCTCTGAAATACTAAACTTTTCTCAAGAACTTCTTGATGTTTTTTCGATAGTCATTCTCTAGCTCCCTTCCAAAGTACTCCCAAGATGTCTTCTTTGATTTCTTCACTGATGCCTTTGCCTCATTCCTACTCTGGACATACTTTTTCCAAATCTGTTGGGGATTTTGCTTCATTTACTGCGATATAGTAAAATATGTGTCCCCATACCTTATGGAGAATTAATGAAGATTTTTATTTTATGTTGATTGTGAATTTAGAGTTTCATTAGTAATTACTGTAGCTAGGTGATGTATTATAATTTTAGAACGATAATTTTTTAAAGTACAATAGGTGTATCAAAAGTTGAATATGTTAACAATAAAGAAAACTTTTATAAGGGACTAGAGATGAATGAGAATATTAACTCCCCCCTCCCTTCCTGAGGACGATTCCTTACATGGGGTAAATCTGATTTGCCACTGGCAGCTGAGCCTTATTAGAAATACATGGCCTAGGCACCAATTAAATAACTTGTCTTATTTGGCCATTCCACCAATCTGTTTGTTTCCTCTTTTTGAAAACGTTTGTTTCTTATAAAGTAGTCTATTATGCTATTTATAATCCTTTTTCGAGCAGAGAAGGTGATCTTATGTATATGTTTTTGGGTAAAAAGAAATTCCTTAACAACATGATGTAAACTAAAGTCTAACATCTCTATCAACATCTTCAGACAACTTCAATTATCTGTTAAAATAATAAATATAATTATTTCAGTCATTTATCATTTTATTATAATTGCTACAATTTAGCCTAATATTTTTGTAACAGGCTTAATATTTTTCATAATTTTATTAATGTTTAGACAGGTTTAGAAGAGGCTTATAATGTAGAGAAAGAAAGAAATTTAGAACTTATCCAGCACTTGCAAGAAGTGGTAATAACCAATCAGAATATGATAACTGAGAGGGAAGCTTTAATTGCTCAAAACATTGCTGATGTGAGAAAGCTTCAAGAGGATACCATCTGCTGGAAAGAAAGGTATTAAAATCTTTTTATTTTTATCAATGATTTCCATCCAGAGTGGATTTCCTCATCAAAACATCTTGATCACTTTTAGCTACTTCTTTACTGTCACTTATTGCTTCCGATAAGGGTTGAAAGATTAACTAACCCATATCTCACCATCAGCTCTATTATAGTAAGTGTTTTTCTTCCTAGATCTCTGAAGCCTTAGCCTTTCCTGGCTTCCATTCTAATATGTTATGTATACTTATTAGCACAAAAGCCAGGTTTATTCATAAGTAACACTACGTAGTTAGGCACGCTTGATAGATTATTACACACAAACTCAGTAAAACATATATAGTATATATTATATACATATAGTTATTTGATAATCTGATCGTTCTGACATCCCCACATTTGTCCAATTATCAAGATTATTCTTTACAAATAGAAATAAATTGATTACTTAATAGTTTTCCATTGGTTTTTGAGGTCGATATTGATTTATATTTATATCCTTAGGTATGAAGAATGTGCTGCCAAGTTAGAAATGATGGATAAAAAGCAAGACCCTCGCCTTATTGAGGCACAGGACACTATTGCAACCCTTAAAAGAACAATTGCTATTCTACAACAAGAAAAGACAGTTCATCCAAAACTTTATGCAAGTATTTAATTGTTTGTATATCTTAACACAAGGGTGGGTCACTGGAATCAGACCTTTGTTTAAAATAAACAGTGGTACAGTAATTTAAAAAAATTAAAATGTATGTACACAAAAAGCAAGTCATTTCACCTAGGGAAAATTACATAATGATTGTTTTGGTCTACACTTTATGGAGATCACTTCCTTAAATCGGTTGCTTATCTTCCAAACTTCTTTACTTATTTATTACTCAGAGATTTTTGGTCCAATTCTATAGTAGTTTCATTATTACTACAGGATACAAACTACTTTGACAAACTAATTTGAATCCATCGTGACAGTTGAACTTTTAAACTGTGTTTTTTTCTAAATGCTCTGAAATCACCTGGAGGGTTTTTACATGAAATTTCTTGACCATGCAATTTTAAATGTGAATAGTCGTCAATTAAAAGTTAGCCTTCTCTCAACTCCCTTTCTTGAATGGAATGAATTTCTTTATTTTTTATGTATTTCTGTATTTTTTTATCCCCACTTTCCTAGAGCCTTCTCTTTTATTTTTCGCCCTGATCCAGGAGTTCCCAAATGACCATCTAAATTATTCTGGCAGCTAACTTCCTCTTTTTTTATATCTAGTGTTGTAAATTCTATATTCTCTGTAATTTAAAAAGCCTTGAAAATCATTTCAATTCTTGATTAAAATAAAAATTAATTTATTTTGAAATTAAATTAAAAAAATTGACCCAATGAAATGTTATAACAATATATGTAGGAAATTTAAAATAAAGAAAATCTCAGACATTCACCAAAAATAGTAATTCCCAAAAATAGTAAATGAAGAAGTAAAAATGAAGAGCAGGTACAAAAGCATCTTATATAATCATTGTATTCCATCTGGTCTCAGAATATCCACACCCCATCACAATTTAGCATCATTTTTTTTATGAAAAGAAAGTTTAATTGATTTTTTTTTTCTTATTTTATTTCTTCTTCTTTTATTGCCAATAATTTCTATTTGTGAATCATGTATATATCATTAAAAAAAGTTTTTAATAAAATTATTATTAGTAAATATTATTATAAAATTATTTTAGTAAATAAGTTGATTTATATGTTCGGTAAGAAACCTAGTTGTGGACTAATCAGTAACTTAATTATATGTGTTTTGTTATTTCATTTGGTTATTTGATGTATTGATTTAAAAAACAAATACTCATCAATTTTTTTTTTTTTAGGATGTATCAACGAGTACAGCATCTCCAAGAAAATTTTTAAGCTCATCAGATTCTGATGGAGGGGATAAATCTTCTTCAGACTTGGCTGTCGGAGCTTTGCAAACTGAATTAAGTGCATGTAGGAAGTTGTTGGAAACATATGCTGTTGAAAAAAATGAAAATAAGAAAAATAATGAAAGCATTAAGGTATTGAAAACATCTTACATTGCTTAGCATAATACTTTACACATATTTTTGGAAATGTCTCTAATTGAGTTTATAATGATCCTATTATGCCAATGAATAATTCGTATATATATACACACATGAATGAATTAGTTATATAGACGGAGCTTAAGTAATGATGAGTGAGTATAAATATATGATTAGGGATTTGAATGATACTTACAAATAATGAACATTAGGACCAATTATTTCTATAAAGTCTACATCTTTGTTGAAAGAAATGAAAAAAAAGTTTCTGTGAATTGGCCTTTTAAAGAACATAATTTACTCAATAGGTTTTTCAGAGAATTATAAAAAATGTCAAACCGTGATCACGAGAATAAGCATAGTCAATTTTATATGCTTATAGTGCTTTTGTCTCTATGATTTAGTTCATTTTTTTTATTGAAAAATTGCTATTTTCCCCTTGTATTATTTTCAAAACTTGTCAATTCATAATCAGCAACAAATAGAATAGAAATAAAACTATTAAATCTCAATTCACATATGGTCGTGTTATATGCATAATACTCTTTCCAATAAACTATTTCCTTATAGTATTACTACAGAAAAGAAACAAATAAAAAAATCTGTACATACGTGTGGATTAATTAAGTGTATTTATTTATTTTTAGGTCATTGATTTAGAACAAAAGCTTCAAATAGAAGTTTCAAAAAGAGAAATATTGGAACACCAAGTGAAAAGGCTTCTCAGTGAAGTGCAAGTATGCTATCTAGCAAACTATCTATCTACATTATTATTATTTTACTATAGTTAGATTAGAAAATATCTATTGGGTATTTCAACAAATGTAAACACACAAAGTTCATGATTCTTAGAGGAGATTTTCAAATTGATCCACCTATAGGAGTTACTGTTCATTTACGATTACCGAGAGATAAGTTTAGAGTAGATGGAACAATCTAATATCCCCAACCAGTGTCCTGGAAGATTAGAGACATCTCAAGCCGAGAAAAAGATGAAGAGCTCATGTAATCTTATACCAAAAGACTGCAGGGAAACCTGTTGCCCAAGCAGCTTGTGAAACAAAAATTAAGTGCCTATCATATTTTGAAACATCAATATCCATGAGGATTATGAAGAACACCCGCACCAGACAGTGATGTTTTGTAAGAGGTAGTTAGGGAAGTGTGTTAATCAGTTTGTTTGAATTGATATACCTCTTTTAAATTAGTGGCTCACAATTATTGCTATGGTATCTAAGAATTCTCATTTTTGGGGGAAAAAACATTGATAACTGTTGGTATGTCCTCCGAAAGGGGCTTGTCAAATATTTTTGTATGACTCAGTGACTTGTGCTATTTAATTAAACTAGCTGTGGGAACTACTCGAACCCTACATAAATGAACAGATTGATGAATGTAGGATTCTTGTTATCAGTAAGATTGTACTCCTCTCCATTATTTGTTGGTGAGAGCCTATCTTGATGAAAGTTGCTGAATAGATGCAAAAAATAACATGGTTGGAGATAACAATTAGTTTTTTTAGTTAATATACTATCCATTGTGGAGTTCTGACTTCCTCTGACCAGATGAGATCCCCTGGCATACCTGTTTTGTACTGTTGACATCTAGATGCTGATGCTCTTGGTGTCATTCGTCAAGGAGTCTGACCACTGTGGTCTTGGTGCCCGAATCCATGGTGTCTTGAAAAAGAAAGCTGTGTGGGCAGTTCATCTTGGACTTAACTCAGAAAGAATCCTTCTTCACAATCACGTTTTCAAGTAGTTTTGTCATTAGCTGTGTGGGCAGTCCATCTTGGACTTCAGATATTTTTACCTTTATTACATTGATTGGCTCATTGTAGGTAAATAGATAAAGAGGATCCCCTTGCCCATCTGACATTTAGGCTGATATACCCTTTAACCTGCCCCTATATTGGTACCTACCTTTTAACTGGTCATCTTAAATCTCCAAGGGAACTTAGAGTGAAGTTCAGAATTGTTTTCTATTCAACAAAGTCCAACTTTAATACAGGTTTCTTGTCCGACTAGGGCATGAAATCTTAGTCTACTGTTTAATCTGTTCTACACTTTGGATAAATAGGATTCTGGTCTAACACCTTTTACAAATAAATGTGGTCTTCAATTAGAAAAAGTTTTAGAAAGCCATGGAATATCTGTTAAATTCAACTTAAGGAAAGTATACAAATTATTGAGGGGAGTGAGTATTTTTGCATATTTAGAACTTTTTAGATGCCACCCCCTAAAAAAGTTATTGAATGCCTCATTCACAATGCTATTCATAACTATAATTAATGAACTTTTAACAGAAAATATTTTATGATTTTTTTTCCTTAGTAGTAATAGTAGTTTTAAAGTAAGAAATAGATATAGTTTCAAAACTTTATATAATCAATACAATGTAATTCAGAAAGTCTGAAAATATGTGTGGGTATGTGCCACAAGAGCTTCAAACCAGTAGAGATTTTTCCTATTAGCGTGTTGGCTCAAATATATTTCAACACCTTACAGTTGCACATCTTGACGCTGATGTTCTTGGTGTCATTCGTCAAGGAGTCTGACCACTGTAGTCTCAGTGTTCCAATCCATGGCGTCCATAAAGGGACTCTGAAAGAATCCTTCTTCACGATCACTTTTTCAAGTAGTTTTGTCATTAGCTGTGTGGGCAGTTCATCTTGGACTTAAGTCAGAAAACAGATATTGTAACCTACACATTTCACCCCTTCCTTCCAAATTTAAATCTCATTACTCATCCCTCAACTTGTATTTACACAAATCTTATTCACTACCTTGGGCAAAATAATGTAAGGTTCATTTTTACCTATTAAATTATCTTGTTTATTCATATTTTTATTAATCTTATATTAAAAAAAAAATACTGCCGGATTGTGGAATGGTATAATTATAAAACAGGTTTATTGTCTTTCCACAACTGATAACATCTTCTTTATTGTAATAGAACTTTCGACAGCTCTAAGCTGTCATCTTCAGTTATCTGTACAATAAAATAAATTTGGCTTTTTATTTTTAATTTGTTGGATATATCTCTAATATTAACAAATTAGGGAATATTTTTAAAAAAAGTAGACCTTGGTGCAGCCTACAAAAGTAAATTAACTTAATGCAACTTGATTTCCCACACTAAAAACCCGATTGAATTAAAAGATAGATCGGGCGTATATAGATCAGTGTGTGGGGAATGCAATAAATCATATGTTTGTTGAACAAATAGGAAATTATCACTTAGATGCAAACAACATCTGAAACGAAAATCAAGCCAATTCTACCAACACCTACAGGAAGAAGGGTATCATGAGGCACCACATAAAGTTACATTGCTACACCCTACAAACGATAAAAAAAGATTAATTAATAGTCTGGAAAATATTGAAATAAAATTAAATTCCCTAATGTCAATATTAATAAAAAGTGGAAAATGTTGAAATAAAATTAGATTCCCTAATGTCAATATTAATAAAAAGAAAGAAATAGGAAACACACGTATGTTAAGAAAGCCGCCCCCTCCATACCTCCTGAATAAAGCCATGTTATATATCCCACATAACCAATTGGGTGAGTAGCCATAAGATTGATATGTAGTTGTGTTTATTGAGGTTTTTATAATTTTATGACAACTTGTTGACATTTTTTTATATTATTTATGATGGTTTTAATGGTTAGTTCATAGCTTTTAATTTTAATTATTTACTACATAGGTCTTGTATTTCTGAATTTTAAGAATTTTTAATTGTAGTAGAATAGAAGGACAATTCAAAATAAATACAGTTCAGCACTGTTAGTGGAATATAATTTATATTTTACTTAATGACTGTGACCAATCTTACGTATAATAATAGTAATTAGTTTGTCTCGATATGCGCAGGTAAAAGTTTTTATCAGTTGGCTTTTTATTTTATTGTACAGATAACTGAAGATGACAGCTTAGAGATGTCAAAAGTTCTATCACAATAAATAAGAGGTTATCAGTTGTGGAAAGACAATCAACCTGTTTTATAATCTTATATTGTTGTTTTTATTTTAGCAAAGGATAGATACAGGTCATCTTAATAGTATTCAACAGAAACTAGAAAAAGAGTTTGTTTCACGGAAGGAACTGGAAGAGATAAAAAATCTACACGGAGAAGCTCTGGAAAAAGTGAGGCAGGAGGTGATATCACAATCAGAATCAAAACTAAGTGCCAAATTAGCTGAAATAAATTCCCTGATTCATGGTCAGGTAAGCTCAAATAGGAATATTTGTATCCCTATCTTAATAATGCATACTTTCTATAACATTTACTGTAAAAGACGTATTTTGAGGAGTGTACTGTTATCCATTAGTTCAATATTCAAAAAGTTACTCAAAAAGGGGTTCAATATCTGATGAGAATGTATTATTTTTGGAACATCAGATATTTCCATGGAGCTAATGTGGCATGTATCATTTGTGTCCTATCACCATCTATTCTCACCTGCCGAACAGGGATTGTGTAGCCACTATTTAAAGGCAGCATGAATGAGGAGTGAGTTATAACATTAAACATATTTATAGAAAGATAATAAAACTTTACTTTATTGATTTGTTATCTTATAGTGCTGACATACTTCTTGCATTCTGAAAAGCCTAGGCACTTTTTTTATTTATAATTATTTCTTAGTGTAATTTTCATTTACTTTAGTGTGTGAAGCTTAATATAAGTGGTTCAAAGTATAGGAGAGGGGTTCACAGAAAATTTTTTAGGATATTAAAAAAAAAAATTTCATCAGGTTTAACAAACGAAATTAACGGAGTGATAAATTAAGGAATGCAAAAAAGGAGGCAAAAAAATTAAGCAATGCAGCAGCAGTTATTATAAAAAATACTTATATATAACTCCAAACTTCCAGGAGTAGATGCATCCATCACTACTACCTGGTCTACTAGATTTTTAACAACCTAAAAAATTAATAATTTATGTAAAAAATACAATATTATTAACAATTAACTTGTTCTTATTACATTAGCTTGATCCATCATCGTGGTATGTCTCCCACCCATCCCATGGGAGCCCAGAAGATTAAACTGATTGCCAGTATTGCAAACTGCGAAAATTGCAGATTTGACATTGCAGTACAACCCCACTCCCATATAATATGTCTTTAATTAATCAATTTATGATTTAAATGTGAATTGTCTACTTTTAAATGTGGTTTGCTTTATCTCACCCATTCCCAGAGGTTCTGCATTGCCTGGTCAACCGACGATGGAGGTGGAGGAAGTCCCTAGGGACAGAGTTCTAGAACTCCATCATTTTCCCAAATAAGCAAGCAATGCGGTCACTTATATTAATTTAAAGTTGATAATTTGAAAATGCATCAATAAATCTATCCATTTTATTACTCAAAAGAAACTAATGGCAATGAATTCCACAAATTTTATTTGAAAACGAACCAAACCTAATAGGATCCATCTTCTGCCACTTCAAGTACGATCAGTTGAACAGCAAAGTTCAACTTGGTGAATTTGTTTCTACCTGCAGCCCAGCTACTTCCAGATGTGTTTCTGGAAGTATGGAGTTTTTTTGGCAAATACTGAACATCACACACTGCCCATGGTATTTTTATTAGTTTAAATTACCAAAAAAACATTCGGAAAAATTGTTTTTAATCAAAAGATTGTAAGTTTAAGGTTAACTTTACTACTCCCCAACCTTATTTCATTCAACACTGATATTGATCCCTATTACTGCAACCAAAGACCCTTCTTATTAAAGCTCAAGTTGATTGGATGTGATTGTAATAAAAAATCATACTATTCTACCAATACAAAACGAATTATTACTCCTGGTATTACAAGGTGAACCTAAAAATTCTCTCCAAAATAATAAACAAATCAACATGCAACATGCAACTTCCTCCATTAGTTCTGAAGACCTATGTGATTGTGAATTGGCAGTGTGCTATATAACAAGAATATTTAACTATTATAATTATTATATAATTATCGATATTTATAAAATTGTTTTGATTATTAATATCCCGACTATTAAATTCACTTCCATATTTTACATGAAAACGTACTCCAAACTGATAAGATCCATCTCCTTCCAGTTGCAAGTAGGGACTTGAGGCCAAGTGACCGACTTGGCAAAGATTACCTTTGTGGCTTTGTTCGTACCTACAGTCCATCTGTTCCCAGATGTATGGTATCTTTGCGCAATTACTACCACACACTTTTCTTGCTATTTTTATTAGTTTAAATGTTTTTAGCTGATAAGATGCTAATTAAAAATGCATTAACAATTAGAATTAAATCACAAATAGAATTTTAACTTACTTTAATTCTCTTTTGTGGATAGTCTTCTCTCCATTCTGTAGCAACCAGCTCATAAATCATAATTTAAAATTGATAATTGAATATAATAAACTGTCATCTTTTAACTCGTAATAAGCTACAGCCAATTAATTCAACAAATTGTACAAGAAACTAATAAGATCCGTCTCCTTCCAGCTTGAAATAGGAACTGGAGGTCATGTTGCTGACTGGGCCAAGCTCAACTTGGTAGACATGCCTGTACCTGCAGGTCCATCTCTTTCCGGTATTATGGGATATGGCGGCAATTATTTAATCTTTTATTATAATTAGTGTGATATTAACTTTAGTTAAATATGATTTTTCGATTAATAATGAAATAATGCAAAAAAAAAATCATAAGAATGAACAACCTCAAATAAAATTTTCACTTAATTTAATTCTCATTCATGGTTAGTTCTCTCTCCATTCAGTAGTAACCAGTCCATTCGTCGATTGTAATTTAATGTTGAGAATTGGAAAATACGTCAAAACCATCACCTTTTTTATTAATAATAAGCTATAGCCAATAAATCAACACATTTTACAACAATACCTACGCAAAACTAATAAGACCTGCTTCTTTCCAGTTCGAAATAGTGACTGAAGCTCACATGACCAGTTGGGCAAAGATCAACTTCGCGGACTTATTCTTATGTATGCCGATCTGTTTCTTGATTTATGGGATATTTTGGCAATTATGTAATCTCTTATTCTTACCGTAATATTGCTATAAGTTAAAATTAATAATGAGGCATATATGTTAAAAGTAGCATCAAGTCATCGCACAATTAACAAATATATTACTTATTAAGATGTTGAGATCTTATTTATATCCTATATATTATACACATATTGTTGTGATATTTTAAAATGATGATTTTTAATAGTGTTTGTTTAAATAAACTCGGAATTAGCGAGCATTGAATAACGTAATAACGATCCGTGATTCATTTTTGAAAGTATGAACGTTTTTATTGTCGTCATATTAATTATTAATAATGGAAATAAAATAATATCATATTTAATATAAACATTTATTATATAAACTTCTAAATTAAGCAAAGTAATAAATATCCGAAACAACTGGCATTAAATAACGAGTTGAAATCAAGAAGGCAGCGGAGAGATGCAGATATATAATAAGCCGACATAGACCAAAGCAACTTCATTCATCCAGCGTAGACATATCAAATTTTTCGACTCATTACAATATTTGACAAACCCGGTGTTTAACACTATAACCCCCGCTCCGTTCCCCCATCGATGGCAGGACGCTGTCGTGGCTGGAACGCTTTAGTTTTAGGTTCTAGGTATAGTTTTTAGTTTGTAAGTTTTTTTCTCCCATTTTTAAACCGAAGGTGAGCCCCATCACCTAGATTTGTATTCATAGTATTTACCTATTAACCACAATCTGTATTGTTGAGTAACACGAACTCCTTCAAATGCATCTGTGCATAGCAGGATAAGGAGAAATTTGCAAAGTTTCTTTTAATATTTTCATTATATAACTTCATGGGGTTTAGAAAAAAAAAAAAAAAAAAAAAAAAAAAACTTTTTGTTCATCAGAGGACAGAGCAGGTAGAGACCAGGTCCAGGTAGCGACCCACGCTAAGGCTGTTGGGCATCAGAGAGAAGCGTCCCCAGACTTGCATCCGGCCATGAGACGTAATAGAACCACGCGCGGCAGAGTAGAACAAGCATGCTGATCCGCGAACCACACGAAGATTATCCACAAGAAGCACTGGCCAGTATTAGTATAAAGTTACGAATAATTACTAGGTACCATTTTTAATGTTAGTTTTAATAGTATTCTTTATTACGTACGTATTTTATTTTTGTATATCAATTTTAGTTATTCAATGTGTTATAAATAAAGCCAATATTCCTTTTGCCAGAAGTTTCCTATATAATTATTAACAGAACCCTGATATAACGTTAAAGTTATAAATATAAAGTTTTTTAAAATTATATGAAAGAAAATATAATTAATAAATAAGCAAATATTAGAATAATATATATATATATATTATTCAAATATTTATTATTTATGTATATTTTAATTATATATTTTTTCATATAATTTATAACTTTGTATTTAACTTTAACGTTATCTCAAGGTTCTGTTAATAAAATTTAGGAAACTTCTGGCAAAAGGAATAATGGTTTTATTTACACACATTGATTTAAAAATTGATATACAAATTAACTACGTACGTAATAAAAGAATACTATTAAATCTAATATTAAATTGGTACCTTATAATTATTCGTAACGTGATACTAATACTGGCCAGTGTTTCTTTGTGTTGCTTTCTTCGATGGTCGTCTTCTATTGCGTGATTCGGATTGTCTTCCTCTAAGCTGCATCGCATGATCCGGATCGTCTTACTTGAGCGTCCTTTGTTCTCGTGCCGGGTGAAAGTGAAAAGGGCTGACCTCGCGTGGGTTGCTACCTGGGCTGGAGTCCCTCCTGGTCCTGCCTCGTCTTCTGCCGGTTCCAAGATCAAGAGTGAGAGTGTTTTTCTTCGTCCTCTGCCGGTTCATATATCTCGCATCTCTCCGCTGCCTTATTGATCTTTTAATAGTTTATTCAATGCCAGTTGTCTCGGATATTTATACTTTGCTTAATTTTGACGTTTATAAAATGAAATATTTATATTAAATTATTGATATTGATATGATATTATTGATTTTATTAAAAATATCACTATTTTGTATACTAGAATTTGGATAAAATGTAACCAAGCTACAGGAAATACAATGAAGCAGTTGTAAATATATTCGTTTGAAACAACATTGTCTTATTTAACTACTTTAACTAGTGTGAGATTTGAATTCGACTTCAAGAAAATTATCACTCCACTTTGAGTCAGTTAAAAATATTATTATTATAATTGTGTTTTTTTTATTTATTCGAAATTTAATTTAATGGGCGACCAGAACTTTTTTGCCCTCCAAGGGCTCTGATGGTTACTTCGTTTTAAAGTCTTATTAATTAGTATTATCTAATCCAGATGGCATTGTGTCATGATGAATGCATGTATTAAACATCAATGCTAAATGAGTGCATATGTCCTTCGGACTAGAGTGCAATAAGTGCACTCAGTTGCATCTGTCACGTAGCTAACCGTAATAGTTAATATAACGACAATAAAAACATTCATCCTTTCATAGGCATGAACCACGGATCGTTCGTACGTTCTTCAACGCTTGCTTTTTCCGAGTTTATTTAAAAAACACCATCAAAAATAACAACAATATATATCTTAATAATTTTATATTCAATTCGAATGGTAGAAAACACATTATAAATTCACAAATAGAATGTTTACTTACCTTAGTTCTCGTACGTGGATAGCTCCATTCCATAAAAAGAAAGAAACCAATTTTAATTAAAGTCAATAATTAGAAAAAACATGCTAACATCATCACAGAGAATGAACTTTCTTCGTTAAATTTAACAACAGAACTAATAAAACCCTTCTCTTTGGAAGTGGAAGTAATTACTGGACAAACCTTACCTTACAGTACAAAGTCCAACCTCGCAGACTTGTTCGTACCTACAGTCCACATGTTTACTCAAATATCAAAGTAATATCACTAGTTTGAAGCCTTTTTTTTTCATTTTTTAAAAGATTTTTTTATATACGTTGACTAAAAATTTTGCGGTCATTTATAAACTAAGTACATCATATCATGAATTTGGCTGGATCAGAACCAAATATACAATTTCTATTATTGGCTCTTTATTTTTTGGAATACCTTTATAATTATTGTTCCTTTATCATCATTAATGTGCTCTAAACCATGTGGAAAAATCAGAAAGAACTTTAAATATTAATTAGCAGCTCAGCTGGGACTTAAGAAGTTCAATAAACATTCCCGAATTTTTTCACGGCTATGTTTCTTCCGTATTTTCCATTATTTTATTTTAACTACTAACTTAGTCAGATCCTTCTTCAGCCACTGAACTTATTGACCAGGACTGCTTCAGAGATTGTTTGGTTTACTTCCCCTTACTCAAGACGACCTTGACAAAGCTGTTTTAAACATTTTATTACAAAAGTACTTTAAAAGGCGACACTGAATTTCTGCCAACCATATTAACAGAAACAGACAACATGCATACCAGTGTCCTCTCAACTGTTTGATACCATAAACCACTCAAGAATTCTTTACAAATTAAAATAATTAACCTTCTTCAATATTTTTATGCGCTGGTTGCGATCATTTCTCTCCAACCTTATACAAGCAGTTGCTATCCCTAACCAACCCTTATCTACTTACCTTACTCTGTTCTTGGGTGTAGCCCCAGAATCATGCCTTTCACCTCATCTTTTTATATCTTTCTTAAATCTGTTCACCATTGTTCCCATCACCTTTACCCTGGTGGCACACAATTCATTTATCCCTTCCCCCCTGTTTTATTATGATTTATCACTTTCTGCTCCACCATGGATTACCATTGACCAAAACCCCTCTTTGCACCAACATACCACGCAATTCTGTAGATGTCTAATAGGTTCCTCTAAACCACTTCAACTCCTACCAACGCCTACACATCAACTCCTTGTATCCTCCCTCATTTTCCCTCACTTTTGCTATGGCTGTGTGTTATAAGAGGTTCACTTGATGGGACTCAAGGATCATGAACTGTTCTGTTATATTGGTCTTCAGGACTGTGTGAGTGCCCATATCCATATCTGACCATGTTTATTTATATGTGACCATATCTCCTATCTCTATGCCAAGTAGGGTGCCTCTTCCTAGATTGTATTTCCTTGCTTCATATTTTTTCCATGCAATCAATGCTCATCACTCTCCTTGCCCTAACTATTTTATCCTCCAGTTCAAATCTTTAATGTATGGCTCTCTGATCTCTATATTTGTTCCAACAAAACTGCAGCATTTGACTGTTCCTTTCTTACTCACTCTGCCACACGCTGGAATTCTCTCCTTCCAAATATTTGCCAAGCTTCATCCTTGCAAACCTACAAAACCCTCCTATTCCTATTTCACCCCCTCACCATCCAGGCAGATGCTTGCTAGCTTGTGAACTATTTATTTCTACTATTAAGCTCAATATTTTCTTATTTTTTTTACTATTGTTTATTTATTTTGTATGTATTCATTTAAAGTTTTTCTTTTAATTTAATATTATGTAGTTCATATATATATATATATATATAATATATTATATAGTTTACCTAATTTTTCTTTTTTTTATAACGATCCATCAATAAATTACATACTTACTGTTAATCAGGAGATGGAGATCTTTAGTTTGATACCCTACTCACAATTATAGAAAAATAAATATTAGTTTAATACCTGCTAATTAATGGTACATTCTCATATTTCATTTATATGGCTATATTGTTCATGTCTTCTCATTCATTATCAAATAGGATCTCCGTGTAAAATTTAATTTCTCTAGTTTAAACATGGGACTCAGAATGACAAGTGAAATAGTGAGGGTTTCTGATTTAAAAAAAAACTCAACAATACTCTAAAAAATGAACCAATATTTGATCTTAAAAATTAAATCTCAACTTGTGCACAAAGTCTTTAATCTCCACTTACAGCTTAATATTAGTAATGTTTTGTGTTCGATCTATTTATTTAGATGCAGGAGCAGTTAAAATTAGAAAAAATGAGGGAAAATAGTGAATGCTCAATTAAACTCCAATTTCAAAACATTAGTTGCACTCTCCAAACAGAGCTAGGGAAAATGCAAACAGCTTTGAAAGGTTGGTAATATTTTTTAATTATTGATATTTTATATTGTAGAAATATTTCAACTAAATTTAATTTCAGAAAGAAATTAAATGTTTAATGAAAACAGTTTTTCATTGACTTTAACCAAGTCATAAACCTTATTTATGAAATGACTGTGAATGCAATGATAACTTATCAAAAATATTTAATTTATTTATATAATATTTAATCAGTAAAAAATGTATGGCTAATTTTAAAGTATATTCTCCTTTCGATTTTGCCCTGGACAGCAAATTAAGAAGAAAATATACCGTTGACAGAGTTACAAGTTAAGACATTAAAGTGTTAAGACATTAAAAATTATGTTTATTTCTACTTCTAAACAAAAGTTTAATTGATAACATTATTGTTAGTAATATTAGTAATCATGATAACATGATTGATTGCATTAAAAAATAAAACATTACCTAGCTCCTTTTGTGTCCCATGATATTATGTATTTTTTATGATTAAATTTAACAGCTAAAGAAGATGAAGAAAGACTATTTAGGCATAAGTTTGAAGAAATGGAACAAGAGCTAAAAAAAAGCCTTAAAGCCAAGCAGAAATCGGTTTCAGATCTAAGCAACCACAGGTAAATATTTTTTTATCCTCTAGGTGAGTTCTGAATTTTTGTAGTGAAATGCACATAACGAATTTGCGAGCACAAAATATTTATTATAAAAATGTTCCACCCATCGTGTTGAATCAATTTAAATTGATGGTCAAATTAGATAGAAGTAGGTTCTGCCAGCAGGAAGAAGCTACTACCAAGCTATCAGAGGATAGCTATAATTTATCTGTTGAACTAATAAATTTATATAGATTTTAAATTTGAAAGAATATATTTACATTCAAATATTATGTATTATATAACTAAGTTCAAAATATTGCATGTGAATAAGCGTTGATTTATTTAATTATATTGATTTATATAAGTAGAGCAGTTTAGTGAAAAAGTAATCCTTCAGTAAAGGATGTAATTAACAAGATTATAATTAAGTAATTTGAAAATATGTTGATTATATTATAATTTTATTCACAGTGAAAATACATCAGAGAAAGGCAGCACACCTGTAATAGCACCTCTTTCTGAAAAAAAAGAAGACACAAAAAAACTATTTCAACCGCAAAAAGAAGAAAACAATATGACTAAGAAAACTAAAGGTACGATATTTATAACTTGATTTTGGTAACTTATCCTAATTACAAATTTATAATTTATTGTAGAAAAAAAAGTAATGGAAGCTATGCAGCAGGAGAGTCTCGAGGAAAAGTTCACTGAAGAATTAATAGCCAAATATATTAAAAAATTATAATTTTTCTATATTTTTTAAATTTAAATTTATACAAATACACAATTCTGCAAAAAACAACATCTATCGCCAATCAATTAACTTTTACAGTGCATATAGTTACTGTTAATGTGGCAAATATAATTAGATATATATAGCAACCCTATATACTATATGTATATGTTAAGTATATAATATATTATATATAAGATTTATAATGTGAAGAAAAAGGTTGTGCATAGTTAACAAACTGCTCATAGTTGTTTTTGGGCACTATAATTTTTAGGAAATGTATTTTCTGTTCCTAACAGAAAATAAATTTCATTTTAATGTAAATGAAATATTAATTAAATATTTTTTCTACACTTTTATCTTAAGAAAATAGTTTATACCCTTATACATTAATTATACCTTATTTTTAACTGAATTTTAAATGCATCATTGGTAGCCCTGTCAATGGACCACAAAGATTAGGTATCCACAAAAGAGACTTATTTTTTTTAAAAAATACATCTTTGTTTTAAGTTAAGCAAAAGAAAAGAAATATTTACTTTGCTATTGGGTGATGTGATAAACTGCTCTTGATTTGAACAGAATTTGTGCCAGGGAAACTCCTCCTTATGTCATATGGCTATTACAAATTTTACACTACATAATTATTTTTTTAAATATTATCTTACTGAGATAACCTGCTTATGTTATCTGCTGACATACTACTGCTATAAGTTCAGGCCAAGGAAGGTTACCTAGTCTTTCAGGCTGATAATCCTGGATGATGGGAATATCCCAAATTTTTGTTCGTTATATTAATTATGAACAAAGAAAAATACATTTTGTAATAATTAATTGGTCTAAAAGAAAACTTGGGACATGGCTGGGGTTGGAACCCGGGTTATTCCATAGATCTTTCCAGATGCACCATAAGATATTACATACCACAACTAATAATCTTATCTCCATTTAGCATACTTCCCATTGCTACATGCAAACATAAGCGATCTAGGTGTCTTGTTGAAAAGTTCAGATCCTTTTTATTATTTTCACTGCTGTTAATCACAGTCAGAAGAAACTGTCCTACCACCTACATCCTTGAACATATACCCCCTTAATTAAATTGATGAATTACAATAAAAGTAGTGTACATTTTCCACTTTCTTTGCCAGTTTCAAAGTTCACTTTTATTTATTTTTCACTCCTCCAAACACTCTTAATTAATTTGGAGCTGAATAGTTTCAACTGTTTTTTGTATATGTTTTAGACAGGCAATAAAATAGTTTTCTCTCTTCCAAGCTTCTGGAATTCTCATCATTGGTTTTGACTTATGTCACAAACAATAAAATTATTATAAAAATGGATTGGAACTGTTTCATTGATGATAATAGTTTATTACATTATAATTTGAATGTGAAATTATTTGTGGCAACCATAGGCATTTAAGAAGCGACACTTTTAAAAATAATAGATTAATTAATTTAAGAGATAATAGGTGATTTTTGGATTTTTTCACTCTTTTTGAAAACTGAATAAAACATCCAATCTGGGCTACCAATCGCTTTGTAATTTTCTATGAAATACTGTATTTATTTAAGAGGTGCTACTTCAAATTGTTTTTCATGCAAAGGAAAATCAATTAATATAGTTGTAGGTATACTAATTTTGTGATTATTATCATAAACAAAAAGTATCTATTATTTTTTAGGACTAAAAAACTAAGCTCAAATAAATATTATCTAGTCCAGCCAATAATTATAGTAGGCTGAATAATGATAACTTGTTTACCATTTTCTAATTATTTTTATATTGATGTATTTATATTTTTTTGTTTAGAATTTAAACTTTATTGTTATTGTGATGAGATATTGAAAAGTTGAGATAAAAAGCAACGTAAATCAAACAAGAAAATTAAAAAAAAATTAAAACAATTTTCTTGTACCTGAGGTTAATACCAATTATTCTTTTCTCTACCTACCAATTTAGCAGAAAATTTACACAATTATTAATCCCTCAACATTTGTGCCATTAATAAATATGTGAATAGAGAACCATATTTTTTTTAGTTGGTATCCCTGAAAGTTGTTATTATTATTGGTTTCTCTGGCTTTTAAGATTGGAATTTCATCGTCTCTCAATCATGAAATATTCTTAAATAAAACCATACATCAAGAAACTGGAAAGAAAAATACTGTTGGTAAAAGCAATTTCACCTGAAGTAAAAGCCACATATTACTGTTAGGTTGGGAGGTATGTTTAAAGGGAAAATTCACTAAAGCATTTAGGGATAAGTAGCACTAATACGTTGAAGCAAACTTTCTAAGTGAAATTATACATAAATGAGGTCATAACTTTTATAACTTCAAGTATACTGTTGTTGTAAATCGTGTTTAATTTAAAACTCCCAAAACATAAATTATTTATCAGGACGTCCAGGACTTTAATTTATTGTTCTGCTCAATATGCATATCTATTTTTTAGATTATAATTAATTAATTAATTATCATTCATATAGTTTTCGTGGGGAAGCATCAGGATATACAAATCTTTGAGTTGATATCAAATATAAGATTGAAAAAAACATGAAACCTTAAAAAACACTTATTGCAATCTTTTCACCTATAGAAAATTGAGTTATATATTAATGTTGAGGGATTATGCATAAATTTCTGTCTTCCAATTAAATATTTGAGCTTTTATTCTTTAGGCTCCAATTATTTGAGGAGTCGAACGTTAGGTATCCAGTTAACTGGTGGTTGTCACAATGCCATAACATTTATTTAATCTTACTAATATACAAATATGTTTACTAAGATTTGTAAAGCATATACTAAGCTTAAGTTGGAAAAAACAAAAAATGACCATACAATCAAACACTACTTCTGCTGTGAACACCACATGTATGTACATTAACTGTTTCTTATTTTCATGATTAATTTTTGTGTTAATAATCTTAGGGCAGTGTTTACTTCTATAAAACTGAAAATATGATAACTGCAATATATTTAGATGTGAGTCTATGTTATAATAGATATAGAAAAAAACTAATCAAACTTAATATAATAATTATTAAAATAAAATAAATGGTTTAATTTAAATTCATTATTTCTTTTTAAATGACGTCTACATGGGAACCGGCTACGATCTCTTTGTCAGTCACATTTCCATAAGTAGTTTGGTACCATTGAGATAAACCATTTCTTTTGTTTCACTGCAATCAATTTTGAAATAAACCCATATTTTTCTTCAAATATGGATGGTATTGTTATATAAGCTTTGTTATTTTTGTATTTTAAACTCTGGTTTAAGAATAACCATAGCTTCAATATTTTATACAGAAATATGTTTTCAATTTTTTGTTTAATTTTGTAATTGGAGTATACCGATAATTAGTAAGGCCTAAAACGTTTTATATTTACCAAATACAAAGCACATGTAATACAACGAGCAAGGAAAAGTCTGAATGCAGGTATCTATTGGTTTTACTTGGTTTACATTGTAATCCTTTTATCAAGAAAAAGTACGATCAAAAACATTTCTTCCGTTAGTAAACTCTTTTGTTTTGAGTCCTTAGCATGTCTAGGTTTTATTTCCGTCCCGGACACCGAATAGCTTATGCTTGAGAAAATCTTAAAATACCTAAAATGTAAAGCTTTTGATTTTAGCATAAAAAAAGAAAACTATTATTATTGAATTATGTTAATCAATTGTTTTTGAGTAATATTACTTTCAAATTGTCACTGATTATTTATATATTATTACATTTAAGTTCATAATGGTACTATAGTTAATAAAATATTATAAATTTTAAAGTTAATACTTAGCAAAGTACTAAAATACTATATGTGACGTAGACTTCAATTTTAAATTTGTAATAAATGATGATATTACTGGAATCTTTAATGTGTATTTAATGGCAATTTTCGTGATTTTTTTTTTAATGTAGCCAAATATTAATATTTAAATGTTGAGATTTTAAATATTATAATGATAATCTAAAGGAGTTTAAAACTATGATAAATATAAATAATTGTTATAGAGATATTCCTAATATTTAGTTTTTATACATATTACTGTAGCCATTTCTATTGTAATAGACAACATTAGGGTATGGATTTTATACGGAGAAGTAGTATTAAATATTTACATCTGCTCAAAATTAATTCATATCACTATCAATATTACTTCCCTATTCCATAAGTTCAAGGTTATATATATATTCTTATGAATAATCCAACAAAATAAAAACAGCTTAGTTCTGAGAAAAGATCGCTGAAATTAACCACTAAATTGAAAGCATAATTGTTGAAATAAAATATTATAGGCCTCCAAAACAACTTTTATTCTTTTTTAAATTAAATAATTATGGTGCTCCATAATTAAAAAAAAATTGTGTTATTCAGAATCTATGTAATACAATTTAAAAGTAAAAATCCCTTGGACCCTCTGTAAAGATGTATTGTCTGCTATTTAGCAATCCTTTTCCCTTACTTGGCATACCCTAATGAACAATGTTTCTAAATCACAATTTTCGCTTATTTATTTAAGTTAAATAAGAATTATATGGTATTATTCTCTGCCAGAGATATTAAAAATTGTAGATAAGTAAACATTTTTGAAAGACGTGAGTGATTCAAAGCTATATAAAATGTTATTATAACTTTGTTCTTTTCTTTAATTTTATTTTATAGAAGTGTGGTATAATTTAAGAAATTTATTTTCTAAAAGATTGTAAATGCTTTGAATTCCTCAAATGTCTAGATTTATATACGTAAAAATTTACTTATAACGTGTTTGTATATATTTTTATTTATGATGTCATAAAATATCCCATAAATACTAGATCTTGTAGAAAATACAAATATATTGTTCTGTTTATCTGTGTAAATTTAAAAAAAATGTTTTAGTATTATCTCGCACTCATTGAATTCTTCCTCTAAATACCATTTTTACTTTTTTTGCTTGCTGCGGGTGATACTTAGATGAAATTAGTAGTCAACTATATTGTCCTCCCAGAAATTGGTATTTATAGATAAAAAGGTGACTGTTAAACTTACTGCCACCAATATAATTGTAGTAGGCTGCATCTTTGCCTGACCCCCAAAGATTTCGGGTAATGATACAATGTGTTTCTTTAATTTTTAAAAGGAATTTAAACTTAAATTTTCATGTCAGTAACATCTACGAAGTTAAGATTCAATTTAGTTATCCTTATGTATATAATCACAAATCTTTAACTAGATGTAGGTAAATAATGGTTTTCTTATTTTCGAAAGACCGATTTTCACATCTATAACATTTTTGATATTTTAGAAACAGATTAGCAATGCATTATCCTGAAATATGATTTTTATACCATTTGAATACTAATTTGACTCTGTTATTATTTTAGTCAATTAAAGTTTTGTTGGGTTATGTTAATATTATGAGATAAAACATTAAATTAAAACTAAATAATACTGTTTTCTTACCTTTAACTATCACTTTTTGGAAATGACCTAGACTGCACAATTACAGTTGATTTAGAATATATATATATATATATATTTCATACCTACTGCATGGATAAATAAGCGGTTTTTGTGAGAAAAAAAGAAAATTTTTACCCCAAAACTTCTTATAGATACCTCTATCATCAAAACTGGATTTATATACGATGATATCCTACGAAAATTGGTTTATATTTCTTTTTAAAAAAGCACCCAGCTATTATCAAGTGCTTTATATTTATGCTTGCTGCTTGGGCAGTGTTATACCTATTACTCAATTATATATACTATAAAGAATCATAAGTATTCGTACACAGGTATTTCATTATTAAAAAATAGAAAATTAGTTAAGTATTTGAAGTCTATGATGGGTATTTTTTTTCTGCAAAGATGCCTTGCAAATATCTGGTCATGCAGATCCAATATATTTAAGAAATAATGGATAATCATTATTAAGGATGGAAGTGTTCAAATACTTTTGATTGTTGATATTTCTTAATTTGGATAATCTAATGTTGAATTATGAAATATTAAATTTTTGTTGGACTCAATGTAATTGATTATTATATGAGATGCTTATACCTATTAATAATTAAGTTAATTTAATTTATTGTTAAATAGCAATCCAGTATCCTATTGTTGTTTTTTAGGATAAAAGACAGGTTTCAGAATGGTTTGGGCTTTGAATATATGTCCTTATCAGTTGATAATACTTCACCAAAGATGCAAAAATCCATGAAAATTTAGATATTATTTACAACATTATAAATCAAATTAATCTATCGCTTTTTAATGAGAAATTTTGACTGTGGTATTGGTTCTCCTATCAAGGCAGCATAGTGCCCGACTAGATATTGGGGAGGTTCTGAGTTCTAGCACCGATCTTGCCAAAAATACTTTCTTTTGCTGTGAATTACTAACAAATTAATCTAAGTTAATTTAAAAAAAAGTAAGACAACTGATAATTGTAAGTGGTATCATAGCCTATTTATATAGCCACCATGAATGAAAATCTGTCCACTTCCTGGAAAGCAAAATTTACACCAAATTGAATAAATAGTTAAATTCGCAGGGTAACAACTCCAACGAGGTAATGGCCACACAGGTTACTGTCGTAGATTATAGATGGTGCTGAAGTGCGAGGCATTGTCTCCAGTCTGTTTTCTCTTAATGTTTATTCTGGTGTCCTAAGCGGGATTCGCTACAACTTCTTTCGAGGAACTACTTATTTTCCCTCATGAGGCTGAATGAACCCAGACCCCCCCCCCAAACAATCCTTAGGGGGAACCAAGGAAGTCAGTAATTCTGTCCATGAACACCAACAATTTATTAAAATTAAGGCCACGAGACAGTTTAATCCATTTACTTTCATTTTTATTCATATAAATATAACTGTGTCCTATTATATTGTGTATTTGCAACTAGAACAGGATAAAAAAATATTTCTTTATTCTAATGTAATTACAATAATTAATAATAAAGATGAAGATCTTCAAAAGCTGTTTCTCATTTAAAATAATAGATAATAATTTTGTAAATAATATTTAAATTGTCACGGATTTTTGTATTTTTGGTCTTATTATCAATTGATATGGACATATAAGCATTCTGAAACCTGTCTTTCATCCTAAAATAGGATAATCAGCAATAGGATAATAGATTGTTAGTAACAAAAATAAGTAAATTTACTTAATTATTAATTTGTATATACATCATATATAATAATCAATTACACTGAGTCCGGCAAAAATTTCATAATTCAAAATTATATTATATTTATATTACATTCCAATGCAGTAGTATGAATTTTGAGCAATTCACTTACATCCTACATTATACTATTACATATACTTATATCCTACACTATTTACACTTACATACTACATATAACTTGGAGCAAACATGATGTAAGATCAGACCCTGAGATCAGCTATTAGTTTTACTAAGGGCAACTATGTGTGTAAACAAAATCAAAAATCTACCTTAGACAACCAGTTGTAAGCCAATAGACGTTTTTACCTTGAGTGTGGAAAGTTTGTTTAGCATTAAGGCGCAGCAGATCCAGAATAGAGGGAACAGAAATGATATTGTGATTAAGTCTGGGAGGACTAAGTTTGATAGGCTGAGTAACCATTGAATAGGAGCAGAGGCAGTCCTTGGCAGAAATTTTAACTTGATCCATGTTTTTATAAAGGGACATGTTTTTTTTTAAGGAGTTCCCTCACAATGTTTAAAATATAAGCAATCCTGTGAAAAATAACGAAGGGTCAATTAATTAGTAATAAAATAAATATTCGCCCAAACAAGTTGAGCAGTGTAATATGCTTTTGAACCACAGTAAGTAATTAAAATAACGAAACCCTTAATTGTGTGATCCCTCACTGTTGACTTGAACTTCTATTTGGAGGTATATATAAATAAAACATTATATTTTGTATAATATATATTATAAATAAAATAAAACTGCAATTAAAATGTGATCGAATGAAACAATTGTGAGTATTTTAACTCATGCTTAGGCCCACTGCCAAAGTGTGGCTAGGTTTAGAAAGATCGGAAAGATGTTGCATCAGATCCCGTTTTTTTAACCTTTGTCGCGGTTGCAATGAACGGGTGTGCGCCGTGTAAGAGTATGTTGGTATTTTTCCATTCACAAAAGATACCTCTAATTAGCATCGCTTCTCATTAGTACAGTACCAATACATTTTCGTTGTATGGGGATTACATATGTGATATTATATGTGTGTGGATAATTATATGTGACTATTACTTTATTATGGTTCTGTTTCCGTTCGGTATTGTTTTTCTACACGCAGGACGGAATCAATTTTTTTTTTATCACAACAGCAACAATTTAATGAAGTATTAAAATGCTTTTTACCTTGAAGTGGATGTAGACGTAACTGTACTAGGGTAAAGAATGATTAATGAGAGACTACAGGCCGAAATGAAACTTTGCTTTTCTAAAATTTATATTTAAATAAAGCTGTTTATGTTTCTAGTGTTACCATCGAGAATTTTCCTATATAAAAGTATTTTTGATAAGGAATACCGAGTTAGTTTTTTTTCACTGTTATTTGTCACGCGTGTATCTTTCGGTATAGTTTCTTCAATTTCTACGTAAGTTGTTTTGTTCATTACATTTTTAAAAATACTTTTTTTAATTAGCAAGTCTAACTATTATTAAATAGTTGTATTAATAATAATAGTGGCACCGCTGCTACTTAGATCTGTTAAATTTTGGTGAAATCAAAGGATCATCTTCTTATCAGCTACAAAAAGAGGATGTTCGATTTCTCTATCTGGTAACCCTCATCTATCCGGTGATAACATTACGTTCTCTCAACCAATATCCATAAATAAATTGGCCGGGTTGTATAATAGAGGCGAGCAAAAGTTACGAAAGGAGATCAGTTACGTGGACCCCCTGCAATATCGGATAGTACAATTCCATTATGTGTTTATTGCAGATAAGGAGGAAAAGCGTCATCTTACTTGCCAGAAGAAAAAAAATTCTAAATATTTTTTCAATTATTCTATAGTAAATACAATTTAGTCACGTTAAATCCGGGACTAAATAACTCATGAAGAGGCAAGGCCAGCCGAAGTAGCCTTTGCTGGTTGACTGTGCTCAGTTACCTAGAGGGCTTATATGTATTTCGGCCTCATTAAGAGCCATTACTATACTAATAATCCAGTATATTTATTTTCAAAATTATTTACAAATAAATTAATAATATGCATACATAAGGCATCGAGGCACCTATCCGCCGGAATTAACCTCAATCATAAATAATTTGGTTTAATTATAAAATTACAGAGAAACGAAACTCCTTAAAGTTGCTATTTAAACTTTCATAAATATGTAAAAATAAATAATTAGGAAAAATGTGCTTCAAGAAAAACAAACAATACAAAATAGAAATGAAATCAAAGAATTATTAACAATAATACTAAGACTTATATGGAGAAAATGCATTCCTTGTTTTAATGCTAACATAAAACAAAATATATACAGTTCTTTTAAAATACTATTTAACAACCCGTGCACCAACCAATCAAACCCCGTATATGCTATATATCAATTATTAAATAAAGATCGTATTTGGCGGATAGATAAATTTCTGTATTTGAATTTGAAAATTCTTTTTACATGGAGTCCTCAATTGCAATACAAAATATACAAATTAACGTACAAATAATATAAATTAAATTATAATACAGTTGCATTGCTACGTACAAACATGTACAAGACTATGCAATAATAATTATATTATTTATGTTTCAGTCGTTAGAGGAACCCCGTGTGCAGAATTGACCTCACAAACAACACAATATTCCAGACTTTTAGTGTACAGCACAAAATATACTTAATAGTAATATCGATAAAAACATATTCATGATAATTGTCTTATAAGCATGTCCGGCTGAAAAGCTTTCATCGGACGTTCCTTGTAGTAAGTATTCATCGATAAGTTTAAACGACTTGCTATAAGAAAATATCTTGCATCCGTAGCGAGTTTATAACATTGACGAAAGCTACCTAAATTTTAAACATTGGCAAAACATCGAAAAATGAACAAAAAAATCAGGATATGATCAGTCGTAAGTAAGGACGCCTGACCATTGCTTTGTGCAGCAATGCGAGAGTGTCTCACAAATTTCATATGCCAAAAAATAAAAATAATAAATAAATAAAATAAAATGTTCAGCCGACTTCACCGACAGTCTCAAGAACATGTCGCTTAAGTTAAGTTTACTTTATATATATATATTATTTTGTTTAATTAAATTGTATATTATCCTGCAAATCAAGAAAATGTAACAAAGACTTTCAATAAAATAAAATAAAAAAATATGAAACACGTATTTGTTACTGATGTCGGGTTTTACTGTAGCTAGACTACAGGCGCTATTTTTTACTAAGCGGACTGTAATTACTGACTTTAGTGTAAAAAGAAAAATTATAAACAAAGAAGGGAATATCCATCCCCTTGACATTAATTTCGACACCATGACACAACTCGCATCGTATATTACGCTACTTTTTCATTAACCTTGTCAACTTCTGTACCTCAACCATTTAAAGCTGACCGGAGTCCCTACGTCAGTTTTTTTTAAACTGCAAAAAAAAACTAATTGATATTTTTGATCAAAAATACTTCAGTTTATACGCCATCAGGGTTACTGGATGTCACCTTCTTAACAAATATAAGAATATTCGAGATAGCGCTGAAATAATCTTGTCAACATAGGCTTTGAACTATAAAATACCGGATATTCTATCGTTGGCTCTCAAATTTTATATTTTGGAAAATCAATTTAATTTTATTTTTGCTATACCGTATTTAATATGCCCTTAACTATGGGGGATTTCATAGCTTTAAATGTTTAAATAACTTAATTGCTGGGACTTGATAAATCATAAAAGTGTGTGTAAGGGTTGTGATGATGAATATAATTTCAAAAATTTGAAATAGATTGAATCATTTTTACGATCACTATTTTAGAACATATTGACAGACAGTATCTGAATAAAAGTAGATGCTCTACATATACAGTTATTCTTTTATCTGGCCATAAATTATATAACTTTTAATAATATACTAAATGTTTCCACATAACCTTCACCCTCTTCTCTCAAGTCTTGTCCACTAGTTTTTTTTAATTCCTTAATTCCATTCCTCTACCTGTATCCGAGATAGTACAGTACTTAAGCTTCCATCTCAAAAGACAAGAATTAAACAGAGGTTTTGTACAACTGTACAGACTACTTCAAAGGACATCCTATCTCTCAATAGAAAATAAATTACAAATATAAGAAGAATAGTCCTGAGAACAATAGTAAATGCTCCTTATTAAGTCAGCAACAAAATCCCTCATAATGATCTTAATATACCTTACATTCATGAACTCATCCCTTCCAAGTTTATAAAATTCCACAGTAGCCTATCCAGCCACCCTAATCCCGCAGGACAGTCATTGGACTGCACCACTCATCCCTATAATCCTCCTCGGAGACTAAGACGGCAGTTGCCTCGTGACATGCTATAAGTGCGTGACAGGGGGAGTCCTGGCAATGACCCGTTTCTCCAATCATGTCCTGAGCATATTTGGGTCTCGCGCTCTTCGTCAGCCTCCACTGGCTCGTATCCGAGACGCGGCTGACGGAGGAGCATGGGTGACTTCCCTAGACTCCGCTTCCTCATTCGCATGCGAGGGAGGTGACAAACATGTGGATTTAGGAGGTCTCTGGGTTGTTAGTAAATACTTTATGAATGAGCGAGTGAATGAAGAATTGTAAATATGGTATGACTGAGAACATTTATCACAATTACTTATCGCCTAATAAGGCAGATTGTAATTTAAGCACAATACAATAATATACTATAGGCGTTTCTTGAGACTGTTATTACGAAAGTTTCAAAGACGATCCCAATTACAGTTTCAATGATTTTTTGTAATTAAACTCTATGGTAGCATATCATTAATTTTGGAGATCGGGATCGTTCTAGTCATAAAGCTTTGTTTATTGAAACTTGTACAAAGTCATCAATACAACCCAGGATATAAGGAATACTATAGAGGTTGTGTTATTACAGTCTTGCTACTTTGTGGAGGGGGGGGAGGATCGTTAGGGAAAATGGATACTCTGGTAACGGGACGGTGGAAGTTTCTGGATGAAAGACATGTTGAATCCAGAGGGAAGGGAACCGTTGCTGACATAGAAGGGAACATTGGCTATTTTGCGGAGGAATCTAGATTCTAGGAGAAGGTAGGTAAAATTTCTAGTCTATAGCTTGAAAAGAGGGGACTTAAAATAACAGACAGGCGCAGGAGTAAAACCATTCCAGTTTCTGAATGTGAAAAAAAATTCCTACGAAACTATAAAAATAAATAATGCGCAATACATATTTGTAACTGGACCCTTTCTGTGGACAATTTTCCTACAAAGGAACTAACAAAGGAAATAGAGAGCGGAATCCCTTGCATAAATAACCCTGCAATAACCTGCTCTGAACCGTAACGTCCCGGACTAGATGTGTAGACCACCACGCATACCAATATACAAACCGAATGAGAGGATGACTTATTAATTTGACCGGTAAAATTAATACATGAGTGTTTTAAAAACATTTCAGGATTCAGTTGTCTTCCAGCTTAGGCTATTGACACCGATTATAACAAGGTTATTTGTTAATGATATTCATATGTATTTGTATAGAGTTTGTCAACATTGTTTGATGGGTAGTCATGACAGCTTCAGCAATGTTTCAGTATTCTATAATTGAAATGTGTGTATTTTTTTTATACCTATTTATCTTTTTTTAGCAATGAAATATATTTTTCGTTATCAATAAAAATAGTTTTTATGGTTTTAATTTTTAGTTCTTAAAAAAAACAACAACAGAAACCCTTAGTCAATTATCAACGATTTTCAGCCTATTGTTAGTTAATTCAATTAAATAAAACTGTTTAGTCTCTCCACATCCAGAAACCCTCCAGGATTCTCCTTATTGTCTATTTGTCAGTTCCACTATTTAACCTGCAGGCTTGCAATTTCAATTGAAATGGTTCCTCTCGATAACAAAGCAAATATTACCGATCCCCCGAACAAAAAATGTTATGTACGATCATTATAATGATTAATAATAAATAAATAGGTAGGGATTAAAAATATCTAATTTCTTAATTCTAGTTACTAATTATGAGTAAATCGTGTTGTGACTTTATCGGACCATAACTGAAAAGATTATTTGATATTTCGTAATGTTTTATTTTTAGCATTGTTGTACCATTAAGGATAAATTCCATGTAAAATATCTTCCTACTCGAAACTGAGATTGGGAAAATATTGCGAGGACAATTTTTATGAAAGTTTGAACTATATCTTGTAATTAGAGTCCATTAATGTACTAATCAGTGATACACATTAGTGATCAGGGCGTACACGCATTTAATTTGTCAACCCAATCTGCAAGATAGGAATTTTTTTTAGAACTGCCTATGAATTAATTAACGACTCTTTATTTTTCAGAGATTCGCTTTTATCTTTTTTACCTTCTACGTAAACCGTAGGTTTAGTTGCTACGGTTTTCACAGTGCGCGATTTTAATGATTTATCGCAATTGTAGCCTGCTTAAGTTATATTACTTATGTTACATGTTATGAATTAGAATGTATATAGACCGACACAGGGCGGAAACCATAAGGGTTTTTGATTTTGAAAAAAAAAAAAAAAAAATCAAAACTACGGTATTGACTACCTGTATGAAAGATAATAAATAAATGACGATAGTATCAGGCGGGCAAGAATGTCGGACTCCTCACATGTATAGGTTGGCATTTTACGAGGAAAATATTGTGTTGGACTGCCCCCACTTCCCTTGCGGCGCTCCCCACCAATGGAGAGAATGTGTTTGAGGTAAATGTGGCAGATTAACGGTGGAGGTGTAGCCGACAGGACATCTTGGAGGACACGAGAACAGCGGCCGGACTCGGGAACATGAAACTGACCCTTCCCGGATCCACAGCAAAATATTACAGGTCAGTGTTGTGAATCGATAAAACGGTCATGCGGATGTAATACGTACATGCAAAACTGCCATGCGTCCGGGGGCACACGTGTCACCGGCGTTCTCAACAAAAATAAGACAATGTCATTGTTACATTTTAAAATTTAGCGTGTGATACTATTCCATAATTCAAGGAACAGTTGGCTCACTGTGTATTAATTCATTTTAATATTTCCTGACTAAATCTTAATAGAGCTAAATTGTATAAACGTATAGATAATGTCGGTATAAAGTGAAGGAACGATTTATTCCGCGTTAGTGGTTTGGTTTTTGGTTATTTTCTGTTTTCTAACACACAAATAAGTGGATATTTTAGTTTTAGTTTGAGGCCCAACTGCATGTAATGAGCCTATGTAACATAAAGTGAAATAAGTAAATTCTCACTTTCTCTCTCTTAAATTTCCGCATACCGATGGTGACTTCGTGAAATTGTCATTAATAAATCTATATGTTTCTTTAAAAATTATTCCGTATCTTTAATAAAAAGTAATACTTTTTATTTTTCAAACCCCACGAATCAATCGAAATCTGTTTTTCAAAAAAATAATTAAATAGGTAAAATCGTAATAATTGGTTTGACGAGCTTTACCGTTTTTAGTGTTTATTTTTTGTAGGTTGAAGATATTTGGAGCCTATTACTTATGAACTGTTTAGAGGCTTACTGGCTCTGTTACAATGTAAACCGACTAATTCGATAAAATCGAACGTATCTTGACCTAGAATATCTCTGGAATTCTAAAAACTGTTTTTTACGACCTGTCAATCGTACTAATCTTTGATAGGCATAATCTTAAATTGAATATTTCAAGTTGTTTTAAGAATTATATATCCTCTCTTATTGGCTGGCAGCCTGTCTTTGGGACTGACAAGGAGGGATTGTATGACCGTTACTTAGAATTCCATTGTTTATTTGTTTTCAAAACAAGACTCCTTTAGACTTTCATCCCTCTGTGTGTAAGGCTTGGTGATTACAAGTCCACTTTTTTTTACCCGGAGACATGAAATGTTCCATTGAGACCTTTTGACACGAAAATAGCTGTTAATCCTTAATCTGGAGTCAATAATTAATTGGAAATTAAAAATTACGTTGAGTAGGGCATCATTTGAATGTTCTGATTAGTCAGCGACAGTCGTTAAAATCGTATTACCGATTTGTTTTGAAATCCCTATTGGACGGAAAGACTTATACTTTAGCATGGGATCACTTGATTATCCAATGACGATAAAAATAAAAGCAATCTCAAAAAATAATCAAGGGTACCAAATCAAATAATTAATTAATTTGTAATTTAATGAAGTCATATAGAATTTATTTATGTAAAAACCTAAGGGCCTCGATTTAGTAATCAATGATGTGTATTATTTTATGGTGTTTTAGTGGTTAATAATTACTATAACAATATTGATGGATTGTAAATACAATGGAAAGTCGATTCGAAGATCATACTTGTTTAAATTCTAAGTTTCTGAAAATCATTAACAAATAATGTGCTATACCGGAGAATCATAGAAATGGCATAAATGTAGTTCGAAAAAATAATTGCAATGCCCTAATTAGACTTATAATTTCCATTGACTATTTGTCATATTACATCTACATCCCCATAATACTAAAAGTGACTTTAGCTGTTCGTTTTTAAATTGTAATATAGATTCTAGTTGAAATGTGTATTGGAAAATATGTATTTTGGAAAATGTACAAAAAGAGATTTCTGTACATATATAGAATATAGACATAGTCTAGAAATAGACAAAAAAATTCTTTTCTTTATTTTAATGTAAATCTAAAGTTAATAGTCGAAATGATAAATTAAGCACTAAAGTTTATTGATTTTAATGTCTTTATTCGCCTCAATTTAGGAAAGGAATGAATGCCGGGTTATTTAAATGTCTGAACATATTTTATGCCATAGTTTCCGCGGGGCTTCTAAGAAATAAACTGATCCAACTAGCTCAGTGATGCCATTTCGGTTCAGGCGAACACATATCACCAACACCCACTCCGTCCAGGATAATAGGCATGTAAAGACAGTTGTAAGCCTATAGCAACCATTTAAGAAGTCCATTGTTTGTCTAACTTGATTCATCATGCGTCGTCAAGGGCTCTTAATACTCACGTAAAGTCTATCAAAATAAACTATTGAAGAGAGAGTGTAAACATAGAATGTAAGTGTATCAGTTATCACCTAATCCTCGGGTTTAAGTGGGGAAGATTAATTTAACTAGAAATTATTGTTTAATTTATTAGAAATGTAATCTTTTGACACGATTGAACATTTCGGATTAATTTCCTATGCGATAAGATGCCTTAAGGCATTGTAAGAAGATTTTAATGCGAACGTTTTTATAAAAACATGTAGGTCACTTAATTTCTTCTGTCAAATATTCTTTACATATCCTCTGCGGCATTAACACGTCAGAGATTTCGTAAGAAGCAATTAAAGAATTCAAACGCCTTTTATACATACATATGCTAATCGAATAATCTTGATTATTCTATTGTTAAGACTTTGGATTAATGAAATATTCATGGGACCAACTGCTCAATAGGATACAATCTCAAGTGATAATAAGAACATCTCATGAGATTTTTGAGTTAATTAAACGTTGGAAGTGGATGTTAACAGCCTTCGTGATTACAATGCTATTTTCCGATTTTATCATTGTAAATGTAAAATGACAGAATTTTATTTATTTATTTTTTTAAACGAATACGCATCATATGCCTATTTTTTTCTCATGTTGACCTCAGTGGAATATACAGGGGTAGGGATTGAGGGATAGATTCGCCAAAATTCTAATAAAAAATAGGAATACATTATAATTTATAATACAAATATATTGCCTGTAGGCCCATAAATTTCTGCAATTTCTGTAAATCGCCTTGTGCTATGTTATAACTGCTACTGTGTTATAGATGTTTAGTTATAATCGATTTATTTATATTTACGTCATAAAAGCATCAGAAATCAATAATAAAATTAGCCGATGAATCACTTCATTGAATTTAAGCTGGACCTTAACAAAAATTTTTTAGAGATCCCTCTACATTCCTTGTAACTTACTAAGTATTGTAGTTTGAATTGTACTCCATTAACACAAAAGAGAATGGAAAAAAACTGGACAGTGCTCCAAAGATTCCGAAATAGCTCTAACGAACGAATTAACTAAAAACGAAATCTATAGAACATTAAAAGATTATAATCATTTCATTTCGATGTTTTTAGATAAGTGTTATCTATGCTTCGTTTTGTTTTACATTGAAGCGGCGCACAGTGGCCTAAATTTTCTACAGTCCAGACACACCATCTGTTAAACTCTCCCACCAACGACTTCCATGCTTCACAATTCATGGCCCTACGACCCATTCTAAGGCATAGGATACAAAAACCTGATAATTGCTGAGGCATCGGTGAAGGGGCATTCACAGTTTTTTCAAAACCAGAATCCCTTAAACTTCATTCTTGTGTTTTTACAGTCTGTTTTGGCGAATTTCAAAATATAATTATGGAAAGTATTCGAAAACAAATGAAACGTGAAAAGTGTTCGTCTCCGTTATTTTCTTTTTAAAATTTGTAAATTTCAAGCCCTTGGATATTTTGGCTTTACATGTCTGATTTTCCTTCCTTATTTCGTTTGTTTTTTTAGAAGCATGTCGTTAGTTAAGAACTTAAAAAAAATAAAACCTAAACGGAATATAAAATTAAAAGATAGTCAAACAAGCAAGATTTCTGGAGCCAACTTTTTAACCTTTGTCTATTTTTTTTTGACTTGATAAAAGATTGTTCAGCACATAAAATGAAGTATTGCACGAACATCTAAGTAGTACCTGGTAGTAAAATCATAAAACAGCTTTATTGTCTTTCCAGAACTGATAATTTATTTTCCTTCTTTATTGAAAAAGCGCTTCCGACAGCTCCATCTTCAGTTATTTCTTGTTTAGGATGATGACAGGGAGAAGGGATCAGAGGAGTGCAACTACTTGAAGCTGTAGCCTTGTCATTATCGAATCCCCTTAGCGATTCAGTTTCAAGCAAACGAGCTCTCGTAAATTTTAAATAGGCTAAATTTTAGTCCGCTTTGAAAGAACCTCACCCTGGCGATGTTTTCATTGGTGTTTAGGAACTAGATAAACAGATCATATATTGACTTGACCGCCAGCTCGACAGGGATGACCCTGTTGGTAGTGTCTTTGCCCGAAAGTCAGGAATTGCCGAGTTCGGAATCCAGGCCTTCTTAATGTCCTTCATCCTTGACTAATAATAATTAATATAAAACAGGATACAAAATAGGTTGGTAATATTTGCTTTATTAAAGGGTACATAAGTACATAATAATTTTTAAAAATGTGCATAAATCCTTCTTTGCACAATTTCTTTATTCATTCCTTATTCCTTGTACCGACGTTTCGGACATAATTAGTCCATTTTCAGGCAACTTTTACACAACTAGAAGAAAAATCTTGGTATAATTACAGTAAGTAAAAACTTTTTCTCATCTTAAACAATATTTCACTAAATGCGTACTCTCTCACTCTGTAAAATTCTATAAATATCTAAATAAAGCAATTTAAAACATAAAGCAGATACATCAATAGCATAACTCGACAGCCAAAAACTTAATCTAGATAGTGTCTTCAAAGGTGCACTTTATAGATGTAGTGGCCTCTAGATAGTGTCTTCAAAGGTGCATTCTATAGATAAAGTGGGCTCTAGATCATGACTGCGAAGGTGCATTCTATAGATAAAGTGGGCTCTAGATCATGACTGCGAAGGTGCATTCTATAGATAAAGTGGGCTCTAGATCATGACTGCGAAGGTGCATTCTATAGATAAAGTGGGCTCTAGATCATGACTGCGAAGGTGCATTCTATAGATAAAGTGGGCTCTAGATCATGACTGCGAAGGTGCATTCTATAGATATAGTGGCCTCTAGATCATGACTGCGAAGGTGCATTCTATAGATATAGTGGGCTCTAGATCATGACTGCGAAGGTGCATTCTATAGATAAAGTGGGCTCTAGATCATGACTGCGAAGGTGCATTCTGTAGATAAAGTGGGCTATAGATCATGACTGCGAAGGTGCATTCTATAGATAAAGTGGGCTCTGGATCATGACTGCGAAGGTGCATTCTATAGATATAGTGGGCTCTCGATTGTGACGGGAGATGATATTGAAAAAAATAAAAACAAGCTGTTACTAGGCATTAGATATGGTTGCTCTTGACGGGGGAAAGTGTAGGCCGAGCTATTAGGGCTCTCCCAAGCCCACTCAGCCGCTACAATTATCTCAGAATATCTATTTAACAAGTTAACTGAGATTTTAATGCTGATTGCTTTATTAACATTTTTAATTTACAATATGCTACATAACATTTCGAATAAATTAGATTGATAAGGATTCAACGGAAAGAGCAAGAGATACTGTATACATGTGTAAGCCGTCCATACATATAGAAGAAACATATAGTACATAAACATATCAATCTTAACCTTGTAAGTAGATTATATTTTTCATTTGTTTCCTGGCGATTTGAATGAACGGATCCGTCGGAATTTCAGTTAGGTCGTCGGAAGAAAGAGGCTAGCGGTTATCATAAAAATTATTTAGTTACTAATTTTTTTAGGTACTAAATATTTTTACATCAGTTACCTATATGAGATGGTGGTGTAGTTGAACGACTAATAGAGCAGATGAAAATCTACCATCTTTCTTCCATCAAGATTAATATTAAATACATCCTCTCAAATTTAAATTAATGGCTAACTATGAACTCACAGTTACATAAAGGCAATTATATTATAAATACGGTATTAGAATGGTTCTTTCAAACTCTAAACAGCCATTATTACAATTTATCGGAACTTTTTTCATGTTCGATTCAGTTTTCTGGTGATTATATTTCCACTACATGATCCAAGTCGCTGTGGAATATATTTTAAAATCATAAATGAGTAGGAGAGTTTGTTGGAAGATCGGCACATCGTCCTAAGTAGATGAATGATTTGATAAATAAAGCGACAACTATCTTTTTTTTTTTTTATCTAATGTATTGATGGACAACATAGAGTTCTCTTTTACGATCACTATCGCAGTACATACAACAGACATGCATACGAAAGACGAGTACTCTTTAACTATTTCCTTCAGGGTCGACAGTTAATTCTAATGCACTAGAAAACAAGCATTAATGTCTGTCATAACTAATTAATATTAGCCACTGTCAAGGATTTGGGCATTATCATGGGAAAATCTCAAATGTAATATATTAGGAAAACAAATAGTCTCACGATGATAACTTAGAGAACTAATAATAACAATAAATAATATCCCGTCCTAAATGTAAAACAAAGTCACATTATTTTTTTTACAAATTTACGGTCATTATGGTAATTGTAAACATACGGCTGTCTCTATAACCCCATCTGCCAGCTCTTCCTACACATGGGGCGTGGTCTCCATCCCACTGATGACTAAATCACGTCATAACACACGTGTGTGAAACTTCAACATGTGTTCGTATGAACGAAGCTTTGTGCTAAGGATCTTCAAAGGATTCAAGATAACTCAAACTTTATCACGTCTTGGTCAATGTGAAAGAGGTACCAAAAAAAAAAACTTGCCGATAGTAATATTGCAATAAAATAATAAATACTGAATAATCTAGTCGGCTTGTGAATTCTGAAAAGAATTTCTTCTACTCTTAGGTTAATTAGAGTTTTCGAAAACTTTTTTTGTTAACTATTTGTTCACATTGTTACCAACCCATTTACATTTAATATTCATGTCGCCTAAAGAGACGCCTTTTTCTTAAATATTTAAATTTCAAAGTTGGCTTTGAAATTTGCATGCATAATATTCACACAATTGCAAAGGAAAAAAACACCTCTTTGAATGAAATACTAGATGATTTTTTCTCTCTCTGCTATTTAACTTACTCGACATAGTAGTTGACATTTTGAATTTTTTATTTATTTTAAAAATCACGTGAAAAAAAATATGGTGTACTTGTCGAACAATGTTTAAATAAACGAACGAAGGATTACTTATAGTGTTTAAAAGATAACGTTATTTTTTCTAGACACAAGTTAAATTTGCATCGTTTAATTTTAATATTCATTGTGGGAATTGAACCATTGACGTTTCGGTCTTGGCATATTTTTAGAAAATAGTCAACCATACAAAATTATATATTTATGAATCTAGTATTGAAGTTAAGTTATCTCAAGGCACTAAAGAGATAACACCAAACGAGACCGGATGTGAGGCAGACCCTTCTCCCTAAATACATATGTGAAGTCTGTTCTGGATTTTATGTTGTCTTGTTGATAATGTACGTCTTGTATAGCAGTCGGAAGACCTTTCTGTTTAACTGACCACCATCTTAAGATATACGTATTAAGTACTCGCTCTATGATCGAAAATGGAAAAGAAAGCTAGAACGCTTGAAATTTCCTATTCAGGCTGTATTTTTGTGAATGCTGACGTTCGCACATTAGGTTAATTAGGATCTTAAATTAATATAACTTAACTTGTAATTAGAAATCAAAATAGTGTTTACCCGAGGAATATCTCCTAGAGAGGTCACGTGAGACGGCCAATTCGACATTTAGTGGTGACACAATTTATGTTGATTCTTGCTTTGCATACAAGTATATACAATATATTATTTTGGTCTACAAATCAAGATTATATTCTCTTCTAAGTATATAACATTGTCGGAAGAACATGATCCCTTTGCGATGATGCCCACATTGATAGGGCTGCCATCCGTCCGGGTTTCCCCGGATTTGTCCTAGTTTTGAAGACGTCCGGGGAGCGTCCGGGCGGGGTTTAAATTGTAGTCCGGGTGCAACCCGGACTATAATAAAAGTCCGGGTTTTCGATCAGATCCGTTCCCATAATTTATGTAAATAAAAACTATGGATTAGGTATTTCACCGCACGCGCTGCCGACGCTATTTTACTACGCGAGCGGCGAGCGGGGGTGGGGCGCGCTTGACCGACGCATGGCGTGATCTGGCGAATGGCGAGCGCGAACGATCTATTTAGCTGCGTAGCAAAATATTAGATGTGTAGACGTGTGTGGCGATTCTTAGTATATAGGAAATCACCCTATACGCTATTACAGATATATTATAGACAAGGTAAATAACATGAACAAAAGTAAATTATTATAAATCTTTTAGCAATAAAGAAAACGCAGAAGCGAGTAACACGAGACGGGAATACGTTTTGAAATGTCCGGGGTGATAGCTCCAAAATCCGGGGAACTTACGCTTCCGGTCCGGGGAGCAGGTTTTAGAGATGGCAGCCCTACACATTGACAACATGTGTCTATTGCTACCGACCTATGAATTCTTTGAGTCGATTGCCATTGGATAACAATAGTTTGTTTTCTTCCTTTCGTCATAATAATTGGCTGTTGCCAATGTTTTACGAAAGTCTAGACAATGTTCTCTTTCATATGAAGGAAAATTCTAAAACCTGTCCCTTGGCACAAGTGTATAGCACGAGTCAATCTTCAAATTAATATAACTTAACTCGTAATTAGAAATCAAAATAGTATTCACCCGAGGAATATCTCCTAGAGAGGTCACGTGAGACGGCCAATTCGACATTTAGGGGTGACACAATTTATGTTGATTCTTCTAGAACGCTGATATTGCTTGTAATGCATAAGGACTTGAACCATCTTTGATTTATTTATATTTAGTTCTTCAGGGAGGCGTGTCTTCTTCCGTTCAAAGCAACTACGGGATCATTGAAGATAGGAGAGAGTCATTGAATTGCGTACTCTTATTTAGGGGTGACACAATTTATGTTGATTCTTCTAGAACGCTGATATTGCTTGTAATGCATAAGGACTTGAACCATCTTTGATTTATTTATATTTAGTTCTTCAGGGAGGCGTGTCTTCTTCCGTTCAAAGCAACTACGGGATCATTGAAGATAGGAGAGAGTCATTGAATTGCGTACTCTTATTTAGGGGTGACACAATTTATGTTGATTCTTCTAGAACGCTGATATTGCTTGTAATGCATAAGGACTTGAACCATCTTTGATTTATTTATATTTAGTTCTTCAGGGAGGCGTGTCTTCTTCCGTTCAAAGCAACTACGGGATCATTGAAGATAGGAGAGAGTCATTGAATTGCGTACTCTTATTTAGGGGTGACACAATTTATGTTGATTCTTCTAGAACGCTGATATTGCTTGTAATGCATAAGGACTTGAACCATCTTTGATTTATTTATATTTAGTTCTTCAGGGAGGCGTGTCTTCTTCCGTTCAAAGCAACTACGGGATCATTGAAGATAGGAGAGAGTCATTGAATTGCGTACTCTTATTTAGGGGTGACACAATTTATGTTGATTCTTCTAGAACGCTGATATTGCTTGTAATGCATAAGGACTTGAACCATCTTTGATTTATTTATATTTAGTTCTTCAGGGAGGCGTGTCTTCTTCCGTTCAAAGCAACTACGGGATCATTGAAGATAGGAGAGAGTCATTGAATTGCGTACTCTTATTTAGGGGTGACACAATTTATGTTGATTCTTCTAGAACGCTGATATTGCTTGTAATGCATAAGGACTTGAACCATCTTTGATTTATTTATATTTAGTTCTTCAGGGAGGCGTGTCTTCTTCCGTTCAAAGCAACTACGGGATCATTGAAGATAGGAGAGAGTCATTGAATTGCGTACTCTTATTTAGGGGTGACACAATTTATGTTGATTCTTCTAGAACGCTGATATTGCTTGTAATGCATAAGGACTTGAACCATCTTTGATTTATTTATATTTAGTTCTTCAGGGAGGCGTGTCTTCTTCCGTTCAAAGCAACTACGGGATCATTGAAGATAGGAGAGAGTCATTGAATTGCGTACTCTTATTTAGGGGTGACACAATTTATGTTGATTCTTCTAGAACGCTGATATTGCTTGTAATGCATAAGGACTTGAACCATCTTTGATTTATTTATATTTAGTTCTTCAGGGAGGCGTGTCTTCTTCCGTTCAAAGCAACTACGGGATCATTGAAGATAGGAGAGAGTCATTGAATTGCGTACTCTTATTTAGGGGTGACACAATTTATGTTGATTCTTCTAGAACGCTGATATTGCTTGTAATGCATAAGGACTTGAACCATCTTTGATTTATTTATATTTAGTTCTTCAGGGAGGCGTGTCTTCTTCCGTTCAAAGCAACTACGGGATCATTGAAGATAGGAGAGAGTCATTGAATTGCGTACTCTTATTTAGGGGTGACACAATTTATGTTGATTCTTCTAGAACGCTGATATTGCTTGTAATGCATAAGGACTTGAACCATCTTTGATTTATTTATATTTAGTTCTTCAGGGAGGCGTGTCTTCTTCCGTTCAAAGCAACTACGGGATCATTGAAGATAGGAGAGAGTCATTGAATTGCGTACTCTTATTCTCTGTTCCATCCCTTCCAAGTTTACGAAATTCCACAGTAGCCTTTCCAACCACCCTAATCCTGTAGCACAGTCAATGCACTGCGCCACTCATCCCTATAATCCTCCTCGGAGACTGAAACGGCAGTGGCCTCGTGACCTGCTATAAACGCGTGACAGTGGGAGTCCTGGCAATGGCCAGTCTCTCCAATCATGTCCTGAGCGTCTGTGGCTCTCGCGCTCTTGGTCAGCATCCACTGGCTAGTATCCGGTGACGCGGCTGACGGAGGAGCGTGGGGGACTTCCCAAGACTCCGCTTTCTCTTTGCGGTGGATTTGGGGGGTCTCTGGGCTGTCTGTAAATATTGTATGAATGTGCGAGTGAATGATGAACTGTAAATATTGTATGAATGAGAGCATATATCTTAATTACTTATTGCCTTATAAAGGCAGATTGTAAATATTGCACAATAAAGGAATTACTTACTTACTTATTCTCTGTCAGTGAAAATATTTTTAAATCTGCGTTTCGATCCATTTTAGCAGAACCCGGCTAGGTGATTCCGAGCTAATGTGCAAGTTTAAGTGACCGAATTTTGAAAAAATTTCGCTCATTAAAAATGATGAAAATATTCCATGTTATTTAGGACACCTTGATTATAGTTTATCAGAACCTGCATCAAATATTTTTCCATTACCCGCCTAAATATTGTAAAAATAAATTTGGTATATTACGGTAATGACAGTATTTGTTACGGAAATGACATAAGTAAAGCCAAACGCGACTTATGTGTACACATATTGAATGCTAGACCTTAAAAAACTGTAATTAGACGACATCTATTACAATAAGTGAGCTACAAATATTGTAATATTAATTGAGGGGAGAAAAAAACATTTATTTAAAAAAAATGATATGTTTGTAAATTAACTCAGTGTTTTCGGTCACAGTTCGTCATTTTTGTGACACAGTTCGAAGTGATGGTGCCCACATTGACAACATGCGTCTGTTGCTACCTACCTATGAATTCTTTGGATAATAATTGTTTTTTTTCTTCCTGTCTCCATAATAATTGGCTGTTGCCCATTTTTTACGAATGTCTAGAACATTGTCCTCTTTCATTCTTTCAGCCTTAATTTATCTTCCCTAGTTTATCACAATCATGTAACTAAATACTCATATAGTTGTTTCGTACCACAGTTTAAGCTTTATTAAGTTTTATTTAAATAAAATGGTCTGAATCGCACTTTCTAAATCAAAAACATCAGGGTAATGCCAAGGACATAAAAACTCAAGAAAGTTTTAATAAAGTATTAAAATAATTATATTTCATTCATCAGGACTTCAATCTCAAGTACAAAAAATAAAAACTATATTTCATAACCATCCAAATACGACACACCTAGGTAATATTGTTTGGAGCTTAGTGTCCCAACAAACAGGGTAATTTTATTTTTTTGTTCTTGAGATTTAAGTCTTGACGAACAAAATGTAATTTTTCGAAAGCTTGATTTAAAATTTCTTGAGTTTTTATGTCTTTGGCTACATCCCGAAATTTCTAATAATATATTAGAATACAAAATACAAAATAACTAACTACATACTAAAACGGTCTTAAAAAAACAAACTAATAACAAGGTTTTAAATTATTCACATAAATCAGAATCATTTCTTCTCTATGCTCTCCTTTCCCTTGCTGTTTTTCTTCTGACCCTTTGTCTTTCTTTCTTTTTTTTTGGTATTCTCAAACATCAATGGATGTCAAATGAGTTACGAAATAATCCTTTTTCAGGATTTTGTGGGAGAAGAATAAACGTCATTTCAATAACCCAGATTGTCATCACAAAAACCAATTACGGTAATAACAAAATTTGGCTAAGGAGTTGACATTTATGGATGTTAAAGTAGTACTGTTAAAAATAGAGTTTAAGCAATTCTAAGGACCTTGTCTTGTAGTGGCTAAGACAAGGGTTTGAAGGAAAGTTTTTCAAAATTTTAAATAAAGGCACTCATCTAAAAATTAAGGTTATGTTACTGACATCATAAAGTAACTAACCTCAAAGTCAACCTTCCTCCTTGAGGGATGCAGCCACATTAAATAGGGTAGCACTGGATATCCTTCCAACATATTCAGCCATTTTTCTTTTAAATGGAAACTTAGAGCACCCAAAAATTTCCTCACGGATAGGAAAAATAATAGTTTATGTTATAATAATGATTCAAAAAGATAGGACTTCTTTTTTCAGTCAATTTTTTTATCAAATCGAAACTGAATTAGCACTTCTGTGCCACAAATAATTGTGGTGCAATAGAAAAATTATTTATATTTTTTAAATGCAAACATTGTTTACAGGATAATATATATCTTATGTTAATAGTATGTATTTAAAAATTGCTTACCTTACACTGGGACATTGACTTTTCAGCATTTCAGAATTTCCACATCCAGAATTATCACCTTTCCACATGATAATTTAACTATATTGTTGAAAATACGCTCAGCAACAGTTGCATTTGATTAATATAATTAAATAATTTTTAAAATAGGCTTCATGGCCAATTCATAAGACAAAAACCCATTTAGACCACAAACCGGCATTTTATCTCGGAATCACCGAGCGAATATGTTTCGTTGAACAGAATCAGTTTATTTCCATCTGTAGGCAGGACGATTATTTTTAGCTACCAGTGACAAATATTTATACGACACTGTCTTGAAGATGGATGAAATATAGCTAACCCAACGTCCACACTGCTATTACCTGTTGACCAGGATAAACATAGAAAAGATAAACAAGGAAAAGCAGCTGTAGTGTTTTAGTGGTTTGTTTTTATTTTTGTATATTCTATCATCTTTCTCTGAAATGACGTACCTGTACTCGTTGTCAGGTAAGTATTCTTTAGAGAACAAGTAGGCAAGCAAGATTATTCAAGTTCAGCGAATTAGGTTTGTTAGTTTACTAGTTGCCTTCGAGCAAGTAAATGTAATGGGCTGTTTGTGTTCTGATATTTTCTTACTCTATTAGATATGACCTATTTGTCTGACAGATTGGTTATGGTAATTATTACTAATAAAATAAAACGCGTTTTGAAATAATTGAGGAAGAGCGATATATATCAGTGGGCGACCTGAAAATGAGGGCACCTGATGACATTACCTCTCCTGGCGGATGCCACGTTGGTCAGTTGTCGCTTCTGTGTTTTGAGTTTTGTTTCAGTTGCATAGAGTTTGCTTTACTTTATACTCTGTTAATAAAAAACAAAATTTTAAAGGTTTTGAATTACCTCTCCACAAAAAGCATTATTAAAATTCATCGTCTACTTAGTGTTTCATTCATCGCGAAATTAGCTCTCCTAGCCACTGCAAGTTTTGAAAAAATAGTTACTAGAAAGTGACGTATTACACACTTAAGGTTTTCGTTGCGGTCGCTTAAATTTTGATACATGATTTTAATGATGTTTTGTATTTTAGCCCATTAATTCCCAACGCATATTTTATTATTAATCTAAACCTTTACACTGAAAATCTACTCAATAAAATTTTTAAGTTTAAATTGCCATGTTACTAGTTAATGACCCTTCGTTATTTTTAATGAAGTTTGTTTCATTTTTAGCAGCATTGAACCATCAGTTAGTTCCACGTCGAATAAGTGTTACGAAAACGATGTCCATATCATTAACCAGGGCGCATTAACGCATTATTAAGCAGGATTTCGGAATATTAAAATCGATACCCTCCTCGATATCGTTGGGAACTATCATTTTTTAACTATCAATTAATTAATGACAGGATACCGTATGTGATGATGTCCTGTGAGTATTTAAATGAGTGAAATATTGTGCTGGGAATTCAGAGTGTTGTTAGGTTTTCATAAAGTTTAATGGAGAGATACATGGTATGTCAAAACGTTACCCCATTAACAAATTTATGAAAACCTAACACTCTTTCATCAAACCAAGCCGAATTTCCAACAACGTCTTCTACTCATTTGAAGTAGATAGAACTACTTTTCATGCCATTAGGTCGTCATGAAAACTTTCGTGAAACTAGATCAAACAGGAGACTTAAAACCTGTATGGCCAGATAGTTTTGAAATAAAAAAACAACGATACACTTAAAAAAAGAATGGGTCTTCTAAACAACCTCCCTATAACTGTTTGCCCATTGGAAAAACAACAACAACAGTATTATGTAATGTAACAAAGTTATCAAGTCAAAAACGATAGATTAAAATTTATTTTTCACTTTGTGCTTTGCTAATTTTTATTAAACCGTGAATTACTTACATACATACACGCAAAGCAAGAACTGTTGATTTGAATGAGGTAGGGAGAGATATTGCCCTAGGTAGAGCCTAGCTTGTTCAATCTTGAACTTGCTTCAAGTCTCACTTTAACATTTTAGCTAAATTTAAACAACTGTGGTATCATGGAGAGTTATTATACAATAATTGGAATGGACTTGTGCTGTAAGCTTGGTGCCAATGGGGGCCTGCAAGAAAGAAAGGTGCCTTGGTCAAGGACAATAGAATAAATACTTTGAATAGTCAACTTATTGCATTATTCATATTTTTTTCCCCTCGCCTTTAGGTCAAATATAAAGGCCAGCCTGTACATTAGCTATTTACATAATGCTCACGTGAACTTGAAAATTTCCTATCTAAGGTACCTAATGGTCTCATGGAAGTCCTACTCAATTTGTTTTTCGCTTTTGATGAGATTAAGACGAGCATACTATGCATCTATCGTCAGCTAATGCTCACTTATTATTTAAAAAAGCAATGTTTATTTTAAATTGACAATTCATATCCACATTATATATATATTCATAGTTTTTTTTTTCTTTTTTTTACTTAGCTCTCGACTGGAAATATAGGATGTAGGAAAATTATTTTGGATGATGGGTGCCTTTCACTAAGGGGAGTCCCATTTGAAGGAAGTTTGAGAAGGATATGGGGTGTGGGATGCCTAAAAGAGGCGGGTGGATTCGGGAAGGTAGGAGAGTCTACCTATGGTGGAGTCCAGGGGTACTAGGCATTGGTTTGAAGTCGGCCAGGTCACACCTGGCCTCGGCCGCTGTGGGGGGCTGCACTGAGTCGGCCTATCGGCCGGGGAATCGTTCTACCCTGAGCAGGTAGAAGGGGTATTCTTGCTTCGGTTGAGTCGGCCGGGAGATCGACCTCTATCTGGGTGTTGGTCGTTCAGTCCCCATCAGGGGGCTCGGGTTCGATCACGTCTATTTGTCTCCAGGCCTCTGCGGTCCAGCAGTGCTTCCATCGGACGGGCATTGGTGGTGGTTGAAGGTCGGAGAAGAGTGGGTTGTGGCAGTGTTGCAACGAGTCGAAAAATTTGATGTGTCGTCTCTTGATAAAATCTTGAATGGTGAGCACTTCAAATTTTTCGTTGATGTCGTTTGACTTCACTCGGTGGAACGGGGTATGTGTGAGGGAGGCACGGAGAACTCTATTCTGAAATTGCTGGAGTGTTTTTAGAGTGTTAGGAGATAGAATACCTGCGGGTATTCTAGGAATATACTCCTAGTGTTATAATCAAGGAATATATTTCAATTAATAAAATATAATCATGGAGTATAAAGATTATAATTATAAAGTAGGAGAATATTTTAATCATAAAGTTAAGCCTTGAAATATCTAACATCTTGTCTTAATAATGTTTTCTTTCTTTATGGTTTAAATGTTGCTATTGATATCGCAAAGTTATATTTTTTTATACCATCGCGAGAAGTATGAAAATAAAAATTATACCTGAAAAATATCAGTCTAGTTAAGCTAACTCTACCCTTTTATAAAAATCTTAATTTGAAAAATAAAATAAAAATCTGCCCTTATTGGGCATGAATAAATAATTGTGAAAAGTGATACAATATTACATTCCCTCTCTTATTTATATATTATTTAAAATACGCCTACATTGAATATAGACACATATACAAAGTCATTTGACTTATACGCTTTCTCATGTCACAGCTCAGAAACTGATATAAAAACAGACATATTTTGTTCTAAATAATTAAGAATACCGTTCTATGAATACCATCGTTTAAATCTCAATTTAATCATTTCATTGTTAATAAGAATTATAACTATTCAAGTGTATTATTATAATTTTAAATGAACATGATACAAAATGTATACATTTACAGCTTTAGCTAAAATGCGTATATTGTTAGTTAGTAGTTGTCACTGCACTAAAAAATGGCATCACTTGGACGTGCACTTATTAAAAAATCTATTTGTTGAAACTATTCCAAGGCAACGGGGCTTTTAGCAATATTTGATCAGCTGTTTATATTGTACATTGAAACTAAAACACCAAGCATTGGCACATGTAATCAACCAAACCAAGGTCTTTTATAACAACACAACTTTTCTGCAGATCAGCTAGAAGGAGTTGTAACTTGCCTGTCGATTTTATTTTTCTAATTGTATTTGGCTCAGTCAGTGGAAATATGTTTATTACTAGTGGTCTCCTTTTGGGAATTGACACCTTTGTTCCTTAAAGAAACATGAGCTTGCCCAAACTCTTCGATATACAACTTATAGGTTGATGTCTAATGCACGTTAATTATTTAAACTTGTTTGTTTGTTTTTCAAGGAATATCTCATCAATTTTCCCCTTGGATGTAACATCTTCGTTTTTTGAAATATACTTAAATTAAACTCAGTCCCATCAGGTGGGCTGTTGTCATTTGACCATAATTTCGATTTTCTAAATCGGATGCTACTTTATTAAATTAGCTCCTCATTTTCCCTCGCGAGGCTGAGTAACTAGCAAACAACCTCCACAGTTAAAAGTGAGCATGGCAACCAGCAGGCTACTAGATAAAGCCATAATTATCTATATAAAACATGTAATGGGTGATGGAACACTCAATTAAGGATTTCGTTTCCGCATACGAAAAATGTTTTATTGACTTTTTGTAATTATAGTTAAATTAAATTCAAACTCACATTATTAATCATCAAGTCTAAATCTTCAATTTGAAATCCTACTTACTATGATAGGGGAATTATTATCTTTTACCATTTAATTAATTAATGATCCTTCATTATTTCCCCGGAGTCATTATTTGCATCATCTCTGTGGCATCGTTTAAAACTTCCATTCAAAACATCAATACCACTTCGTTATTTTTCAAGTGATTGTCGTACGAACACAGATATCAGTTTTGCAATACTATTGTATTAATATAACAGTTATATGTTTTTATTAGAAAATTGAAATAAGATAGCTACTTAATATTAATATTATTATTTTGCTGGGCGACAGGTTGTTCAATATTTAGACCGAGAAGCTTCGGTGGAATAGTGATAAGTTAGTTTGGATAACATGAAGATGAAGGAGCCATCGTCATACAGTGTTATGTCTTTTAGCTCCTCTGTGAGGTCGTGATGCCATTCGTTCCGCGGGAATCCCCAACTATTCAGTGATATAAAGACAAACATGAGCTAGTAATTCCAAGGGTCGGTGGCCTCGCCAATCCCCCCCCCCCCCCCCAATCAGAAACCTTATATTTTTGTTTACATGTGTCCAGCAGCCCTGGTAAGGTAAGTAAAGATATCAATCATCATTGGCAATGTGTAATTTTTTTTATAGTGTAATTACAACTAGTCATTAGAATTGTTTTTATTTAGAGGCATAGTGCATGGCATTTAAATAACATTTAAAAAACAGCCCTATTAAAAATATTTAAGTGATATTAATAGATTAATTAATAGTAAAAAATAAATCATTTTCTTTCATACTTAGTTATCATATTAAAAGTCTCGAGGTCATGAGTACGTACATACGTAGTATGTATCGGGGTAACAGTGAGCTATAGTTATATATAATCATAAAAAATCATTAATAGCATATTCGAACTTTTTTGCAAACAAAGTCTCATACAGAGGGGTGCTGTTTTGCCAGAAAATTTTACTTGATGCCCCGGATAAGCTAAGAATGTAAAAATACCAATATTTAATAACTTTTTTAAATTAATGCAAATTAAAGTTTATGATAACTTTTACAAAGCTAACATTTTATTAAATTCTTACTTATTTTTAATTTTACTTGCATTATTAAAAGTATTCTCACTTACATTATCTACTACATCTCACATAGATTCTCTTAAAATAATAATAACTTTGTTCGTCCAGTACAGGCGTTTGCGTAGTGGAATTTTTGTTGTGCGCACTGCGATGAATAACGAACTGTTAGTTCCGAGAACTCCTAATTCGCTGTTTATAGTTCTAGTTATAGTTCTCAATTCTTTCAGTTCGAGAGTTAAATAATCTTTGTAGAGGAGAGTCTATTAAAAGAAAAGAAAGAAAAGCTTTATTATGAAGTACAAGCAAAACACTGGTATATACAAATATTAAGAGTTACGTTACTACATACTGGGTGGATGTATAGCCACAAGTGGGGTCTGGGCTGAGACATATTTGTATAAGAAAAGGATACGATTCTGGGAAGTAGGGAGTAAGGGAAGTAAGGAGGGATGCGGTTGCTTACTTAAAAATAACAGGAACCTTCAGTGACTTCCATGAAGTCACGAGGCAGGTATACAGTTCTGCTCAAGCTCCTTCTACTACTAATATTCTTAGCATTATAAAACTGAGGATACATGCAAGATCCAATAGATAAACAACCCACTAAACCCCCACAATTTAACGTGATGGGCCGCGTGTTGGCTAGGCCTGGTTTAACACTAGATATCAATTTGCTTTGTGCACACGCTCTAACTAAGGTTTTTCAGACTGCCCACAGGAAACGGTCAAGTCACCTACCCACATTAACTTCCGCAATTACATTACACACGAAGTTGTAGGTTAGGTGAACTCGATTACTCTACAAAAAATGTCAACTAAGAAATGTTTTCCATATAGCTAAGACCAAGGTCACATTAATAACTTATTCTGAATATTTAAATCATTTACTGCCCGCAAAGCAGCTTTGTAGGTATACATGGAACAGGTTTGATCACTACTTTTTATAAAAAAGTAATGTTCTTGTATTTGTTTTTTTATTGAATATAAAAGTATTTTTGTAAGGTTAAAATGCTAAATTTAGCACGTAGTCTGGATACAGGATGTCTCTGTAGGATAAACATAAGCTAACAAAGAACAAAACTATTATTTCGAAACATGTTATAAAACCTTAGAGTAGACGCGAAAAAAAGGCAATATTCCGACCGAAATAAATTATATAAGTTTTAATTGAGAAAACCTACTTTACTATTGAGGGCGTTTCGTGGAGTTTACCCAAGAATTAAGAGTTAAAAAAAAAATTGAATTTTGAACTATCTTTTATATGATCGAAGATTTCAAACGTAGAATCAAAACGGGTTTCTGTTTAAGCGTAAAAGCGGGACGTGTCGTATGACGGTTGAAAATAGTTTAAAAGGATTTTTATCATATCTACACTTCCGATCTTAGTTCTTTATTATTAACCATTCTCCTAAGACCTTCATTTATTAGGGGCCCAATTGACTGGGACCACTTCCGCCAGCTTCTTACAGATTCCGTAGACCTCAAAGTGTCCCTGAAAACATCCCAACCCCGTCGTGATCTTGGGTCCTGGGCGGCTTTGGATGGGGATAGGTCGGAGGAATTTGCTCTGCATTTTACCCATACTTTCACACCTCACCTTTCCCATCAAAACCATACTCACAGCACAACTGTTGAAGATTTCCTCACTTCACCTATTCCTCTCTCTCTCTTCCACCAAAAGCCGTTAACCCCTCTGAGGTCAAATATCTTCTGAAAAACTTACCTTACCGAAAATCCCCTGGATAAGATCTCGTTACTCCTCAAATTCTTAAACAACTTCCTCCTAAAGCAATAATCTTCCTAACCTACATATATAATTGCATTATCCGAACGATGCACTTTCCTCTCCTCTGGAAACATTCCATTAGTGTTCTATTCGCCAAACCCGGTAAACCACCCAATGATGCCTCATCTTACCGTCCAATTAGCCTACTCGCTATCCTCTCAAAAATATTTGAGAAACTCCTACTAAAACGTCTACTTCCAATTGTTGAATCCAAAAACCTTTTTCCTACACACCAGTTTGGTTTCCGCCAACGACATTCCACTGCTCAACAAGGCCTTCGCGTTGTTGATCACATCTCCTCAGCCCTTGAATCCAAACAGTATTGCACTGCTGCCTTTATTGATATAGCTCAAGCTCTTGGCACGCAGGTTAGCTCTACAAGCTTAAAAGATATTTACCACAGACCCTTTTCCTAATCCTACAGTCCTACCTTTCAAACCGCTTCTTCCAAGTCCACTGTGGCTTAGAATATTCTAACGACTATCCCATAAAAAGCAGGAGTTCCACAGGGCAGTGTCCTGGGTCCCATCCTCTATAACCAATACACCTCTGATGTCCCCTCTACCCCCAATACCTTCTTGGCCACATTTGCAGATGACACTGCAGTCTTGTCATCCCACCTAGACCCCGACATAGCATCTCATAACCTCGAAAACACCTTGATGAGATCTAGTATTGGTGCAACCAATGGCGGATCAAAGTTAATGAAGCAAAATGTTCCTACATTACCTTTCCAATACTCGGTCGCAAGTCTTGTCCACTAGTTTATTTTAATTCTATTCCTCTCCCTGTATCCAAGACAGTACGGTACGTACTTCCATCTCGACAAATTACTGACCTGAAACCCACATACGAGACTAAAAAGACAAGAACTAAACAGACGCTTTGGACAACTGTACAGACTACTTCAAAGGACATCCCATCTCTCAATAGAAAATAAATTACTAATCTACAAAGTTATACTTAAGCCAATTTGGACATACGGAATAGAGCTATGGGGGACAGCAAAAAAGTCGAACATCAAGCGTATCCTATCCTTTCAATCAAAAGTCCTGAGAACAATAGTAAATGCCCCTTATTACGTCAGTAACAAAACCCTTCATAACGATCTTAATATACCCTACATTCTTGAACTCATCCCTTCTAAGTTTATGAAATTCCACAGTAGCCTATCCAACCACCCTAATCCCGTAGCACAGTTATTGCACTGCACCACTCATCCCTATAATCCTCCTCGGACACTGAAACGGTATTGGCCTCGTGACATGCTTTAAATGCGTGACAGTGGGAGTCCTGGCAATGGGGAGTTTCTCCAATCATGTCCTGGTGTCTGTGGCTCACGCGCTCTTGGTCAGCCTCTTCTGGCTCGTATCCGGTGACGCGGCTAACGGAGGAACGTGGGGGACTTCCCAAGACTCCGCTTCCTCTTTCGTATGCGAAGGAGGTGACAAACATGTGGATTTGGGAGGCCTCTGGGCTGTCTGCAAATATTTTATGAATGAGCGACTGAATGTAGAATTGTAAATATGGTATGAATAAGAGCAGTTATCTCAATTACTTATTGCCTAATAAGGCAGATTGTAATTTTAGCACAATAAAGAAGTTATATATATATATTTATTATATCTACAGTATTTCAATATTTATAGTGTCCAGCTTACAACGCAAAAGTGTGAAACCGAAAAGGGAAGGTGTATGGTGTAGGAGAGTCGTGGAATCCTAGCCCCCCCCCCCCTCCCTCACTACTAAACAACAAGTTACACATTAATCGTTAAACATGTTAACTCATATTTTAAAGTTTAGGCGGGGGTTATGTTTTATAACGCGTGTTTTTTTTTATAAATTGTTGAAAAATTCAAAGAGTGAGGATCTACTTTGGAACTATCTGCAATTTATATTATGCCACAACAGTCCTAAAAATTATTTCATCGAACTTAAATTTAATGAGTAAATTTCACATTCCCAAGTGAAGTACATGTTTAAGAATTGAAGTTCTGATTCTTCTACCGTAGTTGAGGACACATTCCAGACGCCAAAAATAATTTCAAAGGTATTACAATTGGGGCCAAAAATATTTCACCTACTTATAGTTATAATAATTAGTCAAAAGATGATTTTCAGTGACCAGAATGGTCCAATAAACAAGATGAAATTGAGATTTTCTTAACTTTTATATTCTTGCTCATTAAATTGTTTTAAAATAAATTTTAGAATGTGAAGTGAATCTTCGATCAGAGTAACATCAAAACTGTTGCTGGTTATGCTAGTTAGAACTGCGTCGTCTACGGCCGGATTTTGCAATGTAAGCTTCTACCGAAATTCGCTGACTAAACCGAGTAAACTGTAAGCTATGCATATCCATTGATAGTACGGACAGTTTCAAGCGGTACGTTGATTTTTTAGGCGTATTACTGTAAAAATTAGTAATTTGATATTATAAGCGTTTATTGGTTGACGTTCTTAAACGCGCTGGTGCCAATATTAAACGGAAATCCACCAATTTGTATTTTATCTCCATTTCGTATGAGATATCCCTCGGTGGATCTAACGAACGCTACTATTAACTCCTTCCAGTGCATAAGAAGCGTAGGTCTGTTAGATTCCTGTGATAGATTTAGTTTAAAGGAAGGCTTTTCAAATATATGACAGGTGAATGAGGAAGGGACCTTTTAGGATTTCCGAGGATATCCAGATCACTTTCAAACATGCTCTTTATTGACAAGTAACCTTCAAACAGCCACTGCGCCCTTTCTAGCGTTTCATTCATTGACAGATCTTAGATAATTGATTAATTTTGACATGAATCATACTATAAATGAAAGCTATCTGCATTGTTTACATTACCGGTGCCACACGCTTGAATGAGTCGTTAGCGCGCTTCGAAATTTAATGATGTGGTGTTTATATTAACGTCATCACTAGTGTACTCTTCACCGTGCTAACTGAAACATCGATTAAAGATTCTGTCGCATCCATTTTAAATTATCAGCTCAAACGTTTGACTGTCAGTCTCAACGGTAGGAACTTTTTTAACAATGATACTTTCCTGTCGACGTGGCGTTCAACGGACGAGGTCAAACGTTGCAAAAAAAAAACACATTCTGAATAAAAAATAGATAAAAAAAAATGCCGGTTCAATAATAGTTTCTTTGGTGATTGCAAACAGAAACAGGGCGATGAGTTTTATATCTGAATGTTCTGACATAGCAGCCGATGAATTAATCATCGAGTTGAGGTTTTAAAGGCATAATGTTTGAAGAGAAAGGGTACGTAGGAAAGCCTAGAATTGGAAAAGACAAACTAGAAATGTCTTAGCCGTGGCTGATCTGAAAAGGCATGCACCCGTTTCCGGTGACCCCTGTGTACCCGTATTCATTTCATTCAATACTTTTCCTCTTACTTCCAATTTCCAATAAAAACAAAAACTACAATTGGATTACTGAAGTGGTCGGATTTGCGAGATTACACTATAAATACAGGAAGTTAATGAAAAAAATCAAGGATAAAAAAGGCGGCAACATGACTATTAGCTGACCCACTTCCCTCATCTTTTAAGGTTTCTCTGCTTCTTGATCATGAACATTGCCTTTATTTATTTAGTATTCAACAAACTCACGCGGAGTTTCAAAAGTATCTATCGATATTGTTTATTAACGTACTTTATTCTTTATTCCGCTTAAAATAGAATTTATTTTATTCAATTTCAATTTAGTTTATATTTGATGTTAAAAAACAATTTCTCGTTAAGGTTGGAGGAATTAATATTTCACTTTCACCAGTTGTGTAGTGATCTGTTTAATATTGAACACAAATCCCTATAATCCTCCTCGGAGGCTAAAACGGCAGTGGCCTCGTGACCTGCTATAAATACGTGACAGTGGGAGTCCTGGCAATGGCCAGTTTCAATATGTCCTGAGCGTATGTGGCTCTCGAGCTCTTCGTCAGTTACCACTGGCTTGTACCCGGTGACGCGGCTGACGGAGGAGACTTCCTAAGACTCCACTATCGAGGTGACAAACATGTGGATTTAGGAGTTCTCTGGGCTGTTTGAAAATACTGTATGAATGAGCGAGTGAGTGAATGGAGCATTGTAAATATGGTATAAATGATAACATTTATCACAAGTACTTATTGCCTAATAAGGCACATTGTAATTTTATCACAATAAATAAGTTTCAATAATAATATTGAACATGCTGAGCTGTTAACGATATAAGTACAAAATTAGTTGTCAGTTACTTTTATGTAATATCGACTACATATATTCATCCGTCGAGGATTCATGTGTAGCCGTTTACATTAGCTTCTTCATCATGCATATATTCATATTAACACGTACATGCTTATTCATGTTATGCCGACATTTTGTATTGTTAACTGTTTCCCAATTTAATGAAACTATTGTTTCGTAGTTAAAAGCCATTTTAAAAATGTTTAACTTTTATTTAACTTGTTAATAAGCATTAAATTGTACAATATATAGATACATAATTGACCCCTTATAAGACAGTTAAACACAAGTGCTCTTAACCAGAGAGTGTCAAACCTACTATAGTATAAAAGTGTTCGGGTGAATGATTGTGCGTTTCTTTTCCATTGAAGAAACATCAGAGAATCACGTGATATCTTATTCATTTACGACACTATTTTACTATAAATAGATAATTCATGGTTTGACCTTCCTAGGACCTGCTGCGTAGCGTCTGCTTTGTCGGCAATGATATCGGTAGGTGTATGTCCGAGATGTTTGACCAACACACACGCACTGGGAAAATCGCTGAGTCGAGAAAATTCCTTAAATTCTTCACATTTTCAAATACTATGTATTATGTTCTTTAATGTTTTCCTAAAGGAACATTAAAGAACATATTAAATAGAATTTCTTTAGGAAGACAATTTTGGCCCTAACATCGATATGCATTTATGTATTTATCTATATTATATACCAAAAATCAAATATAGATATAATTAAAAAAAAAACCTTAACTTAATTGTTAAAAAAACCCTTAACTGTTTTTAATTTTGAAGCCTTTTTGAAATTAAATTGATATGTAACTATTGTTAGGATTAATTATTATTAGGAACTGAAACTAATAATGAATAATTATATTCATTACGTTACTCATTTCCGTCAAAATTTGTTAGGGCTTACGTTAGTTTGAATGGTAATAAAATAGTGGAGCCGGGACATTTCTCCTAGGAAATTTAGTGAATTTTCAGAAGAAATGTAAATCCGAAACCGTAAACCATTCTAGTCGAAGAACAGTTTCTTGTTGAACTAAGAAGCGTTCATTGAAATGTCATGCAATAAGCAAAAAAAAAAAAAAGAACCATTTATTATAATAAAGGAAATTCAAATAGCCGGAGGTACATGTTCGAAATTATTGTTAGCTGCACTCTAAAAGTTTTTATCGTTACATTAAGATATCTCCCCCATGTCAACTAAAGGTCCGTTCCCGATAAACCCACAACTTTTTTTCATTACCATTATTCAATTATACTTTTTTAAACAGAAGAAAAAATATTTACATAACCTATTTCATCAGGAGTTTAATCATTTCAATCTAACTGAATACGAAATGAGATTATGACGTCCATGAGAGCTGAGTGATTATAATAAACACTTTTTATGTATAACAGTTATGTAAAATGTATACCTCATTTCTACACATTATACAGCTCATGAATCGTTTCACGAAGCAGCTAGCTGCATTAATTTGCTTAATATTAGCTATCAACATAATGTGAGATTATTATTAGTGAATAGAAAATAATATTATTAAAAATTACATACCTGGAAGAATAAAATAGTAGCCATCGTCCTAGGTGAAGGATAAACCAGAGTGCTAAGTTATAGTTGAAGATAATACATACAAAATTATATTTTAACTAAGGAATATGTGTCAAGCTCTTCTTCAAACATAATTGACTTATCTTATATATCATATACTACAAAAAATACTGATAGCAACTTTTAGCACAAATAAATAAATTGTGTATTCTTACTCACACATAAACAATGGTTTGAAAATAATGGGAATTATGTACAAAAAACACTTTTGACAAGCTTAAGCAAAATATGACTACGAGGCTGGGAAAATTTCAAAGCTTCCCTACTTAACATGGCATAGGAGTCGAGGAAGCAAATGCGGTCATTACGATAAGATATTGTTAACGGTGTCACAAACGATAAAAGTATTGTAGCTTAGAAAAAATATATTTAGTACCACGATGAAAATTAGGTTCAATGACCTTCTTATTTAAGTTTTGCATAAAAATAGTTTTGCTTATGAAGTGCATCTATTTTGAGTCATTTATTACAAAATTCCGAAGAGGGACCAAAACTAGCCCGCTGATTCTGTCGCCATATGGACACAAATTAGCAAATACAGACACTATCAAAGAACCAGAGTATGTCGACAGCTATCTGGAACCTTGGCTAAATTTTCTTTAATCTGCAGTAATCAGCACGATTGCCACGGGTCAATGAATCGTTAATGATGTTTCATATTACAGATCAATTAGGCTGGTGCCAGATGGGAAGCCGAACATCTGCGTTATCTATTGTTTGCTATGTTACCTTGAAGAAGGCAAATATTGGGTTCGTTGGAACACTGGTCTGTGACTGTTTTTAGTACTCTACAACGCGTATAGGTTCATACTGGTATCAATATTGAATATAATCAAGGCAGTTGCTAATGCAGCCCATGTATTTCAATTTTAGAACGGAACAACCGCAACAATAACACTCATGTGTCATTGGCATTAAGGGGGCATCTCTGTACACTAAAGGGTCACACAAAGGACGGAAGAAAGGGCTATACAATCGCAATTTCGTGCACCCATTAGATGAGTGTGAGCCGTGGCTACTTTGATTGGTAACTTCCTACAGAATGACAGGTCCCATCTTACCCAGGACAAGTCAGAGCCGGCAGTAGGAGTGCGACCACCCAGGCAGGAACGAAACTCATGACACTCTAGCTCAATCCACAGCACAATCCGCATGCACAAGAAGCAATGTATGTGTATATGGTGATTTCCACTTTGTGAATTACAATTGAAGGGTTTGCTGCAAAAAGGAGGTAGCTCCATCCCATAGCTGTTGGGAGTTAGAAACACTTTCTTGTGTCAAAAAAAAACCTCTTTTATTTGGCACAAAAAGGATGCAGCTCCAATCGTAATATGTAAACACCATAATTGAAAGTAAGCAACAACAATATTTTTACATAACTTAAAATTTGAATTTTTTAAACGTTTTGTTTGGTTTCCCAACAAATGGAAAAATTGGAGCTACCTCCTTTTTGCAGCAAACCCTTCAATTAAGCATATGGCCATGGCTATATCCTGAGTCCCCTCGAGAGGACCTAAGTAGAAAACGACCAACTGTTGCTGAGTTATTTTGTCTCTGAGTCCATGCCTCGGAATAAATGGGACTATAACCGAACTGTGTGTGAATTTATTTCAAACCTGACAAGATTGTAAAATGCATTATATCCCAGATTAATAATCATTTCCAGATCAGATTGCATACAACACATGTTATCAGCACATAGAGTGTTATAAAAAATAATATCTACATTAATAGTTAACAGTAAGAAAACATATCGGAAATAGTGATCATAAGCCTAATACCCTAGCTGAGAGGTTTTCGGATGAACATTAAAAGCGATACCCTTGTTAGCAAAACTGTTTTTGAAACTTCACAAAGGCAACTTTTCGAAGAATTTGATAGCAGATCTGTAATCAATTCCGCGTGACAACACCGGCAGGTTACAAAGGACAATCCCGCGCGCGTCTCCATTCGTCAGTGTTTTTGTTATGTGTGTTTTGTTTAAGTATATATTAAGTGCTACAATTATTCTGTTTTTGCTCTTATTAGTTGAGTGACTATTACTTATATTCTTACATGTCTATAACCGAATGTCTGTTTTATTGCTATTAATGCCCGTTACAAGTATTACAGATACATTAATGTGCCATGATATTTGTGAAATATAATTTCTTAATTGTAATTTTGTATCTTATCTATTCACGCAGTATTAATTGATATAGCGATCAATGATGACGATTTGTTGTCACTTTCTTCTAGACTCCACAAAATATCGCCCATTTCCATGGATAACCTCGAATTTGCATATTTTGACGTTTTACTTATGATTGATTATACTTTGTTGACGTTAAGTTTTTTTGCCAAAAGTAACATGAGAAAGTTTTGACTTTTTCGAACCTCACCTATAATTCTGTGAATACTAATTATTAGAGATCGTAAAGGATTGATTTTTAAATATGTGAAGATTTTCGTTCCGGATTTGAATGATATCCAGCCGTTTGGAAAGAACCATTCATGTTCCCCCAAATAATGTATTTATATAAATACAACGCATGATCGATTTAGAAATTATGGCAGTATCACAGTGGATTGATCATAGGGAATCGGATTGGATTGTTCTATTATGATGTTTATTTGGCATGGGATTTTATTTGTTAAAGACATGTCTGGTCTCTGTAAGGTGGCATTCAGTCCATAAGACGCTCATTGTAGATTTTATTCCTGATAGATCTTAATAATTAATACCGTTATATTTGGTGTCGGGCACATGAAGTATGAACAGTATCAGACAATACGAAGTGATAGCAGGCCGTGGACTGCCCTTGGCACCGATCCTGCTTGGGCAGGGTGCATTACTTGAGTGGGCATCTGGAAGCACTATCTTTATCAGCAGACTCAGAGGTCAGGGGCCCACGGAGATCTGTGCTCCCACAAGGCTAGAAGTTTTGTCCGAGCTTATGTAATAGGGCAGTGATATTAGCCGAGCCAGTTAACGTCCGTCCGTCCGTCCAAGTGGTTAGCCAGTCGGGTTCCGTGATTAAATTACAAGTTGGTGTTCCTGTGTGCGCGGGTTCGATCCACGCTGCACTGTTGGTTTCAAGCTGGATAGCGACTGCGTGACGTATGAGCTGAACAACTTGGTTCAAGAAGCGGATGAACCCGGATCAGTACGAGGTAGTCAAATTTGTCTTCAATTCCATAGCAATAAGTAAAAAAAAAAATGAGTTGTATTTTTATCGAAAGTGAAAATGTCCTTTGAATCAAGGCCTAGCCATTTGAATGTTGAATAATCGATATTCCTTGAAAAGTCACAAAAAAACAACAATTCACGATAGATGCATTGATCGAACCAATAATTATAATAATTAAGTCAACAGAACTATTTAATAGCCTTTTTTTGCTGCAAGTAATTCTAGTTTGCTTCACGATACATGCACTGCCTCTCTATATATTTACTTGTACATCTCACATTGAAGAAAAAAGGATACTTTAAGCTTACGATCAGTATATAGCCCTAATAAATAACATCATGTGCCATAAACAGTGCATTGGTCCTCCGTATTCGATAAAAGGCGAGAGTGAAATTGATGGAAACTGAAGTCACACGAAGCCAATCAAAACTGGGCCAGTATTTTCCGAACTAATTTTTTTTTTAATTACTATTTCGAGTTTCTATGATTGAATCGCTTAAAGGCAAAAATCGCAAATAGGGATACATTTTTATAATACAATTATATTTGTTTATCTTGTTTTACTAAAAATATGTTGTGTTTCTCTCTCGTCGGTTTCATGGTCGAGGTCAAGTGGATAACATTTTTATATTATTTATAAATAGTTACTAAAGAACCCTCAGAGGTTATAGTGCAGGGTTTAGACAGAGATAACTGAAAGGTTTATCCGGTGCTCTGGCCACTAGAATATGATAAGTAAACATAAATAAAAAATAGTTTTGTCTCCAGAAACTTCAAAGAAAGGGAGGGGCTACACATTTTCAGAGATAAGTCTTATATGAAACGTTTCGTGTGACGACCAATTTGGCACACTGGCGATTTAGGACAGTTGTGTAAACCATCAATAAATTTAATAAAGACATCAAATTTTGGTCGTTTTGGTTGCGAGGCCATTGGCACCTAGAGATTTATAGAATTTTAATTTTCTTATAAACTTTGTTATGAACTTAATAGTCAACATGAAACTATAAGAAGTATGTTATAAATCCCAACCTAGACTTCAAGCATGAGTTTATTCAAATCAAAGGACAACATTAGTTTTTACTTATCTGTTATGTTATCATGCTATCGTATGGGAAGCGTTAAAATATCTTTGCTAATTTCAAATTAAACTTTACTTTTCTTTGTTATTTGTCTTTCTCATATTGCGATATGTCATAGGTTGTTAGCCAGAATTATTTTCTTAAATATTATTCATAAGGGACTTGGTATGAGAATAAAGATTTTATTCTGTCTATCTACCTACATGTGATTCAATAGTTTATTTTATTTTATTGTTTTGTGCTTTAATTTATTTTATTATTTATAAAATAACCATTCTATCCTTAATTGCTTTGAATTGAAATAGTAAATGGAGTACTAGCCGTTCTTCATGTTGCCGACGGTACTCCTAAGCACAAATGGCTCTGTCACTCACCTATTTCATCTATTATTCTAACATAGTTATTTTCTACATTCTGGCTGTGATTGTGGTTGGTATTATGTGCAGTGTAAAAACAATATATTTAGGTCGAGTCATAAGTAACTTCCGTTTTTTTGATCAGACATTTATTTTTCTCTCATTAAATAACAAAATTATATTCTGTTGACGAGTGCAGGACGCTTTTCATTGAGTTTCTCTTGCACTCTTTGCAACTTCTGAACGTATCTATCCGCAGTAATCGTTAAATTTGACTTCAGCAACTCGTGGTGAATTATTCCCTGACAATCCCACCATACACACAATAAAATCTTTATGCCATGGATGTTTGCTTTCGGCTCTGGTAGGGGTGGCTGATCCTTGTCAAGCCACTGTCTTTTGCGGACTATATTGTCATAGGTAACCCATTTTTCATCGCCTGTTACAATCCTGTTTAAAAAAGGCCCAATTTTCACCCGTGACAGCAGACTTGTGGCGATTGACATGCGATCTTCTTTATTCCGTTCACTGAGATTGTGAGTTACCTGAAAACAAAAACTTGTTGTCATGAGTTACCATAGCGGGTAGATACGAACAATAGATTCTACTTAGCTGCATCGAAAGTTACTTATGACTCGGCCTGATAGTTGAGAGAAGGCAACAATCAGTGTGGATCGAGGAAATTGTTTTATCCATTTCTCGACCTTTTTTTTTCATTCGCTCTAAAACAAATTTTGATTTGCCACTGATGGAAATATAATCACCGCAGGTATAAGTACTTTATGTAGACCAGAACAAGATTCAAAAATCTTATTAGTTCTTTAGTTTCTTCCGAAATATATTTTATGTATGTATAAAGCAAGAGATCTTTCAAAATACATTGGTCATTAAAATTGTTTGTTGTAAGTTATGCGGCTACTGACCAATCCGACTTTAATCTTAGCTTAAACTTTATTGCCCACCATACTTAAAAGTACTTTTCTTCCGTACAAATACTTTTTAATTTGGGTGTTTTAAGGTTAAAGGTTCTGTTTTAAGGCCAGGTATAGAACAGCCAACAGCTTTTGAAATTCCTTTCGAATCCTTGAACAGAATATTGATTAGGTCTTAAGCTTGAGGTCTTCTCAATCGTGGGTTCTTCACTGCCAGGAAATTGTGGCTCCTTCCACTGCTATTACTTTTCTCTGTACGTTTACAGAAGCACTTCACGTTGTGAAACTAGCTACCAGATTAAGTAGGTTTTAATGACTGGATGTTTTATGTTTAGCTAAATAAAGCAATAAGGTATTCAGCAGTTTTTTTTTTTTTTAACAAATCTCAAATACGTTTTTTATATTTTTAACACTTATTTTTAATGGTGTCATTTGTAAATAGTGTTTTATGTTGAGTAGGAGTTCCATAAAAAAACTCTTCCCTAGTTTCAAACCTTGCATAACTTGTAGAGGAGTAGTGTAGCCCTCCTGCCCTTTCAACGTTCAGTTCAATAAATAACACAACATGAACTATAGGCCTTCAAGACCTTCAAGTTCTATTTATTAATACACCGATAGGGATAAAATCCATTTCCTATTTGATATAGTAAAGCAATTATCTAGATTCGACAAGCGGCTTTTTCTTTTTTGGCTAGAAAAATAGAAAATATTGTAAATGAAGTGGCCAGATAAGAAATCCTTATGATTCAATAAATAATTCCTCACATCACTTAAAACCATCAGTGAGTAGATTTTGAGAATGTGCTAGTCACTAGGCGATTAACTTGAGTTTAACGTTTAGAAAATATATTTACTAGTATCAATTTTAACTTCGGTCAAAAGATAAAAACAAATTTTCCAAAAAAAAAAAACAATTTTGCATGTATCACACAAATTAGGGTTTCGTTATAGTAGCTAAAACGATTTTAATGAATTTTGAAATAACAGCTCCAACACATAATGCATAATATTCATCAGGACTTCGATATCTATAATTTGATATGAAAATGTTTTTTGTTTAACTACAAGAAAATTGATTAATTGTTGACCCTTATTACTCATTTGATTTTTGACTTATGTAGGGCTCCATGTAAAATTTATATGCAAGTAAATAATCATCATTTTTTTTCCATTCAAGTCATCAGTCATCTTTCCATTATGAATATAGCCTTGTAAAATTTCATGCTTCCCCCTTGTGCAGGGGACTTGAGGTAGAAAGACCCAGATAGACAGACTGACAAACAGGCGAAAACAAGTGAGGGTTTAAAAAAGCAAAAAAAAAAGCAACGTAACGAAAATAATAATAAAACGAATCAATTAAATAATACTAACAATAAAAATCGTAAAGAATGTTCGATATTTGAATACATAAATATATATTGATGGAAATCGTATAATTATGTATTAAAATATCGTTATTTTGTTTTAGAGCACTTGTCTGTATCCCATTGCCGAAAGGAACAGAATAGAAATATACTTTTAGGTAAAAGTTACATTCACTCGGAAGGCCCGATCGTTTTAACCTTGACATCGATATTTTCACAATGTGACTTAGGAATTTTCGAGGTGAATCGCATCAAGCTAATAATGATGAACAATACTATAATTATTTTATATTGCCGATAATTATCAGCTAATGCAGGTTGTAAACACAGACCTTGTGGAGTTACGGCTTCACATCGATAACCTTTACACAAATATTGATCATCTTGCCATCTAATTGCATTCATTCCTTAATTAAGCTTACTTTTGCGTTAGAGAATGTAATTAATATTGTTGACGCCTCCCGTTTTAAAATTTTCTTATTTTACATAATCAGTCCGAATAAAAACAAAAAAAAACATTCAATTGTGTTTTTTATTACTCAGACAAACGTTTCCTCTGTCAAACAAGCATCTCTTTCGGGGGAAAAAAAAATTAAGGTCAAGTAAATGGAAATCCGGTATTCAGTGTAAAATACCATTTTGGTCGGTCCCTAGTAACGGTTTGTTTGAATGAACATTTCTTTGCATACACTTCATTCAAATACATAAATAAATTCTATTGTAATTACTTTTATTTTTATAAATAAATTATACTTGAAACGTAGACTATAAACTTCAACCATTAATAAATTTATTGAAAACCTGACAATTCTCTTTTATCAACCTATGCTGATTTTACAACAAGCTCATTCATTTATAAATCATTACATTTTTCGAGATAACAAACGACCTTCATTGAGAGCGCCCTTTCCTCACAATACCGGATGGACTATTTTTTGCAACTTTCTTAACAACGCCATTTCTTTGAGTTTAAATAAGGTTCTCATGTGAATATATGTATTGTTCATATAACTTATAATTACCTTTGTGCAACTTATATCACCATTTTTTTTTAATTTACCAGGACACTGATAAATGCAAGTGATAAGGTGATCTGGGCATTTATTAACGGTTTCCAAATTAAAAGTTTATCACACAAAGTGTGATCATTGCATTGGGGAGCATATTTTCCTTTGACTATATATTTCTTTTATGATATTTCTCTGGATGTGGATTTGTATTTACAAGCAATTTCTGTAGTCACGCTTGAGTGCTTAGGTTAATATGCTTCATATCGGAATGATGTCTGACTTGTTATTCCTACTATTAAGCTAAAACCTTGAAAATGGCAGTTGGACTGTCAGAATCGCTTGTAACTACAAATACATATCGTGGCAGACTAGTTGTATTCATTACGCTTATTTCCATTGAATCTGTTTTATGAAGAAATTTGACTCTTAAGATAAGTCGTTAAAATCATTTTTGCAGCTTAAGTCATCAAGCAGTGACGCATCATACTTAAAGGTAATGTAATAAGGTAAGCGTGAATTCACACTGAAAAAAAACCTCATAGTCTCCTTAACCGTTCAGAGATCAGTGGCATTTTGGAAATCATCAGTGGTCCGCCTCCCGAATCCTGAGCGTGGGAACCGAAGTTTTGGCCCCCCAAAGTCGATTTTTTTTTTGTCTTGTTTAGCCACCGCCTTCAAATTTATCGAGTTAATTTTGAAAACCGCCTCCTTACTCAGGTAGCGCAGAAGGCACCCCGAACGCCGCCCTACCCCCCACCATTCAAGACTGGGGTAAAACGTACGTGGTAGTGACGGTGAGGTTAGTGGTAAAAGGGAACAGTTAGCTCCAGAAGGGCCTAGGTGATTCATGAAAGCAGGCGCCTCGCTCATTCATAGCTCTTCATTAAGGACACCTTATCACTTGTGAGTACTTATCAATCATTTATCAACTGTCAATCATCAATTGTACTACCTTATCAATCAACCTTAAAAGATATAGTAAATAAATCATACTTGAGTAAAATTGGGCTTTTTCCTTTTAACAACAAACGGAGTAGATTAATGTATGCTGCTTAGCAATTATGATTCCCCCCTATTATTAAATAAAAAAAATACAATACACTAACGATAAATAATCATAAACAACTACAGTTATTTTTCAATTATAATTGCATAGACATACCAATATATATACCAACATTCATATAATATAACAATAAGATGACAATTCTACAAACTGATCGTATTTATACTAACTTTTTTCATTGTTACAGCGAGGAGCCCCGACCACGTGGTCGCCGATGGCTTAGATAGTTTTATCGATAAATTACAGCTGACTGAGTCCTATGCTTTAAGCAGTGGATGTAAGTTGTAATTAATTTCAATAAATTATATGTTGTTCTTATTTTATTTGAAGCTCAGCTACATTATTTCATTTTGTGAACATTTAACTCAATTAGAAATGAAATTATATTATCTCTTTAAACTCCCAGCGTTTTAGTTTTCATTTGAGTGGTTTATATTGATTAAAACAATTTATTTTGTAAAACATATTCTATATTTTTCCCTCATCCTGAATTTCTAACTAGAGAGCTTAGGGAAAAAAAAAAAAAAAAAAAAACTTTGTAAAACAATCGCTGTATAATCAACATACAAATATAAAAAAGTATAAACTAAGAGTTTGATTCAAAATATATTACTTAACTAAGTTCCTAATTTATTATGAACTATTAGGGTCCTTTCCACTGTCAGACTCATATTCAGAATGACATTATGTATTAGCCTCCGTCCAGAGAAGTCTTTCATCATTACTTTTTAACCTAATACGATCATTTCGAGTGACATTACTTTTCATCAGTAGGTTGAAAAATAATGACAGAGTAATGATGAAAGACTTATGAGGGGTATAAGATAGATTAGCGTTAACATAACGTTTTCCAGTAAACAAGAAGGCGTTTGAGGATCTGAACTTTTGTTGTTACATCCATCTTTAATATTTTTGTTTATTGTTATAGACTTCCATGCAAAGTTAATGTCAAATGATTGATCGATATGCTACCTGTTAGCCACTCTATTAAAAATAGGTAGCCTCGTATTATGATTATTATGTATTTATTTTTTGCAATCACGTTCCTTATTTGATAAAAGTTTGTGCCATTTGAATGAGCAATGTATTTTACTGAATAATGAATAAGGTTCACAATGGTTAACTATCTTCCTAATTGATGGATAATAACGGGGCTTCATCGTATTAATCAAAAAGATCGATAGATGATTACAAGTCAGCTTCCTTTTTTCCCTTCGATTCGTTTTCCATTTCCTTGAGATAGAATTTTCAAGGACATCGCACAGACTATCTTTTCTCTGACATATTCGGTCTGATGGGGTGAAAGTATGACACAAGGGAAAATTACCGTGCGAAATGCTAATGGTGTATTGTTTAAAATTTCATCAAAAGATTACATACATTTAAAACCGTATGACATTAGTAGGTAGTTGAACTTTTTGAGTAATACTTAACTATGACAAAATAAAATATGAGCAGTGGAATATTTTTAAACACCAAATCAGCCATAGCCATTTAATTTTTCATTGTTGAAAACTGTATACGACCATAGCTAGAATCATTTTAATGAGATAACTAGGAATAAAGTGCATTTAAAAAACTCGGGATATCAGTAATGATCCACATTAGCGAAGAATCTCAGAGCAGTAAGATGATGACATGAGATAAAAGACATGAGACATTAGAAAACATTGGCTACAGGATGTTGATGAGCGACAAGAGAGCTATAAAAAGGCGAGTGGAGGCTTAGGATTAACACTGTTTGAAGCAATGATGATCAAAAGCTGTAATGTTTGATAACGCCATTATGCCATGATACAAACTTTATTGAAACCAAATATATAGGTAGGCAAAGCAAATTTTGCAGATAGCAAGTTACTGTTACTTGATGTGAAATCATAAATCATTACTAGCACGATATAAGATAATATGAAGAATAAATATAGTCTTAAAGGAGTTATTAACAATGTATATTTGATTATATTATCTTTTCGAAAATTTAATATGCAAACCTTACTTTCCTTTATGAGTTATTGGTATACAGGTTGTCGGGGGCACCCTCCGGTGGGGTCGGGGAGGTCTCGTCGACCCAGCCTGCAGACTGCTAGGCGGGTGTCAGAAAGAGATAAATAAACCTATGGTATTTGACCTTTGCTGGCGGTCAAGTCGGCAGGCAGCTTAATTCGTATTTTGTTTATTGATCTGACCACATAAGATCTTGTAGTTTACGTGGTATTGGAATGACCACGAATTAACAGCCGGTATCTGAGGGTATTAGAAAACCGTCCGGATGGCAAGGGCGAGTGGGAACCTCAAAGAGGCAGACTGGACCGCTGGGTTAGACGCTACTTACCTTTTGTAGTGCCCCAGTCACCAGCGTCTACATGGAAGGGATCCCTGCCTAGGATGTGCTAGTTTTTAGTGAGACGAAGCTAGAAAATCGCATTAGGTAAGACTAAAGATACCAAGGTTAAGAATATAGAAGTGTAGAGGTAATTAAATAAGAAAGCGATTGTTCGAGCACAGCAACAAGCGTGAGGGCAGAGAGTTCACTTCAAGTGTCGTTTTTTTCCCCTTGATCCATAATTTTATATTGATTTGAAGTGCCAGAATAGTGTAAAATGTGATTTCTAAGCGTTTACTTCCCCCCCCCCCCCGAACCCCCGATAGTTCGAGGGGCCTTCTGTGAAGCTTTGCAGGGGAGCACACAATTTGTAGATTCGGCCCTGCCTATGACTAAACAAAGTTGTATACGCAGCATTAATAATTGAGAAATAATAGCTCTCTCATAGAGTACATTTATGATAGTATAATAAAAATATATGAAATCTTATTACATCACAGTACAATAATGCAGCCAATCTGCATTGTACAGTTTCACGGCCACACTAACATTCATTCCATGTGCTAACATATGCACACAATCAGTCTAGGAATATTCATGGAGTCATTCATTTCCTCTGGATTCATGTCCGAGGTTATTCAAGAATGGACAATATATGATCAGCAACGGAGAATATGTTCGAGTATGATTCTTGCAAACATTTTCGCGGATGTTTCGACAATGGCTGAACATGGTCAGTGAAATGATGTGATTATTTTTATGGTAAACTATTGAAGAATGAATGTCAAGAATAAATTTTATCAATCAAGTGAAGGAGTTTGTGCCCCTTGTGAACCTATTAAGTCGGGTAAAAGTTGTCGCAAGAGGTTCCAGACAGCTTGCCTCTCTCATATTCAATAAGGAAGGAGAAACTGATTACTGAAGGATCTGAGAAGTAAGATCATGTCCTGGTGATTTGGGATGTAGGTTTTACTAACAGGAAGGATCAATGATGGGTTCTTTATGGCAAAATTAACTATTGGAGATCTGAATTTCGATTAGAATCAATCTGACAGGCGGTATTGGTGCGAGAAAGTGGTGCAATTATCATATGTGAGAGCAGACATAGACAAGAACCTCGCGAGTTATTGGTTCTTAAGCCTCAGTGTTGGTGCTTCGCGTCGAAGTCTCCCATGCAAAACTGGAGACTTCAATGCAAGGAGTTGAAGTTCCGATTTAAAAACAAAACCAACTGAATAACATTAAAGGATGTGCATAATATCTTCCCAATCTTATTTATTAATGGGTTGTTGCAACGTTTCAGACAGTCACCATCATCAGTCCATTCACAGTTTGTTAAAATTAGTGGGCTTTGAAAGAAAAAGACACATATAAAAATAATAAGAACATTGAAGACACTTATATTTTATAGAACTTCCCTATCCCAGATGGCGAGGCCAGTGCCATTACAATATGCACTGGCAGCGTATATTACATTAATTTACATTATTATAATTACATAATTTAGTAATTATTATATTCTAACAACCCCCCCTCAATTTCAAGTCCCTTTAATTCAAAAGATAAGTAATAAAAATGAACTACACTTGAAATCGTAAACAAACAAAGAATAATATAAAATTTAGCAGAATAGAATTCCAATAAACCATAAAAGAAATTGAACTTTTACTAAAATATATAGTCATCATGATTTTAAATTAAGTTCATCACAAAATTTTTTAATCTTGATTTTTCCGAATGGCTTGGTGAGAATATCAGCAATGTTATCTACAGTTGCTACGTATTTTGGAGTAATTATCTTGTTCTTGATGAGATCCCGGATATAATGGACCTTGATATCCATGTGCTTGCAGCGCTTTGTATTTTCAATCATTGCTGGGGCACTTTTACTGTCCATGAAAAGACTTGCATTACATGAGGAGCCATTAAATTCAGTAGCCAGGGACTCAATATACACGAGCTCAGTGGCAACCATGGATGCAGCATAATATTCGGCCTCAGCGGTGGAGAGTGCTACACTTGGTTGCTTCTTCGATCCCCATGAAACCAAGTTTCTGCCAAAGATAACCGCCATACCGCTGACACTCTTACGGTCGTTCTTATCGGCTGCCCAGTCAGCATCTGCAAATGCATTAAGACAGATGTTATCTGCAGAAGTAAAAGTTAGGCTCAACTCAGCAGTTCCTTTTAAATATTTCAATATTCGTTTTGCAGCCTGCCAAGTACTTTGCGTTGGCTTATCTGAGTATCTGCCCAGGTAAGCAGTTGAAAAACTAATGTCCGGTCTTGATATCACCGATAGATATGTTAAACAACCAATTAATTCTCTATATGGTACATTATTTATAATTGGTTCAGCTATGTTCACATTAAAGTTAGCTTCCATTGGAGTTGCTGCTATTTTGCAATCATCCATATTGAATTTTTTTAATATATATAACAGTTTTTAACTGAGCTTAATTATATTAGCAGTTCTTTCGACTTCAGTCCCTAAGAAATGATTTAGGTCTCCCAAATTCTCGATATTGAACTCAGTTTCCATTTTAGTAATTATATTTGCAACTACATTATCATTTCCCATAACAAGAAGGTCATCCACCCATACCAGAATATAGATATATTTTCCAATATATAAACAAGCATCATTGCCGGATCTTTGTAGGCTATTTTTTACACAAAAGTTATGTAAACATTCGTTCCATACCTTGGGAGCTTCCCGAAGACCATATAGGGCACGATTTAATTTAAGAACTTTCCCATGAACTTCAGGTACACCTTCCGGAAAATTAATGTATATACTTTGCTCCAGTTTGCCATTTAAAAAAGCTGATGGCACATCAAGTTGCGTTATTTTAAAATTTTTTTGTCAATGCATGATTTAAAAACATTCTAATAGTGGGTACTTTGGCTACCGGAGAATAATAATTTGCTGTTCTCTGTTCCTGAAAACCTTTTGCTACTAAACGTGCCTTCTTGGTACCATCATTTTTGGTTTTAAATACCCACTTAGTGTCTATGGCATTGCATCCTTTTGGCAGGTCTGAAATCTGCCATGTACCAAATTTAGTAAGAGCTTGAAGCTCATTGTCTATGGCTTCTTGCCAACCTAGAGCGGCAGAGTGGCGTAGTGGAAGAGTGCTGGGCCCATAACCTGTTAAAATTAGTGGGCTTCGAATAAGAACATTGAACACACTTATGTTTTATAGAGCTTCCCTATCCCAGATGGCGAGGCCAGTGCCGTTACAATATGCACTGCCTGCGTATATTACATTAATTTACATAGTAATTATTATATTCTGACACAGTTAACATCCACACAACCAAAAAATCATCCATAGAATTAAAATCAAGTTACTCCTCGTTCAATAAAAAAATATTAACAATACTTCACTCAATGTAAAACGCATATTAATCACTCACAGGTTGTGACATTCGAATAAAAAACTGAAATTAATTAAATAAGTATCTAAGTAGAATGTTTTAAATATTTCCTGACCAGGCAATTAACAGTTAAAAATAAATCATGTCATACTAGTCTATACGTCATGGGTCTGAGTTATAGTGGAAAGGTATTAAGTGTTATCAGTGCACCATAATTATGCTTGATATTCTTGTCAGGTCGGTCTAGTATTGTAAAATATTTATACATTTTACTATAGTGGAACCATATCCCTATACGGTCGATAGTTACTTTAAAATCCATTGAATTTTGTATATTTTGGTTTATATGAATGTTATGTAATTATGTTTAATGTGTAATGTTTATGTAATTATGAATGTCTGTTATTCCATCACGAGTCTGTTAACTCCAAAGGTAGTCCATCACCGACTATGACTCAGCCAGCTTGACTATAATGTATTTTGGATGGTGTATAATAGCTGATGTACTTTTGTCTGTTGCAGAGGTTATGACGGCGACAGAGACGATTACTGACGAGAAGCAGACGGCAGTGGAGGAGCAGCCGCTCAAGGATGACGTTCCTCAGAAAGTCACCGCTTACGTGGCGCTTCCTCCGGACGGCGGCTGGGGTTGGGTCGTCGTCGCCGCCTCTTTCTTCTGCAACATGGTCGTCGACGGGATCGTCTTCTCCTTCGGGGTATTCATCAACCCCATTATGGCAGAGTTCGCTGTGTCCCAGTCCAAGGTCACTATCGCGGGGTCACTTCTGTCTGGTTTTTATCTGATATTCGGTACGTGCCTTTATAAAACTATTAGAGCCAAGATTTAGTGGCGTAGCGATTAAAATTTTAACTAATTGGCATACAAAAAGTAATTTCAATGAATTTCTAAATATTAAACACAAAATATTATTCCTTTTATTGTGTTGAAAATAATAATAGATTTAGTAGGTTTTTTTTTAAGATTATAGCTGCGATCCTTATGAAAACAAAACTCCCATACTTTTACTACTGATGAATTAAGCTCTCGTGAATTCTCGGACCAATCCACGAACGCTCTTTTCATACCGCTTTTCTATTTCTTCAAACCTGTTTATACAAATTTTCAATAAATATTTCTCATTCAGAATAAACAAAAAAAATTATTATTTGATGAAATAGGATGCCTATCAGCTTTAAAGGGCCGAAACCGCGAAACTTATCATAATAAACATGACATTTGAATAAAATTTACCCACAAAAATAGCTTTTGAGCCTTTAATGCATCTATAACCTCTATCGTGAAATTACAGAAATATAAACCTATTAAAATCTGCTTAGAATAATCTATTACATTATTTGCTTGAAGAATATTGTGAGTATTAGTGTTACACTCTTTTTGGTCTAAGTCTTCAGGATTAAACTAGAACATTTCTTAAACATATTCTGATTTCTATAATTAGGAGAGAAGCAAATATATACGTTATAGAAGAACAAGCTTGTCTTTTTCACGTTTATTATTTTTTAAAAAAATATTTTTTTCTGATAACTGCCGTTATTGTATTTGTTTAAAAGATAATCAACGAACACAAAGATGAATTAAAAATTCATTGTGTAATTTTTACTATTTTAACCGAGATATGTGCATTTACACAGACTAGCGAAATGCAATTACCCGTACCTGTTTGATATTAGAGCCTTACTCCCCCTTCACGCTAAATGCTCAAATACTCATTAGCTTGTTAGGCCGTTCGTTTTGACGGCCTAGTCTCTCGCCAAGTAGTCCTCATGAATAGTGTGTAGCGTAACACCTTTGCGTGGGTCGTCTATTTATGTGTGGGTGGACCTTATTGTGATGCCTACGTGCATGTCCTAGTTATATACCAATTTCTTTGTAGCTATACTCATCGATTCAGGTCTTGAAGTCCAGACTTTATATATGTGGGAAATGTATAATAGTCTACCTTCTAGGTGACACCATTATTACTTAAATTATTTAACCCAATATATACAAATGAAGAAGTTAAAAAATAGTGGGCTATAGCCAGCCATAACAATAATGCTGTGCAAAAGAATCATCAACACAGAGACAGGCTACTGCTGACTGAGGTAATAAATATGGAACTTAATCTGATCAGCAAGCTACATATATATTTTACCTTATATACTACAACAAAGAAAGAGAAATATCACATCATTCAAATTGAAAAAAAAACGCTCCAATCCACTTATAGACGCTCAAGGTGAGCTCCAAGGCAATACTTTAAGCCCAATACCATTTATACTGTACATCTTGAACAATTTATCAGCAAAGCCAGTTGTATTTTGAGCTGCTATTGATGGATTCGCAAGCATTCTGTTTCTAACCCTGGCAGACTTATGTACATTCAGGAATGCCCTGTTTGACCTACACTGGATGCATTGCTTACTACTGCAAGGGTAAATTTATACAAAATAAAAAATAAAATATTAATATTCTATCTCAGCTCGAAGTAAAAACAAGACCCTATGTTTTACTTAAATTAGTTAATGGTATTTAGATTAATAAAACACTGGGGAGCGGTATTTCGTCAAATAGCACAGGAGTAAAAACTAACAAAACCATTCTTATTACAAGAATCACCATAATTGGAACTAAATATAAATGCAATTATTAACTTAACAGCTCGTGAAGCTTATATAAAACCATACCCTCCATAAACAATATATTACTTCTTTATTCGTCAAAAGTGAGATCGAAATATGTAAAGAAAAAAAAATGGTGCCATCCAAAACTTTTTCTTGGGGCCAATGCATCCTCCATTTCGTATTATAATAATATCAGCAAAAACAACACTATTTTTTTTCTAATCTTAAAGTAGTCAGGACATCTAGATTACTAAATCACAGGAGTAAACTCTATAAACTGATTTTAAGTGCAGCGACAACCCAGGCAATTGCCATAGGCTCTAGTTTCCTCCTAAGATCCTTTGCCGACAAAAAGATTAATGTAAAGATGCTAACAAAAAAAAAGTTAGGCATATGAATCCCCTCCTGATTCGGGACTCCATTGATGCCCCTTCCAGGAATTTTCTGGAATTCTTTCCCACAGACACAAGCCTGCGACCCCTCTGTTCCTACAGCCTTTTGTAATTCATCACTGGTACAGGCGCCTGCCTCACTCTTGTTAGCATTCACTGTTAGCAGTCTATTTAAGTCTCACCGATGTATAGTCAATGTAAAAGTTAACTTGTATTTAAGTTTTTTCAGGAGGTGGGTTATCTTTCCTAAGAGATAAATGATTGAATACAGCATCTAAGTTAATTGCAGAGCACAAAGTACATACAACAGATGTGGTGTAATGGTGTCTATCAACCTTAGTCTAAAATATGAATGATTTTGATTTCAAAGATGACTTTGATGATCAAAATGATTTTTAAATTTTAAAGTTATGATACCCAAAACTTCACATTACCCTAATTTATTCGTTGAAATTCAAAAGCGGGAGATATGTAAAATAAAAACCATGAAATATATCGCTACCCTTTCTTTAACATTTAAAACTTCTTAATTCACAGCTCCAAAAGATTGTTAGGAACACATTAGAAAATAAACCCCCAACAATAAATTCAAAGATATTCCATAAAACCAAATTTATGAGAGCCAGCCACAGAAATGGTGTATTTAATACTGTCCCAGCCAATTTAATACTGTTTTATAAATGAAATTTTAATGACAAGATGGTTTTATTATTAATATTCATTAAAAATTGTACTAATAATATGAAATTTAATTTATCACTGCTACTTCTTTAATCTACTGCAAAGTGTGATAAATAAATAGCAATAAATATTATACTAATGCCCTCATAATTCAGTGTTGTTTTAGTTTGTGGTCGCTTATGTAAACAAAATAATCATACAATGCCTAAACCAACTAAATGTGCTAGATTATTTCTTTTAAAAAAAAAATTCAATATTTGGCCTCATTACGACAGCTTTAAACAATAGAAAAAAAACTGCTAACAAACTCATAAATGTTGAATTGAAAAATATAACAAATACAATAATATTCACTGATGATTTACTGAGTATAATATACAATATTTATGAATTTGTTAGTTGACGTTTGCTGTCATAGATAATTATCTATGACTACCTGCAAATGTTCATTACTGGCAAACATTACGTGAATAAACCTTACGTACACAAAACCTGATATATGTCACGTTTTGTTGTAAATTGTTGCACCACGTGGTTGATAATAATAAACCATAATGTCATGTATCACGTTAATAAATATTATCATTTTTGCAATACCAGCGTGACTGGTCATATAATCAATCTAATATGACTAATATTATACTGGTCATATAATCAAATCTATAGAGATATTAATTTGCCACTTTCCTGCCTTATTTCCCCTGTGGTTTATTTGATTTTACAACACTATACTACATTAAAACTTATCAAAGATATTTTATTCTTATTTTTCGGACTCGTTCAATTTTTTTCAATTAATTTAATGAATCATGAACTAAATTGTATTTTTTTTTTGGTTTTCTTACATATAAATAAGTGGGCATTTTAATTTTACATATTAATTGTATTTTAGTTTAGAGGCGTCCAGGAGTCTGGCAACCACATGTAACACGCATATGCTACGTAAAATGAAACAAAGAAATTCTCTCTCTCTCTCTCTCTCTCTCTCTCTCTCTCTCTCTCTCTCTCTCTCCAAATAAATAAATAATGGAATCAGACAAAAGACGTGTAGTTTGCTGACTATTACAGCATATGAGAGCCTCAAAGTCCAGATTATGTCGTAACAATGAACAGACTAGTAGTCTGAGACTACAATTCTGTGAAGTAAGGTGCGGTTCCATAGGCACACATGCGATCCTGTCCGGTCGTTGAACCTGCGAGACGGCGGCAGAACTAGGCCAAAGCCTGACCTTACTTAAGACTGAATCATTCACTTCCCCAATGGCCATTAACGGTAAGTCACCTATCGTTACCTGCGACCCTGCTGGGAGCTCTCCATTGACATTGATGTCGGCTGCCAAGACTGACAGCTCGCAATTAGGCACTCGGTCGTCCTTGCATCACCGGCCTCCAACTGTCCACGGTGGCTTTCCTTTTTGAAGCTACACACAACAGTATCCCCCAGGCAGTGACAGGAAACAAATAAACAACGGATAATATTTCGCATGCACTTATTTCTTACGAAATACTTGACCGATATTCCAGCCTTACGTTTGAGCAGATGTATAAAATCGTTTATTTCAGAAACAAATTACATTCATCCATAATAGGACAACATTTAATTGTCATTAGTTATATCAATATATCATTCGCTTTCCCATTCATACAATGGAAACATATTGTACAAACCCCAGGCCTGCTACCTCACCTGCTATGGAGAAGGAGGCAAGGTTCGGGATTACCCTCTGATCACTGTTGAGTAGAGGCAGAGCGGGGGCTCTGGTCTGGGGAGACGCTCTCGGCACAAGATACAACCCTGACCAGTTACAGAACACCCTATGATGGACTTCGGTCTCCGACTATTGTAGTCGGGTAGTTTTTGGGCATCTATAATAATAGGTATTTTAAGATCATTCTGTAAGAGGTCTATTAGTGACATAACCATGTGCTTTGACTGATAATATGCATTAGAACTTGAGATTGGGAAGATTGGATGCGCCTGATGCGAGTGCTTCTCAGTCCCGCCAAGTTCAAGTCAGTATGTTCATATGTTAGAATTTAGGGATTCTAACGTGAGATCAAATTCCTCGACTCGATGAAACATTGCCAAAACCCCCTATTCCAAGACCTGACACCCCCACCACTACCGGCAAGATGGCAACTCTCTAGATCTGGGAAAGCAGACCAAATGGTGGACATTACGGCCCTTGGTGAACCAACAACAAGCCTCTGACGGGCACCCATCACTGCTTTCCAACTGAATGAGATTCCACTACATGCCTAGAGGGACTCTAGGCTCAGGCTTCAGTGGACTCTCACCACTGCACCGCAACATTTCCACCTCTACCTAGGCTTCCCACACTCCTTAATTCCTTCACTCCACCTTCAAACAGGTACTCCTGGTAAAAGGATCCGCTCACCCCAAATAAATTCATTTATTTTCCCCTTATCTATAATCTTAAAAATTTAAGAGCTAAGGGAAAAAAAAAAAACGGAATTTCCTGTTAAATAGTATATACAGTTATCAGAAATGCCTGTTGAGTTTTGGTTTTTAAGTTTATTCAAGGAGGAATCGCACTGTACCATATTTGAGGAAAGGAAAAACCTTGAGTGACCTGTGTCCTAGGAGAGTGAAAGCAACGAGGGTGTATTTTCCTTGTAAGAAAAAAGAAAATTAAATGAAAAAAAATAAATTCAAATATTTTTCAAATAAGGTTATGATAAATAAAGAGCCAAAGTTTAATATTGCTAATATCACTAAAGCAAAAATTATAGTAAATCAAAATTATGAGAAAGGCTCAGTTGTCTTTGGATAGGGATGAATCGTGAAGAGTAGAGCTCAAACCTTTTAAACGCTTGAATCACAATGTCGGGAGTTAGGTTTCTTACCTATGAATGTAGATTTAGAGTTCAAATAGATTCGCCATTCCTATTTCGGCTAGAGAAGGATGATATTTTATAGATTACCCACCCTGCCTGCCTTAAGTGGCAAAACTTCTATCAACTCCAAACTGTTGCAAGCTTATTTGGCTTCGAATTATTACAATTATTTTCTGCCTAGGATAGAAATACTGAATCGTGTACTGAGACCTTGAGATGTACTCTCCGGTATGTAGAACAAAAAATGTAATATACGTCGAATATGTTCATAAAAAAGATTATCAGTGTTTTTATTCACTGTCTACACAATAAATTTTGTGAATAAGATTGTTTCCTTTTATTGTATACATGTGACATTGCCAGAGATTAGTGCAGATAAACGAATGAAAAAAAGCTGTGTTTTTTTTAATGTTGTTATAATCTTTTATTTGTCAGAAATAATTTTACAACTAACAATTTTATCCCTCCTTACTTCTCTTATTAAACAAAAAAAAAAACCTTAAAAAGAAATGGAAAATGTGTATCAATGAGCTCAAAAAATGATTAAAATTCCGAACATATTCTGTGGGAGACCTTGCCTCCTTAAGATGCGTGCCAGGTTTTTTGGCATTGGCTCCATCCCGCAACTATTCCATGGTGACTTGTGGATTGGGTTTTCCATCGTTGTGTCACTATAATCCCTCGCAGTCAGCAATTCGTCGGTTTTCTTCTGATGATACCTAGAGATCTTCAGGTCAGGAGATCTTGCCATGAATGTTGTTTCATAATTTCAGTTTTATAATTGCTGTTTATTTCCTAAGCTATTATGATGGTATACTTACCGTTTGAGTTTAATATATTTATCTTGGATAGTAAAAAAATGTCTCTTGTAGTATAGCATGATCTCGTGTTGCTCAGTGGGACGAAGTAGGCATTTTTCTGGATTGATCACATCTGGCTGAAATTATGCAGATACTGTTTAGAATGTTGATTTTCTCTAAAGCAGGTGAATATCAGTAAATGAGACACTGAAATAAGACAGCTATTCTGCGTGGCACCTTATATTGTATCTAAAGTATCATAAAGAAAAGTCTTAAATATATTTTTTCTCTTTGAAATCGTTTAAGCAGGATTTTCCCATAATATATTTTGAAAAATAATAGAATTACAAGAGAATGCAATAATCTTTTATAAGAGTACTGGTGCCCCTAAATATTAAAATGTGTTAAATTGCTATTTTGTTACTCTAAGGATAGTTTTTTTTTTTTACTTTCTAACCGATTTAATGAACTTATCTAAGTTAACGTCGACCACTTACCTCAGATTGCGTTTTTCCCCTGTTGGGCTTTGCGTTATTTAAGAGATCCGTTTTCCCTACCATATTCCGTGGTAATCAAAGTGTTGGTAACACGCTTAGTCACCCAAGATCCTCTGACCTATTACTGCTTTGTATCCATTTTTATAAGTATTTTTTGAGTTACCTAAATTGAATAGCAGTTATGTGGATTAAAGTTTAGTTCGCATAGACGTTAGTGTTTCTATTTTCAGCTGTTTAAACAATCTACTAATACATATTCATTAAGTGGTCCCGCCATGAATATATGCGGATATACTCCAGGCCCGAACTGTCCCAACAACTCGTCCAACCGGAATAGGTCCACCTTCCTAATCTGTGGTTTGCCTTGGGAACTCGACAGGCAATTGGAAAAATGTTAATCCGCCGTTTATTTCAGGCATGTGTTGCACGTTCGCGGTGTAGCTGGAATGTGACTCGGTGTCTCAATGTTCCCCGATAGCCGATGCTGTCCCAACCTCTTGCCAATGCAAGTAACCTCATAGAGAAAAAGTTGCAGATAGTGAGACTAGCTATATACAGTTCAATCATTTTTATTAAGGGGCTGATCCATTCTTAAAGTTATTTGACTGGATTTGTGGGAAACAGATTGGAGTTGGTATATGCATACCCTCAAATTTCAAAAAAAGAACAAACAATATAGTGATCTAAGAAAGGCGAAGAAGAGAACCAGCAAGCATTGTGACAAATAATATCAAACTACGACAAAAGACCCAAACCTATGGAGAAATTAATCATTCTATATTAAGTACTAAAATGAACGGACTGGGCGTGTTCCGCCAAGGCATCTAAACCGGTGAAAATATTCGCTCCAAATTTGACACGAAGCATGTTGCGCAAGACTACTTCGGTATTATATCCCTCCGTTCAAATTTTTTTCACAATTTCGAATGCACTCTGAATTATTCTTACTCATAATTTAATTTAAATTTCTTGCTATTAACAATTGAAAAATATATTACTTATTGTTTTAATGGCGAGTTTATCTCGGTCCCCTTAATCTTCTCTTAGTGCCTTATTTTATTTATCTCTGCCGCCGGCTAACATTGGGTGGGGGTAGGGTAATTATTCTAGGTCACGATCCCCTGTCAAAGAAGAGTGTTGAAATACTTAACAATTTCGCGTCATTCTTTGAGAGTTACGGGTGATGAACTTCTTATCCTGGACCTGACCTCTATTGATACTTTTTTAACTGATAACAACGTACATCATCCATAGCTAAATTAAGACTACTGCCTGTCTGACTATTATATTTAGTACATAAGGCATATTATTTGCTGTGTTGAGTAAAGACTACTTAAAAACTGTATCGAAAGTATAAGTAACTTTTTCCTCAAAATATTACAAATGTTTAAGAAGCACAAGGACGAATTCGGTAATTAAAGACATCTGATTCCAGCTAAGAGCACGGATCATGGTTTTTTTTCAGTTTTGGGAGTTAATCATCAACAATGGGAGATAGTGAAAAATTCTATGTTTTTTTCATCGACATGATGCTAGAGTTACATTTGCTTTGCTATCACTTAATCTGAATCATATCAATGTGGATGCTGTAAGAACGTACGATTAGTTATCGGCGTCAGAGTGTCGTCTAAAATGTAGGATTATCATATAAATTCTAATCTCCATTGATAAATTTTACAATAATTGTTTTTTAATCGTTCCAATAATTAATTCCAGGCCCTTTCGTTAGTGCCATAGCAAACAGATATGGCTTCCGGTTCACAGGCATCTTTGGAGCTGTACTCGGAGCGGCCGCCTTCATCGGTGCCAGCTTTTCTCCTAACATCGAGACAATGTGGCTCCTGTACGGGCTGATTGGAGGTATGATATAACACAGTATCATTATTTATTTATTTTAGTTTATCTTGCCTACTTTTATTTATTTCATAATTATATATATATACGATAATAGTTTGTTTAGTGTTCTCATTATCTTTTGACCTCTACACCTGATTCCAGTACAGACACGCCTCCTGTTCCTTGTTTCCTCCCTAATTATTTCCTACTTACAGACTGTTGTGTTTTTGAGGCTCTGTCAGGATATAGAGAATTGACTGAAACTACTGAAAAAACTGTTTCTTAATACATAGGTGTACTCGCGATCCTGACAGATTCACGCTAGAGATCGAGGTACGGTCTAGTCAGATCAGCACGCAATCCATGATTTCATAAGTAGCATTCACACTCTCAATCAGATCAGGTCCAGTCATAAACGACACCATTTCGTTTATTTGTTCACTCGTTAATATACAGTGCTGTTACCTTGTTAACTTTAATTAAAATCACGTTTATTTTGGATGAAGAGAATAATGTTAGATCAAGATCGAAAAGACGACAGTTTCAGGTGCATAAGATAATAAAGGATCTGGTTACCATGTTGGATTTTTCTTTTTTCTTTTTTTTTTTGTGGCAACCTCTATTTATAGTGAGATGAATTGCAATATTTCTTATGAGTAGAATAATACACTGCTCTGAAATCTCGAACAAGCTCTATGAGACGTCGTTTATGTTGATTTTACTTTACTGTCAAGCGTTCTAACTAGTGGTTCGGTCAAATCAAGTCAAGCTGGTTCGGTCTTTGGCCATTGTTGTTAGGTCTCTGTTGTTGGGTCGAACTGACTTGACTGGGCCATGCTGTGAGAATGCTCTCATTGGATTACGTGTATAGGGATTTCGATATTTGGTCTAACTTAACTTGATCTCATCTGACTTTACCGCTGGTGTAACTTGTCCTTTATTCCGAGTTACAATGGTTTCTCCCGCGTGCACGACTCCTTGGATCCTTCGTTTACGACACCTTAACAACAAGAATCCACCATACTCATTTATATCCTTTAGCTAAAATTTTGCAATCACTTTCGTTAAGCAAGAACTAGTCCAGCAGACTTCTACAATCCTTCTCGAACTAGTTGCTAATCCTCTTCCTTCGCAACTAATAGTTTTCGTTATTTAAGTGTAACATCTCAAAACCAACGCAGACAGAGCATTTTTAGCAGAAACCCGATCTCAAAACTTTATGGAATCACGGTTTCTTTTTATTTGATTTATCTTTCTAGGCTAGGCAGCCTATTATGTCTATTTATTCAGGTTTTTAGGTAACCATCGTAGAATGCCTTACTTTATATCATTAATACATTCCTAATACTAAAATTCCTGAACATTTTCTGACATTGATCAGGGACAATAGTGTGCAAAACTGGTAAAGCCTTGGCCTCAATTTGGATCGGTCGACCAAACGGAAGGAAGTTTATTTACAAAAAAAAAACGTGGGCATGGACAGGTGTCAGGAAGTCTCATGTAAGGGACCTTTATCTCACTTTTCAGTTCGAAGCACCTGAATGAATAAACGATGTCTGACAATTCACAATGATAACAAAAACCATTGTGTGTATAACCCCCAACTTCTCCATGAGAAGTATCATTCATGGCTTACTACAAATATTTTTCTTTTGTTTATCATCATCATTGTATCAGAAAGCTTAGGAGATCACACTTAACCTACTTTTTAGTGTGCCGTTAGGTACGAAAATAAAAAATGTGATAAGTGCAATAATAAGAGCTGGGAGATTTATAATTCCCCTAAGCCCCGTGGGGTCTATAAGGCCTTGGATAATTTCATCTAAGCTGACGTCTTATAACTGGCTTCCTATATGTCTAGGTCTGCCATCTTCTTTATCATTTAATAAACTCGCCCCCCCCTGAAGTGTAATTAAATAATAAAATTAATATGGTATATATTAATAATTGTTAGTTGTATGTAATCCCACTGGTGTACATCTAAATAGTTATTGGTCAAATTGTGTCAAAATTCGAACCTCAGACTTTCTGAGCTCTTCCCAGGCAACCCTGTGCAAGATCCCGTATTTCTGGCCTTTTGCTTAAAAAGGCAGATTGTAATTTTAGCACAATAAAGAAGTTTTATTATCATCAAAAAATATCTGGCCTTTATACCTCTTCCCCCTAAACTTCATAATTGATCTTTCTTTTCTTGCTCGCTCTACAGATCTCCGGAATCCCACCCCTGTTAATATACATCATGCTTCATCCTTACATACTGTTAATACCTTCCTATTCCAATACTTCCTTACCATCCTGAAAAACACTTGCTAGCTTGAGAACTATTTTTTTATTTCTTCTGTTAGGAATTTTACTTTATTTTTTTATATCTAGATTTTTGGATGGTACCTTTCTTATTCCTTGCTTTTACTATTGTTTATTTATGTATAATTCAATAATTTATTTTACTGACTTTTGTTTTTATTTTCCTATTTTTATAATGATCCATCCATGAATTTATTTACTGGAATGCTTTAAATATTTTTTCATTTATTTCTTATTTAAAGTTTACACTTAATTTTACTATTTTAGTTTTCTTTTTCATGAGATATATTGTTTATTAGCCTGAATTGAGTTTTCTTTATTTGGTGCTTTATTATTATTCCTAGGAGACATGGTTCCAGAATAAGGTTGTTCTTGTTTCTAGCTAACTATATTCTCATGGGATCTGATTGTTTTTTATGATTGACAGGTATTGGGTTTGGAATGATCTACATGCCTGCAGTAATCACTACAGGGTTCTACTTCGAGAAGTGGCGTGCCTTGGCTACTGGGATATCTGTGACTGGATCTGGTGTAGGCACTATCGTCATTGGGCCCCTCAGCAGCTTCCTCATCGACCGCTATGGCTGGCGAGGAGCTCTCATCATCCAGGCAGGTATGGCTTTGTCTTCTACAGTAACATAGAACTCTGTGATCTTGATAACAAGTGAACATACTACTCAGGACAGAATAGTGAACTAGAGAAAATTTCCCCATCAGCAAATAATCAACCCTTACATACAATATACCTCTGGATGAAAGTAAAAAAAAATCCAAATAAATCTCTGGAACTATATTATAGTTTTATCATCATTTTAAATAAGAGATCAAACATTCAATGTTATATTTTGAAATTCACTTCTCTATCAGAAATTTAAATTAACTTATTTTTAAATATGATTTATGAGAGGGTAAGATGGGAGTCTTTATGTTAGATATGTCAAGTCAAATGACCTTCAAATCAAAATTAAAATATCACCTAAATTTATCCTATTTTTCATTATGGCATTGACAATTGTTAGCTTTAGTTTGAAAAAATAATGAATAGATTTTGATAAAATCCCAAGTATATTAAATTTTTAATAAAGACACTTTAATACCGATATTTGCATAACTCATTGCAATAATTGTTACATAACTCAGTCTGTATAATAGTGACGTGATTAACTAATTTTGTTTAGTTCAACTGTAAGAGAAACCTAACAGTTTAAAATGCATGAGACTACTCCTCAGTCCTTTCTTTAGTTATTTTTATTTACTCACTACCATAAATAATTATATATCTGAAGTGTTTGGCATGATTATCCTAACATAATGATGATGATTAAATTAAAGTGTTATTTAAAAAAAAATAGAATCAACACAATGTGCCAACTGAAAATTTTTCATTTATGATTTATATTATTTTTACCAAACACTTTAGATGTATATGTTGCTGGGATAAATCATTCTAAACAACTTTTACATTGTTTCAGGAATAATACTTAATTGTGCGGTGTGCGCATGTTTATATCGACCACTGAAACCAATGCAAATGTCAGTTGATAAGAACCAAACTGAACAGGATACTGAGCAAACTGAAGTACCTCTTCTCCACAGGATTAAGATGGCAAGAGACCAGCTTAGGAAGGCTGATTCCACAAATAGTATAGAAAATGAAGTTGAAATAATGGCATTAGAGCCGTTGGAAACGAGCAAAAAGTTCTTGAGAGCACACAATAACATATTGTACCCAAGAGCAATTGATGCCCTCCACACCAGTGGTAATAGTATTTCTCAATCCAATCAGTCTCTCAACCTAGAACCACCCAAACGCAAAAACACTGAGCGTAGGGTAAAATATGACAATAACCTTACTATCACAGTATTCTCAGGAGGCTTCGAGAAGCATTTGCACTTGCCGACGTACACTCTCACGAGAAAGTGTCAGTCGGTAGAGTACGATCCACTTAACGACTTCCAGAATGAAGATGCTCTCTTGAATGAGCACATCCACGATGATGTCTTCTATGTCCCAAAAAAGCCTAAGGAGTCCCATCATGAAAGGAGAAGGGGCAGCATATCTGTTAAATACAGGCGAAGGGCTGACTCTGCTGGCAGCAATCGAAGTATGAAGGTTCGGAGGAACACTCTCACCAAGGGTCAGCAACACACAGGAGTACGTCCACTCTACAGGGACGACATCTTCTTCCAGGCCAGTCTGCACAGGCTGCCCCAGTACAACTCAAATGTAAGCTTATATGTGAAATAGTTTTCTTAAAATTCTAAGTCATTCTTGTACGTCCATAAATAAGTAAATATGTTAAATTTGTTGGTATAAATATTAGTATTTATTTGAGTGAATGCATTTATTGGGAATTCGCTTTGGTTAATAAAGGAAAAATGTTAGATTTTCATCAAATATATTTATTTTGGCCATTTAAAAATGACATGTATGCTTGCATCAGGTCTTGATTAGAAGAAAAGAAAGTGAGGTATTAAAACATCTTTACCAACAATAAAATTAAGAAGTAGAAGAGTAAGCAGAACATCAATAATTTAAGAGCGAGTACATAGATGAAATTTTTGATCAATTGGAGGTTAAACAATATTGAAAATGTTATAAACAGTTATATATAATAATATTATTAAATTAAACAGAATATAAGTTGAGTATATATACAAATCTTTTAGATTGTGGAGGAATACCTTGACCCATTCTGGGACTACAACCTGAAAACATTGTCTTCACCTCATCCATCCTTCATCTCCAAACCTCTCTATCTAGCACCACCATATTCCTTGCTGAGAAAGTAGATTATTTGCGTCAATATAAACTTCAAGTAACCCAGCCTGGGACACAATATCTTCCTTGATAAAATCAATGCCTACTGTCACATCAACTTCTTTGAAGGCTTCTCCTTACAAGCCACAGGACTGGCCCAAACCAATATTCCTAATTTAATATGTTTTATGCTATCTATATTCTTGTATGTGTCATAGAGCTCTTTGTTATTTACGATCCTCTAATGGTCCTCTTTCCCCTCTGTCCCCACTGTTCTGTTCACCATCTTTCTTTAGAAGATAAAAAGTTCCTGGGCATCTTGTCTCAATATCGGCTAGGCTTCAGAGGCATGAGAACTGGACGCAAATGTCCAGCTGGGCCTGTGGTCATTTGGTACAACCCAGGTGTACCATTTTTGGTTTGTTTTATTTTGAAACATTAAAGTGTTTTTTTAGAATTTGTTCTCGAAATTCCAAAGGATGAATGACTACATTCAGTGTCCTCTTTAAGAGAATCAGTGTCACTTGTATACATGTGCTAGAAAAAACAGATAGGTTCCCTTTGATGCTTGATTATGACCTATAAGATGTAACTCTTTGGGCTTCGTAAAAGTAGCTAAAAATATGACATAAATAGCTTAAAAAAGAAGGGTACGTATAAAAAAACTCTATTGAAAGCTAGTTGGGGATTACATGCTTGCAGGTCTGGATGTTGGGTGCAATGAAACTCAAATGTTTGCGCTTAATTCTGAGCCATAATAATGAAACATTCTTAAAATTTATCGACCAGCAGATACTCCATCCACAGAAACAACAATAGTTTTGTTATGACCGGTCATAAACAGATGTTTATTCTACAAGCGATAAAAAGACAGAAATAGCTGATCTCAGCTCACAAAGTTTGCAAAGTCATTTGCCTTTATCGTCATGTGAAATTATGTCTGACTGCAGAAATTTATTACTTTATTCATGCTCTTGATAGGATGATATTTATAGTCATGTAAAAAGAAAACTATTAACCCTCATTATTTGCATAAAGAATCATGACTCAATTTTTTGGTGGGGTACACTTATTTAACTAGTGAACAATTCAACCATAATATATTCCAACAATTAATCCACTCTACTTGCATTGTGACACTCCAAAAAGTTTTATTAGTGCTCTAAGATAATTAACTACTGATATTTAATAATTGCTGTTCTACATTAATTGAATTGGGGAGTTTAAGTTAGACCAACATTAAGGTGTATGTAAAAACTACGAATGTTGTGTTGTTTATCTTTTAGTGTCCTGATATTATACCATATACCAACTGTGTTTGCTATATAAAAAGTGCCAAGGCCAAATGAACAGAATATATACTGTTGATTATAATTAAACAAATCCTATTCAAATTCATAGCTGTGACAAATATTTGGACTGCAAACCTTAATACTCCGCGATATCATGTAGTAGAAACTTATAAGTTAGTAACTTACTGCAATGTTTTATCAAAAGAAGTGACCAAGAGCAATTGCATGTTTGCATGTTTGTGGCAAAGCTACAGAAAAAAATAAAATGTTCATGTAAATGTAGTGGAATTCAGTAATTTAGTAACCTTTCAAATACCCTTCGGAGAAAAAATAAATATAGACTTTACATTTGAATTCTTCTCAAGCAAAAAAGTACTATAAAGGCAAGTCTGAGATCAAACATCTATATTTTCGCTTGCAGTAAAAGTTTATTCAAAAGTAATACAATATAAAAATTGTGCCATATGCTATACAGTTAAGTACAGTTCATAAGCCCTGAGCATCTGATTAAAACCACATAACTAGCTGATTTAAAACCCCCCTTTCGATTTTAAACAGCTCTTCAATTAGCCATATGTTCAATTCATTCCCTGCACCTCTCCAGGAATATCTCAGACATTTCTACCAGCTTAGTCAAATATTATATTACTAAAATATTAGATATTCTTAATGTATAAATGCTTACAGGCAAGCAGCTTGGACTACACCATGTCGGTAACGAGACTTCCAACAAGGAGAGACGTTGAAGAGGAGGAGGAAGCACTGTGTCAGCTGTGCCCAGAGGCTGTGCGGAGGACCCTGGCCACAATGTTGGATCCAACCCTCCTCACTTCTCCCTCCTTCATGATCTTTGCTCTTGGAGGCTTTTTTACTACCATGGGCATGTTCACTCCCTTCTTGTATATCGCTGGTAAGTATTGGCAGGCATTGATGCACCCATAGCCACCAATAGAGTAGCTTTGTCAATTGACTTAAGTTTCGGTCACAACAGTGATACAGTAAATTTTTAACTCATAAATCACAAGTGCAATTAATAATCCAAAGTATGGGATGATTCATAGACAATATAGTAAGTATCATTGCAGAAAATAAATATCCAAATGAATAAAAGGACAAACAAATGTTGCATACTACCATAACTACACTGACAGGAGATGTTAAAAAAGCTGTGATTTGAATATGGGAAGGAATGGGCGGATTTGGAATGAAAATGGAGTTCCAAAGGGACAATGATCTAATAAGAAAGATGAAAATTACTTCTATTCAATACTTATTGAGATGTGTAATTAGTTCTATTTTAGATAAAAATTTCATTATAATATATTAGATTTTATTTTTTCACTATTGAAAAATTCCAAGATTTTTTTCTCTCTAAAAAGAAGACATACTTTTCTATAAGTATGTAAGCTTTGTTTTCCTAAAGGAAATTTATGGGGAGAAAATAATAATACTTCAGTGAGTATGAAGAATAGGATCAAAATATTTTGACTTTTGGAATATATTGCTTTCAAAACTTAATTAGAGTATTCAAATAATTCTATAACAGTCTTTCCAGATTTCCTAAGAAATTTGAATATTGTTTTTTTCTAATTAGCTTTCAATTTAATTATAAACTTAATTGAATTATAACATATTGAATTTTCTGTGGACACAATAGATCGGGGAAGAATAAATGGAATGAACCCTGACCTTTTGGTCTTCTTGACGTCTTCAATTGGTATCACAAACACCTTGGGAAGGATTATATGCGGTGGACTGTCAATGGTTCCGAAGATCAGTAGTCTAATATTGAACAACATTGCCCTCACCATTGGTGGTATCGCCACAATTGCAAGTGGACTTTACTATGAACCTTTCTATCAGTTTGGCTTTGCTCTTATATTCGGCCTGACAATATGTAAGTGTTTCTAAAAAACTTTTAGAAATGAATGAATATATATTAAAACATATTTGGGGATTTCTTTTCAGTACCTGAATATTGCTTGAGAGAAATTAACGCTAATTACAACAAAACTAAAATCATATTTATCTTTTTAGCTTTCTTCGCTTCACTACGCTCTATCGTTGCAGTCGACTTAATAGGAATAGAAAAGTTGACAAATGCATTTGGCTTCTTGTTACTATTTCAAGGACTGGCAGCTGTGATAGGATCCCCCATTGCTGGTAAATTTGATTTGGTTATACTCTTGGTTATGCACATGCAGATTTTTGTTTTATCCTATCACTGAAAAACTCAATTCAGAACTAACTGTGTGTTTATTATTATATAAAATAAACATCCGTGGCAAAAAACAAATGAATTACACTACAAACTTTTTTTTGCAAAGAAAAACAAAATAAACTATTACCTAAGTCTTCTTTGGCGATATAAATTTAAAATAAAAATATCATTTTACAAATGTTAACATGGACTTGGTTCATTTGCTTAGTCCATCTGAAATTCCTTTATTGAATGTTTAATTATTTTATTAGCATTTTGCTGTGCTTACCTGTTTACATAATGCATTGGTAAATGTTATCCCAGTAACTGAACCAAAATCAAACATTTTATTGTTATTTCTTTAACTATGCCACAAACTCTCTCCCTCCCTATTGTAATAAAGACATACATATATTGTATCCCATGTCTATTATAAAGAGAACAGTTCTCAGTTTATGGCATAGTTATTGGTCCTGAGTAACATTTTATTGTAATTATCATTAATGTCAGATCATTTTGCTGATAATAATGGTTTTCTCCCAAATTTATTTTAAACTCTCTATAACTTAAATAAAATCTTGCACCTCCAATTTTTAGGTGTTCCTCCTTTATCATTCTTCTTTCCCCTACATGCTCTTAGATTTATTATAATAATATTTATAGACATTCATAAATTCAGTTAATACTTTCAAAATATTTCTTTTTTTATTTCTAATAGCTTTTGGTCATTTGTTAATTTTCAAGCATGCTGACCTAAACCTGCTTAAAAATGTGGGATATGATGGGCAGATCTTGTCGTGGAGTTCAAGACGTTTGCTGGAATGCCTACAGAATATATAAAATAGGATAGAGGCATTGAAAAGTTTTATTTTCTACATGCCACAAATGTTTGGACAGTCATTAGCAGTCCAGGGAGATTACACACTCCCAACTATAAACTTTAAGAATGAAACATTTTCAAAAAACTCCTTTTTCCTTTTTAACATTTTCCATGAATTCTCAAGATTCGTTAAAGTGATGGAATTTTACTCATTTCTTGTACCTTAAATTATTATTTTTACCTGCTCTTGTTTTGGAAATGTTCACATCAACATGTTAAGGCTTGTAATTAAAATGTTCACTGATGTAGGTAATTCAATTTGGACTAAAATATTATAATTCACCGACATTGTTAAGTAAACTTCTGATGGAATCCATTTCATGAAATACTTTAACATACCCTTCATATATAAATTTATATCTTTGGATTCACAAGGATCAATATTTTTAATAAATAATAAACTTTTGTTGCAGCTGCTTTTATGGACCTGACGGGGAGTTATGATGCCTCCTTCTACTTATCTGGTGGGCTGATCCTTTGCTCAGGGCTGATGTGTTATCCCCTGCCACTCATCAAGAAGTGGGAAGACAAGCGGAATCTCAGGAAGCGCTATAATCTGGCCTAAGTCTCCAAATATGGAGTTGATAAGCTAGGCATTTGACAAACGTACTTAAACGTATTTTGAATAATGTATGTATGTATCAGTCTTCTAAAGTTGAAGGTTTTATTTGTCAAACCATTTTAAATTTTGCCTAAAAGAAAATACTTGATAATTATTAAGTGTTATTACATATTAGATGACATTTAGGTTCTATTATACTAATATAATTACCTCATAAGTACAAGTTTCATAGTTCTGTAGAAAAATCAAAATATTTATAGATTCGTCATTACTGATTTTTTATATGTCGATGACGTTTTTTTATTCCAAGTTTTGAGTGAATCATTCCCACTAATGATTTTTATTTGAATAATTTAATTAGCTATACTATGAAACTATCTTTCAATCCTTTTCTTTAGCATAAGTTATAGTTATTAAATGTGATTCACAATAAATATATAATTGATATTATAAAAGTAAAAAGTGTAAAGTATCACAACATGGAGATTTGATTATTAAAATAATCAGCTAAAAAATAGCTTAGTCATTCAAGTAGCGGACTATTGTTTATTCTTCCATTGTATATTTCATAGAGGTTTTACAATCACCTATGCTTATTTAAAACCATTTTTCACTGAAGAAATTTTGAATTGATGTTTATTGATGTGCTGACAATTGATTTATAGCTCTTCTGATAGAAAAACGACAAAACTCAAATTATTCAATTTTTCAGAAGTGTTTTTAAAACTTCGACCATGAAAACTATTAAATTAGATTTGTGAATGGAATAAACTTAAACACTACCAGTGAATTTTAAAACTACTGGGAAACTGAGCATAGGTTATTTATCAAGGTGTTCCACTTTTCCTTGCCAGAACATAGGTAGCAGTGGCTAGAAGAATCACCTCATGATAAGAAAGTTCTGGGTTCAAATCATTTTAAATTTATTGTAATATTTTATTAGTGAGTTTACTTCACTTCTGTGAATTCTAGTGGGGTGACTTCTCCCCTCAATGGAAGCACAGAAGGGTTTAAATAAATAAACAAACATAGAGTTTGTTAAATTTATTTAACTAAAAAAGAGTAACCAAAGAATTTCTTACCTAATAGCAAGAATTTTTTTTTACCAAAATGACGATTTCTTCCTGGGCAGGAAATATTTTAATTTATTTATCATTTTTTATTTGGAACGACAAAATATTCTTTTTTTTCTGGTTGTGTTAACGTTGCCTGAAGATGGGCTAGTGGGAGTCTGAAATGATTACAAATAAAGTTTACGGATCTTATGCACACTTTTTTTAAACATTAACAACTTTCGTATCATTCATAATGCCATATATTAAAAAAGAATAATTTTTAGTAGTGCCAATTTTCTATCAAAAAAGTAACTTATTTCCTTCAGACTAAACAGATGTAATGGAGTATTTAAAAAAAATAAATTGAAGTATAAGTATCTGTAGACGGTTAAATACGTTTTAATGTACTAAGTCTTAAATAAAAAACAAACTTGAAACATTATCTGAAATCAATATATTTCATTCTTTGAATTGATAATTCATAATTTTGTCTTAGTACTGGATGTGGATTTTTTTTTGTGCTATATTGTAAGATTTTTGTTGATGACTGTAAATCCTAAACGATTCATAATTTTTTGGAAGATAATGGTAGTAATTGAGGTGTCTATATAATTCTTTTTTTTTTTTGTTTGCTGTTACTTTTTCTTCACATTATTTTTAATAATTAGGAAATATTTGTCAAAGACTAATTACTAGTATGTAAGGAAAAATACATCAAAGTTTTGAAGCTGTTAAACATATACTATGTTGTACATATGATATGGCATTAACTTTGTAAATATATATAAAATTGTTCGACTAAAAACAACTTGTAATTATTTATTTATACTTTATTTTATATCAATTGTTATTGTTGTTTCAAAAAGGTTAGTTGTGTTAGCAGGCAAATTCAATGTATTATAAATTTGTAAATATGTATTTTAAACATGTAATTGTACTGTGATTTTATTCTTAAGTCAATTATGAGTAAGTTTTTATGTTAACTATAATTAGTTAACATAGCTATATTAGGAATATAATTATTTTTAAAATTAAAACCAGACTTGATTTAATATTTAATAAAAAATTCTAAACATTCTGATCAAAACTTTCTTATATCATTTTGAAAAGTATAATTTATTAATCCGTAGACCTTATTATTGTTTTTAATATTTTTAGCTTAAAATCTTTTGTCCTAGACAAATTTGTGTTTGCACATAATAAATTGCTCTTAACTGCCCAATATCTCAACTATTATAACGAGTGGATGTATTAGCCTAACTGAAATATTAAATAAAACCAATATAGTTTCATGTTTTGATTTGATATTTAATAAATAGGTAAAGTAGAAAAGTATCTATGTACATATTTCTCTATGTGGGAGTGTATCAAGAAGGGTTCTAAACCAATAGAGAAATTCACACCAACTTTGGTGCAGATAATAGTTCAGCACCTTGAAAAAAATAATTCTATCCTAAAATAAATAAAAAAAATAATTCTACTCAATTTTCTTCAACCTTAAAATTGAAATTCAGAAAACCTATCATATTTCATAGCTCAGCAGTGTCTGCTGGGACTTACAAGTGGACTTACAAAAAGCCACTCAAATTGTGTTCGCAATTTTTTTGTAGCAGCAATAAAACCTTCAATTGTGTGATCTAATACATTTAACCAACTTTTTATGCTGTGAGAAAATACTAATTGGAATATAAAACTATTCTCAATATATAACATAACTTTATTACACCTCCTTTCATGTTACATCAATATACAGACAGGTACTAAAAATATAATACATTTACAATTTATCAATAAATTATTGCAATCATTTCACAGTGTATGAAATTAGTTAAATTATTACAAAATTTACTTTGCATCTCTACAGAAATATTTATGTATTAGGATAAAAATATACTGGTTTAAAAAAATGATTAAAAGTAATTGATAGTAATTTGTGCTCTTGAATAAAAAAAAAAGTAAATGATCTAAAATGCTTGCAGCAGAGGGTGGGTAGCCATACTTAAAAAAATATCTGCAATGATCAATTAAGCTGGACCATTGAAATCAACAATAAATCATAAATACAAAAATATATATATCAGTTAACAATTGTCACAGCTGTCTGGCATTTTAAATAATTTCCTTAAATAAGCAAGTTAATGCAAACAATTTTTGAAATTGACACTTATACAGTGAAATCACAGATAAATGGGAAATTTATAAATTCGTTACCTTACATTTCATAAATATAAACTTATCTTATCCTTAAGGGAATTTGATCAGCACAAATTTCCTTATCATACAATAATATACTATTAACAGTAGACCTATGGTTTGAACTTTTGTTTTTAAAGTAATTTCTTATAAATATAAAAATTAAAATGTTTAGTACATATAAGATAACAAGCTTGACAACCCTTTCACTGTATTAAGTGCCTATTGAATAGACAATAATAATCTTACAAACATTTATTGATAAATAATCAACAATAAATTGAAAAAAAGAACACCATTAATAATGAAGTTAACAACACTACATAGTAGCAGGATCACCAAAATGGGTAACTTGACAAACCTTTACATAACTGATGGTAACAAGCTATTTTATCTTAGAATAATCAATGTGATGAAAATAACTATGTGTCTGCAGCTATAGAGCATGGTTTGTCTTCCATGTTCAGGATCATTACGGCCTCTATCTTCTTCTGCAGCCACTGGAGCACTGCAGGGTCCTGGCATTGCACCACCCTCTCGTTCCCATTCAGGTAACTAAAACTTTCATCCTGAAATAGTGATTTTAATTAGTATTCGTACAAAGTATTTCTAATTGATAGACCGTGAAATTTTTACAACTGTTAGCTCATATTTAATCATTAAATTAGTTGGGAATTAGTGCAGGTTTATGAAAAAATTATAGATTTTCATCACAATTTTTTATGGATGAAGCATAAAGTGTAAGGATATATCATGCGTTATAATGAGTGAAAATTGCATTCATAAAATTGTGATCTATGAAAAATTACAAGTTCTAGAAATATAAAAGCAACATTTCCAGATAAATAAATATCTCTTCAATAAATAGGCTAAGTCCTCTTAAAAGGTAGAATTTACAATCCAATCAACAGAATTTCATAAGATAAAAAATGAGGTTAGGGGTAGGATGACTAAACCAACAAGTGAACATCGAGAAGAATTTTTTCTTCTCCACTTTGGGATCACCGGTAAGAGGTTATTTTGCTATTACACACACCAACTATCTCTGGATTCAGCTCACACCATCCTTCTACTTTCAAGAATAGAAGGCTATTGACTTTTGGTGATTGACACTATTAAATTTAGTAACTTTAGTAAATATAGGATTTAATTCATTTTTATTTTTATTAAAGCGAAAAGATATTTATATTTTGTTATCTATGCTTCCATTTTGTTTTAGATTACTAACCCAGTTACTAACATTATTTTTTTGTTTATATGCCATTTAAAAAAAAAAAAGTGTACTTTTAATTTTCATTACACATGTATTGCCATTTTATAATTGTAGTTTTTTTTTTGTATAATCTTGCCTCGATTTTATTTTGTGTGCACAATCTTGTTTTTTTTTTCTCTCTCTAGATAACCAATAGTTTTTTTTTTATTTTCCTTTTGTATTTTTTTGTTGTTTTTCTGGGAAATTGCAGGCACCCATTCTCAAACTTTTTTGCTGAATTGCACAGCCGGTAATTTGCAAGGGATAGAAGTTCAGCGACGTAATTTTACTAGACCCTTCTTCCACACTAGGAGTTGTATCAGAGCATGTTTTCTTCACTACTGTTTAATAGATTAGAAATAGAGTATTTCTTGAATGATATTTCACTAAGAAATGCTGTCATTATTCTCCAGGCAGTAGAAATTCAGTTTGCCACAACATGGGGTACAACAACTTTAATTTTCTATAGCAGCTTTTCCTACTGGAAGTTAGATTTGTTCACTCTGATGACATGATGAATTTGTCTTAATGTGCACCTTAATTTCAGAGACAGAATTTAACCAAAAAAAAACAAGTAAATATGACAATAATACTAATACTAATTGATGATTTTATATATCACATTACTACACGTAAAATTACCTACCTGCCTAACTTTGAGCATCAACTTTTTATCTTCCATATTGGGAACAGACATTATATCATCTACCCTTACTCGCCATTCCATTTCCCAGGTACCCCATAGGCGGCATTTCTCCACAAGAAAGACGTGCCTGTTGAAATAAAAACTATATAGTATTTCTAATTAAAAAACAAAATCTTTTATGATTAAATATCACATTGTTTAGATAGCTAATGAAATCACTGAAATACAAGAAAGTAAGATACATTCAGATGATTTAAGAAAAATTGTGATTCTAGTGTTTGAAGTTTTTGGATGCCCTGAAGTTTGCACAAGTTCTGACTCCTGAGATCATAGAAGTTTCAATTGTGATAAGAATGAATGAACCACTCTAAAGTTTTATCGTGTGGACCAAACTCAGTCAGGTTCAAAAATAATTTTTGTGTTTGGATACTATGAGCGAGCAGAAAATATTTAAACAAGAGTGTTTACTGAAAGCCTAAATAAATCACCTCTTCTGACTAAAATTACAATTAATTATAAAAGTATTTTTATTTTTTCATACCTCAAGAATTAGGTTAAATGAATACTTTGTTTTAATCTAAATGATAAAAGAAAATAAACAGAAAACTCATACTATTTAAAAAAAGTTTGTATTAACAATTTATTAAGAGATTAAGTTTTAAGGTAATCGCTCAAAGATGTGCGACATCTTGGGGTCAGCTATATCTGACCTTTACTTGAAAATGCAACCCTTTATTGGAAGGTCTAATAATTAAAACAAAAAGGTAATATATAAGAAGAAGTATGTAGATTGGAAGAGGAGAAAATGACAGGATCTCAGAAATAATATTTTTCGAATTTCCTCTTAAAAGATTTTATTTTATCATGCAAACACTATCATCTGATTCATTTTTATTTTATTTACAGGCCTTCTGAAAAAGGCAAACAGACTCGAGTCTAGTCCTTGGTGGTATTGTATGGGGTGGTTGATTGTTTTTAACGAGCCTGAAGATAACATATTATTTCTGTTGAATGTGCTTGCATGATGAAATAATATAATTTACAGGGAGGTTATGGCTAAGATCCTGAAAAATATTACATGTTTTATTCTAATGAATGAATTTGCTTATTAACTATCCTGGGGGTTTCAGGTTTTATTTTGTGTTTTTGGAAAATGTCATCTAATACTCTAAACTAAATATTAAGATATAGATATATTTTTTTAAATAAATAAATAATAAGATACAATCATAATTAGAATCCGTTAAAAGCAGCGGCACTTGTGTTATATGGGATTAGGTAAACTTCTGTAAGGTTATATGTTTAATGGAGCAATTCATCGATCCATTCATTCATTAGTATTTAATTTTTAAGTAAAGTTTAGAAACACAGACTCATATAATTGATAGTGAACCTATATATATATATATTTTTTTTTAAATGAACGCAATTTGTAGACCTATTTAAGTAAGTATACCCTGTGGTGTCAACATCTTGACATGTGGCTATAGAACTTGCTCATATAAAAAAAAGTTTAACTAACAATAACATAAAATCTTCTTGTTTATTTATTGTTCCTGAATGTTCATAATAATACACTATTGAAATTCTCCCTGCCTCTGCAAGGTGACTTTTTTGTCTCCTGTTTACCTGGCGGTTTTTGAGACAAAGAAATGGTAAATACTCTCACATTTTAGACTTATTAATTATCTTCTCCTAAACGCACTCTTCTTATTTTATACACCCCCCAAAAAAAAGATTTTAACTTTAGAATCAAATTAATATTTATATTTCAAGTAAATTCTATTTAGATATAAGTGGCACTAAATAATATAATGCATATGTATATATAATAGCAATATGTATACAAATATAATGCCTTACTGCAAGGTAACCAAGAGATATGATTTCCCATCTGCCTGCAAAGGTGCATGGGTCCAGTAAATGTCTGAGTCTGCATAATGACCTTTGTTCATGACCATTAGCAATTGTTTACCACCTGCCTCATAAACTGAAAACGGTTTCACCCCCTAAAATCATTCAAATGTATGAATAAATTACAAAAAGAAGAACAAAGTGGTAAGAAAATCTAAACCTACAACAGAAAACTCATTATTTTTTTTTACGACTAAATACTTCTTTATTAAAATGATTATATGGAATTAATAGAATAACATTTAAAGCAGTGCTTAGAACTTTGGGAAGACTCATTTGCCAAAACTACTTCACTTGCCAATCTAAAAGCAACTAGAGAGTTCACTTCTAAACAAAATGTTGGTTTTGGAGATGGTCAAGAAGGTCAAACCTTAGGTATCATTCTGGATTGTTAGGGATGAGATGGGGGTATAGAGCACTAACATACATTTTAGAATGGCCAGACGGGAATGGATGTTCTGGTAGTGGGAGGTGTGTTTACTGCCTGACATTTGGAACTGGGGCGCTTCTTGGGCTCTGGCTGCCTTCTGAGGCTTGTGTTCAACTCTTGCCCTTGTCCTATCTTGGAATTGTATCAGTGGACTGTACAAATATGTTGAAATAAACCAAATATTGGCTTTAAATGGTGTTTATAATAGTTTTAATTCTTGTTAAAATTTAAGTGGTTATTCATTTTATATTGTTGGAATAAATCATGTATTATGATTCATTTGAATTCATGGTTAATTGGTTTCAAGTTGACATCTGTTGGTAGATTTAGGAACAGCTACTGAAATTATTCTTAGTTTACACATTAAAAGGAAGACATCCCCTCCCTCCCAGGGGTGCTAGACTTGTCTTACCCACACATTATTTTTTACAGATTGTAAATCACATGTGTACCAAGTTTAGTCCGACTTGCTCCAGGGATTCCATAATTATGCTGGAATGCATCCTCTCCTCACACACATCCATTTATATAGTTTTAAACTTATTAATATTGATCATTATATAAACAGAAACAACTATTTTCAGTCAATGGATCATTTCTAAAATATTGTTGTGATATTTGACTAGTGGAATTTGAATTTGAAAAATTAGCGGGCATTAAAGAGCGGCAAATGACCAGTGGAAAGAGTGGGGGAGATGAGAAAAAGGAGGGAGAGTTTAATTGTTGTCCTGTTCTGATAGAAGGATGAAGGTTAGCGTTATTCATTAGTGAAAGCATGAGGCAAAGTATTGAAATTTGAAGAAAAATGAACAATTTTTATTTAATAGCGAATTGGAAGGGGGAAGAACATTATTGGGAAGAATAATTTTACCCAGAGAAGAAGGATTGAAGAGATAGAAGTGGATATTACTGTAGTTTTGTTTGATAACTACAAATTATCAAACATTTTTATAATTTACCTTAACATTATTAACTCTGAAATTGCCAGATTTACTAGTTTGTATATATTATTATTCTTGTTTCTTCACTTTAACTTGGTTTGCCATGCTGTCAGTAATAACCAATTCTATCTCTTTAATCCTTCTATGGATAAAATTATTCTTCCTACTAATGTTCTTCCACATTACAAATCACTATTAAATAAAAATTGTTCATTTTTCTTCAATTTTCACTATCTTTGCATCATGCTCTCACCAATGGAATAACGCTAACCTTCATCCTTTTATCAGAACAACTAACTCCCTCTCCTCTTCAAAAAGCCTCCTCTCTTGTTACACACTGGTCATTTGCCGCCCTTTTATGCCCGCTAATTTTTCAAATTCAAATTTCACAATTCAAATATCACAACAATATGTGTAACGCTACAAATTTCTATGTACGTTGCCCTTCAATGGGGCGTGCTATGTATATACATGCTATATGGGGAAACACCTTTGTGAATGTGCATGCCAATTAAAATAATTCTATAAGACTATGGAAATCAATCAAGAGTGAATTATTAGGATGATCACGGAAACCCTGAGTTTTATAATATTGCAAACTTCACTAAACTTTTTGAAATTTTTTTAGATTTTGGATCAATCAAGGAGTTTGGCTGGTGATAATATTTATTTTATTTACATGGTAAAGTATTCAATCAAAATTGAAACTAATAAAATGAAGTAATTTAAACCAGAAACATAACTTTAAAGTAAAAGTTCAAGGGTAGTTTGCCAAAATATGTAGGTGTAAAAAATGTGTACCTCTTCTCTATATGGTCAAATTCCGAGGCAGAACTTTTACAGTATGAAAATTTTGACGATGAATGTAAAAACAGTTGGTGCAATGTTGCTCCACATAATAAGAGATAACAATATCAATAATTTTTTTTTGTTATTGGCAATGAGAGATGTACCAATCACCCAAATGCTCTTATGCTCTTGTGTAAGGAAAAATTGAATGGGATTGATATAATACACTTGGTATAATAAAAACTATTGAATTTTTTATATTTATGCTAATTATTATTAATACTTGACAGCTAAAAAAAATACTGACAGGATCAGGAATTATGCCACAGCTGAAATCTCTCATTTAGATTTATTTGGAGCTTGGAACTGATGCTTCAAAATGGCTCCTCCCAGAACATAGCAGCCCTAAATGGAATGCTGAGATTGGCATGAAGGGTAGGATTGTTGATATAGAAGGGGGTATCGGCTATTTGTTATTTTAAAAATTATATTTTGGATAATTAAACGATTTGTTACATTTATAAAAATAACATAAAATCTTACAGATCTTAGTAATAGATATTACCAAGATTAGCATGCTTTAATGTTTTGTTTTAGACTAATGCATGAAATTTAATTTCAAAAGAGATTAATTAATTAGGCAAAGTGCCCCCTCACCCAAAACTAACTGATTTTAAATTGAGCTGACTCAATGAATTGAAAATGAGAGACAGCGTGGCTGCTTTACAATAACATTAAAAAACTGAAGTATTTCTAATCCAGTATATTATTAATTAGGCACTTATTATGAGCCGATCAAATTTTAAATTAGTGTAAATTCATGGCATGTACTAAGTTATTTAAGAAAATAGTTTGTTCTGGTAATTTTTATTTGGCATATAATAGTCGACATTATCAGTAAGGAAACAGTAAATAAATTAACATTAATAATTATTCATACAATACTGATGTCTAAAGTAAATAATCTGAAGAAAACTTATAACTTTAAACACAATTTTTATTTTATACCCACTTAAAAATTTAAAAAATATCTATAAATATATAACATTAACAGATATTAGAACAAAGGATTAAAATATACTTACCAGATATGGATTTAGATACCTTGGCTGCCTTGTCCTCAAAACAAATTCTTCACCTGTTTCTGCTGCCCTGAAGTAATATAACAAAAATCAAATTTGTAAAAGGTTGTTGCACAACATGACTCAGAAAGGATATGTACAATCAAACTGTGAGTTTAGGCCCTTATTTGTCACAGTCTGAGTGTGGAAGTAAGATGTAAATAGTTTAACATGTATGGTATCCCATGTTGAGGCCAAAGGAAATCTTAATTTTTATGGAAATGATTAAACTGTGAGTTCATAGTTGTGAATTTAAATTTCTGTGGATCTATTTGTTAGGAATTTGCTCAGACCGATGAAAGAAAGATGTTAGCTCCTCATAAAATTTAATTATTGATGACATATTATGTAAGTCCGCAGTTGGTCTGAAGATAGAAGTAAAACGTGTAACAACATATAATATCAATATGCACCAATGCAGTGAACAGAGTAAATAAATCTAACATGTGTAAACCCTGACCATCTCATTTACCTCAGCAGACATACGCATTATGTCAAAACGTTGTCCATAAATAAGTTTGATGAAAATCTAACTTCAATCCACTTAAAGCCAATTCCCTAAAAATACATCCAATCAAAGATAACGTAACTGACTAGAGAAAATATTTACACGAGTGTTCTTTAGGACCTATGATATAATAATAACTTTTTTATGCAGATTTTTTAATTGTGGATAGTACCTCTTAATACCATCTGTTGCCATAGAAATACAGTCCATAACACCTCCTGATGGTTTCGTTAGAAGTCCCATTAGGCCTTTTCCAACGCTTCTAAAAAATGCTTCCAGACCATCATGCTGTTGTATGCCTTAAAAAATATTTATATTTATATATATATAAATAAAATTACAATTTTTTTTTAAGTAATGAGTATCAAAGTAGAATGATTGGCATTTTAAAAAGTACCATTTGAGGTTAAAGCCGAAGTAAAACAAAGCTTTTTCAGTAAAAAACTTAATTTTCATGAGTTTAAATCAAACAATAGAAACATAAATTAATCTCTTTTATATTTAATTAATGAATTCACCGAACAAAAATTGACGTGTAGTGAAGTGGTATCTCTAAGGCCGTATTTATTGATATTGTTTGTTTTCCCATCACCACATAGTTTGATCCATTAGTCTTATTAAGACTTATGGTCGCTTTACCAAGTAAGATAATACCTAGTACGCCCATACAAGCTAATCAACTTACACGGGAGTTCTCTTCTCAGTCCTGCCCACAAACCCTAAAATCTAAAAGGTGATATAATCTATTATTTCTTATATATTAGAAATTGGACAAGGTAAATGGTATAATTGATTTTTGTTTGATTTAAATCCTAAATACAAGGATATTCCTTGAGATTTCCTTTTTGTGATTTCTAAATTAAAATATATTAGATTCCATTGCGTATTTCTTTAAGACAACACAAATTTATGTGTGCATATATTTGCTGCATAACTATGGTCTGAATATTACTTCAACAATAAATCATTCTTATTGTTCTATTCTGACAATAAGTAAATACCAATTTACATGAAAATGTAAAATAAAGACATTTATCAGGAATTTATAACAGTCAATTACATAGTGTTCTTTCTGTCTATGCTTGAAAAATCTTTAAAAAAAATTCAGAAAATAAAATCTTCCAGGTTACGAGGTTGATCTGAAAAAATCATATATATAGACATCTATATACAATCACAAAGTTTTATACGCTGATAATAACAGTTATACATGCAAATTTAAAAATTAGTACGTGTTGTAAAATACTCCGCAAGTAGCCTTACCAGTAGATATACAAACATGCATGTACAAGCATAGACCACAGAAATAGAGGGAAGAAAACAAAAACGGTTTAGTCTTAAAAATGTTAAATTGTCAAAAATCATGATTGATTTGTTTTTTAATTCCAATACCCCTAAGTTAAAACTTCAAATTAACTACTTTTGCGATTATTCAGAGCAACTCGTGGCTTTTTTTATTGTTTATTTCTTTAGGATAAATCAAGAAGAAAGGCAAGCAGAGTGTGGTGCAATGCGACTTTTCACTTTTAAAAGTATGCTTGAATTAAAGTAAACAATATTTAAATTAAAAAAATTGAACACAAAACCAAGCATTAGAAAAGTTGTTATTAATGTGCTCATTGAATAAATTATTTAAACTTCATTATAACTTTACTTACAAATGTTAAATTAAATCTAATCCTAAAAATGGCAATGTAACTTAAGATTGTAAATTATACAATTTAAAATATATAATTTTGTATGTACTCTGGTTTTGTTTGTTCATTAAATTTATAATATGTAATAATCTTAGAAAAAAAGTTAAGGTGCCGCCAGGGCTTTGGTCAGCCTCTGGCATGCTTAATGCTATTTCTTGTTTCTATAGATCACATTCTCCCCTAAATTGGTAGCCACTCCAAGCCTTGGTATTATTTATAAAGGACATATATAACCCTAGTTAGATCCCTAGCTAATCCCATTTAATTCCAGACCCAATCCAATTATCCACTCCTAGCCATAAAGCAGGAGATCCAAGACTAGAGTCCTGGTCAAGACACAATTGATCTTTTATCTAATAATTATTGAAAACAAAATATAAACTATTATTTATTTATTTAAAACCTATGTATATTTTAATAATTGTTGAATTTTGTTCAGAAAAAAATCAGTCCTAAAATATAAGTTCAATACTAATACTTAGACCAAAATGAATACCATATTTTATTAATTGATATACCTAACTTAAAAATACTAATAAATACTTTACTGCTTCAATAGTAATTATGTTATATAAGAAGAAAGTAAATAGTGCAATAAAAAAAGTTAATTGTGATTAATGTGTTAAATGTAATCATGCAAACCTGATGTTGTGGGTCCGAAGGTGTGCTGTCCTGTCACGTTTAGGGAAGAGGCGACGGCCAAAAAAAACAAAGTCAGATACACCATTCACAACTACATCAAAACTAACATTAAAACGTATCAATTATTACATATCATTCAGTGGAGTCTTTTCACTTTATACCAAAGCCAGACTATATGATTATTTAAAAATATACATTCTTAACAAAAATTGTTTGATTCTTTAAATATCTGTTATGTTTAAAACCACTAATAACAACATGATAGAGTGGTAAAATAAATTTTCAATGAGCCTTAACACAGAATAAGAAACATTACATATTGACTATAGAATGATAATACAAATTACTATTCTACAGTCAATATGTAATGTTGAAATCCATGAATATCAATATGAATGTCAATATGTAATGTATAAAACTAATGAAAGCAAGAAAAAGACATTTGTGTCATATGTGTATGCCTAAGATACATTTGGGGGTATTTTACATATGCTCATTAAGTCATTAAAATATAGGTACTTAATATATTTGGCATAATTACATATCTAACATGTTTTATTCACCTACTACATCAAATGGAAAATCAAATCTACAAATTTTTAATACATATGAGAAACCTAAATTGGTCCCAGCTTCAGTAAAAAATGTATAATAGAGATCAAACGTTTAAATTTTATGAAAATTCCTTTATTGTGATGAAAAGTAGTCTGGATTTGAAGTACACAGATGAAATGGAAAGCATTATATTTAATAGAAAATAAAGCAGGATGAAATATCATTTACAAAAGCCATTGTATTTTGGTCTTAGATTGTATGAAGTAGAAATATAAAGGAGACAAAGCATGCAACATACATTGTCTCGAGGTTTTCTTAGATTTTCATTTAATCATCTATTGGTTTTATATCGGACACTCATTTTGTATGAGAGTACATCATGCAAATGTCAATGAATTGTTTATTAAAACAACTCATAATTTCTAACAGCTTTCTCTACGTCTTTATATATTCTAATTCTACATCGGATGTCCCCCTCATGCAAATTACTTTCAGGCAAACATCAACATCATAAAATTTACATTAGCTAGGCCAAAATCGTTGGATACTTTAGAATTTGGTAATTATTTTTTTCTCACAATGACTTATTTTTCATCACTTACCTGTCAGGTGTTTAATAATAAGCCCAGACATTCCTAGGGTAATCCCAACTTCAAAAGTCCTGCTGTTTTGAATAAGAGATTCAGGCAAGTCACACATTTGTTGAAGGGTCAATCTTCTTCTCTATGGAATGGAAAAATAATTTAAATAATAATATATTACAATAATCTGGAGATAAATAATTGTGGTGATAAATTTAAGTAACTAAATTAAGATTGCTTCAGATTTATAACTCCTCCATCACACTTTTGTCTTGAAGAGTGTAGTCTCCACAGTCCACCACCAATTCCCCTTTTCTAGAGCCAGATATCCCACCTCCATGCAGCATTTCTCAGTGTCGGTTATATTTATAACTTTCACATTCCAAGATTTGAGACTACTACTCTAGTTATAGACTACTTCCCAGTCTCCAATTCTGAGGCAAGATTTTTTTTTTTTTTAATATTTACAGTCTACTTGCTTTCTGAGTAATTACCAGAGCAATTGTTATTTGTGTTATTACCAGAATTTCACAAGTCTTTTTCACTGATTTTATTGTTTTTATACGTTATTTGTTAATTTTCTGTTGGCATTTAATTATTGCAGAGCCAAAGTTAAACTATTGAATCCATTCATACTGACAAGAAATAATCAGGTACAATGTAATTGTTTACAATATTTATTAATTTAGCTAGAAGAAAATATTTTCAAGGATGAATTATAATATCTCAGAACTTGAAATTTGTTTACCTTTTTATAGTCGTCATCAAAATTTAGTGGTGTGGCGCTATCTGGTAACGCTGAAGTAATGAGAGAAGAATTTCCACTGCCACCAGCACAGTAGTGTCCCATCAACATTTGGGCACCCAATGACAGTCCTTCACAAAATTCTTCTGCACTTTCCATTTGATTCTGCAAACAAAAAACAAATATATATTTTGAAATTTTTTTTCTTGCTAGAAAGCATAATATTTTTCAAGAGCAATGAGTAAAATTTGAGAAAGGAAGAATAATACTTTTTTTTTTGAAATATTCTATATAAAGTTAGATATGAGGCCAATTACACAATATGGAGCTGTCATATCAATTGTATTTATAAGTTATTTATATATTTATAAGAACCAAAACATGAAATTTTTTATAGAAGGAGCAAAAGAAAAGAATTAAAATTAAAGGTCTCGCTTTCGGCAGAGCCTGTCCGCTAGGAAGCGCGTCCCCTGGGCGGCGGATAGGGGATCCCTCTTAGGAGGGGTAGTCTGAATATACTGAATAAAGACCCGTGGACCAACAGGTACCAAGTGCTGGGGGGTATAGCCCAGCCACCCTTCCTCCTGAGGGGATACAACTATTCAGGAGGCCAGTTGTCCCGAGATTACGGGGCCTCCAGCTCAGGGCTAATCACCCAACTGGAGTAAAATTTATTCAAAGCATACATACTAGCCTCGAACTTGGACAGACCTTTTGGAAACGACCTGGCGCTCATAAGGACTTACGAATTGGAACCTGGAATATTAAAACTCTAAATGGAAGAAAATTCCAAGAGACTGGGAATACAGTATAATTATTCCCATCCACAGAAAAGGCAGCTCCACCGAATGTGAAAATTACTGGCCTATAAGCTTGCTGTCAGTTGTTTACAAACTTTACACCAGCATACTGGAAAAGTGACTGAGGAGAAAGATTGAAAATAAAATAGAAGATGAACAGGCAGGTTTCCGTCCTGGAAAGCAAACACAGGATTACATTTTTGTCCTAAGAAGTATAGCAGAGAAGGCATGGGACAGAGACAAGCACTTATTCTTGGCATTCTTAGACTTAAAGGCAGCATTTGACTCGGTGCCCAGAAAAGAAATATGGGAAGCATTGGCAGCCAAAAATATTCCAGGCAATCTAATTTCAGCCATTCAGTCGGCATACCATAATGCAAAGGGAGTTGTACGGATCAATGGAAGAGAATCTGAGGCATTCCCCATAGAAAAAGGTGCGAGGCAGGGAGATAGTCTAAGCCCCCTCCTATTCATTGTTTTTATGGACGTGATCCATAAAATATGCAAACACCGAACTGCATGGACCGCCATCAGAAAATGGAACTTAAGAACCATTCTCGTACAAAGCCTTTTGTGTGCCGATGACATTGTCCTGATTCCCAAGAAAAGATGCAGGAGGCCCTAATAGAATGGCAGGAAGAGCTGCTCCGTAAAGGGATGGTCATTAACACCGCTAAGAGCAAAGTCGTGGTTCTGTCCTGTGAAGATTAAGAAGACGTCCATCTAATCTGCAATGGGGAGGTATTGGAAGTGGTGCCGGAGTTCCGTTATAAGTTCCTCTGATAAGATTGACCCAGAGATATCCCATAGAATTGCTAAAGCCAATCAAGTTTACTACCAGATCTCCAATAGTATAATCGGACACCGAGAAGTAGGTATGGAGACTAAAAGGCACATATACAAATCGGTTTATCTCCCGATCCTTACATATGGAAGTAAAAGCTGGATAATGCTTGATAAGCAAGCCAGCCGCATTACTGCAGCAGAAATGAAGTTTCTGAGGAGAGCAGTTGGGAAGACAAGAAGGGATTGCATCAGAAATTTTCAAATAAGAGAACAGTTTGAAGTGACAGAACTAAATATCACACTCGAATCCCGACAGCTGAAGTGGTTTGGCCACGTGTGTTGCATGGGAGATGAAAGAGGACCAAAGAAAGTTCTAGAAGCCCAATCATCTGGGAAAAGGCCGAGAGGACGTCCTAGAATTTCCTACCAGGAGAACATCCAGAGGATTGGAGGGAAAAAACGCAAAACACTCCAGCAGATGAAGCAGCTATGTAGGGACCGAGAGAGATGGCTCCAATTAATCGAGGCTCCTTGACGCTGATAACAAGGCACAAGAGGAAGACAAAGAAGAAGAAGGTCTCAATACATTGTTAGTTTGAGTCTCTCCTGTCATAAATTTCAATTTTTTTATTATCAGAAGTAATTTTTAAAAACTAAAATCTCAAAAATTCATCCAAATACCCATACTACTTTAGTATCCACAGCAATTCATTTGAAGTACTGAGTTGACCCACTTGGCCCATTGCCTCTGTTCTCCGAGTCCCTGTGTCATTCATAATTTGTTAGAATCTTCCTTCTTTCCTATTTTCATAAATTTTCGGCAAACTAATATATTTTCTACCAACAATAATTAGCTGTGGTTTATAATCCCACTTTTAAATAATTATTAGCCAAAGATAAACTACAGAGACAGAGCAGGAGCTTGAACCCAGGACTGGATCTCCTCCAAGCTCTTCCAACTGAGTTACTCCTTGTCACTGTATTCATTTTTCTGCTAGAAAGATATTTTCTTTATATGAAACATGCTGGAGAACTTTAATTAAAAAGGTCCATTTAATTAGTTGAGTTTATGATCAAAAACATCAAAATTTGTTTGTTTAAATCAATTACTTATTTTTTAAAATGAATACCAATTGACGACTTAAAAGGACCAATTAAGGAAACTACATACAAAAACTATTTCCACTTACAAAGGCTGGATCATAATACATCTCTCCCAGACCATGTGTGAAATCTGTGACAAGTGCATAAGGACTACCAAGTATATCTAATCCAAGTATGAGCACATGCATTTGTGGAATGAGCTGAGAGGTGTAATGTGAGCATATTTCAGAAACATGGTTATTACGACTAATCACCAGTCCTTTTCGCTCAAAATATGCAGTTCTAAAAAATAAAATAAAAAATAATAATCATATAGACAATCTTATCAGTGTTAATAGATTTTTTCAAGTATGGAATTCACTGACTTTAAGTTGATTCCTTTTATTTCAGGGTGAGCGGGTGTCAACATATCCAAAACGTAATGCATGAGATCACCATAGTATGACTTATCATACGTACTTGCATGCATGTTTGTACCACTAAACAGGAAACTGAACTGTAAACTGATGGGAGACAAATGCATGTATTCGATCATTATTCTAGGCTCATTGCACGGAGCAGACTAAAAGAAAAAAATGAAATCAAAACAAGTTACAGTGAAAACATCATAAGGCTTAGTAATCAACTGAAACAAACCCAAGCTGTTAAAGGATGGTAAAGAATTCCAATGTCTCTTCTTATTCTCACTGATGGCTTAGTCTCAGGAAGCCATGAAGAGCATAAATTATACAACAAAAGAATGAAATTCTTTTCAAGTTGGATAGAAAATTCTTGTAGTAATACTTTCATGTATCTAAAAAAATGTACATTTTGTTTTTAAGGTAATAATTAAAGTTCGTGATTAAAAAAAATAAGACGTCAAATACACAATCATGTCAACATAGGCAGGGAGTATACAGAAAAGTCTTGAATGGGTTGTTTCAAGGTGTCAATTCATTCATAACGAAACACAAGATGAAGCTGATTCTTAATTTCTTGGGAAAGGTTCTACTTTCAAATAGGTACACACTAATCATCTCTTGTCTGTTTGTATTTTCTATAATGTAATCATAAAAATCGTTCACTCGATCTTGATTTGTAAATGTAAATTACCCAACACTCAGGTGTATATACTGACTACATGTTGATTAAAATAAAGTAATGGGAAAACAAAATTAAACTTGAAAAAAGGTGTTTTACTAACTTTTAAGATTTCATAAATCGAAGTTTGGAAGCAATTTAAGATTTAGCTAACTACATACTTTCTTTTCCCAAGGTAAAGGACATTAAGATGGTAACACCAGAAAAAATTCAAAGATATTCCACAACACAAGTTTTTTGGAGCCAACAATAGAAATTGTGCATTTAATAATTTTCTCAGACCATTAAAACATTAACAAATAAAATAAAGTATTTTTTATCACAAATACAATGCAGTTTTTTCACTATCATTTAATTAGTTTTTAAGGAGCCCCAGGCTACTGGTCCACACACGGATCACCTCTAAATAGTGTTGTTTCACTCTATTTATTTAGAATATTTTAACTATATAAATACACATTTTTTTTTCATAATTGATGTAGAACAATTATGTTGGTTAAAATCCTTAAAAACATGGCAAGGCTCTTTATCCTTAGATAGACTAGTATTTTTATAAAAAACATTATAAAATAAAAATTTACCCAACAGGTGAATTGAAAGTTTAAGCAATTAAAAATAAAAACAAGAAAGATGTTAAATCATTATATCAACAGATTTTCTTAATTTTATCATAGTTTTAAATCATATTGTCTACAAGGAATTCGTTAGTTTTAACATGAGATGAGCATATACTTTAGATAGCATATGAGCACTTACCTAGAATTGATTTTTATCCAAGCCTCAATACTCATGTACTCACTTCTTTCTGATATGTATTTTAATTATAAAAATACATTTGCAGACAACACAGCACTACTATTCAAAATTCTAATTGGGGCTAGTTAAATTACAAGAACACATTTCAGGAATAGAGAATTTAATAAAATCATTAAACTGACATAGTATTCAAGTATTCACAGACAGTATTTGTCCATCTCTACTTATATTTCCTAACATTTGTTTTTACCAGAGTTACTTACTTTATCACAAGTTGATTTTGGTTTATTTCATTCCTTTTTAAAATGACCATCTCAAAGCAAGGCTTCACCCCAACTTTTCTCACCACTTGCGATGACAATGGTTTAGGATATAGTATTATAGGAAAAACAGCGTTATTCATTTGATTCTCTATCTATATTAAAAACATGGTATTAATTTAAAAAAAAGTAACATAATGAAAAAGCAAAATTAAGCATTAAAGCAATTACCTAGGCTAGAGCTAGATAGGCTGGATTACCTGAAATTTATGAAGTTTGCAATGTATGTAAGAGTAGTTCTGCGATTTCCTGTATTGAACCCAAACTGCGGGAATATACCTTCTTCTAAGCTCCCCATAAAATGGTTTTGTCATTTGCATCTTTTCAAAATCAACCTAAAAAAGCTTTTATTAGGCTGTGTAAAAAGTAGGAAAAATTAATTGTTAATAAAAAGGGAGAGGAGGGACATTTCTAATTAATAGCTCATCCTAATATTTCCCAATACAATAACAAATAGTTCGTTTCTGCTGTTAATTTATATTGGTTAAACACCATTATTCATGCTTTGGGCAGGAAGGCAAGGCACCAAACATCAACGAAAATTAATCCGAAAGATGACATACGTGGACAAATTCTTTCATTTGAGCCTTCTTTGCATCTTGCCTCCACCTATCCTCAACCCAGGCAGCCAGCTCCAAGGTCAGAGGCTTCCACTTGTGTGCGACATTGACTTCCCATATCGGGGCAGAGTCTCTACTGGATAAATATGCTATTTCTTGTGCTTGGTTTTCAACTTCACTAGCCTAGAAAATAAAATTTGTATTACTAAGCAATCAAACTTCTATAATAAACATACAAATCTATAAATACTATATAATGCTCTTAAATGAAAATGATCTTGTGTCCATATAAAAAAAATGTGAAATATGTTTTTTAAATTTAATGTTTCCTTTTGATTATCCATGAATATCACCTATCTCAAACGATAAGATAGACCTTAAATCATCCGGGTTTGTCCTACTGTATATATGATAAATATTTTTATTAAATATCTAATAAATATAAGGGTAAGTATGTATGTTTGTATAGGTTTCCTAGAAGCTTTTTAAACAGAGAAGATATACCCACTAAATTTGACAGAAGAACTGTTTAATACTTAACAAAAAAAAATTTGGGGTGTTGCTATCCATCTCAAAATTATTTTGAAGGAAGTTATCGTAATTTCCTTCTTTCGAACTACATTATGAGGGAGACAATTGTGTGCAATTAACATGTTATGCTGCAAAATTGTTAAACAATTTTGATTTTACAAAAGTGAAATTTTTCATAGACAAATTGATCATGAATTAAAAGTATTAAAACAAAAAAAAATGAGCCTCACCCACCAATGAAAGACCAATTCCTTTCAGCGATAAGAAGACTTCTACGTTGCTTTTCTCAGAATCTATCTTCAACCTAGCCTTGTATGCTATCCTCTCATCTTGTGTGAACATGAGAACTCGTTGAGGACCTTCCAAATAGCATACCCAGTACACAACTACTTTGTCTTTCCTTGTCTTTTTTGATAGCTTCAATAGAAATACAAACATTTTATTAATAACAAATTGATTTAAAGTGAGAATAATAATCAAAATGCTACGAAATGTATTCTGAACTGAAGCTAACATTAGTCAAGATTATAAGTAAAAATAATTAAATTACACCAGAACAACATGGCCATTTTTTAAGCACACTTTTTCCTTGATTTAAAACTGGAGAAATTTATCTCAAGATTTCTCCCCTAACATTATTTAGTTTGTTCTAAATTAGATAATAAACAGTCTTTCTCCTAAATTAAAGGGGTGTATGCTAGGTGCAGGAAGAAGAGATATTAATGATATATTGATATTGTGCTTTGTATAAACATTTCCTTGCACTTATATTTTCCTTGCATTAATATTTCTGACAATATAAAAGCTTTGATGTATATATTTTTTTTTATATACCCTCTGCTAAACGAAAACACTTATACCCAAACTTGTGAAATAAAAATCTCCTCAAAAAGTTACTTCATAGGTATATTGTAAATGAGAATCATTTTTTAAGAATAGTTCTTTGACATTGAGTAATTATCATGTTTCATTATGTATCATTAAATTATGTTTAAAAACAATTAGTGACAATAAATTATAATTACCTGTGGTTTTTGAAGTTCATCCGATTCACTATCTTCACTACTGCTACTTTGACCACTTTGCAAAGGTGTTGAAAGCCTATAAGAACATAAATATAGAAATGATTATTAATATTTTCATGTAAAAAACAAAAAAAAGAACTCTTATAGAATTACATAAAATTATTTATATTTAATAAGTTAATCGCCGACGGTTAACTTAGATAGGTAAAAAAAGGAAAAGAAAAGAGGGAAATGCACCGACACACTCTCTCCGACATACATAGATAGGATCATGGGTTTTTTACTTCCTATGATCGTATTAATATTCTACATAGTCATGCCTCTGGCTTTAACTCCCCCCTGCCAGTTCCTGACTATCCGTCGGGAACTCCAATTCACCACTTATACACACTTAAAGCATATACTAATTACATATAGGTCGGAAAATAATGATTCCGTGCTCACCCAGAACAGTACAACAATGCCTTACAGTCATAAGAAATAAAACAGAAACCTTATCGAATTTTGTACAAAGCTGAAGATAATACAATAAAATAATACAAAGAATAACAATAAAATAACAATATCCTAGTAAAAGTATATACAAAAAAAAAAACCAAATTATGACCCCAGTGAGATGTGTGGAGGGGCGAGGATACTAGAGCCAAACTACTTCGGAAGGCTCCCCCACCGGGAAAGAAAGAATAAGGAAAGAGGGAAATGCACCAACACACTCTGACTCCAATAAAAGACTGCTTTATTGTTGATGATAATCGGACATACATAGGATCATAGGTTGTTTACGTCCTATGATCGTATTAATATTCTACATAGTCATGCCTCTGGCTTTAACGTATAAATTAATATATATTCTACATATTGAAACGTATCTATTTATGGCCTTAAAAAAATAGATGAGAAAGCCCCACAATGGATGCCATTTTGTAATATTTCTTTAATTTATTAATAAAAACAATTTATTTATGATACATGTAATGCAATGATATATAATAACTATACCTCTTGAGACTGGCAGATAGTTTCGCAGTTACAGTTGGTGGCTGACTAGCCGGAGCAGACCCCTGCTTCCTGACCATGTGGAAACTGACTCGTTCCTGACCGTAACCATCCTTCCATATCTCTAACATAAAGTCTTTGGATTTTTTGTTGTAAACATTCCAGAGGAGAGTCCTTTCCTTGCAAGGGTCATCCCATGTATAAAGGAGTGATTGATAAGGACTTAGCAATGCAACCTATTCAATGAAGACAGAAATAAGCTATTATCATATTATGAATAATCCACGTAGGACAAGTATACATCAATATTAATCAATTCTATTTTAATATTTATTTTTCTATTAATCAATATTTATTTTAATTTACACTAAAAGTTAGGTGCAAAATATTGTAATGACATTCTATAGTAATATTTTTATCTAAAATAGAATTAATTTTAATCCAAGGATAAATTATATTGATGAACAAAGGATAGTTGGATAGAGTAGGGGAGTGTTGCAAAAAGTTAGAAAAGAGAAAAAGGATATTCCTGGGAGTTGAAGAGATCTAATCATTACCACTTAAGAATTTATCCGCTTATTTATATATGATTGCTTGTAATAATGGTTTAGTAAATATAATTTAAATAGCCATTTGCATTATTATGCAATATTTAAAAAACAAAAATATGCCCTAGAACCTATACCCTAAGATCATCTTAAATGAAGCTTGTAAAATAAATTATTATTTATTATAAGCTTTTTAAAATATTCCTTATAAATAAGCAAGTAAACTTTTTGGTACAACAAGATATTGTTATAATACTTACACAAAATACTGTGTTCTTTTTTCAACAGATGATACTGTAATTTTGAATATTCAAGATTTAATTTGAATTCTAGATATATTTATAAACAAACCTGTCCTAAGTGCTGCTGGTGAATTTTCAGGAATAGATCTTCACAAAGGTTTTCAACACGAACTGGAGCATCTCCTGGAGTGTAAGACTTGAATATGATACTGAATGGTCTATCTCCACCACCAATAACAGACACAACTAAACCTCCCTATTAGAAAAATAAACAATTTAAATAATAACTTGTGTATTCTTTTTATTGACAATATATCATGTAACAGTCAATGTTCACCAATTTTTTCGCCAATTCAAGCACCATGACTACAATTTAGAAAAACAAAAGTTTGAACAACCCAAAGTGCAATTATTGTTGTGATATTTTGATGTGACTTTTGATGGTGTTTCTGATATAAACTCAAAATTAGCGGGCATGAGTGAACGGTATACGACTCCTGGATCACGGTTCATTTATGTTTTGAACACTATTCGTTGCGTTATGTCCAATAGTAATAGTTAACAAATAAAAAATAGCAGGAATTAAATATAAATGATTTAATATTGTATTTGTTAATTTTAAATCAAGAACAGTTAATCATATATGAGACAAAGAACATTGGAGAACAAAAGATGTCCAATATGGCGGAAGAGCGTATAAAGGCTGGGTTCAATCCAGAATCAGCTCTTAAACCAAAGGTGAGCCCCATCACCTAGATTTGTATTCATAGTATTTACCTATTAACCACAATCTGTATTGTTGAGTAACACGAACTCCTTCAAATGCATCTGTGCATAGCAGGATAAGGAGAAATTTGCAAAGTTTCTTTTAATATTTTCATTATATAACTTCATGGGGTTTAGAAAAAAAAAAAAAAAAAAAAAAAAAGAATCAGCTCTCATTCATCTTTGACCCGCCAGGAGATAGAGGAAGCACCAGGAGGGACGCTAGCCCAGGTACGTGTACTGCCTCGTGGTACACAAGAGAAGACCGGCCCCAGATATACACGAGAGGAGACGCTACCCGGACCAGGACCACGCTAAGCAACTTACCCATAGAGATGCAATGAGGTATGTATTGAGGACAAAAGAAGACAACGCATCGAAGAACATCAACAAAGAAAAGCTGGCCAGCCGCGTAGTAATTAAAGTACATTTTAACTTTAGTTTTTAACAATGTTATTTTATTACGTACATACTTATTTGTATATTAAATTAATGAATATATGTGTATATAAACAATTGTTCCTTTTGCCAGAAGTTTTCGATTTTTATTAACAGAACCTTAAGATAAAGATAAAGTTAAATATAAATTATATAATTAAAAGATATATAAAAAACGTAATATTACACATATGTAAATCTCTCTTTTCAAGTATCAATACCTTGGAAAATAATATTAACTTAAGGCTAATTTTTCAATGGTAATACGATTTTCAAGAAGATAATGTAGGTAAGTACAATGTTGATAAAATTGAAATTTTAGTTCCTGCCTTTTAGTGCATATTAGTGAATATTAACAATAATTTTCAAAGGCAGTCTGTTTATGAAGTCTGTTTGGTATGATGACCTATTTTACGTGAGTTATAATTAATTTCATCAAGTTTATTCCATAAAATAATTGATATTAAAAGCAATCTTAGAAAATATGTTGAATACTACATACTCCTTTATCCATTCGGAGAACTGTATCATGGTTACTTGTAACTGGAAAGTGCTGTGAAACAACCTTGCTGTCCCGGAACTTGACAAACATGTTCATTTTCTCTGTTTCTGGCCAGAAAGCAAGCGTCTGCAACAACACAGCAAATACGACAAAGTCATAGAACACTTCACTAGCAATACCTTCTCACTAAAGCTATAGTTACTCATTACTTGGGTTGGAGATATATCTATCCACAAATCTGCCTTTTCATTTTCTTCCATAAATCGCAATGGCCTTTTACATTCATTAGAAACAATGAAATTAGGGAGTAAAGTAACCATCTTTGTCAGGTGTGGGGACACCTCTGACAGTTCAACTTTAAGTAGGATCCTGTATCTCCGTTTCCTCTCCCTGTCCCTAAAAGATGAATTAAAATGAAAAGGGATTATGAATTTTTAAAGAAATTTGCTAAAAAATAATCTGATGCCTATATTCCTCGGATATAGAGGTATATCCATTAAACACTTGTTTAACAGTGATTAAAGTTCATAAAACTATATTTTATGTGGACATTTAAAAAACCATCATTGATTATTTATATTTTCAATAAAACTTTTTATTAAAGATTAATCATATTTATTTCTACTAACCATTATTAGGCCTATATTTCAACAGCTATTGTTTTATAACATTGTTTATTTTATAAGTTATTTAAACACATTGATGGGTATTTATAATGTGTAATTATCTTTGTTTTAACTTTTGAGAATAACAATTCATTGTTGAAAGAGCTTAGGACAATAAAAAGTAAATAATCCTGTGGGGAAACAAATTTTTTCAATTCTTAATAATCAATCCTGCAGTTATGAAATTTGAGTTCATATAATCCACAGATTTACTGTGATCGCATATGAAATAAACAACTATGACTAATGTAGGGTAATCGTATAACATATTATCCCTCACTCAAGACAAATGTTGTTTTAAATCTGTAGGTGACAATACAATTATTTTTTTATTGAAGTACATACTTGCATATGACAAGACCTGATGTAGAAAAAGCATCCAGAGAAAACGCCGACGACCACGAAGAATGGTAAGCTCTTAGTCGAACACATTGCTTCCTCTGTTTCCTATAGCAGAACAAGAGGGGCTCTTCTCCTTGTGCTTCGTAAACAACATCAGTCAATGATGCCTGAAAACAGACCATATCCATTAATTGAGAGCAAAAATAAAATTATATATGCAAAAATAATTAACTTTTTGTTACCCTTATCTGCAGCGGAAGCCCTGTCTTATTAATTATCCAATAAGGAGCATGCAGCATGACATCACAAGTCTCTCCCCTCTCCACCTTTAGGCTGAGGCCAAGCTGTTTATTTCCTCCCTCAGTGTCTTGGTCTGTTGTCATAGTGACTATTTTTTCTTCTACATCAGGGCTCAAGTTAAACACTCCAGTCCATAAAATTCCAAGGTAGGATGGTACCTATTGCATAAATATTTAATATTGATTCAAATATGTTCGTATATGATATTGTTAAAAGCAAACTATATCTTAAAAAAAATATATAAAGTAACTTAAAATGACTATTTTTAATTTGAATAGTTTTCAGCATTATAGAGACTCACTCAGAGGAAGATAACCACATTAGCTTAGGGCATTTGGGGAGAAACCAAAAGGGCCTGGGTTGGAATCTTTGAATAATTATTCAATAATAAACAAATGATTTTAGGCTGTTCAGAAGAGAATTCTTCTTTGATGGTCACAAGGAAAAAAGTCTTAATAATCTCGAAGACAAAATTAACTTGGTAGGAGATAAAATAATTGAGATAGTAGATTAATAACAAATAGAAGTCAATTAGAAATAAATCTAGCAAGAATCAAATTTATGTTCAAATGAAAACAAATTTAGTGAAATAGATGAGCTCTTCACAGATGAATGGAATATTGTTTGGGGAGAAATGATAATAGATTGTCGACCCTAATGGTTTCATTAAAAAATAAACCAGAAAGAAAATCATTAAAACAAATTTTGGAGACATAAGAAGACCTGACTGTCCAGAAAATAATATACTTTTAAAGAGTTTTTCTTTCATATGGCCAATTACAATTTCTCTAAGGTGAACAAGGAGAACACAGTGGGCGTTCCTGAAGACACCAGGCAACATATTTGGGTAGAAGGAGAATTTGGTCGGGATATGAATCGTTGTTATAAATAATATGGAATCTAGAAGTAAGTCTGTGTTTTAGTCCCTGATTTGACTTATTAAGGTCAGATCTGCACTACTGCTCTAACTTTGGACTTTGGTCTGTATAATCCTGTTGCAGTCTTTGACAGGGCCATTCTCTAGTCTGTCCTAATGATGTGAGGACTGGTCTTGTCTTTGGGTTCTTTTAGTCCAGTCTCTCCCACTATCAGAGTCACTATCTGGTCTTTGAGTCTTTTACTAGTCTTCGGGGAAGTAACCAGAACCAGGTTACAACAAATTAATAAATATTCACATAATTTTTAAGTGTATTGCGTTAGGAGCTCGTTGACATCAACTTTGCTTTCTGAACAGAGACAGTACTCATAACCTACACAGTATACAGTACTAGCTTAAACTAAATAGAATAATAGGAAAATAAAAAGTAACCATGTAAACAGTGGCTTACATGAATGTTGATTTTGTGGCTTCGGAGCAAATTAAGATAATAGATGCTAGCTTTTTCTCCAGCTTCAATTCTAACTTCATATTTGATAGAAGGCACTTTTATTTCAATTGCATAAGGTAGCCGATTATGAAAAGCTAGGGGAGGTAACAATCTAATTAAATATTTAGGAATCAGCCGTGATGGCCTGCAGACTGGAGGTCCTTCTTCGCAGAAAGCCTTTAAGAAAAGATAAATAATTGTAAACAAAAAAAAGATACAAATTGAAATAAAGATATTTAAGATAAATGGTAGTTCATACCTTGACTGAGAACACTGTTGGTTCTGCCTCTTCTTTAGCTGAACAAATAACATCTTTAGGGGAGTTCAAATCAGAAGCCAAGTCCTGCCACCAGAGTCCAGTTTCGGATATGCTATAGTTACTTTTAACAGAAAAAAAGTTATACATTGTTTAAAACGTTAACTCAAATTCAGGAATTTAAAAACAGCCTAAAGCAAACATTTATAAATTGGCTAAGGGAATGCTGACAAGAGCAATAAGAGACAAAAGAAAATACCTAAGAAGGTAAACACAAGATGGTATCTGCAAGGACATAAAAGCATTTAGCTTTTTTTTCTATGCATAAGAAAATGCCAATCATTGGAAAATACTAACATAATATATACGGGAAACTTTAGTTTTAAATAGTTTTGGAGAAATCAGTTATGTGATCTAAAGCCTCCGCCTTTAGAATATGAAGTGAAAATAATGGGAAACAGTAACAAAATACAATGCACACTTGGTTGAGGATGCTTTTGGTTTGGACCAAGCAATGTTCAAGGCACTTTTGGTTTACGTTGTTCAATCAGAGCACTAGTTTTTATTTATTTGAATTCTTGACCTATATTAATCTTATGAACTTGTAATATAACTTATAATTTATTATGTATATTTTTATATTTCAGTATGCTTTTGTACGAATTTTTAGCACCAGTAATGGCATACTACATTCAGCTATATTCAATGTTACTTTATAATTTATCATGAGAAGTTTTTTAATTATTGATTACAATATTATTTGTAAAATGTAATCCTGTTTTAAAATGCAGCAGTCCGATTTTAAGAATGTTTCATTTTAATCTTTAAATTGTTGTAAGATATTTTATAACATATGTTAATGTTATATGTTATGCTACTCACTCTACATATGCAGGCTGAACGTATAACTTGCAATGATGGGCCACTGTGATAGGCACATTATAGACCTCATCTGGCTCTATCACAGCAATCCTGAACAAATCCTCAAACGGGTTAGTAGATTCCCCTATAACTGTGTATCCTAAAGATTCTAGAACAGCTTTTTTGTAGTAGACAGCTATCGCATAGGATGTTTCATTTTTTACCTAAAATCAGTAAACATGAGTATATATAAACCTTTAGAAAAAAAAAAAAGTACTGTTAATTACCTGTAGTGGAGATCTGACTGTTATTTTCTGTCCCCAATCGTGGCAGTCAACATTCAGAACTATGTAATACCTGGTATTGTTTTTTATCGGTTGCAATAAGTGTAGCTTATTGCATGACCTCTGTGGGCAGAGAACTTCCATTTCGTCAAAACCTTTAACATATCAAACACAATTTTACAAATATGTATAATAAATTAAATGTATAAATATGTATAATAAATAAATTACAAAGACATATAATTTTAGTTATTTTATCATCAATATCAGTAAAATAAATAAAGTTGTTAATAATCTTAAAAATTTTCTATTCATATAAAAACAATATTGAAAACTTAATCTATTTCTCTCTCTATCTCAAAAAATAAAAATAAAATAAAGGTAGTACAGAACTTTGTTATGTCACCTGGGATATGAATTCTAACTCTTTGATCAGTGACTTTTTTATATAAGCAGGATACTTCTTCAACAGGAAACTTGAGATATGGGGAATACAGTTCTGCAGTTGCATCTTGATCAACTTTTTGTGAATAAAATCCATCTTCTAAACTTTGAATAATAAAATAACTTATAAAAATGCGGATGAACTAAAAGAACTATCAGTTGCTAAGATATCATGTGTGAAGACAGATTATTAAATTATGCTTACTAATCAGGGTCCCCTTCGGAGCCTAAAGGACTGAAAAAATCAGTGGCTGGGGTAGATGCTGGACTGCTTGGCATGGAGTCAGACCTTTCATAAGTGGAAGTCATTAAAACTTTTGGTGGACCGACCTACAAATAATTATTAGGAACAATTAATTATAGTTGAAGAATTAGAAAAGAAAGTAGAATGTGAGCTATTAGATGAATAAGTTAAAAACATTTCTTAGTGGAGTAAGTAGATCAAGACTGGATATTATCTTGCACAAAATACCTTGGTAGACAAGGACAAAGTGCAAATCGACTAGACTTCATCTATACTTTCTCAACAAATTATGATGTTTTGCAGTTCAGAGCTAACATCATTAGGTATCAAACATCACATCTATGTCTCTCTGATGATTTTAAATCCAAAGTTTAAAGTTATTTAGAAGGTGATAAAACTAGTACATGAAATAAGTAACCTACCTCTGCCTTGGATAACAATGTTAGTGTAGAACTTGGAGCAATGTCATTGACTAATGTCAGCTCACTTTCCATTGGTATTGGAGCAGCCAAAGTGAAAGCCTGATAAAGAGATGTGAGAACAGCAATTGACTGAGGTGTGACTGTCAGCTCCAATCTATCCCTCGATTCAACCATTACGTAGGTGGCAACTTTATCAACACCTTCCGTTTCTAAACCAGAGTCCACTGAGTCACCTATGATGATATTATATGGTCAGTACGTGTTCGTTAAACAAATATTTTGTAACAATAAACCAATACAAAGAATAAAATAGTTTATGTACTATGCTTTTTGAGGAATATGGCTCTAGACTCTTTGCCAGAAGGAGGATGCTGTGTGCTGGTCATGGATTCAACATCAGTATTGTCATCTGTGTCTGCTGAGGGTTCTGCCCCACTGGAGTCATTGCTTTCACTCGCTTCTCCATCACTACTATCCCTAATAACAAAAACAAATAGTGTTCAAAATATTTTTGTTCAAGGTATTTTACTGAAGAGAAAGAAGCAATAAGTCATGCAATAGCTTTTAAGAAGATAAATAAAAGAAAAGATACCCAGTAAAAAGGTGACTGATCGCACTTGCTAGCTTTTCCATGACACCTTCTTCATTATCAGAATCAGAGTCTTCTGGGTAGCTGATTAAACTAATGCTTTCTGAAATGAAATATCGTTAAAGTATTATATAAAATGATAAGGAAGTTAATTTCATAACTACTTGACTAATATAAATTATTGTTAAGGCTACCCTGCCTCCTTTTTTAAGTTTAAGTTTTATTTTTATATTATGGGGGTATTCTCCCATATATACTACACTGGATTTCATTTATAACAACCCTGAAGGTGCTTGTTGTTTTTCATTGTAATAGCCGGTATTTGTTATAACCGATACCCGATAGGGAAAATTCTTATGTAGAAAACAATTTTTGAAAAAAGGGTTTTTATTTTAACTTTATTAAAAGTATGAAATTTGCATAATTTTTATATAGATTACATACATATTCATGTGTAGAATAATTTTGTAATGTTCATGCAATTTTTCAAACGAAATTTCTCGAATATAGCACATTGACTGAACACTTAAGGATAAGAAACTTGTTTAATAAAAAATCAGTTATGCATGACTGCTGCGAGCATTTATTTATATAGTATTTATAAGATATTTTAGCCTCAATAGCATCAATACCCTGTCATTGTATACTAATTATAACTTTTATAAAGATGGAATTTAGTCCCACTCCCCCCCATTGAAGGTGGCTGCTCATCGTTTTCTTCCTCTTACATCTCCTCTTCTTGTTCCATTCCTCATTGTTATTTTTTTAAAGGACAGATGTAAGTATTTCTGTTTTTTTCCTTTGTAGCTCATTGTCCTAGTTTACAAGAAATGAATTTAAGATATAGGATACCATCCAGGCATTTTTATTTCTGTGGTAATCAACTGGAAGCTTTTTTACTCCTTTAAAACACCAAGGATTTTTAGATTTTCTTCTTATTATAAGGTTCTTTTTATCCAAACCTGACATGACACACAATAAAATTCTAATTCGATCTTTGGACAATTTCCCGCTGGTACATTTTTCCTCTTTGAAATGCAATGTTTTATCTGGAGTATTGGTAAAAAAGTCTCTTGTCATCTGCGTTCTATATTTCATCCGGGTTGTATTTTCCTTTTCTAATTCACCCATACTGTATTAATCCACTCGCTAACAATGTCTTGAAATGCAGTTGCTGCCTCTCCAGAAATCTTTTGAAAAACAATATTGTTTCGGTTGCAGAATCTCTGAATGCATAATTTATAATCTCTCCAGTTTCTCCAATTTCTTTGGCAAACTCATTGGCGTTAGCAAGATTAGTAGCAAGAAAAACAATGGAGGGAAGTGTTCTGACTACTTTTAAATTCAAACCAAATAAGAAGGGCCGACATTGTTAAATGCGATTTTCAAAGTTTTTATACTGTTGGAAGAACCCATTTGTTTGTTCCCCCTTTCTTTTTTCATTTTTCCATATTGCAGAAATAGTAGAATGACTTACATTCAGCTCCTTTGCCAAGTCCTTGTTGCTCTCACTGTTGGATATTCTACTACAAATATGGATTTTATCTTCAAAAGAGAAGGATCTTCATTTCTGAGTCATTTTTAACAAATCACTCACGATAAAATTTTCGGCACCGTTATAACCGATGTTTTCACCTCCTAGCTCAATAAAAAACAAGTTGCTATGACTGATATGTCGTTGCACGCGATGTCCTTATATCTTAAAATAGCATGTCCCCACAAAGGGATACCAAGTTCAAGGGACTTGGCTATTTAGTTGCTAAAGCCAGATCGTTGCTACAACCGATGTCTTTATAGGTGGTATCCAGTATATATGTCTAACAATAAATTCAATGCAATGATATATCAAATTTATTAAAATTAAAATATTTTGGTACATTACGACATTCCCAACAACAGACTTACCATGCTTAGACTTTTTGTGATCATTTCTGACTTGGCTTTTCCTTATGAACATCATTGATCCTGTTTCTACATCTTGTTCATCTGCAGATGTTTCAGACTCTTCAGAGTTTGCTACTCGACTTAGGCTTTTACTCCGTGACAGTTTAGACAGGGAGGAGCTCATTTCTCTATCATTGCTTTCATCACAGCTCATACATGGTTGTATAGGGTAAGCCTTCGCACTAAAAACCTAGAGGAAATATCAATTCATTCTGATCATAATAAGAACTTATGTAACGACTCAAAAATTTTGTGGTGTATTCTTTCTTTAAATAATACAATTAGTGTTACAATTTATTTTCCAGTATTTTAAGTATATAAAAATATTTACTTTAAAAAGTATTTCATAAGGTCGATAAATTCCTTCTTCCTCGACACAAGGTTCCAAAAGAGGTTCCCAAGCTCCAACTTTAGAGTTGAAGTAAGATACTTGAATTTGAAGCTCACCTGAAATTTACAAAGTAAATACCAAAATAAATAACTATTAATAATAGTGGGACCCATAGCACAACAAAATTTATAACACAAAATAAATCCTGTGTTTTTACCTGTATGTAAATACTTATGATATATTCAATGTCATAAACAAGTCAAATAACAATCTTCACAACTTTGAAAATTACGGTTGGTATCTGTTATTTAGTTATTAGGTATGTATGGTTGTTAACATGTATGATGGTAACTCACATATAACATTATATAAACCACCTTTATGTGTTTTATATAACACTATAGATTACCTTTCATTTGTAAATGTTTAGACCAGTTATTCACTGTAGCTTCTGCGGCAGCTTTAAGTAGTATCATAGGCACTCTCTTATTGGTATCCTCCAGTTCAAAAACAATTCGAAGTTTCGGAATGACTGCAGTAAAAATTTCATTCATCCTTCCCATTGTACCGCAACAATAACCTTAATAATTAAAAACAAAGTGAGAAAGACCAATGTTTGTAAAGTTAATTTACACAAAGAGTATGCTGAGAAACATAATAAACATCGAAACCTACTTGAATGATGAGGAAAAGTGTATGGAGAAATTTTTTTAGGAGACCATAAATCGTCAGTTTCCATACTTGCGTTCAGAACATTTGCACCATCTTGTTCTTCTGATATTAGGCTCGTGTTGACTTCTTCAAACAGCTGCATATAAATTTAAATAAGAGATGACTTATAAATAGCATTTAAGTAATAGTAAGTCTTACTAATCGTAAAAAAAGTTACTTACAGCAGATATGGCATGAACTGTATTGGGGGTGATGTGAATATCAACAAGACTCACATTTAGGGTAATTTTCAATCCATCATCGTTTATTTTTTGACTTTTAGCAAATTCAATATCACAGGGATGGAGGAACTACAAATATCAGAAATTAGAAAATATTATCAATTCTTTTGTAAAATAGTTCCTTAGTTCAGAATGGTTTAAATTTGTGGTGTAAATTTATGTAAATGGTGTAAATTGAAGCTTACAATATATGGATGTAGTTCCTTGTGTGGTACTTGATGCTTACACAAAAGCCTGAGTCCTGACAATGAGAAAACAAATGATTCCCGGCCTGGATGCCTGCTATATTCCACAAATATCTCAGTTCTGAGAAGAATTGCATGTCCACAGCTTGAGTAAAGCATTATTTCAGGACGTCTGATTTGAACTGATATTGATATACCTACAACAAAAACAGACATTGTCAAAAAAATTATATAATGTTACAGAGAAGCTATTATCTTTTGATAACTTATACCTGTTTGTTCATCGAAACATGAAGCTCTCGAAGAAAAGTATCCACTAGTGCTATCTGCTGAGCTTGGAGGCCTGGCTGTATCAATTGATGGTTTTGTCTACAAAACAAAAATAATTTGTACTAAGCTTAAATGATCAACATTGTAAATGCATTTGTAAATCTGGCAAAGCAGTAACATGTGATTAAACAAGTTCAATGCTCCAAATTCAACATAAAATATACATTTACATAACTGAATATAAATATTGGACTGTTTAACAGAAATCTGACTCCTTAAAATAGGAGGAAAAAATATAATTTAAAAAAAATATATAAATATATTGTAATGTTAGTTTTAAGAAGTGATTTGCAAGGTTTATTTTATTATATAAAATATTAGATAATATGAAATAAATGATAACAATTTTAAATCCAAAACAAGTGAATGTAATAACAGGAAGTATGCCAGTAATTGGAATAGTTGAGAGGAATGCTGGGACTGCAGTTGTTTAGAGTTACTAGGAGAGAACAGTTGTTGATAGGTGCTTAGAAGGAGATATTGTGAGTTGTTTAATATCACATGAGAATAGACGATTTGATCCAGTTGGATGGTAAAACATATTTGACGTGAGGGTCCTTGCACTTTGTATTCCCTCATACCTCGTATTTCTTTGTATAATCTCATTTCATCACATGCCATCACTTCACCATTTAATCATTTAAATTGTATAACCATTTACATTTTTATGAAATATTTAAATAACCACAAATATGCACTACAACAAATAGCCTGACTTTAGCCAAATTGAAACTTGTGAAATAAACTATTGTTCCACATAAATGTCCTTTTATAACTTATTAGCAAGTTAAATTAAAGAAAATTGGAGGATCATTATAATATGTATAGAGAGTTTTTTTTGTAAGATTTAACAGATTTTAGTACCATATATCCAGCAGTCCTAAGTAAGGCCCGTTTTACTGGATCTAAATGCCCAACCCCTATGAAAACTAATTTCAAATTCCTATTATTAATCTCCACATGTAAGTAACCTACTAAGAGAGAAAACTATATTAAAACCAATGGCAACAACTGACAGAACACTACTTGGTAGACTTATTAACCGACTCAAATACAGAACAGAAAAATTTAAACATTATATATCCCAACTAACGAATACAGAGGCCAATACTTATGTAATACCCTAAAATTTTTCTGCCAAATAAAATGTTATGACACCCTCTCTATGTTGTGAGGTTGGTGCATAGACAAAATGTAGCAGCAGCTCCTGGATCATCTACTAGCTACTTGCCTCCTCCAAAAGCATTTTCATCCTCTCAAATCTTCTTAGGAAAACATATTTCCAATTCCTCTAGAAATTATATGTTAATAAAGTGATCTTGAAGCCCCACAAGACATCCCTTGATCCATTTTTTGTAGAACAATAGCTCTCCTTCATATACCCTATACAATCCTGTCTCACTGGGATAAATATTACCAACACACTTATTTTTATATATTTTACTCTAGTACGAATGAAGTTTTGGAAGGGTCAGAAGTAAATTTGAAATAAATCAATATGAACCACAAAATATTTCAAACAACTTGTTTTCATGGTACAGTTTATGAAAAACTGAAACTTTTTAGAGGATATTTCAGACAAAATAAAAAATATGAAAATAATGCAATAATAAATTATAAACCTATTAATATTTCTCTAGCATTCAATTCATCAAGGGTTTTTTAGTAATCTTGCAGTAAGATCGACTCATATTGTATTTTAATTTTACATAAAATCAGTTAGTGGTAAATAATCGCTAGTTTATAAAAGTAAATATAAATAAAAACTTACGGGAATATTATTGTCACCAACATATCCATGATTGACTACCCCTCCTTCATAGGTTCTATCTGGTGGTAGAGAGTCGAGTACAAATCGGGACAGTTCCAGCACAAAAGAAATAGATAGACTCAATCTAGTTGCTTCTACTAATATATCAACACATTTGTCCCCTGTTTGTGTCTGGCGAAAAGTAATATCAATGATCGGTGGTGTAGATACAGATATATTACTGTCTTCAACTTCAGCAGAGCCAGTATGAGACTGTAATATCCTGAAAATTTGAAATATAATTGTTTATTTTTAATAATAGGTTATCTATTCTATTAACAACAGTTCAGTTATCACACTCAACTCAATGTTTACAGAATTATGAAATGTAATAACTCTAGTGATTACTATTAAGATGAGGGTCAAAGCAAAAATTACATAATAAATACATATGAGACATAAGTCTCGGATATAAGATCTCAACATCTTAATCGGTAATATGGAATATGTTTGTTAATTGTGCGATGACTTGACGATTCTTTTTACATACAAGCCTCATCAATCATTTAAACTAATATCAATTTCACGGAAAGTAGAAGATATTAAATAATGCCAAAACTTCTCATTATCCAGAAACAGCTGGGCTGTAGATATGAACAAGTCTGGGAAGTTGATCTTTGCTCCTCCAATAGCTATTTTGAACTAGAATGGGAGGGATCTTATTAGTTTCATGTGCGTTTTCTGATAAAATTGTTAAATTCATTGCCTATAGCTTATTATGAGTGAAAAGGTTGTATTGATGTATTTTCCAATTATCAATTTCAAATTAAGATTGGTGAATTTACTGGTTGCCACATAATTGAGAGATGACTATCCGTAAAAGAGAATTACGGTAAGTGAAAATTCTATTCATAACTAAAATGTTATGGAAATAATAGTAAGCATTGGTTAAAGAAGTCAGGCTTTAATAACTTAAAGAACAAAATGGCAATCTTTTTGCAGGATTTCTGAAAGTAAAGGGTGGGTTCCTCATATCCTTATATTGTACCTTGTTTGTTGGTACTTGAAAAGAACTTAATTAGACTAATTTTATTTATGATGAATATGAAATATGTAAAAACATACTTTCTATTAGCAGGGTCAGCTCCTCTCCTGATGTCTTCAAGCAGACATGTTTGCAGTGCCATTTTCAGTTCCAGATTTTTATCAGAAAGTACATCAATAGTGATGGTTGCTTCTCCGGTCTCTAGCTTACAAAGCCCTTGGTTCATATCTCTAACAGGGGAGCTTAAAACCTAGAAAGAATGACAAATGTTAGACTATTAGCAGGATGGATTTTATTCTGATTAGTAATAAAGTTATATGATTAATATGATATGTAATCACAATTTGTAATTAATTTACAATACTGAAACTTTTCAGGTAGTAAATGATTCAGGACTAATGCATACTTGATTTAAAGAATGATCTCCAATACCGAGATTTAGCTCTGCTTCTTCTGAGCTATAGACTTAGAGAATCTTTAAAACCAGGAAAAGTGACCTAATTTTTTTCATTCTTTTACTGAGTGTAATTCGATAATAGCCCACACTAAAGAAAACTTCTTGTGAGGAATATCCATCACAAAGTTAGATACCTTCATTTTTCACTGATTTTGCCATACTTAATGAAGATAATGGGTAGTGAATAAATACCTACAACTATGGGAAAAATATTCCATCCAAAGGGCAAACAAAAATATATAAGCAAAGAGCAGGATTATGTGGACTATTTGTTATTTATAATTTCAATTGAAAGTACTATTTTTATGACTATAATATTAGAACATATAGGCAGACATAAAACAATACTCTGTTCTTATTTCACAACCTTTACCTATAATTACAGAATTTCATCTTTCAAATAGTTTGATTAATATCTAAATTAGTCATAATTATTTTTTTAAATGCATGAAGTAACAATATTTTATAAAGTAATTTTTAATAAAAAATATAATTAATTTTATTTGAATTTGAGGTAAAAATATTTTTGTTTTTAAAGTACAAAAGGTAACATAAGTCAGCAGATTATGTTCAGACCAGGAATAATTCCAATTCATGTAACAGAAGACTCAGACAAGTAACAACTTGAAAGGAGGCTTCTGGCTTCTTGTGATCCAAAAGGAGGACGGACTGTTTTAGAAGATATAGCTCGGGACACTTAAAAGAAGTGCAGTAAAAAATTAGGACATTCATGAAATAAAATGCAGAAGCCAGAACCCATATATCTCATTTATAAGAATAAGGAACCAAAACTAAAAGATTGTAAATTATGTAAGGTAAAATGTATTCAAATTGACTATTATTGTAAAGTTAGTTAATCAATTAGTATTAAAAGAAAAACATTTCCAAAGTACACAGATAGACCATGAAAAACCCTGAAAATAAACAAATAAAGCCATAAATTGGAATGGTTTTGTATTGTTCCTAAAAAATCATTTGAATTTTGAATATTTCCTATATTTATTTTAATTAATAATTAAATATTGTTATAATATACATTTGAATACATACTTCATCACAATCGCTGAACAAAAACAACTGCAAGCTGTCTAAAGTGAACCTGAAGGAGCCCTCTCTGCGCACCTGTTCATTTTGGAAGAAGAATGCTTGCAGCTTCTTAACGGCCTGGTCTTCAGCAGGCAGTAAAGGTGAGTGAGCTTCTATAGGAGATGAGGGAGCAGTCCAATTATTTGTTACTTCACCTGAATTATTTTAATATTCCTTATTTTTAATGAAAATACTCAATCACTAAATGCGCTATACACATATAACTAGCTAGCTATTTACAAAAAAAAAAAGAAAAAGAAAAGGCAATTAGATTTCAAATATTTACCAAAAAATATTCCATGATTGAAATTCTCAACCCAAACATTAAGCATAGTCGACAGATCTCTTTGGCCAAGGTTAATTCTAATATTGTCAATGTTGCCTATTATTTCGTAAAACAGCAACTGTGAAGTCGGTTGCACGTAAATTCCAGTCAAAGCTCTCACTGTTGAGTGATAATCAACAGCTCTCTTTACATCCAGTTTAATACTAATTGGATCAATAATCGGTTCCTATAATAAGAAACATGTAATGAGAAAAATAAAAAAAATAATTTAAGTAACTATTAAATAAATAATTAATTATTTGGTTTGAAAAAAAAATTAAAACTGCCCACCAACTAGGCCGCCAGCAAAGGTCAAAGTGAACTGACATAAAATAGAATTCCAGGGGCATAAAATATATATTTATTAATATACATCTAAGACTAGACTTGATCAAAGACATTAAAAGAATTTATAAAGTAAAAAGTTCAATCACCCAACAAAACAGCCTAGTTGGTTGTCAGGTCTGGAATGTTTAACAAGAAAAGGTCAAACAGTATCCCAAAGTAGGTATTTTGCTTTAATGAGATGATCATTATGAATACCTGAATTTCTAGAGAACCTGCTAAAGTCATCACAGCTCGGCATAGTTGAATGTTATCAAGTCTTATAAGAATATTGTCTATAACTGGTGCGGGAACATTTTCCACTGGTGCAGTTTTCTCTTTGAAAAAGTTTTCTACATTTAAGTCACCTAGTATAACAAAAAAAATGTTCATTTATATATATTTTTATAGTTTATTATAGTTATAGATTGGTATTGGAAGTTTGTTGAACAAAAATCAAGGAGAACCTAACTTCTTAAATTTACAGTATAATAATTTCATTAATACTCAAAATCACAACTTTTTTATCAATAACTAAAACTAATATAAGGATAATCATATAAAATACCTAGACAAAAAATTATAAGATTCGGTGATGAGATTTTTTGAGGGAACAAAAATGAAGGAGTGCGGATATCTATGGCCAAGTGTAATCGAGTATTGCAAGAGCGCAGGGAAGCAAATTTCTCCTGACAGTACTTTTCAAGATAGTTAATGAATGTTGGTAAGAGACCTGGTCTTACAAAAGGTTCCATAAATTGCTGTAAAAAAATATTTAAATATTTGAAGAACAATTTGGAAAGGTGATGAGGAACTCAGAAAGCATGCTAAGTACCTGGAAATCAATTATCATTTTGCAAAAAACAACTAGTTGTATTCTCCCAACATGAACTTTTAAATTCCCATCTGATTTTACATCATCTTTTTTCGTGTCAATATCTTGATCCTTATAAAATTTTGGGCTGTGCCTCAAATATTTCACATTTAATACTTTATCATCTTCAACTGAAAGAATCTGTAAAATATAAATATAGATAAAAAAGTACATATGTGGATGTGTCAGCTGAAAATTTAAGGGGTCACATTGCACTAACCTTAGGATAAAGTGTCATATCGGATAAATCGTCAATAGATATATTGGCAAGGTAGAATCGGAGAACCATTCGTTCATTAGCTTTAAAAAGACAGTCACTCTCCAGACCTGATATCTAGAAAAGAAATGAAAGCTTATTATATGGGATTCTTAGTCCTTAAAATGTTGTCAATTATGTATACTACGAGCTGAGTCTTGTAGTATGTTTTATTGTAAAATTTTTAATTAAATAGAAAATCTCATCATAATTCTGTTTTTAAATGAATTATCAGTAGACATCCTTTTAACAGGCATATTAGGTTAAAGTTAAAAAAATTATTCAAATCCTGAATTGTTACAGAATTAATTCATTCAAATTAAATTAATTCAATGAACATCTTAGGCAGGAAGACTGCTTGAAATAAGAAAGAGGAAGTGGAACAGGCCTGGGCATATTTTCCGAAAGCCATATGGGTGATATTACCAAAACCAAACTTGCATGACTTACCAACCCTACAAAAAAATAACTAATTAGACATGGAGATACTTGGACTACTGGGCCAAAAGAAGCAAAAATGTGAATTGGAACTACAACAGTTGGCAACAAATGGAGAGCCCATTTTAGGCACTATGTTCCATACAGAAAAACATGATCTAATTCAGTCAGTATTAGCTATCAATCCTTGGAAAAGTAGGGGGCTAAAAAATATTACCAATTGAAAAATATTGGTTCTGTACTTACTTTAACTTCCAAAAATTCCATTTCGGTATCACAAAATTTCAATTTTAGCTCCTTCAAACGAGTAGAATAACTGAACTTAGTAGCTCCAGGTGGAATAGGAGGATCGTTACGTTTTTCCCACATTTCATTAAATGGCTCAATGGTCCATCTTCCGAATAATCTGTGCCAAAGAACAATTTCTCTACTCTGGACTCTGAAATAGAACAAAAGTAAATTTTAATTGAAAATACTAAATCATTGAAAAAATGTTACTAACTTGTATGTTAAACAATTAATTTTTTGTTTTTTTCATATTAGTTTTGGGTTAGTTCAATAAATAGTAAAATCAAGTTGTTTCCTGTAAACATGGATTTATGCCAGGAGCTTTGGTCTTTCACAAATAATTATTAAAATGTATATGGGTGGGATTATATATCATAACTAATAGTAAAAATAACTTATAATTTAGTCAATTTTATTCTGAACTTTAACCTTCAACTAGTCACATGTGCTTTTGCGATACCGATAGTTGCTTACAAATGTTCTCTATTTTTCCTGGGGTTACAATTTGTTTTTTTGAATAAATAAAAACATTAAACATTTCAAACATAATTTTATAGCACATTAAAAATAATTTACCCCTTGTACTAAGGCAGCATTGATATTTTTGCATACAATTTGAGAACAAATAGAACTAGAATCCAAACAAGTCTTTAATTATACTAATAATTACACTGTATCACCCCTGCCCACATCAATCAGGATATGTGTGTCTACTGCACATCATTTTAAAAATGATAAAATTCCAATGATTTCTATTGCTTAAACTACATTAAGCTTAAAGATATTTTAATCTGAATTTTAGAAGAGAAGAGTTGGTTTCAGATTAAAATCTTTCATAAACAGAATCCCCAAAAGTAAGTAATAAAATAATAAAGAAAAATCAATTCCACCTAACAAAAATAATTTTTATGTTTTTAATCATTTGATGTTAAAAATAAAATAAATATTGATGGGTCATAATTAAATTAATTTTTAATCAAAAATATTTGACCATATTGAGAAGGATATAAAATTAAAGATCTCCATGGCCTGATTAATAATATGTAACATTTTTTAGGGCTTGAAGGGAATATAATTACATAAAGTTATTAAAACTATCATCAAAAGTGTACAGATGGCAACTGAAATTAACCTGAAGCCTGCAGTAGACAAACCCAGTTATGCGCAATTGCTTGAATCCAAGTCACTTGTGTAGTCGCTTTATCACATGGAGGTGCTGCCAATTGAGAGGCTTTGACCTGAGCTGATAAAAAAAAAAACACCCACTTTCGTCTAGCATAACTATGAACTGACAGTTTGACAAATGAAAATCACTCAATATTTTTCCAGTTAAATATTTATTAGTGGACATTTGATATATATTATATTTATAAATACAAAAATGATTACATATTGAAATTGAAATAATGATCATAAAATATCATACTTTTGAAGTAGGTACTGCAGATATTTATTCAGTGTTACAAATGCCTCCCTATGAAGAATAATGCTTGCACATGTAAAATCCAAAACAAGGGACTGTTCAACACTGTGAAAATGCGATTTAAAATCCGGGCAATCAGAACGCACCTAAAATGATAAATATGTATTCAATTTATAAAATAATAACACATTGAGTATACAATGTATGAAAAAACTTCTTACTATTATAATTGAAAAACATTTTTCATAATAATTAAAATCCAAATAATCTAACAAAAACAATTAAATTATGTAGGGAGGGAACATAATTGTTATTATATCTTCAAAAATAATGTGTTTTTTTTCAATAAATGCTAACTTAAAGTAAAATCATTGAATAACATACAGTAAAAATAAAAACATCAATACATACTTTTCTGTACAATAGAGAGGCAACATCTGTTGAAAGATCAGTGGAAATTAGTTCTAGATATTCTCCGGAATTCCCTGTATGAAGCTTATCAACCAGTTGAATAGAGCCGAGTGAGGCTTGGATCGCAGGCCCGTATTCCATCAGGGCAGCATCACAGCAAATCTTCGCGATCCGCAACATTAAGTAAGGCTTGTCAATACGATTACATGATCTGCACAGTTGAACAACTATCTGAAATTTATGATTGAAAAAAAATATTAAAAATACTTCTGATAACATTGATTTAATAAAGTTCATAATACCCTTAAGAGTAGAAAGTGTACCTTTTTACTCTTAAGCATACTATTATTAACATAAAGAAAATTCAATCAAAGGCCAGCCCACAAGTCTCTCCATGGTTAATTACTTTTTATTTCATCACGCATTTTGTCTACTCAGACGAAAACCTTCATCAGACAAAGAAAAAAATTGTCACATGAAAATATTGAGTTTTTCAGTTAGAGAACCAATACCAAAATAAAGTTTGCTATATATTTCTCTGTTATCATATTTGTGAATTTTTAGTATAGGTCCCATCATTGTTAATAATTATTATCTGACTTGTTCAGTTGGCAGGTTCGTGTTCTGATCCTGTAAGTATTGATTTTCTTTGACTAATAATCATTAATTCTAACACTATGATGTAATTAAATTAAATTGATCAGAAAAATTGGAAACTGCCCCCTTCAATATACGATCACCTTAACTTAAACAAACAGATCTTTCAGAGGACACAAAATGAGAATAAATTAATTCTCCTTTACTTAATTTTATTAACATCATAACAAAAAAGTAATAAACAAACAATTAAACTGTAAATGTGTATTACCTCACCAATCATGAATCTCAGAAGCATATTAATAATATTATTAGGAGAAACATTATCATCAAAGCCAGGCAAGTCGACAGTTCTAGCCCATTGTTCGCTTTCTTCATCACTGATTTCTGATGAAATGAAACTTCTGAAATTGTAAATAAGTTTAGTTGCTACTTGTTCATATATGGTGAATTGATAGAAATTACTTTAAAAAAATGGTAAAGTCGTCTGATATACCATTTTTATATTGGTATAATATAATGCTGATATACCAGTTTTTGTAGGCTGACCTACCAGTTTTAAAATTTATTATTTATTATTATGTTATTTATTTAAAAAAAAAACACTATTTTTATTACCATTACATTTTCTGCCAATACATTTATATTCCAACATTCATGAATAATATGTGTAAAACATTTTGCTTTTTGATATAACTGCACATTTGAGAAACTACAATGACTGTTAGCTAATTTAAACTTAATTTTTGTCAGTTTTGATCTGGAGTATAAATTTTCTAAGTGGCTTCCGATTTCAGTCTTTAAGAGACTAGCAGGGTGATGTGTCCTTTTTATTAAAAGATGGGGAGAGGAAAAAATTTAAGGATTATAAAATACTATTAAAAATATTTTTTGCAAGTACACATTAAATCCAATTTTCATAATTAATGTTAATATCAGAGGTACAATACATAATTATGGGCTGAATAATTTTAATTCAGTTAAAATACACACTTATCAACTTGTAGCATTGCCATTTTTGCTGCAGCCTTGTCAATGTTAGAGAGTATCATTTTATCTTGTTTTTTCAATTCAGCAGTCACTATAAGAATCTTTATCCTTGTAAGTGAGTCAACAGTTGGGTCTTCTTTGAACTCATCATTGGTAAGCTCTGGGATTGAAGCTAGGTAGACAACATTGGAAGAGATAGAAACATGAACAGTATTAGGACTTGGAAGAGGTATGTTGTCAAGAAAGTCCATGACAGATCCAATTTTACGATCTGATATGTTAAATTTCAGACTAGTGAGCGATACATTCAATTTATGCCTGTAACAAAATAAAAAAACACAATATACAATCTTCAAGTTTTAAATTATACTTCACTTTTAGTGCATGATTTATAATATCTCACCTTGGCAAAAGCCTATATTCTGGTTTAATACTGTTGGAAAAAGCAACAATAAATTGTAATTTGGGTAAAAGATGAAATTCTGAATCATTCACTTTTTTTGCATCCCTCCATAGGTCACCTGTAATATCCGAGTTTAGGTATGATTTTAAGAACTGTTTTATAAACTTCTGAATGGAAATATTTACCTGAATCACAAAATAATACTTGAAAATCTGAAAACTCCATATGAAACCTGTCATATAATTTTTCCTCTATTTCCATTAGTGTTGCATCTTCAAGATTAATATTGTTTGGTTGAAGTTCACTTGTAATTTTAATGTGTCCTAAATCCACTATCAGTAGGTTACCTCCTCTAAAAATAGATAAACTTAACTTATAACAATGTTATAATCTAAACCAAAGACTTCATAAATTATGGCTTATATTTTGTATAATTGCTGAACATTAGCAATCATTAGAGAAACAAAACTACCAGTTTTATTGCTAACTCTTTATTTATTTATCTTTGAAGATCCATGAATACATGAGGTGTTATGCCATGGAGTTAATCACTTGTATTATCTACATCCATTTATTCAACACTTGTGTGATAACTATAGCAGACTTTTGGATACTCATTAAGCTTGATCTGTTTACAGGTATGAAAGTAAATAGCAGGTACAGGATGAGCGGTTGGGACTATTTCCCAGTGTACATTGAGCAGGAAATCCCTTTTCTTAAGATATTATAAAGATATATAAAAAGAGAGTCTCTATGTGGCAACAATTTGTTAAGCCCTCGTTACATACAACAAATAAAAACAGGTTTTATAATATAACAAAACAAGATTATGGAGAATTTAACTTTAATTAGAATTGAATTTAAATTATTTATTCTCTAAGGATCTCAGATAAAAAATCTCAGGTTGGACTGTTAATATTGTTGAAGAAATGTAACTAGTTTTGGTTCTCACAGGTATGGTCTTGAAATACGCAAAAATCCCTGTATTAGCTTGATGAGATAAGAATTCTTCCATTCATTTCAATGTTCTGCTCCTAAATCTTTTCCAGCACATGCTGCTCAACATTCTTCAGGAATATAAAATGGAAGCTTCTCACACCTCATGTCTTGTTCCTTCAGCCATGCCCTGCAAGCGTACGTCTACCTCATGCTCGCCTCATCGATGTCTTCATTCCTCACTCTGCTTCCGTAAAGATAGAGAAAAAATCTCCTGATCTTCCTTTTATAGCAGTTTCCCTTCTCCAACGTTTTCTGCATAAACTTTGTTCTTAGAGGTGTCATTCCCCTCTACATCACAGGTTCTCTGCACGTGGTCAATTTCACAGCACTAGGCTTGTACTTTTACAAATTTTCTAATCTAAATTCAACCAATTAATCAAACTTATCAATTCCAAAACTAAATTTATTGAATATATTTTGACCTTAAAAATACATTACAATATATTTGATATAGATCTCCCAAAGGCTGCAGGAAATAGAAAAGAAAGGGGGAAAGGTGGTGGGTGTTCATTGGGTAAGGAGTCAGAATGAGTAAGAAAAAATGACTAAAAAAAAATTTCAAAACCCAGTAGGAAAATTTTAGAAATATTAAAATTACAAAGAACCTTAAAAGTAGCTCAAAGGATTTAAAAGGTCTCGATAAAAAATTAATGTCTACTTACTTTTGTAAAGTTCCCAGTTCAGGAAGTACAATATACGGTAGTTTTAGATCAATATTGAGCTCCATAGCACTACACCTTCGTATTGCTTTTGCTGATATTGATTTCACACATCTTACAAAGCTATTAGAGACGCAGCAGCAAAACTGGGATAAGGACTCTGTCGCAGTTTGTACAAAACTCATCAATTCAGAAATGGCATGCTGGAAAATAAATTTTATTTAACATTTTAATGATTTTACCAATACATTATAAGTTGAATTCATAATACTCACTTCATGATATACAACTTCAACAGGTTCTAAATTTATGGTCAGTCCGTAATCAGCTTCTGAATTCAGAGGGTTTTTCTCGAAATCGATTGAAAGAAAATTTGTAGCTGTATTCCCTAGACAAAAAAATATATTAATTACTGCTTTTGTAAGTAGTAGTAGGAACCCATAAAGACTCAATGAACCTATCTCAAAAGATATGGTGACTATGACTACAGGAAAACCTGATGGTTGGTATGTGATGGTGAGATTACTTCTCAAGAAATACTTGATAATTAGGAACATTACTCAATTAAATAATATATTACTGAACCTTTAGGTCTAAGTATAACAATTAACTAATTTAAATAAGCATTAGTTGTGATTTACTTGTTAAAACAAACATAGAAATTTAACTGAACTCTAAAGCATTTACCTGTATATATATTGTCAGCTGTGATAATTGGCACCAAGTCATGATCCAGACTAACACCTTCAATAACAAAACTTTCTACCCTGCCAGATAGTTTGAATGCCTTTGCTGAAGGCCTTGTCTCCAAGCTTGCTAGAAACTGGGCTAGAGTTAGGACTAGTACTTCATGGCCTCGATTTAGCAAGCTCAGTGAACAATTGGCCAACGTAAAGTTCACCTTGTGTTCTGAAAAGTCATAAATTGATAATCTAGTGGAATAAAATTAAATCAAATTTAAAGATACACAGGTTTCACCAGATTAATATATTTATTTTAATGAAATATGTAAATCAGGAATTTAAAGTATGTTTATTCAAGTAAGTGATGAACAAATCAGTTGAAGCCCACCGGAGTACAAGAATGGCTCCATGGAGATGTTGCCCAAATAAGCCTAAATTCTAACGAAGTTTGCATGAAATGTAACAGAATACTTGCACATAATAAAATTTGTTACTAGTTATTAAAGTTGTCAAGTAATTTGTGATATATTTAGAGAGCTAATGATACCCTCTACGAGAATTGGTAGAATAGCAGTTAAAATAATTTTTGTAAATGAACATAATATTATTATTATTATTACCAGCTAATGAATAACTAAAGTGCGGGGAATTAAAAAGAAGTACAATTTTCTCTATAGGGCTTAACCCTGGGAAAAAAGTTTTTATTTTAATGCAAGTTACTCCTTGCCTTCAAAAATATCTCGTGAGTAAAAACTAGCACTCCTCTCGACTTGTCTTATGATAAATAATCTGTGAGCATGTGTGATAAGTCTCTAAGTATGTTGGACAGTTCTCTTTTGTTTGCGATAGTGTACATTATTTGAGATAATCTTTGTCGTCGTCCAGTGAATGTTTTGTCATCCAAGGACAGAAGCTTATAAGGAATCTTAAAGAGCAGATCTCTAAAATAGTGTTGGAAAAGTTTTCAGAGCCTCCAGTTTATTCATTTTTTTTTGGAGTTGGACCAAAAAGAGTGGTGATCACAACTGCTTCTAGATAGAAACATTTATGAACATCAAGAGAAATGCAATAAACCTGAATAAAATAAATAATCAAACAACAGAATAGTTTAATGAATAATGATGAATAATAGTAATGAATTGTTTTATAGAAATAGCTCAAACCATGTCTGGCCCAGTAGACTCCCTCACTTTATTTTTTTAAGCCTAATATAAACAAGTTTTTTTTATCACTGCTATTTAGTCGAATGAAAAAATAATTTTACCAATATACTGCTTGGGCTTCTCTATTTCTGACATTGCCGATTCACTGTAGCCAATAGCATCGCACAATTTGTTTTTTTCAGAAGGTGATAACTGGGCCCAAATTCCCCTTCCAGTGCCAGCTGTGACTTGCAACTCAGCATAAGGCTCGGAGTCCACTCCTCGTTTCCACCAAATCCCTCCTTTCTCACTAGCTCTCACCCTCTCAGGTTCTTCCTTTAAAAGCTATACAGAAATGCATATATATTAATAAATGAATAATAAACATTCAGAATTAAAATACAATGTCTTATGCCTCTAACAGTTCCTCTACAAAAACATTAATACTAATGAAGTTTGTGCAATAGGTCATTTATGTTTAGGCACTGATAAAAGAGACCTTGGTAAATGATATTTTTTCCCTTGCCTTATCTTTAATGAGCATATTTTTTATTCTACCTACATAATAGTGTAAAATTGACAAGGCATTATTTAAGGTTCAACAAAAACATTATGTAACATTTATCCCAAACATGATTTTATAAAGGTTGGTGTGTTCCGTTACCTGAATTTTAGCATGTTCTCGAGCGATAATTATATCAGTTATAGACAAAAGATCTTCACATTGTTGCAAATCAAGTTTCAACTCTGTGTCTGTTGGCTTTAGCAAGGTTTGTTTGTAAATATCCCTGTATCGCCGATAATTCTTTCTGTAAATATAAATAAAATAAAAGAATTAAGAAAATTTGCAATAGAAAAATTATATTATTAGAATTTAGAGTATACAGGCACCAGAGGAAATTTCTCCAGAAAACTGGAAATAAAACTGAAGAATGTTTCTCCCCACAACTGTTTCTCCATTTGATTTCAGTAGTAAACGAATGGAGATAAAAATGGCTAATGAAAAAGGGAAATAGTGTCAGAGTGTGAGTGAAGATACTGGTCACTGCCAGGGTACAAAGAATGTAGTTATCATAATAGAGTGTCAACCTGTGCATCAGCCTATGCTAAATCAAAGAAGGGTGTTACTGACTAAAAGATCAATTAAGTGTGAATGGCCTGCAAGTTTTGGAGAAACTTAGATAAATCTTGAGAAACTCACTTTATTAGTCACAATTAATAAGTAGCTGTTTGTATATGCAGTTTATTTTTTTTTTTAGAGCAAACTTGAAAATCTTACTATTATTGAGTAATTTATCAAACTGTCCAATACATCAAAGGGATTTGAAATGAAATATAAAACAATTAGATCAATATAAAACAATCTAGGTATACATTTAAGTAAAATATTACCTATGTGCTGAAATCCGACTCCAAGTGTAAGGCCTTACTCTTTGTTCTAAGACACCAGTGAACATATACTTCCACCAATCGGCTACATTCCCGTTTACTGTTTTATTTGGGTGGTACTGTCTGTAATTTCTAAAAACAAATATACGGATATTTTACAAGGTAGCATAAATATATTTTCTTACAGTGACTATTAAAATTCAATTTACCTGTTGATGTTTATCCTTTTGAATGAATCAATGAGATCTATGATTGCAAGGTATTGTTGTCGTGAAAGTTGAGTCGCTGCATCTTGTAATACGAAATCTATTAAAAGTTTGGGAACTCTTGCTTCATTCGATTTGTTTACAATTAGTTTCATTTTTGCAGTTATAGGCTTCAAAACTAGATTAAAAAAACTTTTTTGTCACTAACGTTAAGTAATATAATAAAATAATTAATTACATAGAGAAAAACTTACTGAACTCAAACTCCTCTCCTTTGACGCTAAATGTTTCAAGACCTCTTTTCATATCTGACCTCCATGTATAAGGGGCAGCAGAATCTTGGCCAGGGGCTTTTCCAACCAGCTGAGTGCAGCCAGGATTGCAGTAAATGGAGAGTGACTCTACCTTAACCATTTGATAAACAGAAGACAATACCTGTTGTGATGTAGTTGGCTTCCATTTACTAAATCGAACACAAAATATATTTTCAATATTAAAATGATAGAAAATATATAGTATAAAAATATTTAGTTTTATGATTTTGTTACAAATCTAATAATTTCACTTTTCCCATCGTCATCTTAAAAACAAAAACAAAGGATACAGCTTCAGTTCTGAGTCTCTTCAAATAATTATTTAAACTAATGTGTATGTTCTTATTACTCTCCTGTAGGAATGATGAGTTAAGGAAGTTAGACCACACATAGGAAAGTCAATCTAAAGTAAGTTAAAAATGATCAACTGTATCTTACTCAGATAAATCCTTTATTTTATTTATAAGACTTTAGAGAAAAGTTCTATCATATCCTAAGAAGTTATTTTATTTCTTCTTCAATTCACATATTTTATTTTCTGTTTAATTAACAGATGTTATTACTGTATTTTAATCATGCAAAATTTTTCGTTTATGTATTATATTATACTCTTGAGAAGTATAATTTTGTTTACTGTTATTTTACAAACTTAATATAACAAATGCTGTGTTTTTGATGAAGACTGTCCCAAAATATTGAAAGCATGAAAATCAAAGATAAAAATTAAACCCAGATCTTCTGATTTTCATTAAAAAACGATGGCCGGTAGAAGAGAGGGTAGCCAGGCTAGTATAGTACTGTGTAGGATCGAAAACCACAAGGTCTGGAGTTTGAACCATGGTTGGGTTACTATTTTTATTTTTAACAAATAATTATTAAACTTTACAGCAATGAGATTACATACCACAAATAATAATTATTAATAGTATAACTAATTATTTTTGAGCTGTTCTAAGAATTTTAAGTTTTTTCAGTCAGATCACATCACACCCAGTATCTAAATCAATGTTGACAGGTTATTGATATTAATACCTATTTGTAGTTTCTATTGAAAGGCTTTGAAGACACAGTCCACAAGAGAAAAAAGAATCATTGTTCATCACCGAGTCTTCATATCGTATATGAATATTGTGAACAAAAACTTGCAAGTTGTTCATAATTGTTGTTATTAGATTTTCTACAAAACTAGGTGATTCTGGAGCATCTAAAAATATATCACATTATAATGATAACTTGCAGTGATTATTAAAAAAAAGTGCAAGTAATGAGAACAGATTATCACCTGTTCCTAAAAAATGGCCTGCTTCTAAAAGCTCCAACTTCCTTCGTTTAGACGCTCTGGTCAATCTTTTTTCCTTTTCAGGATCATAATCTCTATCTGTTATAGGAGTGACAATTATATAAACTTCCTGTAAAGAATGAAGTTACAACTGTAGCGAAATAGCCAACAGAACATATAGCACAATATAGTCATTACTATCTGCTTTCATTTTTATTTAACTAGTGCAAACTACTAAAGTTATATTTTACCTCCATTTCTATGGCTACGGACTGCTTGCTGAAACATCCCCATGGTATTTTTATATTAATTCGACCAATTGTTCCTACTTTAACTTCAATAGGTAAGTCCAGTTCATACTAAAACAAGACATTTAGAAGAAATTGTAATTTTTCAAATATAAATTTAATACAAATAAAACAAGCATTATAAGTTTAAAATAATGAAAGCAAAATATTCTAATACTGAAACAAATACACTAATTATGTAAGTAATAGCTTCTGTTAAATTGGTGTCAAGCACTTTGAAATCTAATGGTAGCAACACCCTTCATAATTTTTGCAACTTACAGAACAGTATTAATGCCAAATTCAGTGTTAACCTGAGATTTTATAGAAAATTAAAGAATTGAATCAGACCTTTTCTATGTTTTGAACAAAGCCAAAATTGGTAGGAATATAAGAGAGAGATTTATTTTAATCCTTTACAATTTGCTTTATTCTCCCATTGTGTATATTGAATCCATTAATCCATTTCTTGAGGCCAGTCTAAGAAGGTGAATTTGTCTCTCCTTTTAATGGTCATCTAATTTGCATGATTGAATTTGAAACTCATCCTTCTTTCACAATAACAAACTTAGTGATGATGATGAAGAGTTCTTTCACCTTCCATCTGAAGATACGATCCTTGGGAACTAATAACCACTTCCTCGTGAATTGAAAGTACTCAGGGCATGACTAAGTGTACAAAGAAAAGTTCATAGAAAGTTTACAATAAAATAGAACCGTTTGGGAATAACCAAACTGCTGAACATCAACAACAGAATACTAATAAAGGGTGCGTTCGGAAAATAATTGAGAAGGGCAAAAATAAAATAATTGAAGAAATGTTCTTATTATGTCATTTAGGGCCCCCCGCCCAGTAGACTTTTTGACAAGAAAGAGCGCGCCATCATGTAGGAGGAGTGATTTTCTCTATTGGGAGTGGTAAGTGTTGAGTCGTTCATCTACGGAAGTCACATGCTCAGGCACTACAATATATATTAGCTCTTTGGATTCCGTCTCTAACGTAATTAAACGGTCTTGGATACCATTAGGCTGTAACCTAATAATGCCGCATTAAAGGTAACTCTTTGACACTTGATTTTTATAGTACAATCTCGATTATCCAAGACATATGGGGATTAATAACCGATGGATAGAATGGTAGCTTCCTCTAGGCACGCTACAGTTCTTTTTAATGAGTTAGTTTCCAATGATATCTATTACTTTGTTTTTTCTGATTAATAACATCTCGTTAAAATTCACAAGTTTTTATAAAATGCACTATGAAGTTAGGTGATTGGTCAACTCCGTGTCAAATTCTAGAAACAAATTTCCGGGGGGCTCACTTAAATCTGCGAATTTCTGGCCTATGCTTCCAAAACTACATTTCAGTTTGAGTCAAATAAAGAAAACGGGTATGTCGATCTTATATTTTGTCTGACACGATTGTATCATATGCTTAAATTTGTTTGATGAATCATTCTGTCTTAGAAACGTTTTCGCCGACATATAAAGAGATAGAAATCATGAAACATGGAGAGAGAACGATACATCTTAGGGTATTGTGGTTAAATAAGGACATAACTTTAACATGCCTTGTAAAATAGTATAATATACATGTGTATATGTAGTTATACAAATATAATATGAATGAATACTTACGAGGGCGTCCGGTTTTATCTTTAGGTCGGAGAGCTGTACGTCCCCCCCGAAGATGCCGACATTGAGGTTCTCTGTGTCTAAGTCTTGGATGTACTTACCCAAGTAGCGGTGAAGTAGAGTAGCTACTACCCTCTCGAACATGTTTATTTTCTGTAAGATATATATTACAATAACAGATTAAAATCTATATAGTAGAATAAATTAAAATAGTTAACAAAATCCTATTGTAGAATATAATTAATCAGAAAAACGTATGTATAAATACAACTCAATATTTAATGTTTCATAGTAAATAGTCATATAAATAGAAATGAGTTACAAAATTCAAAGCAATAAAACCATTTACATAATTATAATTAATATCATATGAATCATGCAACCAGTGCTTCGTATTAAAGTATTTTATTTAGATACCCAATTTATTCATCGTTTTACCATTCTCTATTTGTGGGTCCATTATTTTGTTTTTAAATTAAATAAGTGAATTTACTGAATGAAAGCGATCTGGGGTAGTAAGTTGTATTTATAAAAGTTTTTTGTTCAGGTGGGGTTTCGTTTCTAAAATAGACAAGTACAGCAAGGTTGTGGTAGTCGATAAGATTCTGTGTGAACATCGCAAATCGTTATATGTTTTTAAACTGACAACGATTTAGTCATTTCAAAATTTATTGTATATTTGCAATTGCACTTGGACATGTACTTTTTTTCGTGAACCCTGAGTGACATCATCCAAGATTAAAGTGCTTTTAAATTTTTTATTACATTTGCAATAGTTATAAATGTTGCCCTACTTCGGGTCTGCTCGGATCCTTTCGGAGGAAAATCGAATCTGCTTAGCTGCCGGAGCGTCTCACATTGGGCAATATTTCTATTCCCCCATCGACCCATGAAAGGCGAAACGTTTTTTCGTTTATTCCCTTTACTATTATATTATATATGTTTCCAACGGTTGAAGAGTAAAAATATGGTTGAGGTATTCAAAGAAATTTTAGCTTGCAGATATGCCAGTGGAGGAAGAGGCTCGGGCTTGAAAATGGGCTCTAGTTTCATGTACAGTATATGGGAAAGTTTTTTCAATCTTAAATAGGTTTATACGTTTGGCGTTTCAATCAAATTTTAAATTCCATTTTTTATTCCTTGATAGATTGATTATTCATAGATTGTCCTTCAACTGCTACTTTTGATGTTTGGCTGGATCAATAGGTTTTGTATTGCAGCATTGATTTCGTCTTTTTTTTTCATACCCCCTTATTATAAAATAATTCTATATAGATTCTGTTTATCTAGCGAAAAATTAATTTTGTTCATTTTTGTGGGATATTGAGAGATAAATTGTGTTGTGTTGTCCAACCTGAGGGATAACAGTGTTGGATCCTCTACGTTTTGTTATTATGATTAATTAAGAATGTTGTTTATGAACATGTACCTTGTGTATAAAAGTAAAATAAACGTGTGTCATTAATTCAACAAATGTTTCATTGTGCCGAAATCCTTTAATTTTTTTATTTAAAAAATCGATATGCTCTTTAAATAAATCTCTGATAGCGGGCAACGCGAGTACATTTGGTATTACTATTTCTTTCAGCGCCTATTTCACCAACGTTAATTTAATAATAAATTCGTGTGTTAAATATTGTCACTTATAGATTACGAATTAATTGAGACTTAAAATCTCTTAGACTTTTAATATATCTATAAAATATACTATTTTATACATGTAATTATTAATGTATCTTTATTATTGATGAGGCTGTGTCTCTTAGCCATTTCCTCCTGAGGTTATGATTTCTTTAACCTTGCTGCCTCAATATCTATTAACGTGTTTGAACAGGTCTGTGATTCCATACCTTTGGATTAATAGTTAATTATAATGCCTGAATGTGCTGGAAAATTACCTAAACCCCTGATGAAGGGTCTGCTGAAGAGACAAATAGCAATAAATGTGGGTGTTGCTGTTGCCCTAGGAGTTGCAGCAGCTGGTGCTTTTAAATTTTTTGTTGCTGATGCCAGAATGAAGAAATATGCTGAATTTTACAAGTATATTATTTATGAGTTTATTATGCTTTATGAAATGAAGTTACAGTAGTTAAGTAGTTTGTTTTCTACTTTGTTTTTTTACTGGTGCTTGTTTTTTTTTCACAATCTGCTATGAGTGTTGCACTAACGTTTCAGTAGCTACTTTTCTTCTCTCATAACAACAAGTTTACCTGATGGGTGAACTATTCAAAACGAGCAACATGAAAATATTAAACAAAACACTGAAAACTTTACCGGAGTGACATTCTTCTATTTTGTAGTGTTGATATGTAGGGTATATTAATAGCTTTGACAAGCTTAATATCATTATTAAAACTTGTAATATGAAGTCATAGCAGTAGTGATGTATGCATAAAGCCTTCAATCAATTTCATATTGAATATCCTAATCATTCAAAATTTGTGTAAGACACTGGTCAATGTTAAAATAACCATGATAATTAAATCAGAAAAAGTGCTTTTATTTAAATCTATGCTTCAACCTGTTTGACTGTCCATGGCTCAGTGAGCAATTAGAACTTAGCTTGATATTGCATAAATCATTTATTTCATCGGAAACACCAACTCAAGTATATTTGTGAATAGTTCTACTCTGTCTTGTTTGGATCAGTATAAATAACTCACTGTAGGTGACCATAACAAAGATTAATTCACTTTTATTAGGCAGCTACTTGAACTGTTATCAATTTAAAACAAAAAAATTCATTCATGTTAAAATTTCTCAGAGTTTGATGAGAAGTACTGGTTAAAATATACAAATTAGAATATTACTTAAAAATTTGTCTTTCATCAAAGGTCATGCTTTTCAGTTTGTAAGTCTGTTTCTTCAGTGTTAACAATGTGATTCCATCAATAAAGCTTGGTGTCAAATATTGCTTTGGGGGTATTAACACTTTTATTTGATTTATTGATGCACAAATAAAACATGAATTGCATATTAGCTTATTTTGGAGAGAAGTTGAGAGCAGTGCTGAAAACAGGATTCAAGGAATAGTTTATTTTCTAGCAATTTTATATTCAGAATGTTCGGAAATCCAAAATGTGGATTTAGAATGTTTTACAATGGATGGTGAGTGTTACTATCTCTTGAATAAGATCATTAAAAATTGATTTATGGTTTTCCCTTACGAATTCATATGGAGCTAATTATTCTATTTACATTATTTGATTATCCTTTTCATTTATCTTGTATAGCTATATCAGTATAATCCTAAGTCATATTTGGAAAATTTTCTAACAGTAGGAAAAATAAATAAAAACCTATTCGATTAAAAAAAAAACAAAACCTTATTTATGAATTTAAATTAAATTATATTTTAAGGTCATAAAAAGTTAAAGATTTTTGTTTACATGTTTACTGTATAGAATTGAAACCATATGTAGGTATACTTGCTCCGGATACCCTTCATATGATAAAGCATTGTAGGGTACAGAAAATATTTTTAACTTTAGAATACGCAATTATGAAAAAGAAGCAGCAAGACCTACTAAAATAAAAGCATAACATTTTAATTTAACAGTTAATCTTTTGTACTTTATTGAGTACTTTGTTTGGAAAAGTTTTACTGTAATTACCAATCTCCAAAATTAATGGATTTTCAGAAGCCACTGTTTCCTTAAAATATAAATCAGTTTGAGAAAGGACAAATTCTTTAATTGTGGGAAGTTGTAAGTCACTGAGGATTGTAGTAATTTTTGTATAGCAAAAGTAGTTGCTAAGCTTTCTGTAGTTATTTTTATAAGTGGAAGTGATGCATAAACTATCAAAGATCAGATGACTGGTTTGTAAAGCATAACTTTGTTTTCGGGACTAATCTGTGATTTTCGGTAAAATTCAAGGAACATTCTGTTGCTACATTAGATGAATGCGAGGTTTTCTTTTAATATATATTTATACTAATAACTCTGTGCGTTGCCAATACACTAATCTGTATCTGATACACAACTGTATCCGAATACATAACACTGTTAGGCAAGATATAAAGGATGTATCTTTTCTAAGGATACATGTATCTGTACATCAGTTTATCTATTCACCTGACCTTAAATTAACGTGATCAAAATAGAAGGAATTCAATGGTAAAATAGAATTTTATAGACAAAATGTTTTACTAACCAAAAACAACAAAAGGTTAAAGTGTTTTAACAAGGAATGACTGATTTTACTATAGATCAAAATGATGAACAGATTACATCAATCTTACTAGCTACAAAGAAAACTTCAATCTTACGAGTGCATATCAATGTCTTCAATCTGATGTCAAAGCAACCTCAAAGGCAAAGGCAATCGTCTCCAGCCATTCCACAGTCAACGGCTCCAGTAATGTGCGAAATGCTCTCTTGAAGGGCTGCCAAGCAAGAGATACGTTCCAGAAACTCACCGCTTAAGTCAGGGACTCAGGGAGTCCTGCTCACATCAGAGTGACTCAACTAGTCCTGCTCACTTCAGAGTGACTAAGCGGCTTCTAAGTGACTGTCTCGTCCCGATGTATACATGCATACTGTCCTATCTATCTATCTATCTATCCTACCTCTCTATCATCTAACAGTATCTATCTCTCTTCAACAGAAGGGACTTTTTTCTTTATGGCTCTTTATGATCGTGTATGCCTTTTCACACTATCTTGCGAATGGGTTATTTAGCACCTAGGACCACCCTAGCTGTCCCTTCTGGCACTTACTTCCATGACAGGAAACAAAAAGGAAGAGTTGTAAACTGTAAAATCCTCCAGCCCCTATCCGACAATCTGTGACAAATGGGCTGCCCTTTCCTTTCGTCGGCCCATATCTAAAAGAGTTTATCGCATGCCGACAGTCGGCCTTTGACCCTCTGGCCTCAGTTCCTTAACGTTATTTAATAATTGTACACTACATTCCCCATGGATTGAACATATAACACCGTATATGAATTTTTTTTGCTGTGTCAGTTTTTCTGTTGATATGTTATGCGAAGGTTAGAGATCATCTGTCTGGGATCAAACTAAGAAATTGGACTGATTTTGACCAGGGGAGTGTGTGCTGGGTGAATGGAATGTGGCTTGCGCTTTGTGAATACTATGACTTTACACTATTTTTTGTTGATTTTTAGTTTTATAGTTTTGGCAATGCTTGTTTATTTTGTTGAAATTGTGTTTTAACTGTTTCACTGCGGGCCCAAGCCCTGGAAAACCCAACGAACACCCTAAAACCCACAAAAGAAGAATCAAAGAAAAAATTTTGAAGAATGAAGACCATTTACAGGTTTTAAACAGTATAACATTAATTTGATTTATTTATGAATGAATCTTCATTCAGTAAGTGAAATAAAAGGTAAACATTGGCTGTAGGGATGCCAAACTATAATAACAAAATAAAATAAATATAATGCTTATTCAAGACATCACAGGATAGTATCTACCATTTAAATTATAAACTTTTAATATTTAGTTTTTTCTACAACGGCTTCTGAGACCATTTTGCCTGAGAGGTCAATAGAAACAACACTTTGGAGATTGGAATGCAAAGAATATTCAATGGATTTATCACAGTACCAACAAAAATGGGAAATCCATGTACTTGACATCACAGTCAATAATCAGATACATTCCCTTCAAGCCTTTAAAAGTTATAATACAAAATATGTTATAATAATGAAATTTTTAGGGGTTCTTCATGTATGTATTATTTTTTTGCCCAACTTTTTAGTTCTTATTTATTAATTATTAACTTTGTTACTGATCTATTGTATGTTTATGTAGGTATGTTTATTGATTAGGGGACTTTGTTTTAATCTATTTGTTAATTTGCAGAGACTATGACCCTGAGGAAGCATTCAATTCAATGGTGAAGAACGGAGCTGACTTCACTTCAAAATGATTCGTTTGCTTACAAATAAGAAATTTAACAAAGTAGAAGAAATATTGATCACTCAAATGTTCTTATTTTTGTTTATTTAATGTTGATTAGTAAAATAATAAAATAAATTGCTTCTTCATTAATTTGTTTTTATGTAGCTTTTGAAAACTATCTCCACACTTATTTTTGAAAATAATTATTGCTCAATAATAGCCCATATAATAACATATTAGTACCCCTGTGAGCTGCTTAGTTCGTAGTTTTTTCGTGTAAATTCATTGCAGGGAAATAGCTAAAATTCTTCAGACATTGCTTGATCTAATATCACTTGTGAAAAGTAAGCACACTACTGTTATAACTCTAGAAATCAGGATGAATGGGCTCCTAAGAGTAAAAAAGTTTGTGGTTTGAAAGATGGTTTAATTACTCTAATTTATAATAATAATAATAATAATAATAATAATAATAATAATACAGATTGCTATTACGAGGGCGGTCTGAAAATTTTCCGACCTAACAAAGCTTTTATTTCACTAGCTTTTATTTATTTTATTATCATCTTCATGTTGAGGTCGGAAACTTTTCAGACCACCTGTGTATATGTGGTCTGAATACGCTGGATTCACTGGACTGAATATGCAAAAAGTACAATGCGAATCACAGTATCTAAATGTTACATCCCATACATAGGCTAGAATAGAAAAAAAAATTATTATTCCGGGATACGAGCCCCTATAAATAACATTAATTTTCAGATAAAAAAATTCGCAAATTAAAAGAACTATTAACACGGTATTAAAAAAAAAGATTAAAAAATAATGAAAATGTAAAATAAAGTTTAAATCTGTATAGGAAAGATAATAATAATTTAAAATAAAATTAAAGATTGTTTAACTGCATTTAGTAATAGTTATAGATTGATCCACCTATAAGAAACCAAAACCAAAAAATAACTATATGCAGACATCTGTACAATTCTCTATGACATTAAATAAAAAACATTAACACATTAATTAATACAAAAGATAACAAAAAAAAGTAAAATACTAGCTGGCAGCCAACATTTATCTATATAAAGTAAACAATTAAACAAAAGTATTAAATACAAAAATAACAGTCTGAAAATATAATGCAATAAATTAATCATTCCTACACTATCAAATGTCTCTCTGGTTGGATGAGGTTTTGGAATAGGAGAGCTTTAAAGGATTGATAAATAAATAACCGGGTAATGCCTGGTAAGGAACGATAGAAAGTACTAAAATCTTTTGAAAATTGATATGGTTGAGAAAATGTTCCTTAGACTGATCATTAACTTACAGGCTATCTATATTCACGTTACTTTTTTAGGAGTGGGTATTGAACTTGAAGATATGTCCAATGAAGACACTTATCCCCTTGCGTGAAACGCCTACTTCCTTTGAATATGCATCACTGGATTTTATGAAGCCGCTACAGACAAAAGTAGAATAAATGAAAATTGATTAATAAAACCAAAAACAAAAGTTGCGTAGTTCATTTTAGAAAGTCATGAATATTAATAGGGCAAAACTGAAATAGGTGGGATAGTTCCAGACAAGCTGAGTAAACGGTTGGATGGTGGATAAGCTTTTCCCAGACATGAATATGCAGCTATCAATTCACTTTTGAATCCTACTGCCACAATTTTTGATTTTGTCTGCCTCCTCGAGTCTTTATCTTCAGGGATTAGTTTTTTTTAAATAATTCATTTAATGAATATGGAAATTAAGTTTATTTAGAAAAAAAAAATTGGTGAGTAGCAGGGGCTCTTTCTTCGAACAGGTACAATCGTCTTTCATCTGTCTGTGTGTTTCATGATAGCTCATTATGTCAAGGTTGATCAATATCAGCGTGAGTATGAATGTCACTAGTGATATTAGCTTGTGCAGATTGTGTAGCTCAACTGGGATGGAAATAAGATTGGAAAGGATCGAGAAGTTGGGACTGTTGAAGGAAATCGGAGATTTGGGATTGAACTAGTCTTTCAAGAGGTTTGGAGAGGTTAGACAGGATGGAGATTGGAGAAGAACAGATAGGATGACTGGAAGGCATAGTTTTATTAACTTAACGGAAATTCCGTCAGGACCAGTAGTGCAAGTGGATGCTCTCATTACAGTGGTTGAAACAATGGTGGGAGAAATATGGTTAAAATTAAAAGTCTTTGCCATTGAATGAGGGCTCACTAGAACTATAGAATGAGGGAGATGGTGGAATGGTTGAGGTATTTAGATAGGGCGATAAAAGAAGGGAGATTGGTTTATTGGACCAACAACTAAGGTTACGGCCCTTTTTGTCCGCCCCTATGTTTGCAATTCATACATGTATTCAAATCTATTTATTGTATGATTTTCGTCTAATTCGGCACATATACTGTTTGGTACCTTTCAGAATACACTGCAGTGCCCAAGACCTCGAGATCTCACCTCACCTCTTCCTCTCTTTAATATCTTATTTATGATAATTTTTGTTTGAGCACTGTTTAGTACCTTAAAAAGTAATATCGGGCCGCTACCATTTATTTTTACTTTCAAAAACGAATACGAATTTAATCCTTGCTAACAAAATGGTTTGATATTCAGAAATTATTTCTATTCTATGAAAGTAATTTTTTTTTTTTTTTGGTTTAAAAACGTTTTTCGATCCAAAAAGAAGGTAAACACATCTGATGTAAATTTTGTAAATTAATATTTGCTGACACTCATTTGACTGATATTAATCTTACAATTTATTTTAAATTTCAACGGATTGTACATTTACTCTTCTTTTAGATGCCCTGAATGTTTAGAAATTGATTTTTACATCGAGTAGTAGTTTGATAATCTCATATTGAAATATGTAATTTGTGAAAAATAGTATGTATTCGAAAAACTTTGTAAAAGTATTTCGTATTTCAAATTTATCAAAAAATTTAAATACTTTTACGAAGTTTTTCGAATACATACTGTTTTTTACAAATTACATATTTCAATAAAAAGTATTTCGTCATATTTCGTACTATCCGTTGAAATTTAAAATAAATTGTACGATAAATATCAGCGAAATGAGTGTCAGTAAATATTATTTTACGAAATTAACGTCAGGTGTGTTTATCTTATTTTTGGATCGAAAAGTTTTAGCATCCCAAAAATTGCTGAAAACAAATTTATGAAAAAATTAATTTTTTTTTTTTATTTTTTTTTTTACGAACACAATACGAAAATGGTGATAACTCCAGAACGAATCCATTGATCCAAACCAAACTTTACTGGAATTTAAAGCCCTATCAACTGCATGTAAAGACATCAACTAGGTCTTGTTCTCCTTCCTCGAAGTTCCTTTATACTGTTTGGTCTGTGGGCAAGAGCATTCAATGGTCCTTTAAAGCTTTACCACTGAGGCCAGACAAGCATCATCTCTAATTCACGCTTCTAAAAATAAGAATAAAATTACCAAATATCATTCTAGGTCTTTCACATGTGATACAATTTCGATAATATTACAATATCACTCTTAGGAGTACTTTCAACTGAAAGTTAAAAGTTTTTAGATAACTGTGATTAAAGAGTTGGGAAACTGTGTCTAGGATGACAGGCAGTGTCATTCGCCTTCTGGCCCCGGTGTTTCGCAAAGAGCGGAAGCTCGTCGGTAATGCTAGATTTATCACTTCCTGCAGAGAAGCTTACAGTAACTAGTTAAGGGGCCCAAGGCTGGTAACCAGGGTTTTTGTATTTCTCAGCACCGGCCTGAATGGAACTAGTCTTCATAATCTGTTGTCATTTATTTCTTTTTGTTAAAAAAACAATATAATATGCCTTAATGGAGCAGTGTGTAATTGTGATATATGATATCATTCATATCATACATAAAATATTGCATTCTCTCTCTTAAACGCATATTTATTTGTAATATAGACGCATGAACAAAGCCCAGGAATACCCTCAAATCATTAGACCCTCGTACACTGCTGCCTTGAGGGGAGGAGCACACTGGCGAGTGCTATGTTCCACAATAACGGGTAAGTAATACCGAGTTTTCGAGGTCATTGCCGCTTCAATTTCCCGAGGAATAGTCGGATTGGAAAATCTTCAGTCCGGCCAGATTGCTTGAATTTATGATACTAAGTATACAAGCCAAACTAGAGGTATTTTGTAAAAATTTGTAGCTTCGAATTTATAAAATTATTCAACTTGAATTAAATAAATTATAACTTTATTGTGCAATAATTACAATCTGCCTTTTATAAGGCAATAATAATACAGATAAATGATCTCATTCATACCATATTTACAGTCATCATTCACTCACTCATTCATACAATAGGACATGATTGGAGAAACTGGCCATTGCCAGGACTCCCACTGTCACGCGATTATAGCAGGTCACGAGGCCACTGCCGTTTCAGTCTCCGAGGAGGATTATAGGGATGAGTGGCGCAGTGCAAAGACTGTGCTACAGGATTAGGGTGGTTGGAAAGGCTACTGTGGAATTTCATAAACTTGGAAGGGATGAGTTCTAGAATGTAGGGTATATTAAGGTCGTTATGAAGGGTTTTGTTGCTGACATAATAAGGGGCATTTACTATTGTTCTCAGGACTTTGGATTGAAAGGATTGGATACGCTTGATGTTCGACTTTTTTGCTGTCCCCCATAGCTCTATTCCGTATGTCCAGATTGGTTTAAGTATAACTTTGTAGATTAGTAGTTTATTTTCTATTGAGAGATGGGATGTCCTTTGAAGTAGTCTGTACAGTTGTCCAAAGCGTCTGTTTAGTTCTTGTCTTTTTAGTCTCGTATGTGGGTTCCAGGTCAGTCGTTTGTCGAGATGGAAGCCTAAGTACCGTACTGTCTCGGTTACTGGGAGAGGAATAGAATTAAAATAAACTAATGGACAAGTCTTGCGACAAAGGGTGAAGGTAATGTGGGAGCATTTTGCTTCATTAACTTTGATCCGCCATTGATTGCACCAATACTCGATCTCGTTAAGGTGTTTTTGGAGGTTATGGGATGCTATGTCGGGGTCTGGGTGGGATGACAAGACTGCAGTGTCATCTGCAAATGTGGCCAAGAAGGTGTTGGAAGTAGAGGGGACATCAGCGGTGTATAGGTTATAGAGGATGGGGCCTAGGACACTGCCCTGTGGAACTCCTGCATTTATGGGATAGTAGTTAGAGTATTCTAAGCCACAGCGGACTTGGAAGAAGCGGTTTGAAAGGTAGGACTGTAGGATTAGGAAAAGGGTCTGTGGTAAATGTCTTTTGAGCTTGTAGAGCAAACCTGCGTGCCAAACCCTGTCAAAAGCTTGAGCTATCAACTTGAATTAAAAATAGTTTTGACTGCCCTTTAACGGAACTTAAAAAAAAAACTCTTGTTATAATTAAAATTAAATGCTTAAGTGATAATGGAGGTAAAATTAAGCTGCACTGTTTTGGTCTAGAACAAAGGGAGGAGCTCCAGATAGTAAAAAGTAACGGGGGGGGGACCTGAGATTGTGTGTTTGAACACTAGGTCTTTAGGTCCTTTTTGTCTGCCCCTATATTGCACCCGTACCCCCCCCCTACTACAGCAGTTCCTCCTGCCACTAATCTTGCCGATTATAGCAGTCTAGGGTATAAATCCTCCGTCTGCTGGGTGCTTCACACTCTTTATAAGATCCGGGGTTCCATTCTACAACCAAACAATCAAAAATGAGCGTCGGCTTAATCTGAAGAGGCCTACCAAAATTTATAGCATGCTATTTGGTTTATTTTTGACTGGTTTCAGGTTATTCACCGTGACATTTTTACCTTGGGGTGCGAAGGTGATGGAACAACTGAATATTGATCCTACCATCAAGGGAGAGAGCTATACTTTCCAAGATTTGCCGAGCGATATTTTGGAAGCTTATCACCACTATCACGTGTTGTTAAGCAGCGTTTACTTTCAGTAAACTGTAAACTTTACTATGGGAACTATGTAGGAAATTTTTTTTTTTACAACTCAAAATCTTTATTGTGATAAAATTACAATCTGCCTTATTGGACTATAACTAATTGTGTTCAATGTTCTCATTCATACCATGTTTACAATTCTTCATACGTACAGTATTTAAAAACAGCCCAGAGACCTCCAAAATCTACTGTCACCCCCCTCGCTTCCCTTCCTCTTTCGCAGGAAAAATTAAAGGTGAGAAAAGTGGCCCTTTTATTTGTTAATTTACCATTTTTCTTTGACTTTTAAAATTGAGAGAATTGATAACGCATTAAACCCCGTAACGCAACGGTAAAAGAAATTCAACGATGTATAATAAAAATGCAATTTTGGGAGTCTTAATATATGCTACCAACTAATAGCATTAATATGTGTAATTCCATTCCAACTCAATTCAAAAGGTTCTTTTTTGGTAATATTTAAGCTATTTACAATTTTCTTATTAAAAAACATCTTTACAATAGTAAATTTTCAGTAATAACTACTTAGCAAGCTATGCGCAAGATTTGAAACAATTACTTAACTGTAGTGTATGTATATTTATCAAAAATATTTATATTCCGCCATTTTCTGTGAAATAGGCAGCTGATATGCTGAGCTGCCCATCTTATAAGAGCGTTCCTCTCCGTGTCAGCATTTAACGGTAACGGGCTTTTATATCAAAAGCTATTACCGCTAAGGGGAGGAGGGTGAGAGGTGAAGCCCTTTCAAGAAATTTCAATCTCACAGTTCCAAGGCCTTCCTGATTGCCAACTTCCGGTGAACAAAAAATAACTTTAGTAGTATTAAATTTCACTAAGCTCTCTCCCCTGCTCTATGTGTCTCCCTCTCATTTTGTAAGGGAATTTCAGAAGTTCCATTACAAATTAGAGGTGGTTTGTTTAGCTTCAAGTGAGAGGAGATAAATAAAGAAGGAAAGTTTCTTTGTAATTACATTAAAGCGTTTTCATTAACCTATATTCCGTTGAAACTTAAACTTCTTTAATATTATTTGTCGAAGCAACTTTCCAATCTTCTTCAAAGATCATGTCATTCATAAATTTTTCCCAAACATACCAATGATAACTGGTAATGTGCTTATATAATATTGCTATAATTACTATAATATGTGCTTATAGCACATTATATTGAAGGAGGAATTATAATTATATGGTTATTAGCTGTCATGCTAAACTTATTAAAATAAATAAGTATAAAATAAAAAGTGTCAGTAAAAAATATATATTATATGCACTGGAAAACATTGTGCATTTTCAAAATCATAAATTTTACTTCTTCTCGCTTGTGTGTTTCAGTTGTTATTTTGTGGTCACGATGTTCACAAGTAGGTTTCATTCCATGACAGCAAATCAAATTTAAGTTCTGAGCGCTGTGATTAATAATTTGCGATTCTGAGGTAGGTATTATTAAACCACAAATGCAAAAGGGCATTCAAATAATGTTGTTCACAGCTTTAATTCAACCCGTTCTAAACATTTTGCATTGTGACTTTCCGACGATGCTAAAAATGAAAGAAACGTCCGAATGGTAGCTAATCAATCAATACTTCACAGGACTTAAACAATTAATATGCCAATAAAGTTAACAAAAAAAAAAAAAAAAATCAAGCGTATTCGAAAAAATGATGCCAGCAAGAAAAGTAGAAAACCTGAAGTATCTAAATTTTAACGTGTTATTGATCTTCTGAGCCACGTTACAATATCGCTGTAAATATCTTTATCTAAAACCTGTTTAATAGATTAAATTTACTACTACTGGAAAGAAACACGTGAGCGAGGTATATGATACATGAATCCTCGGCTCCATATCTAGTAAACAGCTTAGAGAATCGATCCGAAACAGCTTGGTATTCAGTTCGCGGTCTAGACATGCTCGTTGTGCCGGCTGGTTTGCGGTATGGTGTACTGGAGCGCCTTGATGCGCCACCGGGAAAGGTTTGTCCGCAATTGCAGGGGGGATAAAACATCCTGTTGCTCTATTACATTCTAGCGTGTGATTAGTTCTTCTTTCTACAGTTATGTAATATGTATAACCATATCATTAACAAATGATACGCTTATCAATAACATACTAATAACTGTATCTCTTAACTTATCAGCTCTATTGTAATTATCAATAACTTATTTTCCTTCCCACGACCTTTTATTAATATCTATAATATTATCATTCTGAATATTTGTCTCCCACGACCTTTCAGTGATATCTGTATTGTTATCATTGCTATTATTATATATATACTCCCCTAGTCTTAAGAACGGTGTAGTTCCTTTCACGTAGCTCTGTAAGCCCTTAGCTGTAACCATACTATACATATTGTGATTTATAAGAAATACAATTTTTTTTTTTTTTAAGAACTCTTGATTAGTAAAGTTATAATTCACGATACCTTATTAAATACCTTACTTACGTCGGCATATTTATGCTGTGTTGATATTACTCAATTGAAAAAAATCTTCTTGAAATCGTCAAAACTCACCCTTCATGTTGACGGTATTATTGTAGAAATAAATCATAACACAATAAACAACTAGTCGTTTCATATTTAAGCTACCTCACCGTTTTATTTATTCATTTCCAAATAATTATACTTTTGTTTATCAACTAAAATTTTCTTACTTGAATTATAATCTAAATTATATTTTTTGAAATATATATAAAATAGATAAGAGCAGTAGAAAGTGAATAAGAAAACCCCAGAGATGATAGTTTATTCACAGTAGATGATTGTGAAAAAAATACTAAGTGCTTTTAAAAAATAATTACTTGATTTTACTTGTCAGGCCAACATGTTTAATGAAAATTGTCCTTTAAACAAATCTATTTTTTTTAAAATTATGATATTAAAAAAAAGGCCTATTGAAATCGGCTCGAAATATATTAAACCAGGTGTTTTCTAATGTCATCTCCCAAAACTTAATTTTTGTAAATATCTTTGAAATTCATTTCTTTGAAGTTACTGAAGTTATAGTATATCGGAAAATTTGAGCTTTAAATTTTTTATAGCTTCTGAGATGTGACTTAAAATATCGTAAATTAAAATAAGCAAATTTCTAGGTATGGTGTAATGTACTTTTAAAATTTCAGCTTTATTGACTAATTTTGCGACCGATTTCTAGGTACATACATACAGACTGACGAATAATCCCCCCTCCTCACACCAAATAAAAAGCAAACATTTTGTCATTAGGAATCAGTCAACTTCCAATAAATGAAATAATGGTTTGCTATAAATTAATGCAAGAGTGGGTGTTGGGTCCCAACTATTTTTTTATTATAATTTTTTTTTTTTTCTCACGTAATTATAACGATTAATTTTATTTTATTTGTTAAAAGAAAAAAAAAAACAAGATTGTAATATTTTATTGTATTGATAAGTATAATTAGGAATTAAGGGTGTTTACGTCTAAGCAAGTGATAAGGTGACCTCTAATGCGATCGGCAATTGTTTTGGCATGGCGGATCAACTCCGATCGTCATCTAATTACTGGCTCAGTTCCCTGAAAGTTGTGAACGAAGAAGGACGCTTGGAAATTTGTTGATTGATGTTGACCCCACATTCACCCTACTTCTTCATCGCTGACTTCACACCGGTTATCCACCACCCACCCACGCTCCCAATTGTTCGGAGAGTGAACATCGAGAAGAATTTCTTCTTCTCCACTTGGGATCTCCGGTAAGAGGTTATTTGCTAGTACACACACCAGTTATCTCCAGATTCAGCTCACATCATCCTTTCACTTGCAAAGAATAGAAGACTATTGACTTTGGTGATTGACACTGTTAAATTTAGTAAATATAGTATCGTAAATTCATTTTTATTTATATTAAAGCGTAAAGACATTTATATTTTTGTTATCTATGTTTCTTTCATTTTATTTTTAGATTACTAACCCCGTTACTAACATTACTTTTTTTTTTGTTTATATATACAATCATTACATATGTATTGCCAGTTTATAATTTTAGTTTTTTTTTTGTATAATTTTTCCTCAATTATATTTTGTGTAAACAATCTTGTTTTTTTTGGTTTTCTGGGAAAATGCAGGCATCCATTCTTGTACTTTTTTTCTGAATTTCACAGCCGGTAATTTGCAAAGGACAGAAGTTCGGCGACGTAATTTTACTAGCCCCTTCTTCCACATCTTTTGGTCCTCCGGGCCGGATATTGTGATTCAGAAAAAAGTAATTGTATTTACAACATTCCGTCTTGATCCTTTTATATAATCATCTTCCCACTCACAAGATTTGTTTATTTTAATTGGTATTTTATTTGTTATTGATAAATTCTGCCATCAACATGCCTCCTAAAGTTAACCAGGATGATTCGGAAGAGCAAATGGATGCTCTTAGCGATGAATTCAAGGACTTAGCTGATGATATTAATGAAACTAAGACCGTTGGGTTATCAATGGGAACTGACTCAACCAAACAAAAAATCTTAGCTGCTCGCATTTCTCGACTAGACAGTGCTTATGAGAAGTTTTCAGCGTGTTATTTGAGCTTGAGAAGGGTAGTAAAAAGGTTAAAGAGGCCATTAACAGAATACGAACTGGTTTATAAGGAAGTCCGTGACAGCTATTACGAAGCGATAGCATTGGGTTTTTCTATTGCCCCTAAGGAATCTGAATCCACTGGAAATAGATCACTGGTTGAAAGAGGCGAAGAATATTCGCAATTACGCCTTCCCACAATTAATATTCCTACTTTTTCAGGCAATATTTCAGATTGGCCTTCGTTTAAGGATACCTTTTCTTCCATGATTCATGATAATACAGACTTGAATCCCATTCAAAAATTCCATTATTTGAAGTCCTCCCTAAAAGGTGGAGCGGCTCAAATTATCACGGCTATCAATGTCACTCTCGACGGCTACGATCAAGCTTGGGCAGCTTTAACTAAAAGGTATGACAGCCAACGATTACAAGCCACCCACCATCTGATGAATATATTCAATTTTCCACCACTTCAAAAATGTTCCCTCGCAACTCTTGATCACTTTTCGTCAGTAATTCTTGAAAGCGCTGCAGCATTTAATAGATTGAACTTAGCTGATCCCGCAGGCTTTATATTGTACACGTTTGCCGTCAGGCTGTTAGATGCCAAAACTCGAGAGCGTTTCGAAAACGAATTTGGTTCCAGATCCGAAACTCCGACTTGGAAGGAATTTTCGGATTTTATCTACCAATTAATCATTCAGCTTCAAGCCAATACTATGACGTCAAATCAAAAGGCCACTCCAGCTAACACTGACTATAAATATACTCACCAGGCAAAAAAGGTGTTGATGTCTTCCGGAGCAGTCACCGAACAATTTAAATGCCCCGTCTGTATGGAGAATCATAGAATTTATGATTGTCCTAAGTTTCAATCACTCGTTCCCAGACAAAGATTTGAAAAAATCAAATTGTTAAACCGTTGCCTCAACTGTTTTGCTTCAGGTCATTCAGCTTCGAAATGCCCCTCTACCCATTGTTGCAAGCAGTGTCATTTACGGCACCATTCTCTTTTACATTTTTCGAAAGGTTCTGACACCCGCTCCATATCAAATCGTAATCAAGGTCATTCCGTTTCTAGTGTACACTCATCACTACGAACTCATTCGTCTGAAAACTCTACAAGGAAATCTCACAATATACCCACACACTCCGAGTCTTCACAAATAACAACCAATAGTCCCAACCCCCCAGCCGTACAAACATCCGTGTTGTCGTCGGCTTCGACAGGACGAATAAATGTTCTTTTGGGTACGGCTCTATTTAAGATTAAAGACTCCTTTGGTTGTTTCCAGTTGGTGCGAGCTCTAATTGATAGTGGGTCTCAACGCTCCTTTATCACCTCACAATGTGCAAGGCGATTACGTTTGCAACTTATTCCAAATGATCATAATTTGGTTGGTTTCGGGAGCCATCCTATTTCTGGTTGTAAGCACCAAGTTTATTGCAGTATTTCTTCCAATAAGGTAGAATCGCCAGTGCATCACACATACGCAATTGTGATTGATTGTATTAGCAACGAGATGCCCTGCGAAATCATCATGGATACGGTAGTCCAACATTATCAACATTTAGATCTTGCAGATCCAATGTTCAATCAGCCAGGGCCCATAGAATTTCTTGTTGGTGCTGATCTATTTGGGGAAATCTTGGAAGGAGAGGTAGTAAAATCAGCTCATGGATTTCCCAATGCCATAAAAACCACACTTGGTTGGATTTTATTAGGACCCATTACAACGGCAAATCCATTTCTCTTCAGCACTACCTTGCTCGCTAATTCTACACCTTCATCTGAACTTCAGGAGTTAACTCAGGTGATGACTCGTTTTTGGGAAGTCGAGGAAATAAATGATGTTCCGAGAAGCAATCCACTTGATATAAAAAGTGAGGATCATTTTAAAAGTACGCACTCTCGAACACCCTCCGGTAGATACATGGTCCGTTTACCCATTAAAACGCAACCTCTCAACTTAGAACTCGATTGGGATGACCCAATTTCACCTGCTATTTTCAAGTCCTGGGAAATAATTTTTAAAGATCTGGCGCAATTAGAAGCTATTAAGATTCCCCGTGGTCTTGAACCACACTCCCCAGCAGAGATGTCTGTTGCGGGATTCGCTGACGCATCTTCTTTAGGTTATGCGGCAGTTCTCTATCTTCGTTCTCAGGATCAATTGGAAAGGGTAGACTCCCATCTGATGATCGCTAAAACCCGATTAGCTCCATTAAAAACCCTCTCAATTCCAAGGCTTGAACTATGCGCTGCTCTACTTCTTGTCAACCTTTTGCGATCTGTTCAACTCATTACACAACGATTAAAACCAACCTCTATTTTCTTGTTGTCTGATTCTTCCACCGTTTTATCGTGGTTAAATACACCTGTCCATCAACTGAAAACATTCGTGGCCAATCGAATAGTGAAAATTTTAGATAACTCCTTTCTCCCTAATTGTCATCACATTCGTTCAGAAGATAATGCCGCTGACATTGCGTCTCGGGGAACTTCTCCATCAGACTTGGTCAATCATTCAGTTTGGTGGAAGGGACCTGACTGGATGAAGAAACCATTGTCGGAATGGCCATTAAATAAGCCAACCAAATCATCGAATTGTTCAGACTTACCTGAGACAAAACCAGTTTGTACTATCTTGGCTACCACAACCAATGCATCGTCTTTATTTGAAGTTATTGACGAATTCTCATCCTATTCCAAATTAATTAGGGTACTTGCATATGTCCAACGCTTTATCGTAAATTCTCACCCTCATTCAACCAAGAGAAAAGGTCAATTAAGCTTAGAGGAACTTCGTCAAGCTACTCACACCTTGGTGAAAATAGTTCAAAGACATCATTTCCCCTCTGTAAGCTCCAAACCTTCTCTTATAACATCGCTAAAATCATTATCCGTTTTTATTGATTCTCGTGGAGTGTACAGGGTGGGCGGTCGCCTCAGTAATGCCCCTATAAATTATGATGCTAAACATCCCATGTTGTTACCCTCTAAATCACATTTTGTGGAACTACTTGTCGACCACTACCATATTGTTTATTTACATGCTGGACATCAGCTCCTCCATTCAATACTACGTCATCATTATTGGATTATTTCAGCAAGACGTCTGATACGCACTCGAATTCACCGATGTTTGAAATGCCATCGCCTAAAAGTAAGACCTTACACACCTTACATGGGAAATTTGCCAATGTCAAGATTCGAGCAAGGCCGACCCTTTATGAATGTTGGGATTGATTTCGCTGGTCCATTCTCAATCCGTGAATCCTCTCGCCGTAAGGCTGCCCTTGGCAAAGCGTATGCCTGCTTATTTGTGTGCATGAGCACAAAGGCGTTGCACATTGAGATCGTGTCGCAATTGACAACAGTAGCTTTCTTAGCCTGTTTAGACAGATTTATAGCTCGACGAGGACTACCCAGCAGAATGTTCTCCGATAATGGAACAAATTTTGTAGGAGCGTCACGACATTTAAAAGAGCTATACTCCTGGTGGAATACCTACTCCCTGAAAAAGGACATCGAAAACTACTTCGTCAATCGAGAAATGAAATGGAGTTTTATCCCTCCATTCGCACCTCATTTCGGTGGTTTGTGGGAGGCTGGTGTGAAGTCGTTTAAGTATCACCTTAGGAGAGTAATGGATTGCCAACCCCTTACATTTGAAGAACTCTCCACCATCGCAAATCGCATAGAAGCGATTTTGAATTCTCGACCCATGCATCCTATGTCATCATCACCAGAAGACTTGGATGTCTTGACGCCGGGTCACTTCCTGATTGGTGCCCCTCTAGTTGCTCTGCCAGAACCAGAGTCAATCGAGCCATCGCGCCATCCAATCTCGAGATGGAATCTCATTCATCGCTGCATAGGCAATATTTGGAAACAATGGCGACGGGACTACTTACATTGCCTACAACAGCGTAGTAAATGGACTACTGAATCGGCAAATGTAAATATCGGCACACTTGTGCTTCTTATTGACCCTAATGTACCTCCCCTCAGTTGGCCTGTAGGGCGCATGAAAGAAGTTTTTCCTGGACAAGACGGGATTGTCAGGGTAGTAAAGGTGAAAACCTCTACAAACGAGTATACCCGTTCCGTTACGCGCCTAGCTCCATTGTTACCTCCATAGTGTGTTAATCTACCTGGAAATTTTCTACGCAAATTTGGTGGGCGGTATGTTGGGTCCCAACTATTTTTTTATTATTATTTTTTTTTTTTCTCACGTAATTATAACGATTAATTTTATTTTATTTGTTAAAAGAAAAAAAAAAACAAGATTGTAATATTTTATTGTATTGATAAGTATAATTAGGAATTAAGGGTGTTTACGTCTAAGCAAGTGATAAGGTGACCTCTAATGCGATCGGCAATTGTTTTGGCATGGCGGATCAACTCCGATCGTCATCTAATTACTGGCTCAGTTCCCTGAAAGTTGTGAACGAAGAAGGACGCTTGGAAATTTGTTGATTGATGTTGACCCCACATTCACCCTACTTCTTCATCGCTGACTTCACACCGGTTATCCACCACCCACCCACGCTCCCAATTGTTCGGAGAGTGAACATCGAGAAGAATTTCTTCTTCTCCACTTGGGATCTCCGGTAAGAGGTTATTTGCTAGTACACACACCAGTTATCTCCAGATTCAGCTCACATCATCCTTTCACTTGCAAAGAATAGAAGACTATTTATTGACTTTGGTGATTGACACTGTTAAATTTAGTAAATATAGTATCGTAAATTCATTTTTATTTATATTAAAGCGTAAAGACATTTATATTTTTGTTATCTATGTTTCTTTCATTTTATTTTTAGATTACTAACCCCGTTACTAACATTACTTTTTTTTTTGTTTATATATACAATCATTACATATGTATTGCCAGTTTATAATTTTAGTTTTTTTTTGTATAATTTTTCCTCAATTATATTTTGTGTAAACAATCTTGTTTTTTGTTGGTTTTCTGGGAAAATGCAGGCATCCATTCTTGTACTTTTTTTCTGAATTTCACAGCCGGTAATTTGCAAAGGACAGAAGTTCGGCGACGTAATTTTACTAGCCCCTTCTTCCACAGTGGGTGATCAGTGAGGCACTTTTGAAATAATTTTGCAGAACAACTCCTAAAATATGTAAGGACTGTCACTAAAGTATTAGTTAGTAATTCAATTAACAGGACTTTTCCATTATATATGTTCGTTCTTCCAAAACAAGTAATCATTTAGTCAATTTTGACTCACTTTAAACTCTAAATTTAGAAAGCAATATCACTTTCAAAAGTATGTTGGAATAAATTTACATCACTAAACACAGTTGATATCATTAAAATCATTTTCGGATTTGTAACGAAACCTTTCATTTTGGGTTGGATGACACGACCAGAATTCAGTTGTTTGTTTTCATTTATTGTATGTGTTGCTTGAAACGTTCTTGGGCGTATCTTTATCTGATTCAGATCAATAAGTTGGGTCAGTGGTCAGTATTGTGAATGTGAATTAGGTAATTTTACTAATGGAGTAGTAAGTCTGTCATGGTAAATTTATACACGTTTTTAACTACTTGATAATGTCAGTGTAGCTGGTGAAATTTCTAGTGAAATAAAAAGGAAAACTTGCAGGAAGACAAAATTTCAAGTTATTTGGTTATAGCTAACCCACATTGTTGAACAATTAGCAATAAGTAAATAATCGTACTAATACATAATATTAACCTCCAAAATATAATAATTATGAAATAAAAATCAACACGCAAACATTAGGTATTACTTTATGCAACTACACATTTGCTTGTGATAAAAAATCTTGTTTTATTAACACATTAATAACCAAATTAAGTCATTGAAAAATATATGTGGTATTAGAATAATACTTCTTATACTGACTAACGTACATCATAATAAGGTAAAAGTAACTATAATTAACAATAAATATTGATTTAATGCTCTAAAATTATTCACAGTAGTGTAAAAATATGCATTTGCCAACTGCTCATGAAAATATTAAGCGGGTATTGAATTGCGTAGGTTATTCTTCGTTAGCAGTGACACATTTATGAAGGTACGCAAATGAAAAATAATGATTTTTTTTTTGTGGTGAACATCCACTTTCGTGGTAAGGTAACTCGAGATTGGCCTGATCGATGGAAGGAAAGCTGAAACCGTTCGTTAAAATAACGGAGCGAGGTAAGGTCATTTGTTTACTTTATTGGGATGTAGCTACACCATCTAAAAACATCTACGCAGTTATACAATGTTCGTTTTTTTCAGCACATCCCTTGTACTCCGATACCTAATATTAAATAATTTAGAAAACGAGGCATTTAATAAGCAGATTGTGTATTCCGAAAGCGACATAAATACGGACCTATCTTCCGCATGTTAATGCTATGTCATTACTGTTATCCTTCACGCTTGGTATGCATGTTGCACGGTGTTGCAACCTGCAATGGCGTAAACTATTTGTATGGCCTATTTCCGTTAGACAATTAAACGGGATCTATAAATGCTACTGAAAGGCGATTGATCAAACCATTGCAAAAAAAATCAAAGCAGTTATTTTTCTTCGGTGGAGGGGTTTTGATTTGAGAGAAGCTTACACCGTTATACAATCCATCTCATTAGATGATATAGCCAACATTAATTTACGGATGCAAGAACAAAAGTTGAAGGTTATTATTGATAAGCCTCTAGGTAGAGGTTTTACTTTCCAATAAACATTTTTTATCTTTCTGTGTAAATGAACACAGAAGTGGTACACCAACTTAACGTGCCTTAGATACTACTCATCTGGGGACTTATGTCTCGGGCAAAACAGCTAAGGATCCAATTCATTTCCACCTAGAATGCATCCTACTGACAAGTAATATATTATGTTATGACAGAGACAGGTCTGAATCTCGGAGTCGGTTTTACTGAAGGCAATTTAGGAGCTGGTATCTTACTTAGCACCCTAAGAGAATTAATGACAGGTTCCCACGGATCGGTCACTTCTCCCAAAACTGTAAAGACAAATAGTAGAAGAAAGATGATGGCGGTACTTAAATTCAGAGGTAAGTCTGATCACTAATTGGTGAAGCAAGGAATTGCTGGCACTCGATAATGGCATGGGTAATGAAAGTAATAGTGCTGGTGACCCTCGAATGCATTAGTTATAATTATTTCTAGATTCTTATTATTTAACACTATTTAAATAAATTAATTTTATTTGCAATATTTACATAATAAAAATAATCTTCAGCTCATATGCAATGCATTTAGTTTTCAAAAAAATAACTAACTTCATCGCTCTTGGTTCTGAATGAGGTACTCATCGGAATACATATACATTTTAATTTCTGAAAACATATAAATAAAAAACCTAACACATAACAACGTAAAAAGAAATAAAAAATTAAATGTTGATAGAAAATCATTTCTTTATAATATGTAAAAATAAGACTAAGAACGCTTTATTTACAATTTCATTACGATTCAGTTACTATATTGTGATTCTATGGTATCATTTCCATGTTAAATTGTATTGGCTAAAACAATGCTAGGTATGGATATATACTCAAAGATTTTTAATGGTAGGAAAAATAAAATAAAAACCTACTCAATAAAAAAAACCTTTTCTTCAAAATATATTAAACCCCAAGCTTCTGTTTGGATAACTTATCTATTCTAGCTATATTTTGAAGTAATGGGCTCTCTCTGTGTTTACGTTTATCTATAAATTTTGTGGTTATTGTTTCTAAAATATCCAGAATATAATCAGCTTTGGTTGTGTCGTGTAACTTATCTATGTTATGTACCTCGGTTTGCCAAATTTTATTCTTAAAAGTTTATTTTGGTTTATTTGAAGTTAAGTGATATTAGTTTGTTTTTTAAGTGTTGACCAGCTAGCATAAAAGTTAATGTGGCTTTACTAAAAAATTGTAACTGTGTAATTTAGTCAGAAGAATTTCTATTGATAAATAGGAAGAGGATAGATATAGCGATTTTCTGATTGAATTTGTTGCCACTCTAGTTCTTCGTTCTTACATATTATTTTCTTTATACCTTCAGTTCTTCTTTTGGTGAAAAAATTTTATTTCCATTTTGCGAAATAAATATCCTAAGCTTTATCTACCTGCTTATAGTTTCTCTTACAGTGAGGAAGGAATGTCCGCTTACAGCTGCGATAATTTAAAGGCTTAGGGAAAGGACCCGTTGCCACAATCGCATATCTCTGAATGCCCCGGGAGGTAACCGTGGATGAGCTCGGACATCCGCGAATACACACAAGGAAGACGGAAGAGGACCGGCCGACTCTTGGCTTGTGTCCTTTGTTGTCCCATCGGCTCCTCACAACAATAGCAGCGGTATCAGTGCCAAAACCCAACCTTCCATTTAGCAGCGACAAAGGCAAAAACCTGTGCCCAGGCATCGTCATTTGTAAGCCGAATGAATATTCGTGCCCGGAAATGAATGAGCCTTCTATGCATATGCTGGACTGGTCTGGGTATGAACAATTTTAGGATACAACTTTATTCCAGTCAGTTGTATTTGTTTTTCTCCAGCAGCTGATTTGTTGTGGTATACTTCATACTTTTTTAACAAGATTTATTAATTGTTTTATTATAGTAGCTAACTTTTATAATAATGCCTACTGTGTTTATGTGAATGAACAAGTATTGTTCAAGAAAACCCGACAAAAGTATTTTTTGGGAGGTTTAAATTCAGAACGATATTTAAATTACCGAATTGTTTTTATTTAAGTTTCTCAATAAAAATAAAATAACTTTGAACTATATTTTGGAATAATATATGTCAACTTATTACTAACCCACGGCGAAACACCTCATTAAGCCGGAAGAACGATGGGTGCCACTTCAATTAGTAGATTTTGCTGTGTTTCTAGCTTGGTGCCTAGCTAGACGGGTACCTCTCAACCTTAATCTCGCTTTTCTGACCTGAATTCACTACATTTTTATTCAAGTAGCCACCCATTGATCCACACCAGCTGAGTGAACCGCTACCGGAATCGAACCGGTTCTCTGCAGTCAGAAATCAATTTGCTAATCACCACTAGGCTGCGAGGACAATTCGCATCAACAATTGGACAGGAAAATATTATTTTACCAACGTACATATTTCCAGGAGTCAATTCATTTTCCAGTTCAACAATGCCGTTAAACAGATTTACGATCAAAACGATTTTCCTAGCTTTAGAAAAAAAATCCCATAACCCCTTGAAATGTAGCGGCATAAACCTCGTCGGCCGGCAGGGACAGTGAGTTAAAGGTTTGCCATCCTCACTCATCATACCGTTATCAGAGCACACTTTTTTGTCTGTTTTTTTGGGAGTCACGCCATACTATAATCTGAGTTAGGCAGGAAAGATAAACGACCCTCATATTGCGTTTAGAAAGATCTGACCTATGAATGCGTACATATTCACTGTGCTCACTTGAGGCTCCTTCGAACTAATGCGATCCACCGGAACCCATCTTACTGGCAACATTATAACATTGTACTAATATAGGGTAATTATAGGCATTCACTCATCTTTGGCCTGAAGTGAAATTAATAGAAAGGATCAGAGTTAAAATTTACAGATTGGAGGCAGCAAATCTTTCAATTGAGAGGATCAGGAGAAGACTTCGGATATCGAAGACACATTAGAGTCCTATGTAAACGTCCTAACATCCTAAGTCCAACGTGAGTCTTAGGACAACACTGGGTCTGAAAGAATCTCCAATGAGGGAAGCCAGAGGTTGGTTCCTAATACAATGATTGATTTATTTAATGATTACTAAACAATAGTCTATAATATTTTAGACATATTATCCCAATAGTCTTCTATCCAGGCAGTATCCTTCCGTTCATGTCTTCTATAAAGCACCTTTTATGTCTTTTTCTCTTTATTCGCCATGTTGCAGATACTCCATGTGTCCCTTCAGATAGTTATTGTTGGTAATCCTCCACATGGCTTGCATAAAAAAAAAGGTTTGCCTAAGTTGTTAAATTTAGAACCCACGAAACCTTACTAATTATATATTATTATTTCTCATTTTCACTGTGTAAACGCCATGCGAAGATTTCAATAACTACCACTTGAATACTGATCGTATTTGCTTATAGCCTATTATATTACGGTCGAGAAATAGTCGTTTCTGTTCTCTGAGACTAAGTTAGAAAGCATTCATTGTCCCAAGAGCTAAACTTCAGAAAACATAGGAATATGGCGTGCGGATGGAACCGAGAGATAGATAAAAGAGCTAAGCCAAGGATCAATAACCAAACTCCCAGTTGACCAGTCAGAACAAGGAATGTACATTAGAAATAAAAAAGTGTTTCGTCTAATAAGTTAAATATGCAAGAGATGAAATTTGTGAAGGGTTTTCTTCTGCCACATTAACAAAAGAAAAGGCTATATCATATAAAGCATAGTTTATCTTTGACTTGGGCCGGCGACTCCGAAATAATAACCGAATAATAAGAAATGACCGAACAACAATATGAAGAAACGTAAAAAACATGGAGTTTAATAACAGGGTGCTTATGGAGCCCATCAATCTTCAACACCCTTCTTAGTGCTTTTAATAAATGAATTTTCATTCAATCTTCTTCACTATGATTAATGACGGAAAAGTGCATTGATGCATCTCCCAGTCTATTGAATGCTCTTTTATCCATCTGCAAATCGAATGAAAATACTTATACCATTGATTGTAATATTATGATGCGTCATGATGAAACTAAAACTGAACATCAACGAATCTACAGATTCGCCACATTAACGTCTATTCTTTTCATGAAGGGAAAAATTTAACTGGACACTATTTTGATGAATGACAAAAGTTTCCATAAATGGAAGAATCAAACTCAAGAATAATACTAGCATAAAAGCATACATTTGCAATTTGAAGTTTTCATTGCAGTTTCATTTGCAGCATAAAAGTTAAGGTGAACTAAAATAATCCCTCCCCCGCAATGATTTTAGCTTTTAGGTGTTTGTCAACTTTTTAGTGTCAACCTATATTTTTAGGTTTTTTTTATTTAAATTATTTATTCAAAATCGTATGTTTGTCTGTCCGTCTTTGTAAATCCCCTAATTAAGCTAAATAGGTAAATGAAATTTTTCATCGCATTCTTATAGGATACTATTAGGAAGAAATGAAAAATATAACCATCCCTATATAATTAATTATTTAATACTAATAAACAAAATATGTTTCTATAGTTTTGTGTATTAAATTAAACATATCAGCTTCTTGATCAACCATATGTGATTTGTATTTTTTTTTAAATTATGTGTTGTAATTATGTATTATTTGTATATTTTAATTATAATTGCAAAACGTCAATAATATTGTGCCATTAACAACTTAAACTACATCAGTTAATATTTTAGAGGAATGATATTTTGTTCCCAAATGATGCTAAAAATAAAACCAACCCCTTGAATAATAATGAAGCGTTGCTGAATTAAAGGTCTCGACTTCCTGATTAAGTTTTATGTGTCGGTGCTTCAGTGGAATATTATTAAAAAAGGTCATTAAAGCAGCTATTAAAATCGTTTTCGCAACCGTAATAAAACTCTTAATTGTATGATGCATCACGTTTGACTTGACTTGTTTTCTTTCGTAACAGTGGTTGTACTAACTAAGGAGATTTAATGAACGAAATGAAGTATTTTTGGTTAAAAATCCAGGAGTCTGAAGTAAGCAATATTTTTAGCCTAACTAGGATTCGCAAAATACAAGAATGAGATAAATTTTCAGTAAATGATAAAGAAACTCATCAATCATTATGTAATATTGTTAATGCAATTTTCGTCAATTCCTAAATTATACCTAATGGGACCGAAGTTGGTGGTTTGTCTTAACAAACCATGTTAAGCTTACATAACATGCAGTTAGACACTTTAATATTTAAAGCCATTTTTGGTTAGAGGATTGTAAGCAATAATAAGCCATTTTTAAAGATATACTCTCCCATAGCCTCCTGTTAGATATTGTATTCTTGTCCATGCAAAGGTACTGATCTCCTGGAGTCCAGTTTACAAATTAGCATATACAGTTTGTCCCAGCTCTGTAAGCCTTAAAGGTATTTTGATTTAATGTACGGCCCACTATCGACCAGTGCTCTGTTTGCCCAACGCCCGTTTGGCCCAAGTCCTCGACGATCCTGGCTCCGGACCAACATTTCTGCGAACTAGGCCCAAATAATAACGACGCTGAACGTTTGTCATCGCTCACAACGGGCATTTTCCAGTACACACAGCGATCTCATAGATCCCAGCTGTCATCGCATAATTCAGAATCGTAATTATTGGAGTCACATTTTAATATGAATCCATTTATAATGTTTTTCTTAGAAAATAAACACAAGAAAAAAGTTCATGTCAAGGGGGATCTGTAACACTATTCATAAATTCGTATGGTTACAAAAACGAATTTACTAGGAGACATTTGTGGATTATTGTACACTATCCAAAAATGGACTTAAAGTCTCAAAACAGTCGGGATGTGTTTGAAGATTTGTATGTATTGTAAGTTCCTTCTAGTAGCAAAACATTTATTATTTAATTACCAGGTAGTTAATGATTCTTATTGTTTTTCGTTGGATTAATTTTATATATAGCATGTTTGGGCTATCAAATGAGCCTCCATATTAAATTTTATATGAGTTTGGAGTCCAAAGTTCGGTCGAACAAAATCTGGATAGGGAACTGATAATGTCCAGAGCACACATAAATAAGGCTGAAAAAATAAAGGTGGTTTAAAATAGATGCATATTTAAAATAATTATACGTTTACTAGGATTTTCTCAATGGACAACATATTACCCTCTAGTAAAATACCATTTCAGCGAGGGTGTTACATCTTTTGAACCAATAGCTAAATTCTACAATCTTTAAAAAACGTCCTTTTTTGATGAAAATTCCAATGCATCTATCTTGGCAGGATTTCTGATATTTATAATTTCTTCTGACCTTTTCGCTACTTTAATAACTGCTTGATGACATTTGACTCGTCCACGTTTCAAGTAGTTTCACTCATAAATTTGTAACACGACGAGCAGAACAATCTGTATAAGTGAGTAGCACCCGGATAGGATTGGGAAATGTTTGTACTTAAAGGACATAGTCTCAGTATATTAAAGATATTATAGCGTACGTTTTAGGACCAAATGAGAGAATATAAAGGAGTGAATAATTAAACTTCTGATTAATTAAACGACTGACACTAAACTTCACCGAAATATACATTCAACAGTAGACTCCTTCGCTTATGTCAGTTTTAAGCTAGTGGTGAGTCTCTATGCAAAGATTCAGAAGAAGGGTAAATCTATCAGGGAATCGGGCGAATCCAATTTCATTTCGCAAGCAATAAAAATGAATTGAATGCAATTTCAATTTCACATCAACGGGTGAAAAGTAATAGCAGTAGTAGTTAAATATTCAAACGTGTCAGCCAGTTTTGCGATTGCACCATACGCATACTTCGGATCCATACTTGGATCTATCCTTTTACCCCGAGTGTCTGACTAAACTAATTAGTATTAATACTTATTCTGACTGTAATGATAACTATTAAGGATCAATTAAGCAGTTACGACACGGCATAAGATATAAGGCAAAAGCCGACTTAACAGTAAAACCACAGGCACACTCTGGTTAAACAACCAACAGTTAAAGCAAACAATGGTCCTCCGTAGACATTTGCTCTTCCATTTGGCCGTTTTCCAAAGCCTGAGGCCTTTCATTGCCATCAACAAGTGGCCCTTAGACAGAGCCGGCAAGTCTCCAGTCTCTAGTAATCTGGTTGTTTTAAGTAGTGATTTCTTCTAGGTTAAGGAGGTATGACTGGCCTCAAGAGGGAGTACTAATATTTTATTCTTTTAATACTTGAAAGTATGTTTTGAAATATAATTTTAGACTTATTAGGCATTATGAACCGCCTTATTTGTATACATGATTTGTCTTATAACATAGCCGCTTAAAAACATTGTTACGAGGATTCTAACTTATTGGGGTGAAATTGTTGGTTACTTAAAAAAAATTGGCCGAGACTCTGCTTCCGTTCCTTTTTTTAATTTAAGGTAAATTTTACAAACAATAGTAACAAAACAATAATAAACGAAAGAGCGGTTTTGAGATAGTAGATTTTGTGAGTTTCATTAAATTTTCAGTTCTGCATTATTGATTGATCGTTCAAGATATATTTGTTTCTTAGTTATTTTTCTTTTTATCACACTCGTACTCTTCAAGATACAAATAAACGGCACACTGACCTTGATCAATGTTCCACCACCACCCAAAAAAAGAAGAGTGAATTGAACGACAATACATCGAATTTGATTTTCGTCTCTCCTGCGCAAAAAAATATGCCAATCTCAAACTCTTGGTCATACATAACTCATTTTCAACCATTTTTCTCAGCAGAGGATATTATCAGTTAAATACTGGAATTTTAAGTAAAATTAATCCCAATTCTTTTTTTATTCTTCAAATTTTGGTGTGGTAAAGCAACGCTTGAGTTTGGGTGATTTTGAGTCCCCTTTTAGACCTAAGGACATAATGCTTCGGGTGGTGCAATACAACTTACTTCCTAAAAAACACAGAAGTGACTTGTTTATTGTGTTCATATACTCACTATAAATAAATCGGAAGAAAAAAAAATGAGTCCACAGCAAGTTTTCTTTTCATTACTTAATCTATGGATTAAAATTTTACATCCACTCGCCCGACATGATTTCCAACTGTTAGGCATTCCAGATTTATTACAGAACTAAAACAATGTATCATCGCTATTTTTTTTTTCTCAGTATCTGTCTCCTTTGTCTAGTGACCTAAGGGGGCATAATGCTTTTAGTGATAAAATACATGTGACTTTATTTAAAAAAAAAACATATGTGACTTATTTATTGTGTTATTGCGTGATCTACTCGTATATGAATCGGAATATGTTGAATTTGTGAAGACAGTTTTAAAATTCCAACGTTTGATTATAAAATTATTTTTATTCATCCTCAATCAAAAACTCGATTGAAACATTTACAAACTCTTACCAATTAATATAAACCTGGTAATTGCGACACAATGAATACTGAGGAAGCGGACCGGGGTGAAGGTTTCCTCAGTGGAAATGAAATTGGGCAATTCCAATTAACCTTTCACGGGATGTTTCAATTAGACGTTTTCTATTCTTTCAGGACTGTCGGGTCGTCACTAGGGGTGTGCCTAATTACCCTAGCCCTGGTGACGAAGTGAGGGTTGATTAAGTTTATGACCTGGACAATCGTTTCATGACAGTCTTACTATCTGACTCCATATTTGATAGGTATGTGCCCCGACAATGCACTATGTTCAGGAGAAGAGGCATAGGACACTACATACTGTAGGTAGTTTGTGTGGTCTTGGAATGACCACGAATTCACACTCGGTATCGAGGGTAGGCGAAATCCGTCCGGATCCCAAAGGCGAGTGTGAACCGGAGAGAGGAAGACTGAATTGCCGTAGGGAATACTGCTTGGTAAGTTTGCAGGGCCACGACAACCGTTGTTCGTTGTCCTCCCAAGGAGGTGCTAGATTTAGCGAGACGAAGGCAGATATTCCCACTAGGAAGGTGTGGGGTCTGTCAACGCCGGACTAAAACGTAGCGAGGTGAGGAGAGAGAGATGCAGAGGTTTTCATAATTGAGGAAGCCACAAGACATCTGATGAACATCAGCGCAGCCACAAGGCATCAGTTAGAAAGTCGTCAGGAGAATGAATTACAGGCCCAAACCGCCGGTCTTAAATACCCAGCTGGCTTCGTCAGTAGCCAATCAGCTTCGGTTTTATTGTACCCAATGTACATGGAGTATGTGGCGGCCTTTGTTCTCTGACAGTTGGTGGCCTTTGCGTCCGATACCTGACCCGGGTAAGGGTCTCCGGCCCTCTCGGCAGGCTCGGCGGTTTGGGCCGTTTAGTACCTGCTATGGGTAGCGGGTGCCCCAGCTCATATAACTAATTCGCTTGCGGTTGCGTCTTTATTGTTTACAACATTTACAACGATTTATGGTTTGGTAATGTTATTTACATTTGTTTAAGTTAATTTACAATATATATACAATAGAGTATAGGGTGATTTATGTTATGTAGTTAGCGGTAGCTACAAGGACGTATTCTTTGCTGTTGACAGAATTTTTCTATAGCTAGTATACTCTTCGGGATTGATTTAAATCGTAACTTATGAAAAGTATGCCATATAGAAAATCATTTTATAAAGCATTCACAGCAATAAATGTCCATCCGCTCATTATAAATCATCTAGGAGGTTTATATTAACAAATAGTTAATAGGCATATTATTATTTTATTCTACTGCTCTGATTTATGTCAGGAAATTTAATTTCTTCAATTATTGATGTCCCTCAGAATCAGAAATTCGTACTCTTACAATTCTAGCTTGGACGAAAATTTAAAAAATTTCCCAAAATAATGGAATAGTCCAGAAAGTTCAAATGCTGATTGTTCAGAATACATTATAAATTTATTTAATTTGGTTCTCGGCTTAAATGTTAATCAATAATTTTATCCCAGTATCATTATAAGTAATGATTTTATTGGATAGTTATGTGATCATTGAGGAAGTCAGTTTCTGTACGAGTTCTCCAGAATGTAATGCCGGCCACTTACAAAGAACAGCAAACTGTACGGTAGATATTCAATATAATAGTTTATTACTAGCCAGTAACTTAATTATTGAATTAATAATTTAAACACCTAAATTGATCAATAATCCTGTCACAGGAATAGTAAAAACTCTTGTAATCGTCAATTTCGAAACCAGCTGGGCCACCGGCACGGACAAGTCCCATATGCTGGACTTTGATGCGGCCGGACACTTCAACAAAGATCACAAAGATCGGTTACTTCCTATAGCACCATTGAATCATTTCTTATTAAATGCGTTTATTTTAGGGCCTATAAGTTATTTTTAGTGATGGTTTTATTGGATAATTTAGTGATCATTGAGTATTAAAGGCTGTTACCGGACTAGTTCTCCTTAATGTTATGTTCGCATATCAAGAACTGCGAACTGTAAGTAGTAAATCTAATAGGATACTATTACCATTAACAATAAATTACATCTTATAATCGGTATTTTAACAATTAAAAACTTATTTAAAGTAATTCTTCTTCTTCATATGTGTGTGTTTTTTTTCCTAATAATTTTACACCAATATTGATCAATAATCCTATCACAGAAATGGTAAAATCTAATATTAAGATTAAGTAAATATTTTTTGTCCACAGCACTAGGGCAAACAAACATACACACTAACTTGTAAAAGGCGTGTTATTTGGGCTCTTTGCGAAAATCGTTTATTTAAAATGTTTTAATCCTTGCGGTACAAAAAAGATCATTAGGGTCGCATTAGAACTGACCCTGCCTCCTGATAGGTATAACAAACTGGTGTGAAATAAATGTGACTATTGCTTGTCTTATTACGAGTGTCATGGTTTGAACATCACCTGATTATGGCTATTTTTACATACTTTACGAGTGCGGACTAATAGTTTCCACTTGAGGTCAGGTCATCGATTCCTTTTCCAGGCTGCCTAGCTAAATATGTGTAGAATTCAACTCTCAATTAGAAATATTACGTTCACTTTATTAACAAAATGATTGGAGTTAAAACGGAGTGATTAGAATCCTCTTTAGAAAAGTTGATTTTTATGTTAGAAAAAAGTTATTTTATCGTACAATGAAAAACACCTGGCATGTCGTTATGATTTCAAAGGGTCCTGTCATTTGGAACTATGGCACGAATTACAGACAGTTTTTAACGGATATTGATCGCTGCATGGCTCTCGTCATAAAAATCCATGCTATGTCTGTCAAAAGTCCGCATTATTTCGCGTACATATTATCTAGGCTCAACCCTCGGTGGACTCTCAACACCGTCCCGATATCACCCACACCTCTCCCGAGGTCCTCCACACTCCTCCCTCATCCTCTACACACATCCTTCAAATGGGACTTCCCCTAGTGAAAGGCTATTGCCAATCCAAGATAAGTATCCTTTTTATTTTTCCCTTATCCTATTTTTATTATTTTTAGAGATATGGAAAAAAAACAACAAAAAAACGTTCACATTATTATTTATTTATTACTAGAATAGAATACAATAAGAAATCATTATTTAAAATTTGTTTTACAATTTAACTTGTTACTACATTGTTATTACATGTTCCCGTGTCCTTCCCTTGATAAATTGTGTAGGCTCTAACATAATTATATAAATATAATTTTTTGGATAGTATGAAACATAAAATAAAACCTACCCAAGAAAAAAAAGTCTATCAAAAACCTTATTTACAAAATTAAATGAAATAAAATGTTAACAATTAAATAAAAACCGTTTACTAGTCAAATAAAAAGGTTTAAAATATTTATAATACCATTAGCAATAAAATAAAAATATTTACAATTTAAATTAGAATGATCTTTAATTCATTATTATTTCTGCCTTATCACCAGATGAGAGGTGGTACATATTATTACATATATGTACAGATTGCGAAAAAGAGATTTTTAATGACCACGATGTTTTAAAAAATAAATTGAAGAGTTTTTCAAGAAAAATAGCAAGTAATTTTGTTCACAATCTGAGTAAGCTTTTAAGAAACTCTTGTCTCTTGAGTTCTCAATATCGGAGTCAACTCAGCCTCATGAGGACAAATGAGTAGTTGCTTGAATAAAAAAAAAATAGTGAATCCAGTTAGGAAAACTATATTTATGGTTGGGAGGTAAATGCCTAGTGCTAACCACTCTAGCTCTGAGCAGCGCCTTTCAACTAAGGCAGCAACCCTCGGTCGCACCCTCTTCAATAGGTTTTGCACCGTGGATTTAAAAAATATATATTTAAGCAGGGAGTTTAATAGACTACAATAATTACAGAAAACCAATAAATCTGTCATTAAAATTGTTTTCACAGCCGTTACGAATATTTTAAACTATTTTCTTTATTTGAACATTTTGAATCAGAACTGCTTTTCAATTTATCGACTTGCGCGATAGAAGTGATTGGCAAGACCGTTATAGATTCACGAACTAATGTGATAACGTTGACAGAAACCTTTTTCGAGGAGAGTGAGCTGTGACCTTCAAATAAAAGAGAGTTGTGACAAATAACCGTTCGATAGTGAATGGGCCACTCGGGGGAATGGCAAGCACCTCAGTGTCTCGCTGATGGTACTAGGCACTCAGTGCTGTTTGCGCGTTCCTGCCTCTTCACAGTCCACAGTAGCGAAAGCGCAAGACCACTAACAGACCGGGGTCTGTATTGTGCTTTCTGGCCATTCACCTCCGATCGTCTGGCACCTCAGGGCATTCGCCTTTGCTACACTTCATTATATACCAATCATATAAGAAGCCAACGAACCTATTTTGATGCATAGATGCTCATTTTTGTGGAAAAAACTTTACTAATTGCAAAATTAATTGATTTGTTTACCTTTTATTGATGTTGTTTCAAGAGCGGAAAACAATTTTCTAAGACTCGTTAAAACCAAAAAGAAATGTTTACTAAAAAAGTAGGCTAAAGGTTGTGATTTTTTTTTTCGGGAAAATAATCCAAAATTGGATTTTCAAAAATCGCCCCCATGTTGGCGCTACGCCTCTGGTCGAGGCCAAACGAGTCGGGGTCCATCAAACGTAGCCTAGATTATTCTAATTTTTACGTGACATAATATATTGCTAGTTGCTGAACCTGAAGAGATATATTCATTAGCTAATTCTCGTAACCGAACGGAAACTGTTCACAAAATACCATTTATGAATTTTGAGTACCACAAAAATGATTCAAAACTCCTGCATTTATCTAAATCTAAATAGGATTATATTCATAACTTATTACCGATATAAAACCAATACCACAAATACATCTCCACAGCTTCCTCCTAAATTTACAGAAGGAGAAGACAGTGTTACCTTTGCCTACATCGTTTAGCTTCTTGTCTCACCAACATTTTTTAGGCAATAAAAAAAACTACTTTTACTAGGTCTAATGATATTATTTCAGTCTGCTTTAGTAAAAAGAATCATCTGAATATTGGAAATGCGTATTTTACAATTCAGTATTTAGGTAGATAGACGGTATTTATCAAGTTTCCTTACAACTAGGACTGAGCTACAACTGTAACTAGTCTAAAACTAAAGAATCTCTGACGAGGCCATCTATATTCGTCCTGGCCTTTCATGTGTAATTCAATGCGACCTCCTGAAATCGAAGATATTGATCTGATAACGTTTTCCCATTTAAACGATTTAAGGAATTCAAAAACTTTTCTTTACAGGTTGCGACGGTTCTATCAAATTGAATTGAGACGATTATCATGTTAGTAAAGTTACAATCATACCAATTTGGCGTTAGTTATGTATGCATTTGTCATTTGGCGTTAGTTATGGCATGTTAAATTCTGAGTAGGTTCTAGGGAACACAGTACAGTGCTTTCCGACCCATATATTGTAGCGTAGTATTTAGTATAAACGAAATAAAGATCGCATGAGTATGAAAAATCAGTATGAATAGATTTGTGAAGAAAACACTTTTTTATCATTGAATGAAGCAACCCATTTTTAGTGTTGGTTCCTAAAATTTTATTTTTTGGATTATTATCAAAAGTAGCTTTACCACCCTTATTGATTTCTTAAGCACGGTAAGAAAAATGAGTATTTTAAATACAAAAAATAGGGCCTTGACTGCGAGGTGAGAAATCTTGAATATAGGAGAAGCGAGGTTGACTTTTTTTTTCATATTCCCAGTTATATTGACTAAAATATATAAAGTATAATCTAGGGTGTTTTTGAACATAGCTTTGAAATTTCAGATGGAACGATCATCAAGTAAACATGGCAGACGGTGAGAAGAAAGATAATTGCCCCTTAATCTTTTGAATCTTCTTGCGGGCTTGGCAATTCTTAGCATGTGTGAAGAAACGGAGACATTTTCCCTTATACATTTCTCAATTAGTTAGTCCGTTTCTCAAGCTAAAATAGTGTTTGCATTACAGTAAACAATGGGGCGAAATGGACCTAATCTTAACAAAAGAGGCGAGATAGCATGCACAATGAAGTTTTAGAATGGAAGATGTTCATTGTCTCGCTAGCAAATTTTCACTTGACGTAAGAGACTAAACGCAAAAAAAAGAAAGAATCATTTAAGGCTAAACTGAAATAAGCTGTTATAAACACAGAATAAGTCCTATTTTGTAAAATTCAAACTGAATCAATCATTCATATATTATATGATATTACCTAAAGCCACCAACTACTGATTTATGTAGTCTCAAGGTGAAGAAAAATTCAATCCTCATCCAGGATGTTAGTCTGTAAGCAGTTATTTAAATAAACATTGTATTCAAGTAACTGGTATTTTGACTAGAACTCTTCGTTTTTGTCCTTCTTTCCGGTCCAGTTTCTCTCTACGTTTGTTAGGAGCGATTTAATCATTTTGTTTAATCAAGTCTATTGGTTCTTTGCATTCAATTGAGTCTTCTCAATCTGTGCCCCCTCGTACTTTCGGAAATTTCCACTATCAATCTCCTCCGAGTGGTCTTTTGAATAGGGAGGAAAAAAAACTGCACTCTGATTCGAATTTACCTACAAATAAGAACAAGGTACAGAAAAGATAAATAAGCTGTATTGTGGTTAACATAATAGAAATAGGAGATCACAAAGAGAAAAAAACAGAATAAAATAAAGTATAAGGCTAACATATATAATTTGTTATCAATTTATTCTCTCTCTTTTCCTTTATATTACATACGTATAAAATAGTGTAAATAATATGAGTCATACAAAATAGTTGAGAAAAATAAATAAATCCTGAGCTCCTTTCTCACTATGGATAAAAGTTATCAAAATATTTTTATTTTATTTCACAAGCAATAGGTCTTCCTGGAAAATCCATGCTTTTATGGGGGAAATCTTCTGATCACTTAGGACTACTGTTTTGATTATTTTCTATTTATTTTTTTATTTAAAATTCATCTTTTGTGTTACTTGGAGTTTCCTTCTATATTTAAAACTTGGATCAATGCCCACACAATTCACTTTTTATTCAGATCCAGCCAGTTATGTAGTCTCAATGATTGTCGTGTAAATTAGTGTTTGAAAATGGCTGATTTTTTTTTACTCCAGAATACGTAATTCAACATGGGTATAATTCTGTGGTACTATGCTTTTTTTTTTTTCTATTGTACTACAGAATTCCCTCCTCTCCTTCTCCGATTTCTAAGTCGATTGCTAACCATTGACCCTGTTTCCAGTAAAAAGTCGTCTTTAGACTCCATGCTGATATCGTTAAATGTTTTACCTTTGCCAAATTGATTTTTGGAATACAACGGATATATTTTATTCTCCATCAACATTATTTTTATTAACATTTTCGTTATTCTTTTGAGACTTAGGTCCTAGAATAAAGTTGTTTTTTTTGTAATTTCATATGTTATTCCGCTCTCGGAGTCTCATATGTTAAATTCTTACTGAAAAGAGGCACCTCGTCCGACGAATACAAACCTGTTTAAATAATGAAATTTTGTCCAGTCATTATGGAAAATATGTTCTCTCACCGCGAGAATTTTTCGCAATGAAGAGAGGCAAGAAGAGATCAGTAATGGGATTTATCCCTGGCTCGGGAAACGAAGTTAGTGGGCCACTTCATAGATGACTGGTCTAACGGCTGACGTCATTAGTCTAAACCACCCTCACCCCCAACCCCCCTGCTTCTGCGACTTCAGCAGCTAAACTGATTATGGAGCAAGGAGGATATTGATTTGGCGGATAAATTTTAATAAGTTAGCTGTAATTTTTAACGAATCTACATCAAATTAACTATTGCTGTCAGCTCTTCATGTAGTAAAAGGACTCCTGAGTAGTCATTATATAGTGAAGTTTTTTGTTTGTTTCTATTTTATTTTGTAAAAGTTCTGGAATCAAACTCCTTAACAGGCAGTGAATTTAAGTTCACTTCCGCGAGTAGAAGTCTATGGTTTCACTGAAAGGAGTAGAGACAAACTAAAACATCCAACACCTATTCAATCAAATGTAATCCAAAAAATTAGAATATTTCCTTAAAATATTAGGCTAGCGAAGTAGATAGCATACTGTGTCCCTACATCATTAAGCTTCTTGTTTTATTCACTTTGCTAAAATAATTAAAAAAATATATTACTTCTGTTCATGCTATTGCGTTTCGCAAGTACTCCAGATGGCTTACGATGAAGCGTAAGCCACTTGTAGTTAGTGTGTAATTATTGAACATGCCATGTTGACCACAAATTTTTGTCATTCATATGTATATTTAATTTTCTTGAATTGAGACGAAAACAAATAAATAATAAGTGCTGACGGGTGCAAGCGAATCATATAAATAAGGAGGGTTTCATGCAATTAATGAGATCCCATTTTGAATCAAACAGCTGTTCTACTACAGGGCAGTAACGAACGTCCTTTATTGCTCTGAGAAGTGCGAGGTCTTTAACAATTATCTTGTGGTGAATAATTCATGGAAATGTAAGTATAAATATAATTACTGTGTACAAAGTATATCGTTTTGGACTTTTATGTCAATATGTTGTAATTGTAATAACTTGCTAGTTCGATTGAGTTCTTGAGGTGTTTTTTGGTATGGTGTAATTGTTTTTACTTTAGTGGTTTACTATTAAGATCCTGAGTCATTTGCAAAATTTTATGAAGTGATGATGATCTTGGTTTATCATTAGTATATTATTTGTAAATATATATATATTTTGGTTTTAATTTTGAGAAATTAAGTGTGATATATAAGTGTTCACACAGGAAACGATCCGGGAAAAATTATTTGATTGATCTTACACATATGTAACAGGAAGTGTCAAATTGTGACTATTACAACTACCACCTGCTCGTGAGACAAAGGCATAATTGACTACTTGATTGAGTTGAGTGATCGCCTCACCTTTATCTGAGAGCGGGCTGTGTCATGCTCCGGTCAGTGGGAAAAGGAGACTAGAGTCGCTGCGAGCCCGGCCCAGCCGCCATCTTGCAACTTATTGATCGCCGCACGCGACCTTGCGCCGACCGGGGACCCATTGATACCTGGAGTCCCCTTTCAGCCTTCCCTTAATTGCCATCTTATAAAGTATCTTCGGTTTAGTTTAAGTATAGCAACTGTATCAAAGGTTGCGTAGTTACATTTTCAGAGTATAGGAAAAAAAACTTTCCGGGCTGCTATATTTACAGAGGTGCTGACTCCGGGAATGCTTCGAACATTCCAATTGCTGAAATATTTGTTTTCGTAAATTCCTCTGTATGTGGCGTTCGACTCTTGCTGCAAAGTAAATCTATCTTTAAGTTCGACTTAGTTGTTTGTTTCCCCTGTGCTCTACGATAGTCCTCGTAAAACTGTTCCGATCGATCCCAAACTTTAATGGTTTAATGGTACATTCAACAAGAGTTGAGATTACGCTAGTTACGGAACATATTCTCTCCGACTTTTAAGGTTTCTAAAGTCATAGCTTGGTAGCAATTTAATATTCAATGCGCTGTTTTTTTCTCTCTCGTTGATAAAGAAAGTGTTCCTCCACTTTCAACATAATTTATTTCGTAAAAATCGAGAGTTCATAATTGTGGTCCGACATACCTCTCTTGAGAGGTTAAAGAACGCCGACCTGCACCCGTTGCTTGACGTCCCGACGGTGGATGAGTTCAACAGACTGTCGGGGAAAATTTAGGTTCAAGAATTATTGTGTAAGTTAGTTTTAAGTTTTCTTTTGTTGTGATCAAAAAGGTGAGCCCCATCACCTTGTAGAGTCTTGTCAATGAAGCCAAGTACATAGTGTATCATTGTACTTAGTTCATAATTGATTTAAGTAAAATTTCTTCCAAAAAAAAAAAATTCTTGTCAGCCTCTGACCATTAGATCAAGAAATTCTATACATGGAACTAGAATTGCATGATCACCGAAGTTTTGTGCTGGTAAAGCGCAGGTAACATTACTAAGGCTTATGAACGGAAGTGATGTGGTCAATACCACGCTACAACCTTTTCCTGAAACCGGGATTCCAGAAAAAACTCCTCAATCCAATTCAACGCAGCGTTATTAATAAAATAGAATTTTAACAAGAATAATTTTGATGGAAATTATGGATGGAAATGGAAAACTAAACAAAAATTTAATTATGTATTATTGCATTTGCTTATTAGTGTATCATTGCTTTAATAGCTACACCTTTAGTCTAAATAGATCACGTCTTGATCCTCCACCAGAGTCTAAAATGTAACCTGTTTCTTGGCAGGAAAGAACATTCATACAAACATATGATCAGCTTTGTCCTCTTCTAATTTCTATCGCTGGTTTAGGATCCCTTTGAGGAAGGTACATGGACAGGAGCCCTTGATCTAAATCTCATTGGCCAATATATCCATCGGTTAGAGAATACCTTTCCAATGCCTCATATATCATATGCGTTCCTAAACATCCCTCATGATTTGCGGTCCTCAGTGAGTGTTCGTCAGTGATGCTTGGCAATTCTGCTGACATTGCCAGACCCACGCTTAATGCTTAAGTTAACTCTGATGGTTGTTTTCTCGGTATGTTCAACATTTTCCTTCAATTATTCTTAGTGAGAGGTGAAATTGAGATACTATTAGTTTTATTGAGTGAGTCTTGCTGCATTGCTAATCACCCTATTAATGCTTACCAAACTTTTATTTTTTTCTGACTCTTTTTTTGACTGAATTAAATAGCAGATTCGCTGATTGAGTTTTCTTATTGACTCCTTTGCCATTGACTCAGAGCATGGTAGAATATTTAGCAGTCCTCAGAACTTTTGTTTTTCAACATTGATCTCAAACAATTTTTATTTTAGGTTTCGTTGTGACGTCTTGAGCTCTTCATTTTCCTCAAATTGGCCGAAGACCTCCAAAACATCTCCAAATGTGAATAGGTGATAGAAAACATGTTCCTGTATCTTAAATGGTGTGGTCATTTAGTACCTCGGGTCGTGGATAATAAACATTAGTGGACCGATATTGGATCTTTGGTGGATGTCTATTCCAATTTAAAGTTTTCCTGTTTCTTGGTTTCTGGTTATCTGTTATGTTTCTGGAACTCGCACAAAGACTGTTAATAGTTTTGGTACCTTCTTTCACTGGTCTTTCAATTGCCTAAAAAACCGCAGGTGACACCTTTTTGTTTTTTTATGACCTTTTTGGAAATCGCCAATGGTGATTTCATGTGATCTTGTCTTTTCAGATCAGCTCTCTAATCAGATTACGTAACTATGGGCCGAATTATGAAATTGTACATCAATAAGAGCCCTCTAAGATACTCTTTATAACCCATGAAGAAAGTATGATAAATTCGATGCATTGCATCTCAGTCTTTGATTTAAAAATTGGGTAGTTGTTTGTTAAATCCCAGGTTAAACTGCTACTATAACTATGAAGATTTCATTAACTACAAGAATCAGTCTTCAGGCTTGTAGTTACAACTCCACATAAATTCAGTTCTCCTTGTCTTTCTAAAACTCTCTTCATCTTCCTCTATCTTTGTTTTATGTCCTCTTCTCTTAGCCGAACCCCGCAATATAGCTACAATGTGACATGTAAGAAGGTTTAATTTTGAGCCTTCTGACCAGTTAGCTTTCTTAATGCTCACTCTCATGTTGCAATATGTTTTGCAACTCCTCCGTCTAGGCCTGCCAATTCAATGTTGGCTGTTAGTGTGTACATTGAAGCACCTATGAAGTAAGTTATATTTTATATTAGTAAGTAGTAAGTTTATAGACTAGTTCCCGAGTGATTTAGCATTTAATCAACAAGACGCCTAAATTTAAACAATGTTCAATGACTTTAAATGCATTAAGTTATTATTTGTAGTGTTTTAGGCTATAGCAGTTACAACCCGATTATATAACCATCAAGTATAAAATGTTTTTATTGTGAATATTGATGAGATATTTGTATGAAAATAAAAGAATGAAAGGTCTATATAAAGAATGCCTCTTTTACCTTTCAAATTATGAATATCTAATGCAAAATTCATCTGGGATGCGATGATGATGATCGGTGCTGAACATTTAAATAACAAGAATAAAAAAAAAATAGTATCTGATTGAATATTGAAAAGTCATGATCAAAATTAAATAAAAGAAAGAATTCGACCTGTCGCATCCAAATAGGAGGGATAAAGGAGGTTTTATAGCAGAAGGGATTAGGTTGTTTTTAATCTGAAGGGAATTGGAACGTAAGGAATTAAGGGCTTACAAATGATTCAGGAAATGTTCCAATTCCACGGGGAAGTGGATTGGTGAAAAATAACCTATAAATATTCTGCACTATTGAATATAATACAGGATTTTTTCTTTTTATTTAATTGATGCTTGTAAGATAAGTTTGACATGACACAATCCTGTAGTTGCCCATTTCCTGAGAGGGGGACGTGGGAAGCTTGGTAAGACTTAACCAAGGAAATTAGGGAAGTAACAAGGTCCTACTGGCATGGTACTTCACACGGAAACAAGTTACTCAACTTCTGTCATTCATTATAGCACATGGGCAAAAAAAAAAGCTGATATTTATCCTGACAAGTGAATTATATTGCAGTGACTAATATAGTAATGTATATTTTTTTGTTGCCATAACTCAGCTTAAAGAAGTATACACCGAACCTTTTGTAAAAATGTTTGTACAGCTCTATACTTACTTTTTATTTCAGAATCCTATCCTTCTAGAAGAATATTTAAATTTTTGTCATATACGATAATTGTTCCGGAAAATCAAAAACAATTCACCTTACTGTTTTTAACGACAAGCTTTATACATTTATACTACTACAGTTATATCTACTTCGTATAAAGGTTTGTTTAAAAACTGGGAATAAATGCATACTTTTTGTGAGTTTTTAGTGCTAGTTTTGATCTGTCATTGATCCAGAAATATTGTACCTATGCTCCTAAGGGCATCATAATGTCGGCTGACCATTACTTAGCCACTAGCACTATAATACAATCAGCCCTTAATAATGATTAGTAATAGTTTAGAATTTAGTAGACAAAATTAAAAAAAAAAAGGTAATATTTTTTATTAGTATGCTGGAAGTAATGTAGCATTCTAGTAATTAACCTTATAGATCTCTGTCTTGGTGTCGGGCAGCAAAGTCGCTTCCAAGGAAGTCACTCAGGGTATTGCGGTTTCACGGGGTCACTAGTCCCTGACCAAGAGATACTAGTTGCCTACAAAAAAGTCGGCAGAATAGTGCATGTTCACTGGGTAATCCCTCCAAGAAAAAGTAGCCTCAGACTACCCCTTATAGGTAGGGCATCCTCGACCCCTTTCTGTCTCATTAGGGAGTGTGGGTGTTCTTATTTGTAGTTGTTGTTATTTGTTAACTTATTTGGTCAAAGGGATGGGTTTTTCTTAGAATCTCTTTAGATTCGAACGAATGAATATATGACTCTTAAGCCCATTTGGCCCTTTGGCTGCTTTTAACTCTTAATCTGTCTCCCCTTCGAAGGACATCCCATCTCTCAATAGAAAATAAACTACTTATTTACAAAGTTATACTTAAGCCAATCTGGACATACGGAATAGAGCTATGTGGGACAGCAAAAAAGTCGAACATCAAGCTCATCCAATCCTTTCAATCAAAAGTCCTGAGAATAGTAAATGTCCCTTATTACGTCAGCAACAAAACCCTTCACAATGATCTGAATATACCCTACATTCTAGAACTCATCCCTTCCAAGTTCATAAAATTCGATAGTAACCTATCCAACCACCCTAATTCCCTAGCACAGTTATTGCACTGCGCCACTCATCCCGATAATCCTCCTCGGAGACTGAAATGGCAGTGGCCTCGTGACCTGCTATAAACGCGCGAAAGTGGGAGTCCTGGCAATGGCCAGTTTCTCTAATCATGTTCTGAGCGTCTGTGGCTCTCGCACTCTAGGTCAGCCTCCGCTGGCTCTAATCCAGTGACGTGGCTGACGTAGGAGCTTGGGCTACTTCCCAAGACTCCGCTTCCTCCTTCGCACGTGAGGGAGGTGACAACCATGTAAACTTGGAGGGCCTCTGGGTTCGTATATATAGTATGAATAAGCGAGTGAATGAAAATTGTAAATTGGTATGAAGGAGATCATTTATCACAATTACTTATAGCACAATCAGTCGGGTCGTCACGAGGGGGGTGCCTGGTTACCCTATCCCTGGTGACAAGTGAGGGTTGTTTGTGTTTATAACCTGGACAAGCGTTTCATGACGGCTTTACTATCTGACTCCATATTTTGATAGGTATGTGCCCCGACAATGCACTATGTTTAGAAGAAGAGGTATAGGGTAGGTAGGTAGGTAGTCTGTGTGGTCTTGGAATGACCACGAATTTACACACGGTATCTGAGGGTAGGGGAAATCCGTCCGGATCCCAAAAGTGAGTGTGAACCGGAGAGAGGTAGACTGAATTGTCACGGGGGCACTGCTGGGTAAGTTTGCAGTGCCGCGACAACCGTTGTCTACTAGGGAGAGGTCTCTAGTTTTAGCGAGACGAAAGCGGAGATTCCCACTAGGAAGGTGTGGGGTCTGACGACGCCGGACTAAAATATAGCGAGGTTAAGAGAGAAGAGATGCAGACGTTTTTCATAAAGAAGCAGTCAGGTTTTCAGAGTACATGCGGGTAGCCACGAGCCAGTAGTTGCCAGGAGAGAATGATTCACAAGGGCTAGAATACTCGGCTTAAGTACCCAGCTAGCCTTGCCCTTACCCAATCATCATTAAGATTGGTGTAACCAATGACGTGTGGTTTCTTTGTTCTCTGGCAGAGGGTGGCAGGGTTTTTGCCGAGGGTCTGTTGCCTCATCTGGCCTCATACCTGACTACAGCTGTTGTCCCAGCTCATATGACTCATTGGCACCCCGCATTTTTTATTGCTTAACACATTTACAATGATTTATATTTTGTTTATGTTATTTACATTTGTCTACAATATATTTTGTTCATGTTATTTACATTTCTTTACAATATATATACGATAGAGTATAGGGTGATTTATCTTATGTAGTTAGCGGTCGCTACAGTAATAGACATCCACCAAACATCCAATATCGGCTCACTAATGTTTGTTATCCACGACCCAAGGTACTAAACGACCACACCATTTAAGACACAGAAACATAAATGAGCGAGTGAATGAAAATTGTAAATTGGTATGAATGAGACCATTTATCACAATTACTTATAGTCCAATCAGAATTTTATCACAATAAAGTTGAAGAAAAAAAAAAAGTCTGTCACACGAGATCGACATCTGTTTGACCCTTACCAATGCCAATACAACGGTTCATTGCTTGTCCACAATCCTTCTTCATGTTTACCACCAACCAAGCTCGTATGCGTGATCCAGCAGCTCGTTGACAATCCATATCCTACATTTTACGATTATTATAATATATACTATTACATAGCCAATTGAAAATCCTATCTAGAATCAGAGAGAATCTTCAGAGAGAGAGAGAGAGAGAGAGGAGGAGAGAGATTTCCGATTGTGATTTGATGACTCAGATAGAGTTTGCGTAATGTAATTTTGTCGCAAGATATAACCTCGATAGTTATAAACGAATAAGAGTGTTTAAATAGGATATCCAACAGCAAATCAGTGCAGACGGAAACTTGATGAGCTCTGGCTCGGATGAAGACAATTTGCATAACAAAGCAACGCTAAAAGCTTAGCCAATGCTGAGTCCTCAAAGCATCACCGCTGCTTGCCAATTCCTTTGTAACTCTCGTGTTAATTTCTCGTCGAATTTCGATTGACTGAGCCACTTCGATGGGTGTAGTCATCATTGTATCAATTAGTATACATTTTCCATAACCACTTGTGCGAAAAATACACCTAATATGTAGGTAGAAACTAATAGTTACTTATATACCTTTCTTGGGAGAAGATCCATTCCGAAGATTACTACTTTTTTTCCAACCCGATTTGACTAATATGTCGTAAACTGTATAAAAACATATTATCGTTGCCCAAACATAAATAAACGTTCCTAATCCAAAGAGAACTTTACACACGCAAACTAAGTAAAGGTTTGTGACATTTTATACTTAATTTTAAGCATTAAGTAACTGATACGAATTCTCTTCTCGAAGCAGCTGTGCATATCAAGTAGGAAAAGGCAATCGGAACCAACCTTAGATTGACTATTAATTTAAATGATACAGATTGAAATAAATGGAGCTGTCGTAATGGAGCCAGACGACCCTCCTTATTGCTTAGCAGCCTCAATCCAGATAGTCTTGTTTTAATCACTGTACATTTATTTACCAAAGTGTTGGATTTTGTTTACTGCGTCTTAGTACGAGACAACAAAGAGTTATGGTCTCGGCGTGTTTTCTCTGTTCCGCAGAGAATCGTAAATTCAATAAGGGGCACTTACACCTAATCGGACTTTATCACCATCCTGGCATGTCCTCCCTATAAACTTCGCGAGATAGGGCCACAGATGATTCAGCTCTTATGCTAGTTACTAGTCACTAGTGCTGTTTGGGTTCGAAACGTTGGGGCCGGAAGGGTTGGCTACGGCCAGTTAACAACCATTTTCTATCCGAAGTAGAATACCTGAGTTTTTTCGATTGATTGTAAATAGTACAATTTGCCAAGTATTATAAACTTAGCATTACTAGAATCCTTGTTTCATACCTTATTTCATACTTATATGGTTCTGCAATACATAAAAAAATATTCTGATAAAATTTGAAGAATGCAATTTCTTGCGCTCTGCCTTGTGTATCCTATTCGGGATAGAAAATAAGGGATATACCATTTATGGGAGGGATTTGAACCGAGAAGCTTCATCGTGAAGCGGTAATTTAAGTGAAGCAATAGTAATCATTGCTCTATTTGGTTATATTTTACTAAACCAAATATCTAACCAACAAGTAGAATAGTTTGCTGGGAAATCGGTTAAGGTTATGGAAACAGTTTTAACATGATGTGTTAACAAAAGTTTTTGACAGAATAAGAGAGGTGCATATTATTTCAGGACCTGATTATAGAATTTCGATACTTCTTAATTAAAAACTTTGATGAAAATCTAACAACTCTCATTCATCAATCTAAAACTATGAATTTCAGAGTATATTTAATAGTTTAAAAATTTTGATATACAAGACATTTTGAGATATGTATATTTATTAGAACATTTCGGAGGTTTCTTAATAATACATTCCTTCCAATATTAAAAACAAATATGTTCATAGACTTTGAAATGAATACAGTTTATGGTTCTATCCCACTTTTTGAATGTTACTTTTGAAAGGGTTTGTGTGGGGACCAAGTGAACAACATTGGGGGGGACAAATATGTTCAATTATTAATTACAAAACCAACAACCTGCTATAAAAGTTATAAATTGAAATCTTAATTTCTCTTCTAAACATTCTTGATGTACACCATATCATAAACAAATATTCTGCCTGCTAAAATATTCAAAATATGAAAAGATTACCTTTAAAATCCTTTCGATAAAAAAAAAAACTTCTTTATATGATTTCTATTTAGTTAGAAGAACCACAAACTGTGTAAAAAGTATCATCTATTCGACTATTGGGTCGATGGTTTGAGGAAGTCACGCAAAAATGGCTTTTTACAAGTAGTTCTCAAGGACATGTAGGCTTGTAAAGGCTGCAGTCTTTGGCTCGCAGACCGGGCATTCAACACAAAAGTTTTTGTTACAAAATAGAAAAAAACCAACGAAAAAAACACTTCAGCCGGTTGAATAGAAGAAACATATTATTCTTCATGACAACAGATCCTGTGTTTTCAAAGGCCGTATCATGCACGGCACGGAAACTGGAATATGCAGTTCGTTCCCGATCTACTTTTTATGCCATTCATTTAAGGTAACTTATTTTGATCCATTAAGGTAACTTATTGTTATTGGGGCAAATTCTTTTAGCAAGCAGCCTGCTGGTAAATACTAAATGGTCCCCTGGGAAATACTAGATGAAGGAAAGCTAATAGATGATACAAGAAGAACCTCGAAAATATTTTATATTATTAGTTTCCTTATAAGTGCTCCAATTATTCATTATTATTGTGCTATTTTATACAATGTTCTCTACGTACAATTGCACACCCAGACGATCAGAACATAAACTTTCATGTGAAATTCAATCAGAACAGATAGACAGGTCGACATCGGAGTGAAAATGCAAGGATTCCTGGGTTTGAAATGCCATACAACTCTACAAAAGGGCTTAAACACCGCGAGCACAATAAAAAGCGATATTATTGACAGCTACTGATCGAAGTTTGAATGCATTAATTAATTTAAAAAAATAATAACGTGTATGTATTTAATGATTTTCAGAATGGGTTCATCTTTTCACCAGTGCCTTTATCGGCATTTCCCTACTTCATTGGATATTGGGACCAGAGAAACCGTTGGCCCTGCCGTATTTGTATTCAACAGCTGGACAACAGACTTCTGTTCGGCTGTCATAAGGAACATCGTCTACTTCCATCTATTTTTCCTTCCTCAACATTACCCTCCTCTATTTACCTCCTTTTCAGTCGTAGAAATCAGAGAGCTTCCTGACTGTCCTTCTTGATAAGTAAAATTTACGATTACTATACATGCTTAATATTTTTCTCATGTGTGACATTACAAAGGCCTACAAGAAAACATTTTTTTTTTTTTTGGAACTGATTTCAGCTATATTTGGAGCGCTAAATCTAAATATGAAATCAGTTTTTTTTCTATCTGCTCTACTTTTTTAGACTACATTTTTTTTAACGTGCAGTTCTGCAGTTTAATTCACATATACAAGGATTGGTTCCTGTATATTTCCCCTATTGTTAGTATGCTGTAGTGCTGAAGTACCCTTGTACCGTTCATCTAGAGTTGATGTTAGTTTGTGAGTTCTCGCCGTGCAGGGTAGATCGAAGGTGGCCTCGCGTGATATTTGTGTTTAGCAATGAGTTGTTATAAAGTTAACCTAAAACGTGGTGTGTTGTATTTGTGTTGTTAAATTGAATAATATGAGCTCAAGTAGAAGTTGTGTAAATCATCCTGTTGTGTTTTCCTACACATGCGGAGAATACATGTTAAAAGAAAACAGAAAAACTGTTATTGACTTTGTGAAGAGAGCTTATCTTGGATATTTTGGTGTTAGGCTTGGTAATCAAAATAAAACTTTGGCAAGGCATCAGGTCTATAAAATTTGTTCAGAACATGTACGACAGTGGGCTACCGCGAAAAGAAAAATACTGAAATTCGGCGTACCGATGGTTAGGAGAAAAACCCAAAACCACTTCGATGACTTATATTTCTGCCTAGCAAGTAATACTAGAATGAATGGAAACAAGTGGACCGTAGCAAGTGGACTTATCCTGATTGAGTCTCTGCAAGACGCCCAACCTGTAATTAAAGGAAGTGTCGATCCCAAAGTTTCACCAGCTACCAGAGCTCTGTGAGGACGAGTATTGTCTCTCTTATCGCCCTTATGATATTAAAGCAGATTACAGTGATTATAAGGGGATGCAATCAATTCCTCAACATTTCAACCAGGTTGAGTTAAATAACCTCACCTTATATCTCAGTCAACCTGTCTAAAGAAGCTTCTGAATAACTAAATTCCAGGCAAAAGGACAAAAATTTGCTGGTACAAGGATCCTAAATTACTTTTTACCGTACAAAAGAAAAGGGTCTGGAACCCTTCTTCTCCCTAGAAGACAATATTGTATTTTGTCACGATTAGAGGACTAGTTAGAACTAGACGATTAGACTTTGTTAGAATTAGAGGACTCCTGGAAAAAATGGGTCTTCTTGACTACTGGGATATCCAATGGGAATAAATATAGTTCTATACCAATTGCTCAGATGACACTGCAGTCTTGTCATCCCACCCAGACCCCGACATAGCATCCCATAACCTTCAAAAACACCTTGACGAGATGGAGTATTGGTGCAATCAATGGCGGATCAAAGTTAATGAAGCAAAATGCTCCCACATTACCTTCACCCTTTGTCGCAAGACTTGTCCACTAGTTTATTTTAATTCTATTCCTCTCCCTGTAACCGAGACAGTGCGGTACTTAGGCTTCCATCTCGACAAACGACTGACCTGGAACCCACATACGAGACTAAAAAGACAAGAACTAAACAGACGCTTTGGACAACTGTACAGACTACTTCAAAAGACATCCCATCTCTCAATAGAAAATAAACTACTAATCTACAAAGTTATACTTAAACCAATCTGGACATACGGAATAGAGCGATGGGGGACAGCAAAAAAGTCGAACATCAAGCGTATCCAATCCTTTCAATCCAAAGTCCTGAGAACAATAGTAAATGCCCCTTATTATGTCAGCAAGAAAACCCTTCATAACGACCTTAATATACCCTACATTCTAGAACTCATCCCTTCCAAGTTTATGAAATTCCACAGTAGCCTTTCCAACCACCCTAATCCTGTAGCACTGTGCAACAGGATCTTAGTCTTTGCACTGCGCCACTCATCCCTTTAATCCTCCTCGGAGACTGAAACGGCAGTGGCCTCGTGACCTGCTATAATCGCGTGACAGTGGGAGTCCTGGCAATGGCCAGTTTCTCCAATCATGTCCTATTGTATGAATGAGCGAGTGAATGATGAACTGTAAATATGGTATGAATGAGATCATTTATCTGTATTATTATTGCCTTATGAAAGGCAGATTGTAATTATTGCGCAATAAAGAACTAATTGCTCACTTAACAAAAATGAAAGAAAAATGTATCACTATAACTTTGGTCTTGGAGAAGATAAAGTATCATGAACATCAATGGGTGATTTGTGTGGATTTAAAAATGGTAAAATTTGTCCTTGGGTAGCAAAGTGGCCACATCAAATAACCTTGTTTCTTGTTTCACTAGGACAGCAGAGACAAAACACACAACTGGGTTAGAAAAGAGAGGCCTAAAAGACAAAACATGGACGTTGGGTAAAAGAATATCATTAACGACCCCTTAGTTGAACAGGAGAAAAACATCTTTCCTCCACGCTGGGCCTCATGAAGAAGTTTGTAAAGGCTCTTGATAAGTATGAACCATGCTTTGCATACATAGGGGGAAAATGCCTCTTAAATTAAAACTATGTGGCCCACCACCAAGGAAAATGAGATACGCACATGATGGCAAATTACTGCTGGAGTTTAAAAATGGGTTGTTCCAAAATGCATTCAAGAATTTCAGGGAAATGAAGCTTCCGAAGTGTTCAGTGACTAGTTGGTTTCAGCGATGACTTTTTCCTCTTTTGGTTTATATAATAATACTTGTACAATATAATAATAATAAATCCGTGTCTAGTTTTTTTTTTATTTGATCCATGGATTTATCTTAAAATAGTGTAACGTATATTTTACTAAAATGTTAAATCTTAGAAATTTGAGTTCCTAGGCCAAAACTAATGACATATTTGAATTCAGGGCATAAAATTCATATGAAATCAGCTCCAAATACTCTGACACTAGAACACCTGTTGTCCTGTGTATCTAATGATTTGCACCGGACCATTCAATTCGTAAGATTTTTTTGGGTCCTTTTTTTCTCTCTTGTTTTTCTTCTGTTTTCTTTGAGTTAGATTCGTTCATTCCGGGAGTCTATAGAACTTAATCTATCACCATGGTTATCATGATAGGATATATATTTAGTTTCCAAGCATGTAATTCCTTAACCTTTTTTTTATTGGCTTGAAAGTATTTCTCTATTCACTGATATATCCATTGTAACCTAGATGTTAAATTTTGTAACAATAGATCTAATTGGGGACATAATGCCAATGACAGGTCCATGATTGAAAGCATAAGGGCTTCTTATTTTTAAAAATCAACGAAACCCTAACAAACACTTATATCAATTTGAGCCCTGGTGGTGGACATGCTCTAAACGAAACAAAAACCACGAAAATTTTATCAAAACACACTCGTATGAGAATCCCTCCAATGTAAACAACAATGAAGAACTTTCGCATTAATTATATGATTATATTGTTTGACAAACAACTCACAATTATAATTAGCATTGCTAACACTTATCTTTGTGTGCAGCATTAATTACAGCCGTATTTACCAGTCACTCGTCTCCACCGGACACAGTAAATAACAGCCTTATTCGCCCTTGTCTCTTTAATCATCTAATGGTTAGTGTAAGCAGCTACCTTTGTGATAATATTAACTAATGAAGGTATTCAATAAATTAGAAGCCGCTTGTAGCGAAGTGCTAAATATATGTAAATTACCCTACACTCTGGTTCATAATGTATTATAATAGAAATGCAAATCTGTGTAATCTTCTGGTAATAAATCATAGAGGGATCGGCAGATAAAAGCAAGTAACAGAGGATCGAGGATACGGCAATAAAACCTAGGGCAAGCACATCTGCCCCTTAAAATAGGCCTTCAGTCACGTTCCCGTGGTCATAAAATCATGCCAGAAACAGTTTAGATCACGTAGCTCGGGAGGTGGGACATCATAAAGCACACCCTTTTGGACCAACGGGATAATAAAACAGACCACCTGCAGACAGACTCCGCCTTCCACGAGGGAGGGGGGGTACAATATTTATATCAGTAAGTTTCGCCCTGAAAAGCACTCTGTTTCTTAGTCTCGTGAGCCACACTACTTGTCACTTTACACTAGGGCCACTTGGCCCTGGTAGGCTCACTCTTCACTCTTCTCCAGTCTCTGTATCTCGAAAGTCACGATACTCCAGGGCCCCGGGGCCCCGGAATCTTCCGCTAGTCTACTCTCGCTATGCCACACCTCTACGACGGCACTTTGCCTCACAGCCTATAGCAGACCTCTGACGACTTGTACCTATTACGCTGCCGATCTCTCGCTCGAACTCAGAAAACTGGTCTTATTCTTTATGAACCTCTGAACCTCATCCTGAACACAGTGTCTTGTCGGGACACACCCCTATCAATAAATGGAGTCAGATATTAACGCCTACATGGAACATGGTCCATGTTATTAGCTACAACAATCCGCACTTGTCACCAGGGCTAGAGTGATCAGGCACTCCCCTAGTGACGCCCCCCAACAATTGTTGACCTCAGACAATTGTTCACCCTTTTCAGACAATTGGTGACCCTCGACGTGCTTAAGAAGCTTTCCGACACCGCTTAATATTATAATATAACAGGTCAATTATTCACATTTTTTTCATGGAACAGTTTCTATAGCCAAGGGTACTCCAAGCGAGTAAACATGAACAATCGTTCAAATAATATTTCTTGCTTCAATACTTGTAGATCCAAAGATATATCAAATCACAGTCACACAAAACAAAGAGCTTTAGTTTTAATATTTTACAAAATACCAACTTCACTAGCAGCAATATTTCATAGCGTGTTTATACGATCAATTTCTTGATTATTATAATAATTATTCATTACCAATAAATATAGGTAAATAATATATATTTACAAAACGTCACATCTTAAATCAATCTCAATGGAATGGTATATAGTCATAATATATTGGAAAATACATTACATGTATGTATAGAGTAGAACCTGGCGATGCCGACCTCGATGGGACCTGGAGTACGTCGGAGCGGCTAAAAGATAGGATAACCCGGAGATGAAACAAATACGTGATTTACTTTTTTATTAAAAGTCTTTATTACATGCTTCTTGCTGTAAAGTATAGTATACAATTGAATTAAACAAAATAATATATAACAAATAACATGGTCTTGGGGCCGTCGGTGGTGTCGGTTAAAAATTTGATGTTATTTACTTATTTGTTTTTCATATGAAGTTTATGACCCTCATTGGTACAAAAAGTAATGGCCAGGCGTACCCTATGTTTCGCAGGAGTGATTGCTATGTGGAAGCAGTTTAGAATTTAGGCAGCTTTCGTCGATGTCATAAACTCGGTCCGGAATCAAGATGTCTTTTATAGCAAGTCGTTTGAATTTATTGAATGTATTGAAGTTTAGCTTTTCACACGAAATCAAAAATTGTCGAATTCCATGTAGATTTTTTTCACCGCTGGAGCCCTTCTTCTGAGGCAGTAAAGTGCAGGAAGAATTCTGCTCACCTATCGCATGCAAGGTCCTTATTGACACTTATAATGGAGCTCCCTTTTTCCATTCTTGATTAAACCAAACCCATGTCGCATCTTCTAATATTTCCAGTTTCGGGGTTTCTAACTTCATTCTTGCTGATTGACCATCGACGACTCTCGTTAAAAACGACTCCAATACCTTCCTTTTACGTCACCAGTTTCACCTCCAATACCTGGTGTTCAGAAAATAGTAGGTACACAGAGGGGGTCACGAGATGATTGGACTACCCGGAGAGTTGGACTTGGGTTGCACAGTAGAACTTACACATGCATTCATATATTAGGATAGAGAGAGAGAGAGATTGGAGTTATGACGTTTCATGGACATGAGTGGCCACACGGCGAAAATAAACCAGATATTGATCGACCTCATTGTAACTTAGTATCCCAATTACTAGCCCTCTTCATTATTTTTTTCTACGCTTAGATATGTTTTTGTCTCTGCAATGCTGTAATGAAAATTTTCGAATTATGTTGTATTCTCAATAACGGAGAAATCATGCAATGGAACTAATTAAAAAACTTCTTTACAGCGGTGGAAAAAAAATATCACCAAATAAATGAAATATTCAAATAAACCAAACGATCACGACTAAATTAGTGATAATAAAACCATCGAATTCATGGCCTCATTGCTGACATTTGTGAGTATCTTCACTCTCATCCAAACTAATGCAAGTCAATAAGAATCCTGTCCATCTTGACCATCTCGTAGACCTTCCAATATAAAAGTCGGTCTAGAGCCATACTTTCTGCTTGCATCAGCTCTTACAATTAATCATGCAGATTAGTAAAGAAACATGTGGCGAATTGTCAACCCCCTACCCACATTTTGCACTCAGGATTATTTTCTCAGGTTGTACCTAAAACGGTGCTGCGTTGAAAAATGTCCTTTTGACTTTACACAGCATGCTTCCTCGTACTGTCACATCTCATCCTATTATTCAAAACATTTCTCACGCTGTAACAGCCTCCCACAAACATCATAAATAAGCATCTTTTTTCTATTATATTCTATAATGTCACACCAAGGAAGACCAAATACCCCCCAAAGAGGGAGGTACTCGGTATTCCATATCTATACTATTAAATTTCGTGTTTGCACATTCTCAGTTTGCTGCTGGTCATGAAGTTCCTTGAATTCTCCGCTTTGAGATTCCTCGCAAGCTTTATGACATTCCTGACTGTTCTAGGGCTCAACAGGTTTACTTGACAAGGTTAAAGAAATGACTATAAGGTCCCAAAAAGTGTGCAGAATAATTTATATATTATTTACTGGAGGAAATTAATTTTATTGTTATAAAATGGTCATAATAAAGTGGGGGTGATATAAAATAAAGTCTAGTTAGACGAAGCATAACGTGGTGTAGGCTCAAATAAAATATCTGTTAAGCAGGTAAGTACATTGCGATCTATCATCGATAGGTTGAGGCCCTGAGATTACTTTTAATGAAACGGTGGAAGCCTGCGCGGATCACCTGTTATAAGTGTGATAAGTTGGCTGGGAACGTGGGACGTGCCCCGCGTAGCAACCGAGTAGGGAGTAGACATGCAAAGTGAGGATAGAGGAACTTGACTTGCTAAATAATTTTTACTCAGAACGATGGCAAACTGCGGAGGCCGTACAAAGGAGGAAACAACCTGTGAGGAATTTTAATTCAACTGGGAAGAAGCATACAAGTTAACTTAGAATAGGACTCAGGTTGCCACACCATGGCACATACAATATCGTGACGATCTGGTTTAGTGGCAAATGTACCGAGGACTTATTAATTTCCTCCATAGCTACTTCAGTCTGAAATTAGATATGTAAGGACGCAGTACACCTGGATTACTAACGCTGGCTGGATTAATCGAATACGAGAGCGTACCCAAAAGAAACCGAACGTTTTTTTTACAGCGATTTATTTCATTTTTTTTACCAAAGAAACTTTAATCTCCTTCAAAGTTATCTCTTTTGGAGTCAATAGTAATCAGCACATTCACGATAGCCCTTAGTTTTTACTCACATTTTCGTACCATTCTTAAATGCTGAATAATTCGTTTCTTGCCCACGAATGAGAAGGGGAAGTCTTGGAGAACCCTGTATCCGGGTAAGTGCAGGTTTTACGGATAAATGTATCTGAAGAATACTTTCGAGTAGGCTCAACTGAAACAAGACAAGAAAAATAACAAGAGTTGGCCAACGGAGGCAAGTAGAAAGATCCATTTAGGTTTGAATAGACTTACGGAAGTCAATTTACAGGATGACATATCAAAGAAGTACTGGTCTTGGTTTTGGAGCATGTTTATGAAAATGTGAACATTGTTTCATTGTATTCATACATAAGTTAGGTTGTTTGCGTGTTTTTTATCTTCTTCCAATCATCCCTTGTGACCTACTACACAATTATAACTAAACTACTACTAAACACTATAACCACCCCCAGACACGTAGGACTAGGGTGTCTCCTGGTACCCAGTCGGTTCCTGCACTTGAACTCTCTCAGGCTCCGATCGATGTTATCCCGAAATGAGTTTGAATATACAAACAGTGGCGTTAGGGACCTGAGGGTTTTAGTCCATAATAAACGTATAACAAAAAAACGTATAGCATATCTTAATTATGTTTAAAATGGTCTACCCTTTCTCGAACGGTAGTGTTCTTCATTTCATCAGTTTTGGATTCCTGAATTTTGTATTCATCGCGATAAGGGTATTAAGGTTTAATCTGTAATCAACTTAAGTAAAATAAGATAAAATAATGGCTAGATCTTGATATATAAGAAAGTTTATTGACAGGAGACTTCAATAAGCAACTGAGCAACTGAGAGCATCACAGTAGTCATGGACTTTGATATGGGTAAGTCTGCACTGCCGGTAGGAGATTGCTCAGAAGACAGAAGACTCAGAGTAGCCGGCCTCCGGACAAGCGACCGTGAAGGTGGGAACCGGGTCTCGTCCTCGACCGCCGCTAGCCCACTATATATCTTCCTGCCTACTCCCAGGTGCCCACAGTCATGTCTCCGCAGTCAGCGCTTCTTCTTGCCCTCTCAGTGAGTTATCCACAGTCAATAATAAGTGTTAATATCAGTGTGTATGTGACCGGTTATAGGCGGTACTAACGTAAACTATGCGTAAATAAAAAAAAAGAAAATAGTAGATAAAAGCATAAGACAACGTCTTTCAATACACCTTTTTTTTAGAGAAAATTGAAACCTCAAAATGTCGATCTTTTTAGAGAGAACAGTCTGCCAAGTGTGATGAGTGACACAATTATTCGCTTCAATGGTAAAGTTGAATTTACCAGTTATTTAGGCTCCATTTGAGCGAACATATTCCAAGGTTGAAATTTCCAAGTAGTATATTAATAAATAACCCCTAATTTTGTCTGGGGTATCACATTTATGAATATGTTTTAAAAATGATACAAAAAGAATAATTAAATGAACAGCTAAACAAGAAACGAGCAAACAGCATACTTCGCATTCATCGTGGTTCACAAGCACCAGTAGCTTTACCAGTAATCAATTTTTAAAGGCTGAAATTCAGTCCCGCATAATTTACAATTTTATTCCTTGAAATAAGAACATAAAACTAAATTTAGGAGGAATAAAACGAACAATCATTATCGAGAGAGATGTTATAAGAGAGAGGTTATGTAGAACAGAAAATCATAGCACTCTCAATTTTCCACGCTTCAATTAAAAATGTCTAATCAAGATATTGATTGATTTGAAGACTATTGTAGACATGTATATAATAATTCATTTTGATATTTTCCTTGAATATAGTCTCCGTGGTTTTCGTGTTGTTGGGTCATTAAGTAGAACCTACATGCGAAATGTCATGACTTTAGGTCAAACAGAAAACATTCGGTTCTCCAATTTTGCGCTTTTATTTTTTTCCAAGTAAGAGAAAAATAATACGACGATCGGTATTGGAACGCGATACCTCCTTGCTTACGTCCAGCTGCTCTACCATTGGAACTACCCAAGTCATTTCCGTCCACTTGATTGACTTTCTCTCTAGACGGACTGTTTTCCAAATATTTTCTATGTTCCAGAATCATCTGCAATGTACTACTGCTTCCCTAAGGAATCCTAATTCGTTTACAATACGTATTATTTTTATCATAACTTTAGCTTAAATTATTTTCACTTTACCAAAAGAGTGTCTTGCTTCATAAAAAAAAAAAAAGAAAGTCACAAAAAAAAGAATATGAGCCTGGACCGATTATATTTGGTTAGGGAAAATAAATATACACCCACCTTAATTTTTAACATTATAATTAGGTAAACGATTACTTAAAACTACTGTATATTTTATTTATATTCGAAAATTTCAATTTAACTTACTGGTATCTACTCTGTTATAATAGCTCTATTATTAAAGAAAAAAAAATCGGGCAGAATATCTGACTAGATTTATACTCTTGGCTTTCAGAACTATTTTTAAAAGAGAAATATTGTGTACGGCCGGGACCAGTACAGCCAATACCTCCTGTCCCACGGCTAGGCATCGCGTGCATTTGAGCTAACGAAGCAAACTTGGAGCGAGTAGCTCTCTCTCTCTTCAGGCTGGCAATATAAACCCCTCAGACAACAATAATTGCAAATATCATCATCATCAATTTTACGAAAGTTTATATATTTTGTTTCACATTATTTGGCTAATATCAGTACCACAAGATGACAACTCGGAGGAGTCGGTAGTGCTAAATACTGTTTAGAACTGTTTGGAGAAATTAAATCTGATAGTACCCACTAGAACAGTTAAGGATTATTTTTTTTTAGTATAAAGTATTTTTTAACAAATAGTAATTGTGATCAAAGATCTCATTCCACCATTTTAAATTATCTCATTGATACTCAAGTAAAGGAACTCTGTCGTGGAATTCAAATTCTGCCTCTAGGCACTTCATTGGAAATTAATATTTGTGAAAAAAAGAAATCCCCTGAATCACTGGAATAATCCTTATCTTGAAATCGAGGTAGAATGAAATAAATATGAAATTATACTTAAATTCTGCTGCAAGTTCATGTATTGAGTAAAGAAATGAGTTGAATAGTCAGTAGAGAGGTATGCTTGAATTTATTTTAGTTCCGACCAACTAAATCCCACTTATAAAAAAAATCATTCTAGATTAGAGTTGAGTTACTTTTTAAGACTCCTCTTCCAATCATCACCAAACTAAATTATCGGACAATCCGATAGCAGCACCCAATTTACTCAGGATAAAATAAAAACTTTTTCCAGAATTCAATTATTTTTGAATTTTCTGAAATGGATTAATTGACTTGATGATGAATTGATTGTCATTTTTTTGCTAAGACCTCTACTTTTACAGGTTATAATCATCTGTGTCTCCTTAACATGATTAAATTTTAATTGTCTGGTTTACTTCTTTAAGTAGCCATTTGTGAAACAATAACAAATTCTAATTGAAATTTTTGTAGAGGACAAACATAATTTAGAGAATATCCTATGAAGCTACATAATAATAAAAGATTTATATTATCACAAAACTTTATTAATTGGATATTATTTAAAATATAATATTTCCTATATCTCTATTAAACCACCTCAACCAGAAAATTGATCAAACAAAGTATTTTTCAAGTTCCTTCCTATTTTTTATTCGTAAAAGTAGTTATTACTCCATCCATTTTATCGAAAACGTTATTGTTAACAAAAACGTTAGGGGAGCATTTCGTTTTATTATATTACAAAACCATGTAATTAAACGTTTAATGAAAAATTCATTTTACTTCTTGAACGAAGATCCTTATAAGGAGGCGTTTGGTGCTGAACAAACACTCACTTATTAGCTCCAGTAAAAGTTGAACCGTTATGTAAAGTGATAAATTTTCATAACACTTCCGAATGAATATTCTTTTTATTTATTTGCATATTTTCTCTCAATGGCCTACGTCATTTGAATACATTTACTTACAAGCTACCGGCTGTTTCATGAATATGTGTAGCTGACAAATCTTACGACTTACGAATCTGTATATATTTTTGAATGCGGAGTTTTTTGTACCGAAAATTGCAAGGCAGAAATATTCATGTTGTTACATAATATTTAGTGTTATATTTGAACTTTGACATAATATCACTGCTGCTGAAAAACAGATATTTATTTAATGTGCAAACATTTAAAAATTCCAAGTGACCTCCGTCGTTATATCAGACACAAAATATACACTAAATCATGCGATAATAAAAATTGTAAAATATTCTTTAGAGCTTAGAAAGATAAAAAAAATTTATTCAAGTTCTGATCGATCTGCTTTTTGTTAATGTTCCTTCTACTTGATATGGTTTCGTCATTTTTGAGTTTTGATGGAATTTACGTCGCCTTAATTTTGGTTTGTTATTTTTGTAGTTATAAAGTCTAAAATTGAGGTTTATGAAAAGAACAAAGGGCTATATAAAATCGTTGAATAATTAGTGGACCCGTTTTCACGCTGTTGTTAAAATTCCCCGGAAAGCACCGCTGCGTGCTACCGTGCAACAAGCGATGATATTACAACAGATATTTCCCTGAAGAAATGCATAGCATTTCCGTATTTTTTTTCTGAGCTTCCAAGGTTGAAGGTAACAATTGAAGATGTATTCTGTTTTTACTGAGAACGAATGTTTACATTTGCGTGTTTCTATTTTTCTTTTTTTTTCAAGGTAGAAGTCATACCTAAGGTAAGGAAGCTGGCGTTAGTAGCTCTCGATAAAAAAAATGTAATAAGATTTATCATTTCAGGCAACTTATTTGAAAAGTTATGATAAATATTAGTGTTTTACTACCGGTATTTTAATCCCAAAACCATTTCAATTTCCTTCTATTTGAATTCCGTTCAAGACACCCTCTGTTCAGCAAGGTTTACGCATTACTGCACGTATATCCTCTCCTCTTGAGACCTGATTGCGGGACAAGCTTACGTAATTGTTCTAAACCTATTTAGTACACTCTTTTTACAGGATTAGAGTGCTCCATTTACTAATCTACTACTCACTGCAACTTTCGCTAACGACACAGCATTCCTGTCACTATAGCCAGTTACAGACAGAATAACATACCACAACTTAATCTTGATTGAGGGTTAGATTATTCAATGGTGGATTAATCTCAATAAGAAAAAATGTACCCGTATTGCATTTTTGTACATCAAATGTTTTTAATTCCAACTCCATTCCTGTTTCTAATATAACAGGTACGGTACCAGGTATTCCAAAAGTGACAAATAACTAAACCGTTATTTAAAATTACTACTTAAAATTACATCCCGTTTTTTGATAGGCAGTAAACTTCTCTTATCACAACGAAATCAAAACCTATCCAGTCACTTTAATAATCTAGCTTCAACAGAAATAAGCTATACCCATCTCAATAATGCTTGAAAATTATACAGTTAGACGCCTTGACAACTGAGCAAGAGTCTTGTCAATGAGCAGTTTTTGCAATCATATCCTGACTACCAGTGGCTCTCACCCTTGCTTAGCTTTAGGTAGTTCACTTGTATCCAGTTATCTATGTCGCAGTAAAGGTAGCAAGGAGGGACACATGTTCATTGATATCTGTTATTCCTCTTGCATATGCACACGAGTGAGCTGACAATGTTGTGGGAATGTGCGGTCTCTTGAATGAAAATCTTCCAGTTACCTTATATTTTCTATAGAATATTATTCAATAGAAATATTAGAATTTATGCCTACCATGGTGAAGTTATTTTGAAGATATGAGGGTGGTCTAAAAAGTTTCCGACCTCAACATGAAGATAGCAGCAGTTAAATAAAAGCTAGTGAATTTCGTTGTTCATCTGTTGACAGTTACTCACCAAAGTTTCAGCCATTTTGGACGCGCAGTTGTTGTGTAACAGTCGTTTGAGTGTCTTTATGAAAATGGACAAAATCGAGTATCGAGCTGTCATTAAATATTTGTTTTTGAAAGGCAATACGCCTACGCGAATCAAAGATGAGTTGGATTCTGTGTATGAGGACTCTGCGCCATCATTTACCACAGTGAAATTTTGGGCAGCTGAATTTAAACGTGGTCATAAGAGCTTGGGAGACGATAAACGTTCGGGACGTCCAAAAACTGCAACTACCGACGAAAACATCGCCAAAGTTCACCAAATGGTGCTAGACGACCGCCGAATTAAAGTGAGAGAGATAGCAGATGTTATGAACATGCCAAAAGAACGTTTTTGACACATATTAAATCAACATTTAGAGATGAGAGCGTTGCGTGCCGCGTTTGCTCACGTTAGACCAAAAACGTGTTCGAATGAACATTTCCAACGCTCTGTTGGCGCAGTTTAGGCGCAATAAATCCGAGTTTTGGCGCCGATTAATTACTGTGGATGAAACTTGGATACACCATTATACGCCCGAAACAAAAATACAGTCCAAACAGTGGACTGCAAAGGGGGTACCGGCTCCAAATAAAGCAAAAACTGTTTTTTTGCTGGGAAAGTGATGGCGACTGTTTTTTGGGATAGTCATGGAGTTATTTTAATCGGTTATCTTCAAAAAGGAAAAACCATTACAGGAGCATACTACGCATCATTACTTGACAAGCTGAAGGCAGAACTTGCGGAAAAACGGCCACATTTGCAGAAAAAGAAAATCCTGTTTCACCAAGACAACGCACTGTCTCACACCTCAGCGGTTGCCATGGCGAAAATCCATGAATTACGGTTTGAACTGCTTGACCATCCACCTTACTCACCAGATCTAGCCCCAAGCGACTTCTTTTTGTTCCCTCATCTAAAAATTGCGCTCGGAGGACAGAGATTTTCGTTAAATAAAGAGGCAATCACCTTCGTGAACGATAATTTTGCAGAGAAAAACGCCGAGTACTATTTAGACGGGTTACAGAGATGGGAGCATCGCTGGGAGAAGTGTGTAGAGTTACAAGGAGACTGTTTCTGAAAAAACGTCTTGTATCTTTGTTAGTTCGGAAAATTTTCAGACCACCCTCGTACTTCAGTAAAAAGGCATATTACACGTACGTGCAGAGTGAATTCGGCATCATTAAACCAGTAGTTTTTAGGTCTATATATTTCATACATAGAAATCATATGGGTGGTCAAAGGTTAATAGCATCTCCTTTTCATCGAGTTGTTATCATACATAGTTTCGTGGGTTAGTGAGCTGCTGACCCTGAAAACTGCATCGCAGAAGCAGGACGGAGCAGGCCTAGCACTGGCAAAAGAAACAACAGATAAGTTGCTGTCTGTATTAGAAATTGCTAAGTGTGCCATCGGTCGGTGAGTTCATTACCGGAGACACATCAAGTTTTTTGACTCGTTGCTGCATCTGACAAACGCAGTGTTTAACGCTATGACCATCGCCATTCCCGCATCGACGGTAGAAGACTGTCGGGGAAAATTAGGTTAAGATTTAGTTTTAATTTTTATTGTTAGAAGAAAGTTAGTTTTATGTTTATGATAAATAAGGTGAGCACCATCTCCTTTAATAAATTCAGTCCATTATTATATAATGTACATCATTATGCTTTTGTACAATGCAGATCACTTATTTTGTAGTATACCTTAGTATAAAATGTAGCCAAGCTAAATGATATACAATGAAGCAATTGTAAATATATTCGTTTGTAGAATCTATATTTTGTACTTATATAAATTTGTAACAAGGGGATATGGAATAAAAAAATAAATAAATATTTCATACAACTACTAATATCAATATCGATATGATTGTGCAGTTGAATGCTGCTGTAAATAAAATGGACTTGGGAAATTGATAGGCCATAACGTTGATATTCACGTGATAGGCTGAAAGTGCTCCAAGCTTAGATAAAGCCATTAATAAATTAAGATTCCCGATCCACCCTTGGCTCATAGCGATGGTATATACCCCCAGCCACCATCAAGAATCCAATTACTGGCGTCTCCAAGCTTCTCAGTCTATTGCCTTACTAATTTACGGTGCTATCATGTTAATTTTCCACCATTATTACAACTTTATTAATTATTAATAATTAAGACTGCAATTGGGACAGACAATAATAATACAAAGCATACATTATGCTAATTTTAGTAATAAAAACGATTAAGAAGAAACTCATCATTTAGTTTTCAATCATTGATCATTCGAAGGAGGGTTCTCTTTACTTGAAGTATATTACATTAGGTTGATTAATGTAGTGTGTACAGCTCGAGTAGCACGGGAGGGCAGGTCAGTTACCTTGTTCCTTATTTTTCTTTAGCCTTGAGTGTTCCACTGAAGTTGGAACATATTGTGACCTCATGCTTTTCTACTATACTAAAGTACAACTTAAAATGCCTGATCTGAGGCGTGATATGTCACAATTTCCACTCTTGTAGGCCACTAAGACTTCCTACTTAGAGTGAGCGAAGTGCGATGGCCAGCACAGGAGCGAGATCTTCATTAAGACTCCAGGAATCACCTGCAGTATACACCGTTAGTTATACTGGCCGCTTGCTAACTACTAGATGATGGCAGGTATACAAAGCTGTCATTAAACATACTTCAATCACCTCGCAGGGGGAGAAACAAGCTGAAGGGATCAACCAACACAAGCCGAAGTCGTGTTAGTTGAAATCTGTGTCGTCTTGCAATGATTACTGCACTGGCGCATTTTGGAAGGTGTTATCCTGGCTTCCTTCTCAAAATAAGTCACTCTATCCCAGAAATTCTTCCTTGCCTATCACTTCTACCAATCCGACCATTATTTCCGGTACTCTTCTTAAGTTCTTTCCAATCGGAGTTAGGGTTCCTGAACGTAAGCTCTCTGCTTTGTACCATAGCCTCCAACCATAGGCTGAATCCTGTTTTGATATTTTTGCCAATGGGACAGCTGTTATCTCATCCTATCCAGAAGCTGATTCTGCGTTCTGCAACCTATAAATTGTTCTCACGAGTGACCGCTGGAGCTACCAGCAATGGTAGGTATAAGTTACCCAACATATAAGGTTGTATCTGGTACCACGAGAAAAGTTTTGCGGGTTGATAAGGCTAACCACTTACCTCTCAGCCGTTATGTTGGTTTCCTAGACTGATTCACAATTAAGCTATTCAAATAGGTACTCATTTTCCCTTACGAAAACCAGTGAACCTTTGTAAAAGGAGTTCTTTAAATGACTGAACAGTAAATAATGCCTGAGAAATTAAAATATATGATTAGAAATAGTGGAGGGGATTTCATTATACTTCATTAAAAAAAACTATATTTAAAAAATAAAGATTACAAAAAAATATTCGTTTCTACAAATCCCCAAATCTGAGGGTGGCGAGAAAGTGAAATAGGATGATGGCATTGGATTTCATTGATAGAGAGGAATGATGAATACTTGATGAAGTACTAGAATTTAATTTTTTTTCCTAGGAACGAAATCGGTTCGTATTAAATTGAAATGCTTTGGTTGTGGAATATACTTAATAATAAAAAAAGTTCTTTCACTTGTCCACCCAAAGGTTTTCTTTGTTATGATACAAGAAAGGCACCCCGAAAGTGCTAAGCCACCATTTTTAACTATATCATGACGTAATTATATTTGATGATAAAAAAAAATATGTATTGGTAAGTTAAAACATCTATTGGTTTACAGAGAGAACTATTACGCCAAATAATGATGGTTTATTCTGGTTTGGGAGATGGGGAACTCTTATGTATAAACTTGTCTGTTTTATATATTTGATAAATTTTCCATTTATGTGAAATTTAATTTAAATATAAATATGGTAATGTTTAATTATGATTTCTAGGTTTTTGGAGCAGTAAGGGCGCAGGACTCCTCAGATTGCTCCGTACCACCGCCAGGATGGCCAAGGGTAATATCCATAAACTATATCCATACAATAATCCAAGAATATAACTAAGCATTTTATAATATTATTCACTAGTTCTGGTTCGTGGATTACTCTCACATGCGTGCTAAAGAAGAGTTTGTCGGAACATATTTATCTGCAAAACAAAAGCAATACTAAAGTCACGAACAGTGATACGGATCTCATTTAAAATGTGCATCTAAATGACAGAAGCCTTATTTCAAATCCCCGATCACTGCAGTGTTAACTTCAAAACACAACATTGGCATAACTGACACGTTGAAGGAAATTGTAAATTGAAAAATTGTAAATTTCAGTTACATGTAAGCTCTAAATTGAAATATTGACTTTTTTTTTTGGGTGATTGATAATGCATTTTATTTTTACCATAGCAACCTCCAAGCTGTTGCGACCAACCGTACCCCACAGATGAAATGAGGAAGCACTTGGTGGCTTGCATTAGGCAGTACGGCACACCGTCCTCAGCTGTTCTCACTGGTCAGTTTTGTTTATTTATATTTATTTAAAAAAAATATATATATATATATATAATAAATTATTTGACGTTACTATGCAAGATGACATGACGTGATTTTGCTGTATGATAGATTGCAGTAGAATCCCGATAATTCGTATTGCCAAGGGACTGACGGTTTGGGACGAATTATCGGGAATACCAATTATCGGGAGTATAAAATTAAAAAACTTATTAATGCAAACATATATGTATTAAGAAGTATGATAAGGATAAAAACTATGGAATAAACACTGCTTAATACTAAACTAAACAATAAAAAATATGAACATACTTATGTTCTAGATTAAATAAACACCAATCAAACATTTGTTCGAAAAAAATCCGTAATTTTTTTTGACGCAATCCTTGCAGGCGGGTATTGTCAATTGCTTTGTCAAGAGTGTTCAGACCAAAAAATATCTCATCAACAACATTTGATTTTGCTAAAAAATGGCGCACGTTGTTCACGTACTGTTTAGCAACTTCAGCAGTAATTGTTGGTACATCATCTTCATCGCCCTCTCCATCTTCACCATCAACGTCCTCAGATGGATCTAAAATTTCTTCGTTGGTTAATATCCCTACTACTGCTAAGCCGTCGTCAAAATGGACGAAATCTTTCGAATGTTATGTGATTTTCATTATTCTGTGAAAGACGACCCCATTCCAAAAGTAATTCAACATCTTGTTCTGCATCTTCTGTAAACGGAGCTTCCGCTTCGGTAAACCCACAGGCACGAAAACAGTTTCTTATTGTGCTCTCGCTAACGTTTTGCCATATCTTGTCAGCTGTGTTCATAGCTGAAAATAAAGTGATTTTATGATCTAGTCCATCCTCGATTCTGTCAAGAAGTTGCAACACTACTTACTTACGGTAAAACGTTTTGAATGCCTTAATTATGCCCTGGTCCAGAAGTTGTATTGGCGGGCAAAAACATAACATTAACATTGCTGAGAGATGGGATAGAATTGTGGGCCGAACAATTATCGATGAATAGTAAAATTTTTCGCTGCCTTTTTTCCATATCTGCATTGACTGATTGTATCCGTTCGTTAAACAATTCGCATGTCATCCATGCTTTTTGTTGGCACGATAGGCCATTGGAAATGATTTTATATTTTTAAAACACCTTGGTTTGGCCGATTTACATATCATGAGCGGTTTTAATTTCTCCGAACCATACATGTTGGCTACCAACTGTGTGCTTACACGTTCTTTACTGCTTTCAGTAAAAAGAGTACGAATCACACCTGAGATTTCATAGAAAACTTGTCTCTCTCACTCGCTCTCCCTTTTGGTTCTGTAGAAGGGATTACTTGGTTTCCTAGAAAACATTTATGTCGCACTCATTCTGCTCTCTGGTCTCTCACTGTCCTCCTTCCCTTTCTTGAAACAGTACGAATTAACGAAGTTTTTAAGCTGGAAATACGTATTATAAGACGTTTTCAGTGACCTCTAGCATAAAAATAATACGAATTACCGAGGGGACTGAAATGCATTGTTTTTATACCACTTACCGGGATTTTCTCTGGGGACCGGCAAATTTGTACGAAGTGGCCGGAAATACGAATAATCGGGATACCGCTGTATTTAGTTAAAGCCAAATTAGAATTTTGAAGTTTATAAGCTTATTTTTCTTTAATTCATCTGATTCAAAAGTTTTCTTTTACCATTAATAGATTTTAATCTTCATAAGAATAATGTTAGTATTTATTTTATTTTTGAGCGGTTTTAAACGCTTCTAACCCTCCTAATTTTCTAAAATATAACATGCATGTGTGAAATAATTGATTGACATAGTGATGAGCACAGTAAGTTATAAATCACAAAATCATTTTTTAAAATCCTAAGTATATTATACAGTCATTTGATTTGTTCATGTTTTAAATTTTTGATAATGATGGTGCAAAAATTAATGGTTTACATACGAGGATAAAACGCTGCCAAAAATTATGAATATTCAGCATCTTATTATTTATATTAGTGTGTTCTGTTACATGGAATAAGTCTGGGCTTTGTAATTTGTGCTTCTGAGCAAAATGGTAAGCTGATTAAAGAATAAACTTGTTGGTTAAACCTAACAAAGTTGTATACATTGCCTAGACCTGCATTGCAAATGCAGGTATCTTTTTCTATTAAGGTGTGCTTCAAGATTTGCAAACAAAGGCATACTTCAACATCTGAACTAACCTAGTAATAATTATAATTGAATACATTTTACTCTTGTCAGACCTAAACTTATGTAATATACTTTTTTCCTCGTAAGAATTTTGGTGGCGGGAGGAGGGGGTTCTCCCTGGTTTCTGCCATGGGATATTGGACTTTTTCAAAGCGAGAATTCTTCAAAATTCAATTTGGTCCCTTGCAGATGGGAAATTCAATATACCCCTTTGCAGCTAACCCCTTCAGTCATGTAATATAAAAATATATTGTAATATAATTATATATATAATGTAATATCTTCCGATTTTCTTATATTACAGAAGTAGCAAGAGTCGGTATATGTGAATTTTTAAACTAAATTAATTATTTATATGTCTAAAAGAAAACGTGCATTTTATTTGTTCTCTTTATGATATTAAGTAATATTATTCGTTATGATGTATTTCTTGATGGTTTCATTACATATACTGTACTCTCTCTATTTTTTTGTTTACAGAGAAATCCATTCGGGAAAGGAGGAGCGTAAGTATTTAATAACCAATTTTATTTATGTTTAATGGTAAATTATTAAAAATAAAAAATATGTTGATTCTGTGCAGTGCGTGGAGGAGTGCGTCTACAGATCGGTTGGCTTTATTGTAAGTTATTAATTTATACTGTTTATACTTCTATTGATAGTTCTATTCAATTTTATAAAATCATATATTGGTTCCTCCAGAGTAAGGACGATAACGTTCTGCAGAGGGATGCACTCGAAAAACAATTGCGTTCTGCAGCTGGAGGAAAGAGCTGGGAGAAAGCCATATCTGCTTCTTTGGACACATGCTTCGCAGAAGGTAACGCAATCCTGCTTTCTAGTATTGTATTTTTTCGAATATTTGTGGCCGATTTCCTGGTAATACGGTCTACTTTAACTTTAAAAAATAAACACGCACACACAACCTTCAATGTATAGCTGGAATGACGAACGTTAGTATCATTGACGACCAGAGAATCAAAAAAAAAAATTTAAATAGACGAGAATAAATCGCTAGAGAACGTAAAAGATTCCACCATGAATCAACTTGAATAATTGACGAAAAAAAACTTGATCATTCCAGCTTCTGGGAGTTATTGAACTTTATGGTAAAGCAGAAACCATTTGATTGAAGAATGGTCAATATGTATTTTAAATTGACAGCATAAACTTCCTACTTTAGTAAAAAAAAGTAGAATAACCTGTAGGTAAAAGTTTCCTACCCGTTTTAACGTATTATTTTAACATTGGGGGATATTACATTCTGAAATTTGTATATAAGAAGTATTAGTAATTTTCCAGATACAAATTCAAGTATACGAGACGCAAAATTAATAGCTCACAACTATAGTAATAGCCATCCTTACTGATAAATAATATTTAATTGTAAAAAGGACACATTTGGTACAATAAAGCCAATTAAGAATAATAGCAATTGTCAATAAAACAAATATATCAATAATAGACAGGATGAATTTAGTAACTAATGCTTATTAGTTATGTACGTATAATCCCTCTTGGTTAAATTTTAACCATTATCGGCGAAGGACACGGCTGGGGTTCGAATCAAGTAAATTCAGATGTCTGCATAGTCCAATAGCTGGACTGAATTGGGCCTCGTTAAATTTGAAAACAGAGCAATCTTCAGAAAATTGAACATCATTCAATTGGTTCAATGGTATTCAATTAGTGTACGACCAATAATGTTATTTTGCCGACTAAAATTTGTTAGTAAAATTGTTTTTATTTGTTAAATCAGTAAACAATTATTTTTTAAAAATACGATATTTTTCTTTTATTAAATTAAAATCAATACCTAAAAAATAAATAACTTATTTTACTTATTTAATATACTTTCTTCTTTTTTCAGCTGAAGGAATAGAGGATTCACTTTCGTCCTCTGTAGAAGATGAGTCCACTTGCAGTCCTCTTCCAGAAAGGATCACTTTCTGTCTATCTAGGCAACTTTTCTTGGTACATTTTCAAACATTATTCTAATTAAAATAATGATGACTAATCAGTAAATTAAATTTATAGTACCCATATATTTGCTTATCATGTAAACAATTTTTTTTTCAGACCTGCCCTGAAGACACATGGAAAGACAGTGAGTATAATTTTTTTTTTAAAGTTTAATGAATGTTTATAAAAATAAGAAGTACCAATTATTAACAAAAATACAACTCACGGCTTAGTTGTAAATCTAAGCCTTTCTTGGCACCTTAATTAGATATGTCAGGCAATAGCGACTGTACGTCATACGTATCAAAAATATAGATTCATGGTGAGGGGAAGAAGTGAAACTTTAAAATTGAGGCATACTTGTTGGCCATATTGCTGCCAATCAGAAGAAGTAGAGTGCCACAACACAGTCGGCATTCGTTTGTTAAAATTGCATAGGTACATTATTTTAATGTATGAAATATCATTTTAACTATTATTGGTCAAATTTGTTTTATTAACATACAATACATTTTAAGGAAGGGGTATTGGTAGAAAGCCCTCTGGAAAAAAATCTTCACAGGTTGAAGACTTCGGGCTTTAAGATGATTTTTTTCTAGGAGTCACGAGACCTGTTATAAGTTGTAGAGCTTTTGTTAGAGAACTGTTAACTCTGTATAGTCTTAATGTTAGTCTCCTCACAGCATTCAAAATTTGGTATCCATATGTCCAAATTGGTTTTAGTAAAAGTTTGTTTCTCAGTATTTTCTTGGACAGCGATTTCAGTATTTTCGTCGTGCACCCTATGTTAAGAAGTAAAGTAATTTTGAAGTGTTAGAGAAACTTCAGTTGGGTTTTTGATTGTTGCGAGTATTGCAGTTTCGTCGGCCTAAGTTTTTGTATCAGGAGATGTGGCTATGTCAGAGGTAAATATAATATAAAGTAATGGAGTAAGTATATAACCTTGAGGGACTCCTGCTTGGGCAAGCCTTTTTTAGGCGGTCGCTGAATTTTCACTCACTGGAAAAAAAGTTGTCAAAGTAAGATTTTATTATCAAGAAGTAAGTATTTAGCAGTAACTGCTAGCCGCTGTTTGAAGAAAAGTTCTGCACACCAAACGGTGTCAAAAGCATGTGCTAAATTAAGAAATCATCCTGACACGTAGAGCTCTTATAGAAAGAAAAAGCTACTTCGTCCTTTGTACAGTTGGTGGATGATTGATTGAAGTGTGCGGAATCCGAATCGATGGGCTGGAATTAAATTCCGTTATTTGAAAAGAGGGACGTTTAAATGCGCGTTTTCCCAAAAGTTTAGTAAGATTGGAAAGACTCAGTGGTAGAGGAGTGTCAAGTAGTGTTAGTGCTACGCTGTCGTCTTGAGTGTCAGTCAAGGGAGAAAATGGAGGGTGTCAGGGAATAGTTCTGTTTTTTATTCATCTGCAATGTTGTACTCTTAGGATCACTCTCCTATGCCGTAGGAGATTTTTTGTTTCTCTTCTTAGACTACCATCTTTACGGTTTTTGTTTTCTGGGTGCTATTATAGATCCGTTTATCGCTTATAAAATTAAACATATTCTACGAATTTTGTTTTCTTTTGGAAACTCCATGTTTTATTAATTTATTCCAGAACACGTAGCTTACATGCTGATTACGCTTTAACGTCAGCCTATAACAATGATTATTGTATTACACTGTTTTCTTTAGTTACACTTTCTAATGGACTACCTTTACAACGTCATCAACACATGTATTGGTATTTGACATAATGGCTTAGCCTCAGCTCACTACAGATATGTCTACATACATCATGTGGTCGGTCATTTCCTAATCATTTTACCTTTCATCATTACTTCACAACACAAGAAATTTGTGAACCTTTTGGGGGTTCAATGCTGTATATATATATATTCAAATATATTACGGACCCTAGTGAGCACAATAGCGAGTCAAAGCTTAATAAATTACACAACAGAGATCTCGGTATTATCTTGACGCTTGGTTTAAGGCTGATGACACGACCAATTCTTTTTGGTTATTGTCTTCTTCTATTAGTGACAGTTTTACCCCCTCTAATTTGGTTATTCTACTAGTATTATTGATTTGAAATGTTTACATTGGATTCAACTACAATACTTCAATTGTGATTTTATTTGATCTACTTTTACAAATGCAACTCTTTCACAGTTTGATGAAATTTCTAACAAATATACAAATGTCGGTATCGGAATAATCGAAATCTGCTTTTTTTAAAAATAATATTAAAAGAATTGTATTTTTAAACGAGTTTTAAAATTTTAAAGTATTCAGACCTTAATGAACGTGTTTAAAGGAATCATTATTTTTTGCTTCAGCATTCCTTCAATTATTTTAGTAAATTATTTCAATTTTACTATATTAATATGACAATAAAATGTCACTGACCCATGAATTTTTTTTTTGTACAAAATTTTTTATGCACGGCTGTAAAAGTTTGTCCAACACCGAGCTAGTCAATGAAGTTGAGTAACTCTTTTCAACACAGCTTCAGAGGCTATCATGATAAGCCTCATTTTGATTAATGCGTAGGAGGAGACACAGGTAGTGACTGTAACCAACACTAATTGTGTGGATACGACAGCGTGACGTGAATATGAGCAAGGCGACTTCCGGCCGTGACCCACTCGCACACTTCACACCTCCCGCTGCTCATTGTTCCGTCTTGCCTCGGCCGAGTCTTTTTCTGACAAGGTCGGCTTGAACCAAAAAGAGAGATGCAGATTAGCCTGCAACTTGGGTCTCACCATTTCATTAGTTAGATCATTCATTTTCATCATTTCATTCATAGGTTCTCCATAGACCTACGGGTGCCATGTGCTGTAGTCGTCAATGTCTCCACTTCCTATTAAAGTGCAGCCAGTTCAAAAACATCCTTCCACAACAATTCTAGAAATATTCTACAGTTTCGACAACAAGTCTGGGGGCTCTCTAGTTACATGGGTGAATTTATTACAGTATTAATATTTCGAAGAATTTCTAAGTGAAACCATTATTACTTTAGGATAATTTACTATTTATTTCCGTCGATGGGGCATATAAGGATCTGGACACCTTCAAAAAATAATTTTATACGAAGAGACTCTATTATCATTCAGTTACTGCCTGTCAGTATGTTCTGCGATAGCGGTAGTTAAAATGATTCACTCGATTTCAAATTTGAAAGGTATATTCCACGCCTTGAAAATTCCTGATTAATTTTTAGTTAACATTCACAGGAACGGGATCGATGAAAAATTAATCGGGACAGTTTCGCTAACATAAAATTTCTTAAAACTCTCCAGCTCAGAATCTATTTAGGGTTTAAAGTTTTGATTTTTCGGCACGCTTAAGTACTCATCAATAACGCTTATCGGCACAAGCAGCAATCTAAAAAAAATTCAGAAACTCAATAATATAATACAAAAGAATTAAGTTTTCGGAGCAAAGAATATATATTAGTAGTTTGAGACAATTTAGATTTGTATTTAATTGATTGATTGATTAAGACGATTTCTGGTATAAAGAAACATCAGAATTCAATTTACGACAGAATAAATAATATTAGGGAGAAATGAAAGGAGGCTAGGTTTATCTACAATTCTTCCTCTTTTCTAGCAGTGATACAAAAGTATTAAGTCTGTCCTTTTGTGCTACCTCGAAATAAAACCAGTTCTCTAGAATCGAGCTTGCCCTGGTCTAGTCCAAGAGAACTGTAACCAACTCCGGCCATTTCATGCCTTACCCTACTTGCCTACATACCCCCTCCCCCCATACACGCTTTACCCTGAGGAGAACCATATTTATATAAATTATTCATAAGTTCACAATTGGGTCGGTACAACTAGCTGTTTGGTCAGAAAGTTGATTAAAAATGTTTTGTTTTTTCAGTTTAACATCTATATTCATTGTCAATTTCAGGTGAAGAATGCCAGATTGTCAAAAACAGGATGGAAGAATGCAAGCAACTGCTGCCGCCCCCTCCTCTTCGCTTCGTCAGACCTCGGCCACCACAGTAGTCGGCCTGTAACGGAAACTTATTCAATAATTTATTCATTGTATATTTTCATAAATATAAAGTTCATTTTACTGTAAATTTGGTATGGAATGTGAAATATTTTACAAAAATCGTATTTGCGTAAATAAATATCCTTATTTTTGTACAGGTATTAATAATGATAGTTCTGTAAAATTATTACCATTTTTGTATAGTTAATTAAAAATTTTACAAATCAAGTACATTTTTTTTTTTACTTTAAATTTGAGCATCCTTCCTTTCTAGGCTATCACGAGTATTTTTACAAGAAATGTATTCACACACAGTTATAATGGTTTATTTTATTTCAGTGGGAACAACGTACAAAACAATTGATCCTAGAAAAATAAACATAAATTAAATTAGGTTAATTAACAAGACTTCTAACTATGGAGACCTGGTTTCGATGCCCTTGTAGATTATGTTTTATGACATAATTGAAATGTACAGACCTCACTCAACACAGTCACCGTACCCATGGGCACTGATACACGGAATTTAACCAGCAAAAAAGTTAATTTTTGAATAGAATTTTCAAACAACCCTCCTCCTCCCTTCCCTTCTGTCGGGGTCTAGAGAAAGTTAGAGAGCAAAGAAGCAGGTGGTTCGGAATGATTTGAAAGCCAATAAACTAACAAAGTCAGGACATTTGCCAATATCCTGGAACATCTGTTAAGGGTGTATTCAAGTGGTCTGGGATTACAGGAAAGTATTTGAAAATCTCGGTCTGCCTCAAGCAGAGCTTCCTCATAGAATGATGGTTTTCGTCCAGAACCCTCTTTCCTCTCGAGGCCAATGTCACCAGGTTCAAATTTCTGTAACCATCTACTCACAGTCCGTTCAGAAAGATCATCCTCTATTTCGAATTGCTACACCAAACGGTTTGTTTTGGTGGTGGAAATCTTACGTTTCCAATAATGGCGGAATATTGCCAATATTGAAAATGTTAGTGTCATGTTGTTTAACCGAATGCTAAGACAAAACTGAAGGCAAGACGAGGTAATTTTGTTTAGAAATTTATTTAGTACAGTCTAGGGAGTGAAGTGACATCAACCTTAATTGGGTTTGAAAAACAAATGAAGATGATCAGTGCCATATACAAAAAACGAAATCGGTTATTTTCTATGACTCACCCCATTGTTAAAATGTTATTTGCCATGGATAAAAATAGATAAATCACTGATAAGCATTAAGGATGAGTTATCGTAAAAAAAAAAAAACTTATGCTACGCGTTGTTATCAAGAAAATTGACCCAACTGTTTATCTGAGGATAGGCCTGGTTGGGGTTCACTCAGCCTTGTGTAGTTAGATGAGTATAATCAAATAAAGAAACAGGAAACCCGGTTAAGAAAACCGATGTTAGGATGAGAGGTTAGTGACAACCACAGGAGCACCTCAGCGCCACCTACCAACAATGATGACAACCGTCGTCCGGCCCGATTTATTTTTTGTGAATTATTTACATTGAAAACTGAATTTTAATAATTTGTATTGGATATCAAAGGGAAATAAACATTGAGACCCTCCTCCTAAAAAAAAGTGAGGTTCTAATTACTATTTATTAGAAAACCAACTAAATATTCTATTAGAATGAATGAATTTACATATTACCCAGGGACTTTTTAATTCTGTATTTTTTTAAAATGTCAACAAATACTCGAAACTACATACATTTTATACAACATTAAATATCATAAAATATATTAAAATACAAAATAAATTCAATAATGTAAATTCGAAAGCTGGCTAGCGGCATGTATCAAAGTGACTTAACTAGTTGGTAAGAACGTAAAAGATAGGAAAGGATTAAAGGAAAATTATATTTTATTAAATATATGCGAAGTGGTACTTATAGTAGACCATCACAAGGAGGAGAAAACTATCGCCCTGGCAAATGTTTTCTTTCTTAATCACCTAACAACTCAAGAAACGCTTTCAACAAAAAGTGAGCAAATCGCCACGAGCGACCTGCTCAGGCTACAGGATTCGGACTTGTCCAAAGGAAGTCATTAACATAATTAAAATAAAATAATTAAAAAACGAACAGATCGACTTGATCTATCAGAAACTCATAATACCAAACAAACAGTTAGTTGAATGTCTAGCTAACAAATATACACGTTTAGTTATCCCGGATTTATCGTTCTGTCTACGCTTACGTTCTTCACTTAAAATTGGACTAAATTAAGACTTCAAACTCCTCCTGCCGACCTAGGCAGCGGGAAAAGATGGTCTTGACTTTGAAAAAACAAGGTAATAATATAATTAGGTACCTAGGATCATATATGATACCCAAAGAATCTCCTCGTCAAGTCGCTTTGGAGAAAAAATGCAATGACAAAAAAAAAAAAACTTTCAAATACACTCATTCTATTTTACAAAGTTTTATTGTAAAATGCCTGTTTTTTAATAACATCGCACTTTTAGGGCCTTAGGAGAGCCCCAGAATGGTTTCTGTGTGACTCCGCCTCGCTCTGTGCTTCCTTGACCATTTAAAGATTCATTTCGTCCTGTTGTAATCATTCCATCTCAATTTATGTATGTCAGCAAGCATTCTATTGAATAGATGCCCTTTATCAGTCATTTCTCTCATGATAAAATAGTCTCGGGAAACCAATGCCCCGATGGGCTTGAAAGCAACAAATAAACAAACATTAGCAATACATATTTGAACTAGACGAACTACTCTTACTTCAAAAATATAGTGTCCCTATTGTGTTTCGAAAGGGTAAGATTCTAGGGGATGTAGTTCCAAATTACATTGTAACAAAAAATACTTCTGTTTAAAAAATTCACATATAATGTGCAGAATCAAGAGGCATAACTGATTTGGAAACATGCTCTCTATCACCTTCGAGATATGAACTGATCTAAAATTCTTCGTGCTTCCCATATTTTTTAATTTAATTTATTTTAGATTGTATCATAATTTTTGATTCATTCAATGTTCAATGACAAAGGCCCCCCCCCTCCTTTAGTCTGGTCGGCTCTTACTTGTTAAAACCTATACTTAGAAATTTAAACCTTCTTAGAATGATTATCAAATTGAAACTTTGATAGTACTTTTTAGAAATATAGCTCGTAAAGTTCAGTTTTGTTTTAAAATTCCTTGTCCAATTGAGATATCAACACTGGTCATTCACTGATACTACATGGTTTCATTGCGCGCCAGGTTACTTGAATTGGGTTGAATTTATAAATTTAATGTCGAAATACAACTTATTTTCAAAATGACAACGAATCCTCCCACTTGCAAATCTGTCAAGGTAGATATTTCGCTTTTAAAGGTTTCTTTAATAACCTTCAATTATCTCGGAAATATCAGACTTGCTTTGTACTTCTGTGCTTATGTATTTGCCATAAATGATCAGTTTAAATTAATAACTTATAATTTTTATTCTGTAACATATTATAATTTGTTTGTATGTTAAATAGGATTTCAGCTTCAAACTAAAGTGTCGACTAAAACTATTCGAGCGACTACAAGTTGGTGGACCTACAAATCTACTGGCTGTAGCTAGTAAATATGGTTTAATTTTTGCTGGTACACCAACTGGACTACAATGTGTGTATCAATACCGTTTTAATTTTTATTCATTTAATAGTGCCGATTATTTAATCCTCAACTTGCAGGAATCTATTCAATAATTTACTTAATCCATGCAACTTTTGTTGAAGGTATCAGATCAGAAACCATCTTATCATTAGATGTAAATCACCGCCACGCCAAAAATATAGCTGTATACCCAAGAAGAACTTTACAGTTAGGAGTTCAACCTTCACACATATCTGTCAATGCTGAAGGTGAATTGTTGGCTGTGGCATTTGTTTCCAGTGGCTGTGCCGTTTTGTTTGTTTATTTGATTGCATCTTTTGGGTCAATTGTAAGTGCTACACTTGAAGATTTGTGTAATTTATTGTAGATAAAGATTTCCCTTATTAGTTTGTATCACAAGAAACCTTACCATATAAAATAAATTAATGTTTATTTGGTAATCTGCTCTCTCCTGTTTGTTTTAGACAAGTTCCAGCTTGTGCAATTCACAGACATTAGAGATATTAAAATAAGATTTGTATGTAAGGATTCTTCATCTGGCTCCCATCTTGTAGATCTTTAACAAATTTGCATTATTTGTTTATTTTATTAACTATTTATACCCTTATTTACTTCTATTTAGGCTGGAAGGTGGGGTGTCGTATTGGGAGCTCCCATTTCTATTTGTGGAAATTAAATAAATTCACTTCACACTTGAATTCAAAACCTTCATATCATGAAGCATTCATGCTAACCACTCTCCAAAATGGCAAAGACATAGTTAAGTTAACTTTGGAAATTCCGTCATAGGTTTTCTTTGCTTAAGTACTTTGAAAATTAATTTTTCACATGTTTGAAAGTGTTACTATAAACTAGTATTTAATGCATTTCTGTTTGTTACAAATATTTCATTTTTTGTTTACCCCCTATTTAATAAATTGTTTCTGTAAATCTCCATTACCATTACCATTACCATTACCATTACTCTCACCATCATACCATGAAAACATAAATAGTAATGAAACTCAATAATAAGCAGAACCAATAATCAGTGGTGTCTTAGAAATGAACGTATCACTTGATGTTCAGTAGATTATTATACCGACATGTACCATACAATTTTATAGTTAGTGTCAATTATTTAGGTTACAGTTAAGTTTTGTGCTCTGCCGGGTCAGGCTAAAGTGTTTTGGGTTCTGGTACTCTTCATGCTCATCAGTCAAGTCAACAAATACACTGATAAGACACAAGAAGAAAGAACACTTTGTTCACATGAGTCTATAAAATTAGTTCCAAGCTTAATTATATAAACATCATAGTCGTACATAATTTATTTTAGGTTATACTTCAGAATTTTCTGACTTGTTTCATATTCCCAGGTTTACTGAAATAAATTTACATTTTTGCTTGGCTACTAAAAAGTTATACTGTAACAAGGATGTTGAATTATATTATTTGTTTATTTAATTTTAGGATTTAATCAAGAAAAATGAGGTTCGACTTAGCAGCACACCTGGTGTCACTGTTTCAGACATGCAATGGAGCACTGGGTTGGCGGATATCTTAGCAGTTGTAATGTCTGATGGATCAGCTACTTCTTTTGGGTTCAAGGAGTCAACTTATAATATTTTAGGCAGTATTCCTCCAAATTCTCAATCCTTGTACGTGATTTGATTTTTTTATTCACTTCTATTAATTTATGTATTTTATTTGTTCAACATTATGTTTATTGCTCATTTATAATAAACATACATGTGCATTACTCTAATATTAATATAAAATAACCACAATCTACACAAATGTACCTTTTTATTATTCCTAAGGAACAAAATTCTATATTAAAACGTTTCCTTTTTTATTTCACATCTAGTATTTTATTAATCTGATTAGCTAAATTACTTATATACTGATACATATATACTAATAGAACATATACTAACTTTCTTGTTTGTTTAATTGCAGATGCCTTTGTTGGAGCCCTAAAGGTAAGCAGGTGGTAATAGGTACCAAGAATGGGTCACTGACCCAGTACAAGCCCGATCTAAAGATCGTGAAGACATTTCCTCCACCTCAAGTTCAGGGAGGCGCTGGCCTAGCTGTAGTTAGTGTCCACTGGCTGTCCAGCTATCAGTTCATTGCAGTTTATTGCTCTTCTGAACCTTCTGCGAGAGCATGTGAGTTAATATCCTTTTATCCTTTGCTACCTTTGTAGCAAATGTGTAGCCAGAAATTGTTTTTGGGGATATGAGTATTTTCTTAGGGGGAGGGCAAATATATTTTTAAAAAAAGTATAATAAAGACCTATCCTTGATATAATTCAGTACAAGATAAGAGCCAAACTAGATAGGGGACCTAACAGTTGAAGCAAAGGATGGTTCGAACATGTTTTTCAGATGCAGGACACTAGACTGAGAAGTATGTTTAAGGGGAAAATTGAAGGATGATATCCAAGAGGACAGACTAGAAAGACTTGGGAGGAGGGATCATAGGAAACGGAGAAGGCAGTTGGTACATGTCAGGGAATGACTTAGTCAAGCTCCACAAAAGTGAGACACAGGGGAGTATTTTGAAGGTGTCAAGTTGCAAAGGAAGAATAAAGTACTTACTCTTGCAGCATCTACAATGGTATTAATGCAGGTGATGACAAAGTTCCAATAGATCCAATCACTCCTGCATTGCAAAACATAATGATGAAGATATTAAAGAGTTAAGTCCTACAGCTGCTGAAAGACTGGTTTGCATTGCTCTATTACTTGTAAAAATTGTTCAGGACAATCTCCCAAAAAGCTCTGTGTTTTGGTAACTTGGAGGTTTGGAAAAAAAAATGTCAATGAATTGTAGCAAATTTTGTGCTCTAAAAAAAACTGTTTGAATATTTTTTTTTATAGGAAGCAATAGTAAAGAGTTATTGAATAAAAACAAAAAAAAGTGACATTAAAGAGGTTGTACTAGTGCATGCACAGGTGTGGCAAATTAGAAAACTTGCATTTTTAATAAAGGCCTATAGTCCCCATCATGAAATTAGACACATGGGATGAAGGGGCTACTTGGCGAGGGTTGTTGCCACAAATGGGTGGGTAGGCGACTAGTCACTGATTTGCTTATTGCTTAGTGGTTGACATTATCAAAGTAAAGGGATCATGTGGATGGTTGAGAAGTAGTGCTCATAGCGGCAACAGAGCTTTCGTGTCAAGATCTCTAATTTCGTGACGGCAACTATAGGTACTTACAACATACCCAAAACTACATAACCTTTTGTCAGGTAAATGTACTTGGTCACTGGGCTATATTTGTCTAAGCATCTCGCTGTAAGTGAGTGTAAAAAACAGAATTATCATAACAATGGTGCATGCAAATTAACGAGAAAACAAATTGAATGTTTGAGCTGTTTTATATTTAGATAGGATAGGCATACATGTGGTGTTGGTTAGCGAGTTAAAAATTGATGAATTGTGTGTACCTATTTTCAAAGGGATGTAAAATAGTGAGGGTAAATGCTAGTAATAACAATGAAATAGGCTCAAGCGCAGGGGTCCGAATCTTCAGTGGTCTCTACCTTCCTGTAGTCTATGTCCGTCCAGAATCTTTGATGTAAGATCACTTCTGGTTCTACTGATATGTAAACCCTGTGACAGGTTATGTAAAAGTGTGCACTCTGTCAGGCTGCTGGCCCGCCCTGGCAGGGGACTGCACTAAGTCAGCCTATCGGCCGGGAGATCGACCTACCCTTAGTAGGTAGAAGGGGTCATGTGGCTTCGGATGAGTCGGCCGGGAGATCGACCTCAATCTCTCGGCTGGGTGTGGATCTCGTAAGAATAGAATGCAATGGAAACCAATACTGTTAGTTATTTGGGAATGTAGAATTAAAATATCTCCGTAGGTCACCCAATATTGTTTCAGTTATATGCCACTGACTTATATTTTAGGACCACCAAAGTAAAGTGGGGGGGGGAGCAGCATCAGCTGTCTATCAAGACTGCAAAACCCTGGTTGAAGTATAGCCAGCCACCCACATCCTACACGTACAAATATTATATAATGCTCTTTTTCAAATTTTATATCGTGCAGATTTATCCTGGCCACACATAAATAAATGTAATGCATCTGCTTAGTAGTTCCATTAACATGTTTTGTCTTATAAATTATAATTTACATTTAACATCTTGTTTTTAAAAACGTATTGATAATTGGAGTTGAAGTCTTATAAACTGAATGTGCCTTAAAAATCAATTTTCTCAATTGTTATTTCCTTTTGTGTAATTGAATAAGTTTTAAAGTTTTTCCTGCTTTTTTGTATGAAACAAACCTTATACACCAGTATAAAAGCCCATTGCTATGCTAATTATTGAAATTTCACTGTATGGTTAACTATATGTCTTGTATTACATTTTTTATTCATGTTAATTTATTTGTTCTATTTTATTGAAAACATTGAAGTACTCTTAAAAAGTATTTTTAAAACCACCAAATCAATTTTTTTTTTTCAGGTGTTATGGTTGTAAATGTTCCGAAGAATTCCCAACCAAAATATATCAATTATGAAGATTTTTGTTATGGTTCTAACACTGCAAGACCAGAACACTATTTTATTCGTCAAGCAGCATGGTAAATTTTGAACTCTGATTAAATAAAGGATTTTATTGATTTTAATTTTTAATAGTGGTGTTCGTTGCTTTGTCGTATTTTTAAATAGTAATAAGTTAAGAGAAAAGTAGTGCTACGGCTGAAAGTCAAACCTGAGGCCTACAAAGTAATAGTAGTAATACAGGTGCTAGTGTAAGCACCTGTCCATAAACTTGAAGGACCTCTATTTTTTATCTTAATCCATAAATTTTTAGATATTTATTTTTTGTGAGATGCGTAGTATGCGCAGTTAGTTTTCTAAAATTCCATTCAAAACGTAGATGAGAATACTTATAAACTTATAAAAATAGGATGTGGGAAAAATAAAAAAAAAATTATTTTGGATTGATGGGTGCCTTTCACTAAGGGGAGTCCTATTTGAAGGATGTATGAGAAGGATATGGGGTGTGGGATGCCTAAAGGAGGCTGGTGGGTTCGGGAAGGTAGTGAGAGTCTACTTATTATTAGGTGGAGCCTAGGGGACTAGGTATTGGTTTGTACTCGGCCAGGTCATACCTGGCCCGCCCTGGCAGGGGACTGCACTAAGTCAGCCTATCGGCCGGGAGATCGACCTACCCTTAGTAGGTAGAAGGGGTCATGTGGCTTCGGATGAGTCGGCCGGGAGATCGACCTCAATCTCTCGGCTGGGTGTGGATCTCGCAAGAATAGAATGCAATGGAAACCAATACTGTTAGTTATTTGGGAATGTAGAATTAAAATATCTCCGTAGGTCACCCAATATTGTTTCAGTTATTGAAAATAGAAAAATGATATGAGTTTGCCATGTGCTAAAGTCAGATGTGAATTGGATTCTAAAAAGACTACAGAAGGCATACCAGGAGGGAAAAGGAAAAGAGGAAGACCAACCTTGTGCTGGCTGGAAGTGTAGAAGTAGTGTTCAAGGTCTCATGGTACAAGGAATTTGGAAAAGTGCAGCTAAGGATTGTCAATGAAGCCTATATTCTTCATCCCCCTTAGTAAAATTGCATGTTTGGTATGCTTGGTAACCTATTATTTCGAAAAAAACAAAACAATTTAACAGTGCAATTTAATGGAGGTACGACATTTACCTTTTTTTTAATAATAGATATTATAGTTTGTATGGCTCAAAAACATCTGAATTACTTAATTTATTTCGAGCAAACCATTAAAAACAAAATAGAAGTGCAAATTAAAAGGTTAAGCAAGATATGCTAGCATACAATGCATTTTCAACAGGAGCTATGAATCTGTAATTTAATTATGAAATGTATGATCCCAAAGAAACTGAGCCGAGGGCTTGGTCAAGCTTTTTTTGTAAAATATCCAAAAAAACAACCACACTCCCTTGAGGAGTTTCACTTCTCAAGGTTCATGATCTTCAACAATATCTTAATAGGATGTGCCTTTCAAACATGTATACTTTGGCTTAAGAAAGTTTCCTATAAAGGTTTCCTCTTCCTACTACACTGTTGCAGCCGGTAAAGAACTAGCCATCAGGTTGAGTCATAAGTAACTTCCGTTGCAGCTAAGTAGAATCTATTGTCCGTATCTACCCACTATGAGTTACCATGACAACAAGTTTTTGTTTTCACTATATAGACGAGGCTTCAGTTAGTCTTTTGTCAACTGTTTTGTGTGGTACACGTTACGTTAAACTGTTTTTTTAACCTCTGAAATAGAGAGTCAAAAAGTACATATTCGTCATGTAATGCTTTGGGAATTTAAACAAGGGAATAGTGCTAGAGCGACAGCTGAAAAAATATGCAGTGTATATGGTGAAGGACTAATAACTGATCGGGCAGTTAGAAATTGGTTTATAACATTCCGTTATGGAGATACGACCTTAAAAGACGAACCGAGGGCGGGACGTCCTTCCGACTTTGACAACAACCTTTTAAAGGTGGAGCAAAATCCACTTTAATAAACAAGAGGTATAGCAGAAAAGTTGAATACATCACAATCAACTGTTAACCCGCCACCTAGAGAAATTAGGGAAAGTCAGCAAGTTAGGAGTGTGGGTACCTCACAATCTCAGTGAACGGAATAAAGAAGATTGCATGTCTATCGCCACAAGTCTGCTCTCACAGGTAAAAATTGAGCCTTTTTTAAACAGGATTGTAACAGGCGATGAAAAATGGGTTACCTATGACAATATAGTCCGCAAAAGACAGTGGCTTGATAAGGATCAACCACCCCTACCAGATCCGAAAGCAAACATCCATGACAAAAAGATTTTATTGTGTGTATGGTGGGATTTTCAAGGAATAATTCACCATGAGTTGTTGAAGTCAAATTTAACGATTACTGCGGATAGATACGTTCAGCAGTTGCAAAGAGTGTAAGAGAAACTCCATGAAAAGCATCCTGCACTCGTCAATCACAAAAACGTCATTCTTTTACACGACAATGCGTGACCACATACAGCAAGGGTGACTCAAGAAAAAATTCTTGAGCTTGGATGGTCTGTTTTACCACATCCACCTTACCCCCGGTACCTTTACACCGGATCTTGCCCCGACAGACTACCAATTTTTCTGTTCCTTACAAAACTTTGAATGGAAAAACCTTCGATTCTGAAGAGCAAGTCAGGCATAAATATGGATAAATATTATTACTAATGACAGTTGTCCTTATATCTTCTATCTTTGGTATTATTGGTACTATTTGCCTTATAACTTTGTTGTTTTTAGGAATATTTTGATTGTTGGAACCACCAACAGTATCGAGGCAAATATTCTTAGTATGGATGGGGATAGTTGGGTACCATGGATGCTCGATGATGGTGGGAGAGCTGAATTACCGCTGACAGATGACCATCAGGACGTTCTCAACGTCGGAATGGGTTTTGATATTAGCCCTTCTCAACCTATACCTATAGGTAATTCAGTTACAAAATATTTTTTAAGTAGTTATATTATTCTAAGGAACATTTCAACCAAAAAATCGGTAGGTCTAAATCAAAAAAAAACTAGGAGACTAAATAATACATCACAACATTCATATTAGTTTTTAGAAAGGATTTATTACTTTAGTGCTCAAACAAGTTCTGCGCATGCGTAGTATCCGGTGACGCGGCTGACGGAGGAGCGTGGGGGACTTCCCAAGACTCCGCTTTCTCTTCGCATGTGGATTTGGGAGGTCTCTGGGCGGCTGTCTGTAAATATTGTATGAATGAGTGAGTGAATGATGAATTGTAAATATGGTATGAATGAGAGCGTTTATCGCAATTACTGATTGCCTTATAAAAGGCAGATTGTAATTATAGCCCAATAAACAGTATAAGTGGTCAAACATCAGTTTCTCAGTACCTTAGCTGACTGTTTGATACCAAAGGGTACCGAAGTTAAACCCATCGCCTTTCTTCTTTCACCCAAGGAGAGTGAGGTTTTACTTATTATTAGGTCAATAATGAACTCTTTTATTGGTATGTCCTATGACATATCCAAGTTGGCTACCCTCATTTATAATAGTACTTCTTTCTGTTGTAGGAAGCTACCTTGGTATGTAGTTTATGGAATAAATTGAACAGTTTAGTTTATCATTGGCATACATATATCATTTAGGTTTAAGTGCCATTAGATAGCTATGGCATAAGTAAAATTCCTTTTTGGTAGGCACGGTTAAATTTTGACTGAGTCGTAGGCTTGTAGTCTTTAGCTAACAAAATCAAAATGTGAGCACAGTATCATTAAAAAAATAATTTTAATGATAAAACTGTTGTTTATGTAACTTTTCCTCAACTTGGCAAGATTTCTTGGCCCAGGCTAGATTTTGAGAACAATTTAAATGAATCATATTTTTATGAAATTTAATAACCATATCCGGATAACGGCCGTTTAAAAAAAAATCATGAGACTGGATATAATTTTTTTTAATTATGACAACCAATAATTTGTCTGTTAGTCCTAGAAAAAAATGATAAGAGTTTTATGAATTATAATTATTTTTTCTAAAGCAGCCATCATGACTTCCCTGTAAAAACCTTCGCTCATTTTCCTGAAATATTTAACAAAACAATATTTGTTGGAAATTTTATGACTGTTAAAAAATGTAGGATAAGACATTATCGATGTATTACTCAAAAATATTAAGACTTTACAGAAACCTATAAAGAAACTCCTCTTATGAGCAATAAACATTGTTCATTATATTGTGTCATTAGCCTGTAATTTTGTAGAATTTGAACAAAATAATCATATTTCTCTTTAAAGTAAATGTATCGAATCCCTAAGTCAGCCGAGCAAAGCTGGAGGGTAGTAACTAGAGGTTTAAATTTCAATTCTTCTTTCATTTTATTTACAGGTGAGAATCTAACAATTGAACCAATGCCATTACTCTTGATGCTATCCCATGAAGGTGTACTTTGCTGCTTTCAAGCTATCAATAGTATGCAGGGTGCACCGAAGATATGCCAACCACCTCTACCATTTCCTGACTCTTCAGGACTTCAGATGTTCAATATACCTGAGGTAATTGCAAAGATAGTCATCTATAACCTTACCTTCCTCAGTGAAAGTCATTTTTAGAATTTTGAGTGTTACTAGAAATCTTATGCTGGTATTTTATTATTGAAGGCCGGTGACACTTCATTATCTAGTCCAGCTGAGGTAGAACGGAAAGCTCCGGAGTATAAGTGAGTGTTATTTCTTTTTTTTTTATGAAAACATTTTATTTCACATTTTAACTAAGGTATTTTGATCATTAATTACTTCATATTATAGCCTTCAACTTAATATTTACCAAATACATTATTTGAATATTCACATCAGTTTGAAACCATTTCTTCATTTGTTTTGAAGTTCTTATCTAATTGTGAAATTAAAATTTCATATGGAAATAATAATAGTTAGTCAACTTGTAGACATTTGGCTTGCTGTGTATCAGCATTACAATAAAATTGCAATAAGATTATTTTATCACTTTCAAGTCCTGCGGAAACATGTATGTCGTAAGCTGGTCATATGTTGCTTGTGAAAACAGGTTGACATCGAACTTGAAAAATATACTGAGTAGTAGTTACAGTCAGCAGTAAGTTTATGTTAACTGTGAATTGTTGTTGCAATCAATTATTTAATTAATAATTTCAAAAATTATAGTTAAAATTTGGTTGCTACATAAGAATTCCTTATTCAAAAAGTTAATATTTCTTTTCATCCATTAGGGGACTTGGAGAACAAGCGAGGCAAGGTACTCAACCTAGTATTTCAAGCAGTTCAGGAAATACATTTATGGGACAGATTTCTACACCGCAGAGCCCTCTTGCCCAATCTTCCTCTCCATTTGGCATGAACCTCAGCTTTGGACAGCAATCTTCTGCTCAGTCACTCAGCTTTGGGCAGCAATCTTCTGCTCAGTCACTAAGCTTTGGACAACCATCTTCTGCTCAGTCACTTAGCTTTGGGCAGCCACCTTCTGCTCAGCCACTCAGCTTTGGACCGCAGCCGTCTTCTGGTCAGTCATTCAGCCTAGGCCAGCCCGGCTTAGGGCAAACCACGATGAACCAACCACAGGCGTCACCTCTCTCAAAATTTTCTCTGGCTACTTCTACCACTACTAACCAGGTGCAACCAAGTTCTGTAGGAACCTCTGGACAAGTTGGCCAAACTCTTGGTGGATTTGGCTTAAGCCGGCCAGCAAATCAAATGTTTTCATCTACCTCGGTGCCTTCTTTTAGTGCTCCTCAGACTAGTTGGCCTACAGTGATGAATCAGTCTAATCCACTTCAAAAGCCAACCTTTGCACAGCCTGCTGTTGCCTCTTTAATGCAGTCAACAGTTCCTCTTCCACAAAGTTCAGGCTCTGTTCAGCAAAGTTTGGCTCAACCTCAGTCACAATTGTTACAAGCACTGTCTCAACCTCAGTCACAATTATTACAGGCACTGTCTCAACCTAATTTAAGTGCAAGGCATCAGGCTACTGCTCCTCTAGTGACTCAACCATTGCAGAATATCCAGCCTCATACAGTTCCATTAACTTCACAGGAAAGTAAGTATACAGTACTACTATTAGACTTAAAAACGGAGCTGTTGCTGTCTGTCATAGAAATTTCCTTGATTTTCATTATAAATTGGACTTACTATTTGATTCAGTGCATACTATTTTTTAATTTAGTTGCTTTAGAAATTATTTTTTTCTTTATGGCATTCAAATGACGATAGAAATAAATAAAAACACATAATTTTTACAGCAATTCAGAGCCTTTCATGGCCCATCGGAAGAAACTCCTAGACATATGTCAAATAATTTTTGACCTAGTGTCAGAAAAAAAAAACTCAAAAAAAAGGAATCCATGACAGACAGCTTGGGCGTTCCCCTTGATAGTTGTCGAATGCTTAAAATAAGAGCCCTCAGAGGAGACATTAGAATAATAAGGAACCTATTGTACTACTTGGTCAAATAGTAGGTAATAAAAGGGGTATTATGAATCAAGTCGCTGGCACAGAATCACCCTGGCAAGTGGACCATAACAGCATAGAGAAGTTCCGCCTTCATTCACTTTTAGTAGTACTTATTTTTATAGTATTAATTTTCAGTTATTTTAATAGAATATTATTGCTTAATTGCAAGCATCTGAAAAACTACATAATTTTGATCCATCGGTCATGCTTTTTGTAGCGGTGGTCACCAAGCAGGTTCATTTCTCTAAAAAGTATTTTTATTATTACTTTTTTAATTTTTTATTAGTTACTTTTATTGATTTCATAATTGAGCCTTAACATTAAACCAGTTAACGCAACATTTTATTAGAGTTAGACCAGATAACTGCATTGATTTTAAACACAGTTGATGTGAATGATAACAGAGGCGCAATGCAACATGTTATAACTTTAATTTATATTTAAACTTTGTTATGATATGATATGAAATAGATTATGTTATATTTATTCACCTTTGGCTCAGAATTATAGATATTAAGTGTATGTGATCATCACTCAGAATTTTTTATTTTTAGATTCTTCTTTGCTGAATCAACAATCTATTGTGAATCGATCTACAATTAACCAGTTTCAACCTGACCAGGTGATTTTAGTTAAAACCATACCACTAATTATTAGTGATCTTTTTTATTAGTTGGTCTCTATATGTTAAAAGATATGCATTCATTTTTATGAAGCATATTGGAAGTTAAGAGGAAACCAAATTAAAGATTTTTTAGTTCTCTAGTATCATTATTTATACTATAAATCAAATTGTAATAAAAAGTATGCGAGTAGTGTGGGGAGGTACTAATTATTTTTTGTAAGTTACCTACCAAACAGTAATTTTGTCAAATTCGGTTGTAATCTGACAATGAATAGTAATTGAGAGATTAGGGGTAAAATATTGTGGATACAACGCCAAGTATTCTGTTATTATATTGCATATATTATTAACCATTAATTTGGTGTGAATCTGACTGTAAGTATGAATTAAGTGGTGGGGGAGTATCAATCGTGACATTCATCTGGGTTTGTCAACTACAATAAATGCTTATATTTTAATAACTTCGAAAAATTAGCTCCAGATTTTATTTTCTCGGTTAATATTAGTTACAAGTATTTCTTGTTTCAAAACTTCCTCTTTATTACTGTCTCTAGTTTTATTCTTGTTTACATAATTTTCTAACTAATACCATCGTTAGGTGAATAAGAACCCACAAACTCAAAGCCAAAACTCCTCGACTCCTCAGTTGTCAACTGAGTCTGTTGCTGAGCCAGCTGATGCTTCACAGCAGCGAACAAAACTAGCAACTGTAGCAGGTAATGTACAGTTCTATTGAAACAGTTTTTATTGGGTTTAACCTTAGTCATTGGATTGTTAAGAACTAGTCATTTATGCTGCTTGGTGCCGATGATTTTATTCAGTTATAAAATGGGTCGATTCATTCAACTCTTTTGGTTCCATGAAGGGGAAGTTATGGAAGGACTTTGTTTAGAAGATAAAAGGTTTGGATTCATTGAGAATCGCAAGCACGTATTGACCAAGCTTCAGGCATAAAATAGATAATTCCAATAAGTCCCTTAGTTTTCCTATCTGCTACTCCAGTTATATTTATTCACTGTAGTCAAATTCTGAAGTAAGGATTTTGTCAATATTTACTTTTGTTATCCCTTCTTGTTATCTACATCATTTATTTACATGTTTTAATTCATTCTTTATTTAATTTAATATTATTTTTCTGTTATTTGTCAATTTTACATCTTTATTTCTACACAGTGTAACATACAAGATTTGTCTTTTAGAAGTTGAGGAGGAACCTGATGAAACTGAAATTATGAAAGAAGAAAAAAGAATCGCTCTTTGTCAAGAATTACTTCACACTTTCTCAGCTGATATGGAGCAAAAACAAAGAGATATTAAGTACACATCCTCTCAAACAGAATATAATGTAAGTCACAACTTTATCTTGTGAATCTTACTTGGTTATTATTACCATTAAATTTATTCTATTATATATTATTTAGATGGAGCAGAGTAAATGTAAAGACCAAGTAATCCTAGAAATAGAAAACTTGATGAAATTTGAGGAGGAGCTTAAAGAAACTGGAGCTCCTAATCAGGACGAGGTTAATGCTATTGGCAGTAGTGTCTTGGAGATATTTGGCTGGTATGAAAAAATTAAGGCCAAGGAAAGAATGACTAAAAGTCCTGGGTATAAAAAATTCTTTTTTATTAATTATATTCTTAAAATATCTCAGAAAAAGGATTTGTTTAACTCATATATATTCATAATTTAATAGCTCAATAATTTTCCCCATTAATTTGTGGTTTATCTATTTAATTTGTAGAAAGTTCTGTAAAGTTAAAATAAGGCCAATTAGCTTTTAGTAACCAAGAAGTCTTATTTCATTAACATGTTACTTTACATTAGGTAATAACTTCTAATGCCTAATGCTATGATATGATATCATTTTGAAAAGTAATATTTTGCACATTGTTGATTGGAAATGGAAAAATGTGGATGTAGCAGCCCCTAATGTTTTGAATTTCCTAATCAATATCAAATTAATACAGTATGCATTTAAATGTGCTTTTTATTTTCCAATGATATTCATTACTTATTATAACATTTGATAGAGTATCTAATAATTAAATATTATCATAAAAAAAACACTCTCTTGTTTGTTTTAAATAGATATATTGAATTGATGGAGTCCCAAGATTTGGACCCAATAACAAAAAATCACTTGAATAACATTGACAGATATGTTTATTATTTGGAATCACAGATCAAGCTGGCAAAAACCAAATTGAGTGCTCTTTGGGACAATGTTGGGTAATTTCTATTTGATTATAACTATCACATGATATATGTATATATATATATATATATATTAATATAAATATAAATATAAAAAAATAAGTTCTAACTCTTTAAGGTACAGATATGTTATTGTGAAAGATAGAAACTAACGAATGCCAACTTCTGTCTCCAGTGAATATCAAGTTTCATATAGCCACATAGAAATATTTGTTAAATATAATTATTTCCCACTTCACCACTGGCTAATATTGACATTTAACATGCATTGATGGATACAAAAGTGCAACTTTTTAATTAATTTATGATTATGCATGACAAAATAGAAAAACTCTTGTAATAGTACACGTAAATAATCTGTTGACTCTAAAATGAACTGTGCATTTTAAATTAGAAAAGAAAATTATGCTAATAACAAAATTATATGATCAAAGTTATCCAATTTTATTTATTGAAACAACTTAATCTGTTATGAGACTTTGAATTGCACAATAATCTGTAGACTCTTATGCTACAGTTTCTCACTAGGTGTGTCTTCTTCGCTTGTCGTTTGACCCTCAGCAGAGCTTATCTGTGTTTGTTGAGTTGAACCGGCGATGGTTCAAATATATAATAATTTAACATAACATTTGGTCTATTTTAATTTAAATTTTTTTAATAATTTAACCAAATGTATAAAAATATGGTATGTGTTGCTTCGATCGGCAAATGGGTGTTAATGTATTTGGGATACTTACGTGCATACCAATAAACTAAGGTATGCTAATAAAATGTATCTAATATATCCAAATGTTAGGAAATATATGAAGAATGACTTTATGAAGATGATCTGTAAATTTTCTCAGCTTCCTTACACTTTTTCTTAGGATTTTAATATTCTTCTCTCTGATAAACCAGTGAGAAAAAGTTGTTATTTTAATTTATTTTATTCTGCATGATAGTCCACTATATTTTAATTTATTAGACTTTTACTTTTTGCCGTTCTGGGACCATAGAGACTAACATATTGACTTTTGGCTGTGGAGATCCGTGCTCGACTCTCCATCTTAAATGGATTTTTCCTTAAGGGGATGGGTTTGATTAGGGTTCACTCAGCCTTGCGAAGATGGATTGGTAGTTACTTGAATAAAAAAGTAGCTGATCTGTTTAAGAAAGACTGAAATTAAGGTCGAGAGACGACAACCACATAAGCTGCAACCATGCTATGCTAGCTCCTCAGCACTACCTACCAGTTACAGTAACAACCTCAGTTGGCTTATTAATCTTTTTATGAGGTGTTGCAACATTGATTTAATTTTAATTTCCACTTTTATTTATTTAATTTTTTTTATAAAGCATTATCATAACATTACTAACATCAAACCACGTATCCCACCTCTATTCTCTTTATGATTAATGATTTATTTTCAGCTCTCAAAATTTTGAAGTACCAGTTATGGAAGTAATTTATCAGTCTTTGGTAGCACAAATGAATATCCTTGCTGCTAAAAGAGCAGTTGTAGATTCTTGTGAGGCCAAGATGAAGAAAATTAATAAAAATAGAGTTCCACGCAATCCAAGAAGATATGCAGGGTAAGTAAATATTAATGGTGATAATTTTTTCAACCATTTCAGTTTAAAATTTGTTTGTGGAAATAATATTGATTATAAATTATACTGCCCCACTTATAAAAGTATTCAAATATTTGCTTCCTAATAGAATTTCAAGTCTTTTTAAATTAATATGAAACATCTCTTAGCTCTTCACTCGTGGCGGATCTGATCTGGGTTTGTAATATTGCAAAGTTGTCTCATGATAACATGTAATTGTTCTCCGAACTGTAGTTTCAAGTAAACCCAATGATGGCTGCATATCTTTGGCTTCAGCTGTCTTCCACTAAAGCAACAACATAGGCTAATTGCTCAACCATCAAAACCAGTTTTAAATTATTATTTAAAAAAAAAACTTTTAAAAACCTTATGCTGAATTTTAAGAGATCAGTTACACAAGAAATCAAATTAGAAAATTCCGTATATTTTTTTTAAATAAATTTTTTGAATATTTATTGGGGTTTTCCTTCATATTTATAGCCAGCCCCCTATCACTGAAAACGTTTAATATTAAAAAAAATTAAAGCCCAAATAGTTCTATTAAGAAGTAAATATTTGAATTTTTCAAAGTGCACCAGTTTTTTTGTGGGACATAGTAATATTCTTACCAAAGTTGATTTCCAATTAAATTGCGCTCCCAACATACACTTCATATTCTCAACCAATCAATGATAGTTATAGTCTAGTTTAGAGTGATTGTAAGTTGTGAGACTACATATTTGTAACTCAATAAAACTTAGTTCTTCTTTGTTCTTGTCTGGTGAATTCACGTTTGTTACAAGCCAGGTATCTGCTTCTGCCTAGAAACATTTATTTTAACTAAAATTGAATCATAAAAAATACATTTGCTGGTTTGTGCTATATTCAGCTGTTTCTTTGAGTCACTCAATCCTCTTTTTAGGTTGTTTCCATAGTATTTTCAGTATTCCATTTACTTTGTGTTGAATAAACAAATTTAAGTTATTAATTTAAACTTTTATGAAAACTATGTCTTTTAGAAAAATCTTCTTTGAAAATATTTCTTTTTACTAAAGGTTTAAGTACAAACATTTGCTGTTCGATATTTTCACCTAATTCTTTTGTTACTGTATTTTTTCTGGGTCTGGTACTCATATGCTGAGTCATTTGTTCATTTTGTGTAGGCTCTACATCATCATCTGAATTTTCATAACTTTTTTTGAAAATTGGTCGATATTTTGTGGGCTTTATACTTTTATTGAGACTTAATTGCTGCTTGTTGTTCTTATTAACACTTGTTTTTTCTTGAACCCAAGATTGTCTTATTGTCTTTCTATTATCTTCTGATTTTTTGAATATGTTCCCATTTGGCTTATTTTCTTCTAGTGGTTCAGTTTGTACTGAAATCTCAAATCTATCCAATACTGTTTGTGTTTCTTTGTCTTCCTTCAACTGTGTTTCCTTAACAAACACACTATTATGTATTATACAGTTGAATAATTAATTATCTATTTTATTAAAAATCTTATTGTAACTAGAATTTCCTAATTAGCTAAAGCTAAATCCCTATTCTTCCAGACTGAAATGTAGCCTACTGAATTTTTCACTGAGATATACTGAAACTATTTTAAAACTGATAATAATTTTGGCAATTTCATTCGGGTCATTGATTCTTTGTGAATGTTAATTATAGCCCTTGTTTTATCTTGTGGTTCATCTAGATTTTTTTGTGAAGGAGAAGTCTAGTTCCTTTCCTCCAAGTTTGTTGTAAACTTTTATGGTTATTTCTTTCGATATTTTACCATGACTGGATTGCTGTACCAATCTGCCTGAGTATCAGCAATAGTCTCACTCGGCAAACTTGATCAAATGCCTTGATAAAATTGGGAAATGCTAAGTCCAGTAAGATTACATGCTCCTTAGATTGTTCCAACAGAACCCTTTGTTTTATTTATTTGTATTATAATCATATCCTAGTAACTTTGATATTTTACTCATTGCCTCCCTTTATTTTTATATAATGTCAGAGTCACATAAAATTCTTTATAAATACTGTTCAGTACCTTACTGAAAATACCATGAAAGCAGTGACCTCAAGGTTTTACCCTGAACTAGTCCTGCACCTCCAACCTATAATACTTAACAGCATTCATACCAAATTTTGCAAAAATATTGTTTTATAACACGAAAAATACTATGGTTAATGAAGAACTATTTATAGAGGCTAAATTAGTTACATTTATTTAGATTAATAGTATTCTTAACCTCAAAATACCAAACATGCTAGGGATAAAGTTACAGACCAGACACATGGGGGAAAACATAAGGGTTTTTTATATTGAAAAATACTGACTGCAGAAGGTTGACACACAAAATCTAAACCCTATTTTTCAATCTTTCGGTTTGTACTTTTCTCTACCACATAGTAGAGAAACTCCTTGTATCCCTTACTTACTGAAGGGATTTACAGCCCCTCTTTGAAAAATAAGATCCTGTCTTCTGCCTATCAACCGCCCACCAACCCTGAATACATTATTTCATTTTATGGGCTAACCATCTTATCATTATTAGTAAAACTGATTTATTAAATGTATTATCATTTAAGTCGAAACTTTCCAGTTCACTTTTAAATCGAACCATTAAAATAGCTGTTTTCCACAAGAGTCCAGCAAATGGTATAGATGGGTATTTAGTTAATTTTATTGTTGGCCCTGGGAATAACTATATTTCACTTCATGGAGGGGTTAAATTACCTATTGTAGAGTTCATCAAATTTGAAAAATATATGAAAACGCAACATGGCAAGTCAACACTTGTGGTCTTATTTGTCATAACTTTATCATTGAAGGAAAATACCCATTTGACTTACTTCTGGAATTAACAAAAGAGCCTTGGGTATGGAAATAAATTTATCACTATCATTCAAAATTTGCGTTATTTATTGCAATACTAGAACAAGTGTATATAGCACAACCTAGTAGGGTTAATCCTACTTAATTATAAAATAACAGTAATTGTATAAGGTTTTATTAGAACCAATAATAATGTTGATTATTGTTTGAAAATGACTCACGTGCTGTTGAACAGCTGTTCCTGGCCTTCGTTCACCTTTGCTTTTCCAGCTACAGTAGCCATTCATAATTTTTTTTCTAAGTTTATTGTCAATTTCATCCATATAATTTTGAATAACTGTTTTTATTTGAATTCCTTTGTTTTGGCGAGACATTTTCCTTTTAATGGGTAAATAATGTTAATTTGGACATGAACTAAATAATTTGTATTTTTATATTTGCATTAGTTTAAACATTTATCTGAATGTCAAAAGGCAGATTTTTCTGTTCTTAATGTGGCACTCGGTAATTTCCCAAAATTATTTTTAATAGAATCACTGATTTGTGTAAAAAGTGATCAGTGTTTGAGATGTTTGAACAACTACTAATGGGGTATGTTGTGTAAAATATAACTAGTAGTTTCTTCACAATCATTTAATAAATTGTTATGAAACTGATATCTCCGGGTATAATTCGCTTTCTGCGTACGTAATTGTGCTTATGTATGTTTACAAAAATACAATTTAGTTTATAATTTATGCAAAAAAGGTTTGAGTAGTATTCTCATCTGAGTGAACTAAGGATTTCTTGACCCTACAAAGTAAACAAATCACAGCTCTGGCTGGAATAAAGTGTTAATTTATAGATAAAACACCCATGTTGATAAAAGTTAAACGCCAGCTGCAGGTTTTATAAATAACCAGGGAAGGTGTTCTGAGAGGGAGAAAGGTAGGAGTTTAACTTGCACATTCTACAAATGAAACTACCTTAAAAGAATTTTTCACTAGAACTGTTTTGTGAGAGGCCAAGTCAAAAGACTGACTGGTTGTAATCAATACTAACTTTATCCTGTCTTAGCCTAAGGGCTTTTTAAATAAATCTGAGCTAATTGCTTTTCTAGATTGTTCTATTGAGAGTTTGTCAGATCCATACATTCAGCTATAATTTTCTATTATATCCTTCCATGCTTAATCTAGCTTATGAGGTCTTGTCAACAGCGAACAATGTTCTGTTAGACTATGTCTCCATCAAAGAGATTGATCAAAGCATGGATGATCTGTTAGGATCAGATGTAGATAGATGTAGGATCAATCATTGTGATATTTAGCCTTAATCTTGATGCCTATTTGGTCTAGTTACAATCTTAGTAGGCTTTCGCTTATTCAAATTTAAACATTATTATTAAAACCTAATATTTTTAATAGCTTACGATCTGATGGATAAAAACAGGTCAATGCTGTTAAATACTTCTCTTGAGTTCAATCAAGCCTCCCTCCTTTCCTTAAAAATGATGTAGACGATTCTCATCATTTCTTTATGTTTATATGTTACTATTATTTTGTATTTATGTTTTATTTATATATGTTCGCGAATTGATTGTTGTGATGTGTTCTGATTTTCTGCATTTGGGGAGAACCCCCTCTCTCTAGCATCATATGGTGTGAGTCCATGCTAGACAAACTTGGAGAGAGCTTCTCAGTATTTATGACTCCCTTTGGTCTGTGGACCAATTGATAAGTCAACAGATCTCGGGACATCAACAGTCGGATGGACCATTTTCTATTTCCAGTTAGGAGATAAAGTAAGCAGGGGTCACATGTTTACAATCACCAATCTTCTGCATAAACAGATGATCTTTGTCTGACCCCTGATACCTGAATTAGGATCTATCCTTGGTGGCCTGTGTGCTGTATATATAGAACCTGGTGTGTGTATGTGCTATATTCTTTCGACTTTAAAAAAAAATACAAAAATACTTGCAAACCTTGATTCCTATTTAAATAACATCTATTCTGTTTTGATTAAAAATTACTATATAAAACATACTGCTTTGAGGGCAGATTGTTATGTGTGCATCTCACATGCATAATGAAGTGTAGTTTTCTATAATATTGGAATGAGAAGGCTTTCTAAGAATGTGCAAATTGATGAAAAAATTTCCTTTTGCCATGGAAATTAAAATGATCTATAATTAGCAGGAGTATTTTTGTTTGAAATTGGGACACTTAGGCTCACTATTGTTGGGAAAATTGATAAATAATTTTGCTTTCTTATAGAAATTAAAAATGCCTGTGCTTCTTATTGCTTCTTCAATTAAATTTTGATTACAATTTATGTTTTAAATTCTCATTACCTTTAATTGCTTCTAAAATATTTACATGGTATTTAATTTTCACATTAATATCTGAGCTTAGTGAGTACTACCATATAATATACAGCATAATATAATTTAAAAAAATAACCACATATGGAAATAAAAATTATACTAATTTTTACATATGACAAAAAGTTTATTGATTTTTAAAGATTCTTTTTTATTACCTTTTAACATCTATTTTACTAACTGAAATTATATTTATTGACTAAACCTAATGTATTTACCAATATGTTCCATGACTGGCTTTCACTGTAAGTACAGCGACACTACTAAACTATTACTCTATGTAATAAAATTTTTATTTTAATGGTAGCCAAACAACATTGGAGACAAACATTGTATCTTTATATCATTACTATTATATAATATACTTAAGATTTGGAAGGATCTATAAGGAATTCCTGGAACTGAGAGTTAATGTACCAATAAAGGGTTTATGCATGTTAATAAAAAACTATACCAAACAAAGTGGTACCGATTATTTATACAAAATAATCTTGTCAAAATTTATTTTTCCCAAGTTGATGAAATGTGAGTGCTACTTCTTTATTCAAAAAGGAGCTGTTAGTATATTTAAAATTATAGGCCAAGCTGACTTACTCTTCCTCAGGAAGTATTTTGTGGGTCTGTTTTTTTTAGCTGAAATTTATTATTTTACTAATTATGATTTTTTTTTTTTTTAGTGAATTGGAATTATCAACACTTGCTGAAAGATTACTTGAGACTCGTATATCTGATACTGATTTACTACAAAATACATCCCTTAGAAATGCCTCAAATAATTACATCCTGCTATCTAAAAGAATGGCCAAAAAAAGTTTGAATGAAGATAAAGTTTCTGCTTTGCACCAGTGGCATAAAAATCATAAGGTTATTACAACAAAAGTTACAAAGAAAAATGCCATTGTGGCAAACTCTGATATTTCAAAAGATGAAACTTTTTGTAGAATAATATCACCTAATAAACAAAGTACACCTTACCGTCATACTACACCTAAAAAAGTATCTACTTCAATACCACGCAAAAGCTTATTTACTCTCACTAGTAACATGAGTACCGGAAACTTAGACACAACTGAGGTGAGCCTTGGTGTCTCCAAGCTGGATATAGAAAATAATGCTGATTCAGAAGAGAAACAAGCTCCTACAACCGATCAAGATGCAAAAACAAAATCTGAAACAACTGCCAGCTCAATCGATAACATATTAAAAAATAATTTATCCAGCACTGTTTCTAAAGTGGCTGAAATAAATAAAATTGAAGGTATCCAAAATACTGTGAGTACATCAGCAACTTTGCCTGCACAAAGGCCCAAGGCTGGGCCTTCACTATCTAGTGCTAATTCAAACGACGGTATCCCAACTCCTGCTGCATTTAAAGCAGTTCAGCCACCCAAGGGAAAGGGTGAAAGTATAATATCTACCTCTTGGGGTAATCAAACTCCTGTATTTAGCCAATCATTTTTTTCACCATCGACTAATATGATAACTAGTACAAAAAGTTCTGCCCCAATTAGTTCTGTATCCATTTATTCTGGTTCTTCTGGTGCAAATAGGCAAGTAACTAGCTCATCTGCTTCTATGAACTTATTTCCTATTAATTCAAGTGGCAGTCATTTTGTAATTCAAGTGGGGAATCAGCTCTCTACTCCTCCATCATCAAAATCAGTTCCTCAACCAAATACCACTACCTCTGCTAATTCACTCTTTTTACCCACTACCCAGAATAACACTCAAGTAGCAAGCTCCCTACCTTCAACAGAAAAAGATCGTTATGAACCTGTTTCAACGATTGCTACAGCAGTGTATACTCCAACAGCCATGAAACCTACTACAAACTCAAATGCTTCATTTAGTTTTACACCTACAGCAGCTAGTTTACCTTCAACAATTTCTGTTCCCTCTTATATTACCATTTCTCCGGTTAGTCATACAACTACATCTTCTACGTCTAATTTAAATACAATTCTTTCCGTTCCTAGTCCAAATCAGTTTTCTTTTGCCAGTAATTCATTCCCTACATCAGCAACTAACAGTTTTTTAACAAATTCAGCAACACCTGTGACTTTGTTTGGTGGAGTAACATCTCCCATTTCTTCTTCAGTAACACTATCAAAAACAGTATCTACTCCTTCATTATCTGATCCATCTACTGTTACTATTTCACTTGTAACTCCCCCAAATCCACAAATTCCAGTGACTCCAGAAACAAGCAATGTTACACCGACTGCTACTGTTTCAGAAACTGAAACCATTCCTAAGTCTAGTACTCCCGCATGGACTCAAGGAAATATTTTTGGGGGAACTGCTTCCTCATCTAATCCAAGACACCCTCTTGCAACTTCACCTTCAACAACTACTGCCTCAATATTTGGTGGTTCTTCAATATTAGGTTCATTTCAAAACTCACAGGCTTCAAGTCAGTCATATTTTGCTGGCCCTTCTGGCTCAAGTTCAGTTTCATCTACACCGATTACAAGTTCATCATTCGTAACAACTAGCAATGGCAGTGCTGCAGAACCAGTTGCTACTACAGCATATTTAGGATCTGCTAATACAGTCGCTGCAACCACTCCTGCTTATTCAGTTTCTTCAGCTTCAACTGCTTCAATTCCTCAGCATACTTCTAGTACTTCTGCATCTAATTTTGGTATTGTAACTGCTACAAATTCAGCTGCAGCTGTCAATTTTGGAACAGCTATTGCTACTGCTACTACTACTGCTGCTGCTGCTCAGTTACTGTTCAGTAGTCCTGCTACTACCAATGCTCAAACAGTGTTTGGTAGTCCTACTACATCCTCTTCTGCGTTTGCTTCTCCTTCTGCTGTGACTTCTTCTACGCCACTTTTCAGTGCACCTTCCGTAAGTGCTGCTGCATCCTCTACTTTTGAATCTGTGATAAAACCTGCAACGACCACACCATCAATATTTGGAGGAGCACCAGCTACTACCTCTTCAGGTTTTGGAAGTACTACAGCTTCAATTTTTGGTACGCCCACAACATCTGGATCATTTTTTGGAAGCAATTCTGTTTTTGGTGGGACAAATATTGCAACCACATCATCTGTTTTTGGAGCTGCAAATACTAAAACCACATCAACTGTTTTTGGAGCTACAAATACTACAACTACACCATCAGTTTTTGGATCAGCAAACACAACTACTCCATCGATTTTTGGGGCATCAAATACTACTACACCTTCTTCCGTTTTTGGAACTGCCAATACTACTACATCTTCTTCTGTTTTTGGAGCTGCCAATACTACAACAACTTCTATTTTTGGAGCTGCCATTACTACAACTACTACAGCTTTTGGATCACCTGCTATCCAGGGTAATTCAATTTTTGGAGCAACTGTAGCAGCTGCTCTTTCATCCACTTCTTTTTTTGGATTACCTGTAACAACAAGCTCATCTTCTTTTGGGAATCAACCAGCTGCCTCTATTTTTGCTGGAACCTCAAGTTTTAGTACTCCTTCAACTACAAATTCATTCTTTCTCAAAGGCATCAGTAGCCCTACATCAACAACAGCTAATTTGTTTGGTTCATCCGCAAATGCTTTTGGAGCTACAACTACAGCTTCAGGGAGTTCAATTTTTGGAGGAAGCAGTTTTCAGCAGAAATCGCCACCCTTTGGTCAAAGTACTGGAAGTGTATTTGGACAAACAACATCGTAAGTTTTTTTTCATATTTCTCTTTTACTAAGATTTTTCAAATAAGATTTATATTCTCTTAATTGTTTGCTTTTTGTGTACAGATATCATTATATTAAATAATTAAATAAAGGTACTGGTCGGAACAGGTATAATTTACTTAGAGTAACTGTCCAAAACCTGTGGATAAGTAGGAACATTTAAATGTGTTTTTCATACAAACAGTATTTGAAAGCGTCTAGTTTTAATATTAGTGACAATATAATATTTATAATAAAACCATTTTGTCAGTTGTCTGCACGTTGATTGAAGGGGTTATATAATTGAGGTTTAAATGACACCCATTGTTTGCTTCTCTTCAATATTTTTTTTTATTTACTGCTAGCGCTTTTGACAGTCCAGATCTGTCATCCTCAGGCACTCTATAACAACTATTCTGAACAACAACTTATATTGGACATAGTTAGATATAGATATCCTTATAAACATAGTTAATTTTGATAATAATCTATAATGTAGTTACAAATTCCATAAAAAGCAATATCTTACTTGGGATCTTCATTAATAGAATATTTGTATTCAAGTTTTTATGTTTACTTTAATAAAACTACAAATTTCACATAATAAGTAATTATTTTCTTCCTTTGCAAATGATTATTAATTTTTATCTGGTCTCATTAAATAAGTTTGATGATGTATTTTTTACTCCTTTCCAGTTCAGGAGGAGGGGGTAATTTTGGATCGAGTGGTGGGTCTCTCTTTGGTGGAACATCAAGTTTTGGAACTCCTTCCCCTCAAGGAAACCTATTTCAATCTGGTAAGCATATTTATAAAATATTTTTCAACATACAAACATAAACTTTCTAAATTATGTTTCAATGTTGCGTTATTTAGTTACCATACAAAAGAAAAAACAGCTGAAGAGTCATTAGCTTTATATTTTCTACTATGGAGTAAAATTATTTTGAGTTTTTCAATTGAACGATTATTTTAGAAAACGGTAAACAACAATGAACATTTTTTTAAAGTACATATTGTTTAATTGAGAATTTTGTTGAAAACACTTTAGAGAGTACATTAATTATTATTGGTTAAAGGGAAAAATGACCTGCCGCCGCCCAGGTCATCCTTGCTCATCGGATTTTAAAATTAATAAAAACGTTACAAGACATGTTCTATTTCTCCCCTCTTAAGGGAAAAACGTAGTGATCAGTAAGAAGCCTGGCTGGCGAACATTGTGTATGTAACATTGGGGTGAGTTTTGTGATGTGGAAAAGGATCTGTTCTGCTGTTTTGTGACCAGTGTTTATTTCATAAATTGAATCTGAAATTTTTTTTTGTCCAATTCTTAGCTCATCCCATTTTTTCCTATTAAATTTGGTTCCCAAAGGTTCTTAACAATAGAGTCAGGCCCCAATAAAAAATGTGGATAATCAGTACTCACCTGTGTATATATATTATATTTGTATTAAATTAGCCTACTAGGTGAATATTATGTCTTTTTCCATAACTTTTACTATGAACAATAAATAAATTTTGTTTTATAGGTGGAGCTGGGAACATTTTTGGTGCAGCTGCTAATGCTAGCCCATTCAGTGGAGGCAGTCAGACTGCGGGCCAAGCAGGATTTGGTTCTCCGCCTTCCTTTCAGACTGCTCAAAGTAACTTAATAATTTGTATTTAATTATGTTAAAAGATGTATGCTGCAAGCTACAACTTTTCTTTTGGATGAACTGCCTTGTTTTAAAAGGCCTTAATTTTCTGCAGCTCCTGTCTTTGGAGGTCAGTCCACCTTTGGAGCTCCGCCTACATTTGGTGCCTCTCCAGGATTTGGTGGTTCGCCTGGAAAAGTGTTTGGTTCAACTCCTCCTGCAAGTAAGTATTATTATATTTATTACTTTTCCCAATATATTGAAGCAATTCTTTCCTATAACTTTCTTATTATTGCTCAAGCAATCAGATAATTAAAAAAATCGCCCTGTACTAGTTCATTGTTTGTCTAGCATCGCAGGCATACACTTTTACTAAATTTTTATATTTGGAGCAATGTAAATACTTCTTGTTATGTATATTATGTTGTTTTCTAAAAACTATTCCGTATTGCCAAATTGGATTGGCTAATGATTCTCATATATTTTGTTCCATCCACAATTCTCTGATGCCGAACAATCAGAATTTATATTTCAAATGACTTTTAAAATAGTCTTAAAGTGACGAAGCCCGTTTGAGGTTCCACTTTAGGAAGGGCCAAAAAAAAAAAAGAAACAAAAAAAGGTCTTAAAGTGGCCAACTGATAATTGAGACTGTTGTCTAATCTCTGTTGGCTGAATTTTAAATGATAGAACTCATTTAAATAATAGTAGGATTTAAACCTGAAACTGGTATGATTCAAATAAAGGTTATGTTTACAATTTATCAACAAATACTGTTCTGTTTTTTTAAATCTCATTAGATACTCAAAAGTTTAGACATTAAGATGAAGTACCAATTTAAATCCACTTATAACAGAATAACTTCTAACAATACGAAACCTTTGTTTGGCTGCTAATTGTTTGTTTTGCTGTTATTATATATATACTACAAGACAATTACAAATGTGGACCTATGTTACCAAAGTACAGGCCTTAAGGCCTTAGCATGCACTTAAAACTTATTTATTTTTATTAATAAACTAAAGGAAATTAATTTCTAAAGAAGTTGGAAATGATGTTAAGCACTAACTGGTCTGTGTTCTCACTCCACCTGCTTGATTGAAGAAGTGGCAAATTCTGTTTGGGAAACCAAAATAAAGGTAAAAAGCTGGCTTCTTTATACCATCTACCAACTGTGACGGCAACCACGGAGGACCTTTTCAAAGGTTTTTCATCTTGGATTTATTTTATTTGTTGTTCATATCTAATGGATGAAGTAATTATTAGAAAAGTTGTGTACCACCATCTTTATCCGACACAGAAGCTGATTTTACTTAAATCGTGTACGATTTATTAGTGGTTGTCCATTCTGTTCTGCAAACTGATTGAGGAAATATAACAATTTTCATGTAACGATGATAAAAAATCATGTAATATTATGTATTATTATCTGTTACCTAGATGCACCAGCATTTGGCAGCCCAAATCAGCAGTCTTCTACTTTTGAAAATCTAGCTAGCCAAGACACTTTGTCATTTGGCAATTTGGCACAACAGCAAACATTTCCAAGCAGTTCTTTTGGGTAAGGACCAAATGTCTCAAAATTTAAAAATACCTACATCTACATCCATAAATAAAACTAATATTTTTAAAATTTTTTGATTCATCAATCTTATACTTTTAACATCAGATTAACACACAAATGCATATATATATATTCAAAACTCTCTTTTATATTCTATTATAATAATGTAATAAGAATTGAATATATATGTAATAGAAAAAATAGAGAGTTTTGGACTGAAACAGGTTTTGTTACATTTCTGGTAATTATATAATTAACAATTGTATATAGTAATCATTTTATATTTTGCTTAATTGTGTATCAGTGATTGATACGAAAACAATTGTACAATGTTTCAAGGAGGGAAGCTGATGATTTTCTTGTGGTTTTTCAGAGGCAGTTCTTTTAGTAGCTGGCGGTGAGTTATGCTAGAATGACAATTTAGGTTTCAACAAGAACAACCCTATTACAAGAATGTCCTTATTATGTGGAGAGTAAACATAGGTTTAAAAGCTATAAGTAAAAACTAGGTGAAGAAAGATTAGAAAATATAGATCGAGTGATTTTTTTAATGTAATATTTTTTATAATTCTTTTCACTAACTATATTACTTCTGTAAATTTGGTTACAATTTAGTGAGTAATATGTTATTTTATCCATTGTAAAAAATGTATATGTACAACTAAATTCATTTTTATAATTATTAAAATGTTGAATTTATTTTTTCAACATTGTAAAAAAAAATCAAGTTGAAAAAATTAGAGAATGTATAAGAATTAATGTATCATTAATATTTATTCCCTTCCTTTTGGTATTTACTAAAAATTGAATAAGTGTATTGTATTGATTTCAATCTTTACTTTGACTAGAGTTTTATTCTTTTAAAATGACATCTGTATACGCTGAACTACCCGTGGAGTATTATATACTTCCAAGTGAAAATTCAAAAGCAGGTTGGTTCATTAGCATAAACTAGTGAACTGTTAAATGAATGAAAATAAGAATTTATGCCAAATCACAATACATTTATTCAAAATTAAACAAAATGTTATCAAAATTTCATAAAAAAATGAGGAGCAAAAATAAAATACCCAGGCCTGGTTAGTAATAATATAAAATTTACCAATGTAAGACATAGACTTGTTTCAAAATAAAAATATCTTTTATCCTTAATAATTAAGATAATTAACCAAATTCTAGTCACAATAATTAAATTTTCAATAAATTCAACTAATTTAAATATAATGCCATTTAAATAAAATAAATAATCAAAATTAAAGTGTATAATTTATAATCTTCTTTAAAATGCTTAAAATACCTCAACACTGACGAAAATGGGGCTTGGGTCCACAAGTTCCCCTACCAAAAGTCCAAGGTACGGAATTTTCCTTTAGGTATTTCCCTTATTTCACATTTAACTTAGATTACAATTTAAATCTTACGAAATATAAATGAACATAAATTACATAATCAAATTTTACATGAACGATCTGATAAATGACAATTTTTTTTTTTACAGTTTTTTACGTCAGTGACGAAAATAATAAATAATTAAATTTAACAAACAAATTAATTTTTTAAATAAAGATAAAAAATCATGATTCGATTTACTTTACTTTTTTAACAAAATAAAAACTTTTTCTGGCCTTAACAACATCTAATATGAAGGTTTTTTCATGGATTATTTTACAACTTAGAGTTTATGAAACTGATTTAAATATAGCAGTAATTTTGTTATTATACTCAGCCAGCAGTTCTGAGCTGGATGGTGCAGTGGGGGATTGAAAGTTGGTGTGTTATAGGGATGGGGAACCGGCTTGGTTAGCCGCTCCGCTCTGTTCTCCCTTCAGTACACCCATGATTAAACAAGAGGTTCCTTGCAGCGGTCTGTTGCACAACATGTTATACATTTTTTAACCGATGAAGGGATTAAACTCTCAGATAATTATATCGTTTGAAGTCACAGTTTAGGGATGATGTGATACACCAGCCCAGAACTGAGTGTTTACCTGAACCAAGCAATTGTTGGTAGTGGTTGCCGGCTGATTGACAAAATTATGTCAGAAGTGCGTATTAGCATTAGGAATGGGAGTGCTCATATCATTTATCCATAAATATTGTGGCTTTAGAGAAATTAGTGCTTGATGGGTTCTAAGGTTGTTAACCCGAAAATAAACAACAGGCCCGTTTAGAGATCTGTGAGAGATTTCTTAATCGATTCCAGCAAGGAGAGATTTTTTTAGGCACTTTGTCACATACACAGGTGGTCTGAAAAGTTTCCGACCTCAACATGAATATGATAATAAAATAAATAAAACCTTTGTTGGGTCGGAAACTTTTCAGACCACCCTTGTATGATGAGACATGGGTCCATCACTAACTACACTGTATAATAAGAGTCGACTAGGGAGTGGGACAGAAAATATTAAACTGCCTTGTGGAGGCCAAAACCTGTCTCTCAGCCAGAAATGTTCTCGCTACAGTTTTTTTTTCGACTACAGAAGAGTTTTACTCATTGGTTTTCTCCACGATCCAAGTATGGCGAGTCCAGGTTACTGTTGCCAGTTGTTTGAGTCAACAAATGCCTATAACAAATATCATCCTTCTCCAAAAAAATGCTACGCCTCAGAACACAATTTTGTCTAGGGACCTTGGAGGTCTCGACAAATCCTCCTTCCGGTCTAAATTTGTCCCCCTGTGACTATCTATCATTTGTGCCCATGAAAGGATCGCATGGAGTGGAACAATTTTAAAAGATTGGAGACATCAAGGAGCATGAGCACAATTGGTTGACGACGCACCCTCAAACTTTTTTTGAACAGCTTCCAAATCGTTGGTAAGAGTGTGTTGAGTGTGCAGGATAAAAACTGAAGGTTTGACTTGTGTATATTACTAATGAATAAGTATATTAAAAAAATTACCATTTATATTTGAATCGCCCTCGAATGATGGAATAAAAATTCAACAATATTTCACAATAAAAAAGGTAACTTCTTGGGTATCATGCCTATTGTGATAACAATGTATATTCCTTTATTTCAATAGAAACCTGACTTAAAATTAACCTCATTCTAATTGATTATCAAAGTATTGTTGCAATGCTCATGAATAGCTATAAAATAAATAATATAATTAAATGAGGGTTACATAAATGTAGAGTGAAGTATGCCCTTCCCAGTAAATTCTGAACTAATATAAAATTTATATTTAAGGGAAGCTGTTGTATCTTGGATCTACAGGGCTTGTGTCTATGCATTTGGTTAGTTAAAGACCAGTCATAGTAGTTTGTTCATTTGCTTATTGTAACATTCACCAATTAGTTTTAGTTGATATGAGTTACAGGTGTGTACCAAGGAAAAATAAAACTACTTTTCACAATTTGAATGCAATTATTTTGTATTTAATGCTAATTATTCTCTAGCCGGTACATTTTGTTTTCTTGAGTAAATGATAGTACAGTATTTTTAAGCATTCTCTTGTCTATAAAGTCATGCTAATAAAACAAGGTTTAGACACTTAAAAATGGCTAAGTGCTATTGAAATAGGACCAAGCGTTGTACCTTGATCCTAGCCAAACTGTTGTACCTTAGACCGGTTTAACTTCTGAGACTTCTGATAAAGTTAATGTAACTAAATAATTGTTCATTAAATCCAATTATTAAATGCTATTTCACTAAGTTATTTACAGTAATTAAATTTATACACAAAAAATAAACATCCTCAATATTGAAGGTAGTTAGGTATGCTTGGAACAATTATTTAATTGATGTTCATTGTTTATTTGTAGGAAAATGCCAAAAAGTGAAACTATAGTGAAAAGAAAACCTATTTTAAAAGATGATATTAAGAAAGCAGTAGAATTAATTGTAAATTAGATAATATATAAAAAATAACTGACTGGTGCTGCTAAACAAGTGAACATTTCAAAGACGACCTCGTTGAGGCACCTTAAATCACACAAGGAATCAGGAGCTTTAATTTTATACAAAAATAAAGGCCGACAAAAACTAAAATATTTTGTAGCAGAAATAGTTGCAGTTAATAAAGATTCCTTTGATTTTCAGTACATGAAAAAAAACACCAGAAAGTATACAAGTAGATAACAGTTTATTACAGAGGGGACAGAGAAGATTAGAGTGGGGTTTAAGCTTCCCAACCCCTCTTTTAGTGGTGATTCAGCTCACCAACTAGAAATATTAACATTTGGTGTTAATCTTTCACAATTTAATCTTGAATGAGCTACATCTAAGTTTTAAATTCTGATTTATTTCAAGGCATAATTAGTCATTTAAAAGTTATGTTTTAGTTCAAAAGACTGCAGTAGGCTTAGTTCTATAAACTCTTGTTTTTACATTGTATATTTAGTAAACATATATATCAAAATACTTACGTTTTTATTTGAATTTTACTTGGATGTAAAATTGTGGCACAAGATACAACATACCTAGTTCCAAGGTACTGCACAGATGATGGGTGTACTTTGGTTCTAATGAAAACATTTTACCTTATAAGAAAAATTTCATAAAGAAGTATTCTATACTTACCCAAAAAATATATGTAGTACATATGATGTCTACAGTTTGATAAAACTTCATTCTTAATATTTAAAAATCCAATATATGCAAGTAAAATAAAATGTTAAAACTGTTCGAGGTACAATACAGTCCCTTGCATATTTATTATGGATTCATTGACAGTTAAAAATATTTATATATATGTTTTGGTATTCCATTTCTTAGTTTGTGGTTAATTGGTTAACAATGGTTCTAGATAAGATTTGATTAGCTACTGGGATGGCGGTTATTCCTAACTAGTTTCCACAATTAGCATTATTTCCTTTTTTGAAGCTTTGACAAGAGTTCCTTTTTTCTATTTTAGGCGATAGTTTTTTCAGCTTTATTGCACATGTGCTTCCGCTTGCTTGTCTTTTTGAAACAACTTTTTTACTAGCTTATCAGCATTGGCTCTTGACCAGCTGTTTTTTCTTTTTTACTTTAACCCCTTTCCACACTTCTAAATTCCAGAATGGATTTTCCATTCTTAAAACTAAAATGGGTCTTCCTTTTTCTTAAAACCCTAAGATATAGGATATTATTGTCGGATTTGAAATGTATCTTTACACATTTCACTGATTGTTAATTCCTCATGTTCCTCTTCAGCGTCTTAGTAGTATTGATACTACAATTGAAGGTATTTTACACCTGCTAGTTAGAAACATGGATAATAATCTTGTTTTCAGAATTTTGGGGGATTATAATAATATACCTTGGATTCGGTTACAAGGACAAGCTTTGGATGGATAAAGAAGAGAATCACTAAAGGCAGAGACATTTTAGTAATATCTTCAAACATGAAATGTAGTGACAATAGAAAGTGCAATAACCACTATAACATTTGGATTGGGGTGCTTTTAAGCATACTTAATAAGGTATACACTAAAATAGTAGAGAAATGAGTGATAACATTAGGGGAATCAAAGGTTGGAGGTGTTCTATGGATTCTAGCAAAGGAGATGTGCCCATGATGTAATATGCAAAATGAGAATCATCTTCTGTAATACTAATTAAGTAAGGAAAATAATTCATTGTTTCCTTGTAAATTTCCTCCAAGTATTTGACAGAATTATGAAGTACAAAAAAAGTTGTCTACAGATACTGATTTGATAGGATTTTAACCAATCGTCGACCCTCAGGAACAAACATAAGTTAAATGATTGTTGCCGGTTGTGGAGGGGTACAATTAAATAATATAGCTGTTTTATTATGGGCTATTCTGTGTTGTTATCACCTAATCTAGGTAATGGGTGTAGTTATTACCACCATAAATGTTAATTAATAGAGATAAATTATTTTAAATGATATAAGTTTTTCATACCATCAATTGGGTGAGTAGCTATGAGGCCAGTGTATTGTGTTTTAATTGTTAATTTTTTGTTTGTTGAATTTTTTTAAATTTTAATTTTAGTAAAATGGATGGTCCACTCGGACTATGTAATAATTTATTTATTTAATAGTTTAGGTTTTTATCATGTGACTTTTCATTTTAGCAATCTGAAGATGACAACTTAGGGTTGTCGAAAACGTTAAGTGGAGAATAAATGCCATATTGTGGAAAGACATAAATTGCATTATTTAAACATAAGTTAATTCCCAGAGATATTTATGGAAAGTAAGATATGAAAAAAATGTTAACATCAGAGACAATCTATAAGTGAAACCTATAGAAGAAGTAGAAGAGGAAAACCAATCGAGTTAGAATAGTCAAAAGACAGTAAGTGCATGTAAAGCAAATGAAGAAGAGCAAAGACCATGGACCAGGAGAATGGCATGAAGAAAGCTGTTCAGAAATATGGCTTCAATTGGAAGAAGGGGAATTCACCATGCCTTAGATTGATGTCCTTTTTACTCATTCAATTTTGGTGCCAATCTGAAACTACCCTAGGGCTTCTTTTTGTTATTTTCCCTGCTTAAGTGACTAAACTAAGTTCTAAAAAAATAATTTTTCAGGGCCGAGTTGTTTCCTTTATAGAAGCCCCTCATACTACACCAGGTGGGAGACAGGAGAAGACTAAGTTAATAAGTATATTGTGTTTAAAGTGTAGATAACATGAAAATCACATTTATTATTAGAGATGACAAAAAATGTAGTAGAAACATTGTGATCTGTGCCCTTATTACATATTTTTAATAATGAAACTCTTTCATGTGTCAAGGATTAGATATTGTTTGAGGAGTTTTAGAAAGTGAATATTTGCTACATATATTAAACGCAGAAATTAGGTGTAGTGAACAAAACAATCATCCTTGTAAAATGAAACTGTGGAAGTGGATGGTCCAAGATAATTCCTCTTAGAGTAAATACAAATGTAAAATAATAAAATAAAAACAGACAGGAACACAGATGAAAACATAACTTCCTGATTTTAAAATGATCAAGGAACCCATGAAAACAATTCCAGTATATAGGGCACTAGTGGAAACTACTTCAATGCCTCACATTTCTGTGGGCCAGAATATTATCGGCACCCTCGTATTTCTCGGTGAGGCTAATCATGGATACAGTCGTATTCCATAAAAAACTAACATTCTACTCTGTTTTGCCGATTACCACGAACTCGTCTTAACGCGAAGGCCTCAATATTGTTAAACGTATCTAGGGAAGGTTATTGGTAGGAATACTGACAGAAAAAATCGTCACCCGATAGTTCCGCGCATTCACAGACAATGTTAATTCAAGTGACCTACTTTAGCGGGCTTTAGTAGTCAGTCGGATTGTTTTGTATTATAGATTGAAGTTAATTTGAAGTTCTGTCAGACCAGAACGATTGTAAAAGAAAAGTGGTTGGAGAGTCAACACACGTGACAGCAAAATATATTATATATTTGTTATTGTTAAAGTTATTACGTTCCATTACACAGTCAAATAAAATATATTTTTCATTTTCTTTTTTGATGCCAAAACGAAGTTTTTTTTAAATTGTCCTTTTCAAAGCCAAGGCCCCTTACTCACGATATAATCACCTCACACATCACATCCCATGAACATTCACTTACCTTTTACAAGCACTCATAAACGTAGTCAAACGAATTGTTAATTAAATTCAATCAACAAAAATCGTCATAATACGTGCCCACCAATAAATTTTAGGGACCAAATCCCCAAAACAAACACTATCAGACGATGCTACGAACTGTCACTGGACAAATAATTGACAATATTCAATATATCGTAGAACCAATAATGACATACGGAGCCGAAATCCGGAGTTGGGCCTACAAATGAAATATCTAATTTTCACAGTCAAGTCAATCTGTAATACACCGTACAATCATACGCAGTTGCTTGGAAGATCACAGGATGCAAAGGTATAATCAGTCACCAGGTAATTTCAATAGTCATCACTATTGCTAATAGCAGATAATATTCACTGCCGTAATATGTGTTATATAAATAAATAATATATTAACATATAGAACTATTTGACTCTGATAAAAGGAATTGCAGGTTAACCACATTCTGGTCAAGGTTGTTACTTATTGGAAATGGGTAAAGGATAACACACTCAAGTTTTATCTTTATAATTTATTAAATACAAATATTTTTTATAGACTATAGACATAATATTCTTCTTCATTAAATGTTACTACCCTCAAGATTATGAATCATATTGGCCTTAGTTAATGGCCTAACTGAAATGAAAGCATAAATTTACACATTAATAAAATATTGTATACGATATTATTTAATTAAAAAAGTTTTGTTTTTTAAATACGACTCACCTTTTCTACTTTGCATTTCATAAATTCGAAGGCAGTGTTACATTTATCTTCGGTGAATTTCACTAAAAATAAATAAAATCATTAATAAAAGCCTAGAGCCATCTTAAAACTTATAATATAAAATAAATTTTTGATTAATTGCGTTATTATGAAATTGTATTAGGTATATGTGATATAGTACGGTCAAATCATTTTTTAAGCCTCGAATATATTTAATATTTTTATAAAATAAATTTAATAACCTTTGTGACAGCAACTTAAGAGTAATTCATATGGTGTTTACAAAGTAAATTAAGATTTCTAAATGGAATATTATTAATTAATATCTACTATCATTAAATACCTTCAGTTAAACATTCATCTCTAATCTTGATTAGTTTTTGTTTCTTAGCTTCATCACCATTTGTAATTTGTTCTAAGACTGATGCTGATTCTTCTTTATTGAAGGAGCCATCAGCTTTCATCTTAGTATGAATAAAACATTGTATAAAAGGCATGAAAGTTAAAACATGTAGTTATAATTCAATAATATTGCCTAAAAAACGTGTTGTATTTTTTAAGGTTATGTATAGCTGAACTTAATTAAATTGAAGTCACTTATATGTGAAATAATTCTACTTTAAATAACTAGTTAACATGTTTGAAATGACGTGGTGACGTGGTAGCATCATGTCAGTTAGAAATTTGAATATTAACTTCTCCTACGTATCCATCCTATCCTCCCTTTTATTTATTACAATCAATAATGGTTTTGTTTTTAAATCTCTTTGCATTAAGTTTCAATAAACTTAAATTTCTTTAGGATCTATAAAAAAGATTTTATTTTATTACATTTTATCTCATAAACTAACTGAAAACATGACTGACTGATTTTTTTTTTCGACCGAACATTTGAAATAGACTTAGAATAAATAGTTCTTTAATTTGAACTTAGTTTTTAAATAGAATTTAAGATTTTTTTCAGTTTTTGTACCGAATATAACAAGACTGACTATTTAAATTTTTTTTTTCTCATTTCCCGAATATCCTTTAAAACTAGGTGAATTTCTCTATGTAATGAATATTTACCAAATATGACAAAAAATATAAAAATTTAAACTTGTCTTGGACTTGAATACAACATTTAATTTGTAAAACATGCATAAAAAGAATTTATATTTATTGTAGAAACTAAAATGAGTAAAAGTATTTCTTACAATTTTCTGTTTCTCCATCATACAAGCCAAAAAACACTAAAACAAAATAATAAAGGATTAAAATAAAAAAATCCCTTGTTAAAACTTGCAGAATGCAATATAAATGAACTTCTTACTTTGGCTTCTTTTGAAACGGATGAAGGCTCCTTTAAATCTGTTAATAAGATATTTCATTTTAAAAAATTGTTTTTAAAAAATATACCAATTAAATTCAATAAACAATTGACAACTATTAAATAAATTTAGTTTAACGTAACTGAACATTTTAAGGGTCAAGAATTCATTAAATTAAAAACAGGAACAAAAATCAATTTAACATCGTTCCAGCCGATATTATTAGTTTGTCTGTTCAGGGAACCTACCCTTTAATTGAAAATTGCATTAAAATCTTTTATTGCACCATAGATAGACTCTCACTACCTTCCCGAACCCACCTGCCTCCTTTAGGCATCCCCCACCCCATATCCTTCTCATACATCCTTCAAATGGGACTCCCCTTAGTGAAAGGCACCCATCAATCCAAAATAATTTTCTTTTTATTTTTCCCACATCCTATTTTTTATATAAGTTTGAGAGCTATGGAAAATTTTTTTATAATTTTTTATAATCTTAGATATAATAGAAACTAGGAAACTAATCTAAGGTCAATGTAAGTATTGTGAAATAAAATTTATACGAATTCGCATGTATAAAATGATAGAAAATGAAACCTACTGCTCATTGACTATAACTCAAAATTTTTAAAATATACCTAAGGTCTTTTATTATTATTATTGCTTTCAGTGAATCATACAGTCAATCTCAAATATTTGTTCTGTATTTTCTGAAGTTTACAGTAGGAGTGTTAATTTTGAGCCTTCGATGTGTTCGGTATTTCTGCCTGCAAGAGACAACCAATAAATAATAAGGACATGACGCTGACATGAGTTCTCCTGATAATTACCCTGAATTGTTACGGATTAGTTTCTCAATTAACCTGCTGGGTTAGCAAAACGTTGGGTGTCAAAAAAAAGAATAAATATCGTCTCTCAAGCTGGATGGTAACAACTAATTAACAATATAATATATTATATACTAGCTCTAGGTTTGATCAAATCGTTCAAATCACTCACTTATGTCATGAAGTGTTCCTTTGAACCCAGTTTCTTTTTGACATCCATTTTCTAAGTCTGCTATGTCAGAGAACACCTGAAATAAATGTAAAATAAAAAAAACTCTGATATGTATATGGTTTAATATGTGAACACATCTTACATTACTGTACTATGTTATTGATACATTATAAATTGACAGGAGACGATTCGTTCATTTTAAATTTGATGGCTAATGTAATGTTTAATATGATATTATCACAAAAGTTCCAAAAAGGTAATGGTATTCGTTATGGGCGGTACTCGGTTCAACTTGGCCTCAGTTTAAAGATATATTTGAAGCAGTTAATTGTCCCATTAAATGTCCTTACAGACGACTTCCCGTTTTCACTCCAAGCTGCTGAATTAACTACATTTAGTGAAAGCTTCAAAAAACGTTATACCATTTGGCCACGGCAGACAGGTCTCTACCACCGAGACAAAAGGTGTACATTTTTGTAGAAACGGGAATTGCGTTGAAAAATTACGTATTACGACAAGGTTTGGGAAATAGTCACGTGTCTAGAACAAATTTAGCATCATACAAAGTAGTAATTAATTGGAAACAAAGCAATGAATTATTGTTGTCTTTTCTTAGTAAAAATTGTTTCGTTAACGAAACAGTAAATTAAAATGACCGAGGTATAAATATCTAAAGTTATATAATCTTTATAGAGGAGAGTCTTTTAAATATTAAGAGTTACGTTACTACATACTGGGTGGAATGTCTAGGGACGAGTGAGGTCTGGGACTAAAAGTTGAGACATATATGTATAAGAAAAGGATAAGATTCTGGGAAGTAGGGAGTAAGGGAAGTAAGGAGGGTTGCTTACTTAAAAATAACAGGAACCATGAGTGAAGTCACGAGGCAGGTATACAGTTCTCCTCAAGCCCTTTTTACTTTTAGCATTATATATAACGTTAGCATTATAAAACTTATGATAACATAATATAATATTAAAAATATTAATCCAAGCTAATAGTAACAAATCTACTTGGAAATATGTATTAATAGAACAAATAATCATGAAAAGAAACAGAAATCTCGACCAAGTTCTTTTTAATATGCAAAAAAGTAGCAAGCTTTTTTTCATGAGTGTGTCATTGTGAGGTCATGACCGTGTGACTTGATCCTCACTATTCACACAAAGAAAAACGTATTCACAGTTTTCTATATATATATATATATATATATATATATATATATGGGTTGATCTTTGTTGGTTTAAAAAGTACCGAGCAGCTGCGAGGGCATATGAGAATGATTTTGCGATCAAAAAATGTTTAGGGCGTTTGAACGTCACCTAAATGTGAGAAACCGTATATTTTATTAAAATTACATAATTTTTTCGAAAATTTGCTTCACTCAGAGCTTCGTTTTTAAAATTATTTACCGTAGTATCATTTTTGTATAAACACTCGTGTATGCAATATATGATACTGGTTGGACAATAAACCGCATGAAATGCGATTTGGGGCCAATACTAACTATTTTCCATGATTATCCCTCGAACCTCCAAATCAAGCTCCGGCTTTCCTCCGCCTTCGGAATGGTTTATTTATGTTATTATATAATGTCATGTAACAACCCTGTGAATTTTAGCTTCCTATTCCTGGACTATCTGTTCGCAACACCATTTTAAAGAACACACGTAAATATTAACAATAATAGGACATTGTTGACATGTACGATAGTTTACTCAACTGGAGAATTATATATAGGATTGCCATTGACAGTACATGTCAATTGCATTCTTGACGATGTCGGTGTGTCTTCGAAATGGAATTCATCACGATAGCAATCTCTGTGAATGTTTATTAAAAAAAGAATCATTGGACATTCTAATTCAGACAACGATTCCTCACATTGATGAAAAACGTGTATATTTACTTGCTTATTCATTAAAAGATAATTTTGTGCCACGTTTTAATATAAAACTAAAATCAGTAAATAGGGAAATGTTTTCGGTAAAAAGTTCAGCGAGTTGATGGAAAATGAAAGTGTCCATTTTCCCGGATGTTTTCGAAGTTGATGCTGCCCATTGTCATATTTGTCGTAGAAGGCCAACTAAAAATTTCGAAGACTATGGCCAAAGAAGTAAAAGAGAAAAGTTCGCAATCATAACCTCAGGTCTTCTAGGGACGTAATAAATAAGGCAGCGTCCTCATCCAGTTCTCATCACCATCAAACAATTTTCAGTGCCGATGTAGTATTATCTATTTTTATTCAAGATGAACTCACCAAGTACCAGTAATCAGTTGGAGTGATCAGAAATGAAGCTAAAACTGTCGGGTACCCAATATTTTCATGCAACAAAAACACAATGTTAGCGAAAAAGGAATTCTACCCTAGTTAATGTAAAATAACAGATACTTTCGCTGAGATGGCCCTCTAGAATTTACTGAATTCGAAGGTCGAAAGGATATTTAAAACTGAACCTGGGGAGGAGCTGGAAATATTGTACTGAAAAAAACTGTTAATTACCTCAAAAATGTGCTTGGATTGAGACTCCGGCCATCAATTAATCAATCAATGAAAAAAAACAACAACATAATTTTAAGATAAAGTTTGATAGAATTAACTTATCATGATGAATTTTGTTATTTTTGCGCAAACATATGCAGAAAACAAATCTGTAAAACCTTCTTCCTACCTTCCACGTATTACGCATAGTAAATTGACGACCGAGAATAATAATCGTGAAAAACGAGGGCAATCAAAATGGGAAATCTGTCATTACGGCAGAACGACTAAAAATATCGATTTGGCAACAATAACATTCGATTCCAGACCATTGAAAACATATAAATCGATACTTAAATTGACCCCAGTTGAGCTCGCTATTACGAAACAAATTTTTCCCCTGGAAAACCAGGGTTATGCCCGCTGTGCGACACCACAATTTTGACAGAGCTATGTGTACACTACTCCTCTATATCCTATGTACCTCAAGCCATGTGTGTCCTGGGCTATAAGGTTGATTTGAGTTAAGTTTCTAGAGACAAAAAATGAGTTTTTAAATCACACACGTCAAGGTGGACTCGGTGATCTGTCTGAAACTCGACTCGAAGGTTTTTCCATGAGAATTTTTAAGATTTACTGTTGAAGTTGAAGGAAAACTGAAGTATTAAAGAGGGGAAGACTCCCTTTCACTACATGATTTCTTTTGGCATTTTGACATCAACCAGTAAGTTAGGTTTTATAGAATTTGGAGAAAACAAAATTTTCATTGGAAAAATATTAGTATAGGTTTGTGCTATAAATATTAATATGTTATTCATACCATTGGGGCTGCGATGAGGAGTATAAAGTAAGATAAAGTTGCTTGAGCCATTGGTAAAATGTTTGCTTCTGTCGCTAACCCAATGGTTCTAAACCTGTTGACTGAATGATATGTATCGCACCTTCTAGAGTTATATATGATGATGTCGGGGTTGTCTGCGCATTGTCATTGTGTTGACAAATTAGGTTTTTTTCTTTTTTTGATTTAGTTAAATTACTGTTTTGGTAGACACGTAGGACAATAGGGTCTACGATTTAATGACGGGAAGTTGATGCTTGACTTCTCAATTGATTGTTTTCAAAACTGAAAGTCATTTCCTCACTTTTCTACAAATAATCGTGTTCGCTCAATGGGCAGAAAGTTTGTGATCTACTTTTATCGTTCCACTTGTGTCACTGCAACATCTTCCAGGCAGAATTGACATGAACTACCATTTGAAGGAATTTTTTAAATATTTTATTTGCACATTGTAAATTTTAGCAGGCATTGATACTGCCAATGAACCAGTACCCACTTTATGTTAAAGAAATGTTTGTTCTGAAGGGGCATAAAGATATTGTTTTTATCAGGTAATATTTGCTCTCTTCTACAAGTCTGGTTTATGAACTATTTTCACTTATTAAATATTTTGTTGTTTGTATAATTTGAATATTTATGTTTATTCTATTATTTTACCAGTTGATCGAAGGAGATCGATGAACCTTCTAGACTACTAAAGGAGTGGTCATAAAGTTAGTATTTTATTAATGGTATGTGTGTGTGGTAAGGTTCTAGAGTTCCTGTATGCCAAACCGTCCAAAGCTTGTTGATAGTGAGTAATGTCCCTAATGTATATCGTTTCATATATAAAAATGTATTTGAATCTAAGAAAAATGATTTTAGTAATAGAGAAGATTTATAAAACAACTAAAATGTTCCTGGCCGAAATTATTCAGCAGTATTTTTTGTACAAGAGACTCTTTGGCTAAAACCTTTGAACATGCCATCACATCACAAAGAGCTCACGGCAAACAAAATGCTAGTCGGTTTGAAGGAGGTCACGAGATTACCTTAGGGATCGTTATAGGTTACCGGTGATGACATGGGAGTAAACATCATTAGTATGTGGATTAAGATGGCCAGGGACCTGGGAATGAAAGTTCTGAAAGCTGGAAGTGGCTGTGTCTTGAATGAATAGGATGTTGAGATCATTGTGAAGGGTACGGTTGTTGATATAGAAGGGAGGATCAGCTGTCTTGTGGAGGATTCTAGATTGCGGGAATTGAATGCTGAGCATATTGGCGGACATGGCATTCTCTCAAAGTTCTTTTACGTAGGGTCAGGTAGGTTGGATTATAATTGTGTAGATTGGTATCTTGTTTTCTATTGTTAATTCTGAAAGTTTGTCCATGAGGTGAAGAAGAAGTTGGACTTTCTTGTCGTTTGGACTGGATGTGGGGGCACCAAGTGAGTGGCTTGTCTAGTACAACTCTTAGATAGGATAGATTAACAGGAATAGGTTGGTTGAAAAAAAAACTAGAAAGTATGATGAACGACGGAGGTTGAAGGTGTGACAAGAGAAGTCTGGTCAGTATTCACTGTTAGTCCCTATTCGGAGTACTGGGATCTAAAGTTTAAAGACAATCGTCCTTAGAGGAAATCACATATTCACCAGCCAGCATAATGATCTGACAATCAATCATCAAATGCTGTGCATATTTAGAAAAAAAGTAAAATATAACGGGGCCTAATGGAACTTCAATGAGGTGTAGTAGCTCAACACAGTCTGGGTCTTAGGAATGAAAGAATGAGATTTTCGTCCGCTGATTCGATACATTGTGGCCAAAGTTACCACTCTCATTGGCTACCCAATTGTCAGTAAGAAGATTGAAAGAGTGTAAATGAATAGAAAAATATTGGACAGGCATTGTCATTGATGGATATGTATGTTTGATGTACGGGTTTCGCACGATGTGGTTCAAATCCGGCACGTTGAAAGCAACTGCCTAAATTTCACCTACTATTGAACACACAGGGGTTCATATGAGGTTTTCGTACAGAATAATCTAACAGTTGTCATTCAGCAGGAGGAGACGATGTGCTATTATTGCCGTGATAGTCCTCTGATAGGCGAATTGTTGACGACTCTCTTAATTTATGTTTACTTAAAATTTATTCTTATTTTGTATTCCTCTTTATTTATGTTTATGTGAGCGAATTGTGTATGTGCTTGACACGAGTGTTGTTTGTTCGCGCGCGCGAGGAAAACTGCTCTCTCTCCCTCCGCACTGGCGCTTGCTGCTCTAATCAAACCATGGCCTTTTTATTCAACTACCTATGCATCTCTAAGTTTTAGGCCGGCGTTGTCAGACCCCACACCTTCCTAGTGGGAATCTCTGCCTTCATCTCACTAAAACTAGCACCTCCTTGGGAGAGACCTCTCCCTCGCGGACGACGGTTGCCGTGGCCCTACAAACTTTACCTAGTAGTGTCTCCCACAGCAATCCAGTCTGCTTCTCTCCGGTTCACACTCACCTTTGGGATCCGCACGGTGGGACAATGTGGCCCCAATCTGGCCTAAGGAATATTAGTTCATGTGTTAAACATGTTCCAATTGTTGTTAATATTAAAAATATAAGTAAAGTTAATTGATTAATCTTGTGATAATTTCTTATATCATTGTCGTGTATATATAAATACTACTGTAATGGCAGCGAACCTCCAGGGTTGGGGGCATGGGCTAATAATTTTTAAATAGTTGTCATAAGGTAATAAAATGATACCATGATAGACACGGTGATCTTGTTTTTTTAAAAGATTATTTTATTTATTACCCTCTAAAACAAAGGATTTACTTTACAATGGGGCATACCTAACTCCTAGAGACAGCATATGCCTGCCACTTATCTCCTTCAAGTTATCATCTTGAATTCCTTCATCCTAACTCTCCTTTTTTTGAACTAAAATAATCCTCATGGTTTGATGTCTTATTCTCATTCCTCATAGCTCCCAACCTAGAACTGTTCAAGGCTTCCTTTCTGTTTACATCATCTTCCAGTGACCAGACCAATTCAGACTTATTTTCATATGTCATCTTAGAAACACACATCTCTATCTCCTGGATAACATAATTTCTGATCTTATCCAGACGAGTCACTGGCCATAATCGTCCCCAATATATCAATGTTAATATTCTCTCATCCACCTTGTCAAAGATATTTTTGTTTACATTATTTAATGGAAGTATTAATACAAAGAAGTTTTTACAGCAAGTTCAAGTTGTGTATAACATCACACTAGACTAACTTTTTCCCATTTAGGAGATAAACTGTTTTTCCTCCAGATCTGGAACAAGATTATCTGCAAGCAGCGTGAAAGTTTACAGTGTGTCGGAACACATAAAGTATAACATCCTTGAATATTAAATGTTTAGTATACATGAACCAAGATGCTCTGGGGCATTAATTAAGTAATCAAGCTGCTGTTCAGACACCATTATCCATCAGATTTTTTAGTATCACAAATTTAAGAAGTTTGTTCATTGTCATTGTTTTTATCAGAATCCACTAATTAAATAATGAGAAATTATAACATTGTCAGTTTCTAGGGATGCTAGAAATATCTTCTTGACCAGTAGGTAAATAAAAAAATTGAAGTTAAAAGTAGTTATATTTCAATGCATTATAATATACCATCAAACAGAGTGACTATTGTACATGGGTGAGAATTGTTAAAATTTTGGAAAATTAAATTTGATGCTAAAATTTTATAAAATAAGATTGTCTGAAATGTTTTGTTATGTATATAAGTATAAATATTTAAAGATAGGATGGTTTCCTTTAAATGTTTTTTCTATCTACACAATTATAATAATACAACAATTTTCCCCCTATTTTACCATTTTTGCTTTGTTGGTACAACTTCTGTTTCCATGGTTAGCTAAGTGATCAGGTTTTGTCATAGTGCCTGGTGCTTAACCAACTGCCTGTTGAGCTGTTGGTAAGTAAATATTTAAACCAATGTGACTCAGTTAATTATGAAATAAATTCTTTGAGTGCTTTTCAAAATCATTACTGTAACTGGGGTGAGCATTGTCATTATAGCTTCCTGATAAAGAAGCAACTTATGACCCCGACAAAGTTCCTGTACCATTTTTGAAGAAAAACATGGACAAATTCATATCCCCCAACTCACCTGACTTTGCGGCAGTTGATAAAGATGACCTTGTAGGAGTTATGATTGCTCCCAGTGGAAAAAGAAGATGGCAAGAAAGTGGAAAGAAGATGATTTTGGGGAATACATAATTTCCAGATCTTAGAAATGGCAATTTTGTGATGTCAATACTTTCTTAGACATTTTAATGAGCACAAGAGAATTTTTCTTTTTTTTTGTCTGATTCGACTCATTTTTTCTTATTTTTTTTTTGTTGTTAACTAGCTGTAAGTTTTTCTTGGCAGTTTTACATTTTTATAACTTTTATGTGACTTTTTATAAAATTTTCATATTATCTAGACGTATTAAATTCAAAATAGGACTCTTTGATTTCTAGTTACCCTTAAAATAATAATAAAAACAAGAAATATAATAACATAAACATCAGATTTTGTCATTTGAACCTTGCTCTTTTCTGCCAATACTCTCTCCTGTACTGAAAGTATGATTTGCTATGAGGAACAAGTGAGACAATTCTTATCCTCCCTGTTTGGTGAGAATTGTCATGAAGGAATTTATTTTTCATGGAAACAGAAAGGGTACTAAACATTTGACATTTACACAGATTTCTCCCAAGAGCCTTAAGGGGTGTTGTGATCAGCCAGACGCTTTGGGCAAGGTATAAAAAAATGAGTGAGTTGGACAGTAATACATGATAATAATTAACATGGATTTCTTCTCTCTAAGATGGATGTTCTTTATCTAACCAGCATTAGAATCTGCAACAGAGTATATATTAAACTTATGATAATTATAAATAAATATTTATGTCAGTTATAAACTTTAAATTTAATAATGGAGTCAAGAAAAAATACGATTTATATCAATTTAGAAACAAATTGTCCATATAATGGATGAAGATGATGATTAATCAAATTTAACTTTTTTTTAATCTTATAAACTTCAACCAAAGATAAAAAGAGTTGAGTTTGATAGCAAAAAAAAAGTTAACATGACTGGAAAATTGGAGTGTAGTTTAATTAAACATAATTTAATGTAGTATGCATTTTTTTACAGCATTTTTTGATGCTTCCTTCATCGATTTTCAAGAATTTTTAAATACTTCGGTACTTGCATCTCAAATTATTTTATGCTTGCAAATCATATGATTTTAAACCAGTTAGGTTTTATATTAGGAATAAATTTTGTTGAAAGATATCTACATAACTACTCACACGTTTATAGGAGAAATTTGAAAGATATATTTAGTATACACCTAGATTGAATGGTCTAATCACCTTACCGTCTTTGGCATTCCACTTTTCATGAATTGATAATCTTCAAATTCATATTTATCAGGGTTCGATTCAACTAAAAAAAAAAACAGATTGTATCATTCAAATTGTCTGAACTGAAAGATTCGATTAATTGTAAAATGAATGCTATATGTACCAAGATCTTTAAATTTTTACTTTATGTTCTAATGATGAAAAAAAAGTTCATTTTTTTTTTAAAGGCAAAAAAAGTAACCTGAAAGGACTACTGCTCCCTAAACCTCTGAAGGGTGTGATTTTGGGTTGGATGTCTAATATTCATATCCACGAATCTATACAGTAATTATTTAAGTAGCCCCTCGTATTTTTATATGATATCAGGACCCAGTACATACTGATGTCAAGGACATATAAAGTACCTAATCTGTATGAGGGAGCAGTTCAGCTCAGAGTGGACAGGCAAATACTAAATTGGCACAATCAAATAGAGGATGAACTGAGAAAACTTGGAGCAAGGCAAATCATCTAAGAAGTAACTAATGGATAGGGTCAGAAAGCTGGAATAGGATAAATGAAGAAAATCTTAGAGCCACAATTAGATAAGAACTTAAAATATTCAATAAATAAACACCCTTTTGAAAAATAAATATTCTGAAGAAACTAATAACTACTAGTTGTTTTCTGTTATATTGCTGATTTAATTATTGTTAGCCAGAGAAAAATGATGTCAGGGACACACACTATTTCCCACTGAGCCATCAATGTCAAATCGGTCGGTGAAGTTGGAAGTCACCTGGCTTTACAGGAACAGGAGGTCTCGGCCCTGTCACTATTATGTTTCTTATATAATCATAATTCAGTACGGAAATTTTAGCAAAGAGTTAAAAAATATATATTACCATTCACTGTACATGCATTCATAATGGCAAGGTATCTTTGTTTCAGTTCTTCATCACCATCTGTTACACTTTCTATAGCTGCTATTGCAGAACTTCTGTCGATTAATCTATTCCTCTGTACAACCAATTCATTCCACACATTATAATTCAATATTACAGTCATTAATTATAATAATATATTATTTTGAGAGAACCGAAAATTTTAAATTGAAGCTATTTAACATTTGGAGAGTCCGCTTCAGATATAGACATATTTCTAGATTTATGAAATAAATACAAAATAAATTATTAAAAACATTAATCAAAATATTAAATTTTAAAAAATTTGAATGCTTACAATAGGCCGTCCATCCGAAGAGCAGCACTGTAAACAGTAAACTATAAGTTCAAATTGTATTTGTATTATTTAAACTATACATATTGTGAGCTATTCAGTAGCCAAAGTGACCTGAAAGATAAAAAAAAATTCTAATTGCTTCTTAAACTTTCTTTTCAATTTTAAAGAAGGATTTTGGAAGGATAATGCTTTTAGGATTCTCAACAAATACAGTCTTCTGTATTACTACTAAACTATTTCATAGTTTCGAAACAAAATACATCAATTTAAATATGGAATTTGATCATTTTGCCCCCTGAAATGCACACATAATAATTTTTCTTAAATAAAATTTTAACTGATACTAATTAATAACCAAATAACTAAGATGTTGCCAAGTCCAGCGTACCAACCCCACACTTCCCACACCCTCCCATGATTGATATTTATTGATTAGGCTAATATTCATGCTGAGGTAGAGCGAGCACCCAACTGGATATTGTTGAGTGGTCCCTGGTTCCAGTCCCAGTCCATTTTGAATTCCTGTCAAAAACTTTTTTCTTTGGCTGTTAATTACTAAAATCATGGGATTAATACTACAGTTAATAATTAAAAATTCTTCGATATCCTAAAAAAAAAAGTTCTAGTATTGAAAAGAAAATTTGTGTACCTGAACTCGTTTAGTAGGTTTGTAACTCATGTCTGCAAAATTAAGCTACAATTAGAATACAAATTAATTAAGATTCTTAATTAAAGTTGCTTATTAAATCCAGCACCATGTTTTATTTAGTGAAATTTATATAAGTTATATAATTTTTTTTTTCCAATTTTCTAAAATGGGTTAGAAGAATAAATTAGAAAAAAGTTAATTTTCTTAACATCACTGCCTTTAAACAAAAAAAAAATTATATAAAATATTAGTTTTCCTGTTTCATTTTGGCAACATAAAATGTAGTTATAGATATGAACATTGCGTATGAACTGAAACTTGCAAACATAAACAGATCATTAAGTATTTTTTCACGAATATGATAAACATTTAAAGTATATTTACTTAGATTATGATATGTCTGTGGGACCCTACAGGCAATGGCCACACCTTAAAACCTAACACACAACCTTCCTCAACACCCTTTGAATTGTACATAGTATTGATTTTATGCATTACTGTATCATTTAACATGGCCCGTAAATTTTAAATTACAGGCTGTAATTGTAATAAATATTACGAAATAATGAGACTGAATATGTCGCCAAGGTTTCATATTTAGTCTTATTATTATCTCTTGTCCTGCGAATAATATTGATTGAATGGATTACTAACATGACAGAAATTAAAACCTATAATTCCCAAATGATATTATAAAATAAGGAGACTAAATCTGGGACTAAGAGCCAAATTTATGGTTTAATTGATGGGCTGACAGGTTGATGCTATACTTTGAGACATCTGGACTATCTTTACTGTATTTTACAACCGCTACGGTAGAACCCATAGGCAAGTGACTGGCATTTCCCAGCACTACTTATTAGGAGTTAAAATGTTAGGATAGACTATCTGGACTATCAACTATCCTTCTCTTGTCTGATTGAAAAAAAACCCACTTTATTCTGGGACTTGGCTCCTACGAATAACAAGAAGAAACAAAATAGGAACGTCTAGCTGCCAAAAAAAAATAAATAAATAATGGTTGGCCAATAGGTACGTTCGGTTTTTTACGCGAAAATAAGACACAACTTTTAAACACAAAGCGATTTATTCAATCAATGATATAATTGCCGTTTTGTTCCAGTATCTTCTGCCATCTCATGGGCAGATTCATAATTCCATGCTCAAAGAATTTCCTGTCTTTACTGGCAAAAAATTTTCCAAGTGGATTTTTACATCTTCTTCAGAGTTGAAGGCATTTCCATTCAATGAATTTGAAGAGACCGAAACTGAAGGTGCAAGGTCGGGCGAATATGAAGTTTGCAGCAAAACTGCCCAGCCAAGCTCCAGTAACTGTTGAAGTGTGCGGTCTGGTATTGTCGTGATGGAAGAAAATCATACATACTTTAGTGAAGGATATGGCACAAGTGAGGGTGACTTGGCCCTAGCAGGTAGCAAAAGATTAGGGGTTAGGGTTAGGAAAAAGGTTAATTACAAATAAAAACAAGGGGACCATAAGTCTCAACTAAGGTACACGTTTCTACTAAAAAATGTAAGATATAATGAGCATTATATAACTGGCTAACCTAACTCGTAATAAGCAGTGCTGCGAACCACACTGACGTATGTGTTCTACCGTAGGTCGTAAAATACAGTAAAGATACAATCGCCGCAATTTTGGACCGGGAGAGAAAAAATTCAACGTGGAAAAAGTCGGTGGCCGTTTCTCTAAGTTTTAAGCTTCCATTAAGTTATTTTAGCTTAACCGTATTACCGTAACTAATAATGAAGAGCTCTGATTTTTAAAGTTTCGTTGGTTTTGCTTCCATAAATAGAAAATTAAAAATAAAAACAACCCCTCGAAAAATAATAGTTTGTCTTTAATTAATCAATTACTTGGTGATTAAAAATAAAATATTTACCTACGAAAAAGGCAAACTGAATATCTTAACAGCCTGATTTATGATAGGTAATTTGTGTTTCGTCTTTTTAAACTATAATTTAAAAATAAATAATTATAGATGTCATTAAAATAGCGTTCGCAACTCTAACTCAATCTGTGTGTTACGTTAAGGCATGCTTTTTTCCACAATTGTTCCGTCGGTGGCCCGAGAGTGCTAAAAATAAAAGTATAATAAAAGATATTGACCATTAATAAATTACTCAGCTGTTAAAAAATGAATATTTACCAACGTATTAAATTAGAGATCTCAACCTGCTGGTTAAGAATACATTAGAAAAGGAAACATGATAAAAATCGTAGATATTCTGAAAAATAAAGTTTTGATAGCACATAATAAACGATTGCGTGCTTGAACGAGGCGATTTTTTTCTAAATCGTTTCATTTTATGGGAGTACTTCTCCACAGCGTCCAAACCTACTTCTTCTTCTATTAACCGTCCCCACAAAAGATCTTGATGTCTTCCAAATATTGTACTCGCAAGGAATTTAGTCTTTAAACCTGGACCTTTTACACCTCCTGTTGCATTTCTGACAGATCCTACTCCCACCTTGGCGATGGACAACAGCTGTCTTTCCAATATTGGTGTAAGGCCGGAAGTGAACTAGCTTGGTTCACGTCCAGTTATCACCTGCTTTTTTATTGACCAATTGAGGGGATAGTATCCAAACCATTTTTTTTTTCAAGTATTAGGCCTATTCTATAATTTCCTTGAGGGACTCCGATGAAAACCAGCTACATCTCGATGCATAACGACGTCAAAAGTCCATCCTTGTATCAAACCCAGCTCAGTGATGTTTGTGTTTTGTCTATCTCGTAAAATTTCGAAAAATAGATTGAACTGTTGTAACCAAACGCCTCAATTGAGAGTTGATAATAAATGTTGTACATAATTGCTTTTCTTTTGTTAGAAAACAATTACATCCTTAAAAATATTATCTTCTAAGAAAATGAAGAGTTTTAAGAAGATACTTCCTTTCTCCCCAATTTTTTGCCCATAATAAATCAAAATCAAGAGGAGTTTTCACAATTAGTGAATATCAATAAATAAATACAATTTTCTTATGTTTAAACAGATTTTTAGACATAATGATAAAATGTAAGCATGTTTATATATTTATTTGTCTTGGTTTTTTGTTAGACAAATTAAAAAAGGTTTTTATGGCACAGCTGCTTTTTTTTTTCACTGATTAAACGTAAAAATGTCGACGTTGAGTCAGCACCCATTTTTGTTAATTTGCATACTTATTATAATCATTGATTCTATTGTTTGCAACATTATTATATTGTTCATTTATATACAATTTAGACTAGAATATAAAAAATAAAATGCCACCCAAAAATAGACCACTCCTAGGTACGTTACTGGATAGTCGGAAGAACCTCATTGTCCAACAACTAGGCTTTTTTTTAAGACCGACATGTCGTTTTTGTCAAAAGTTTTTCACTTGGAGCCCTCTCAATATTTTTTTCCCCCTCGGATCTCTATTTCGCTTGAATCTGGTAACATAACTTTGTCTTTTGAGAACAGTAAAAACTTACAGTAAAAAAAAATTGGATCAGAAGTCGACTCTGAAAGCATATGTTTGAAAAATAAACCGTACGTAGTTCATAAGAATGTTGAACTCAGTTTTCTTCAAGCCTGGAGTTATGTTCAGAGTAGTCGAAACGCCCACTTCACAAAAGCTATGGCAGTTAAGTTGATGATTAATGGCAAGAATTTAAGAGGAATGAGGTCCCGCGGAAATTTTTCATGAAGCCCGTTATGAATATATTTACAAATAATAAATGTCAACTTATACTATTAACTGAATTATTTATAATTTATTTCTTAGAGAGTTCATATACATATTTTCGCGAAATAATAATAGTGTAGATGTAACAGCAAATAATAGAGTAGACCAAATAACTGTAAATTTCTTGTCTGTAGAGTATTATAAAAAAAGTTTTAATTCTATTTAGCAACCAAGAAGACTAATGAACTTTAACCAAACCAAATGTGAACTCAGAATTTAAGTAAGGTGAGTATTACTTATTATTTTTTTGAAGCAGATGGGAAGAGATTTATTGAAAAACGTAGGATATCCATTGGAATCAGCTCTTTAACAGATAAAGCATTCTTCCAAACTTCTCAGTGGGTAATAAATTCTTGCGCCTAACAATCAAATCTTTAAGCAAATGAACCCAATTTATAATCAGATTAAACAATAGAAAGTATTATACTTGCCTTTTAAAATTGCATTAAACACCATAATAAAACTACCGTATAATCAGCATAATACTAATAACAGTAAAATATAATGAACAATCCCTGGAAGAAGAAGCTGCTCTTTCAGTATTGATACCTTTCACAAGTATGTATTGTTTAATTATGAGTAATTTGCTCTAGGTGTTTTCCAAACATTGAAAATACAAATGGTTACCTTTAAAACAAAAAAAGAGATATCATTAATGTTAATGATTGATGTCAGAAACATTGGCGACTTTCCGAAGGTTGGTTACTTATTTGGTTTACCGCTCAAGTCTGTGAAGGTTCAGGCTAGATATGGATATGAAATTTTAATTAAATTTATTCTATAAAAAAGTAGCAAATGGTGATTCCTGTTAATAATTTAATTTAATAATGTATTTTTTTAAGCCTATAAAATCTAATAATTCATTCTTCTATGTTCTGTATATTTTATAATATTTTTGTTAGTTTATTTATTTGGACTCAGCACCATTTTAAAGCGAAAAATGATGTCAGTGTCTAGGTAAGGTACTTGCCTAGTAGGTAAATAAAACTATTTGAATTTTAAGTGGTTATATTTTGCTACATGGTATTGATGTAATTAATAGAAATTATCTTATATTATCATTTTTCTTCATTAACCGTGTCTCATAGGCTGCAACAGATAACAAGAATATTAAACAAGTGAAAAATATAAATGTCTTGACTTAAGTAATTAGTTAATGTATTAGTAGGTCTAATGATGTTAATGTTTTCGAGTGATACCTTTGCTGGATGGTACAACCAGATCAAAATGAATTCTCACATTTTAGGTTTAGAACACAAAAATAAAAAAATCTAAATTTCATAGTTAGTCCCATCTATTAAATGGTTGTTGATGTTTCTTATTCTTCTTAACTACAGATTCCTGGTTCTATTCCCGCTTCCCCTAAGGTTTTCTTTATTTTGATGATTCAGAACCGGGTTAGGTACCACATAGCTGTGTGACGGTAAATGAGTTGCTTCTTCAATAAAGAACTTGATAATGTGGTCTAGACAACTGAAGTAAAGGTTGAGAGGTAATGTTCGTTTCTATACACATTGAATGGTATAGTAAGCAACAATTTAGAAGCTTTTGAGTTTGTGAGCAATAGGATTTCTTTGAAGGTAAGTATTATATTATAATAGGAAGCTATAATTGTGAAAAAATATTTGTAGAGATAATACTTTATCTGTAATAATTTCAAACATTGCACTTACTATTATGGATTATTAGTTGACTAGGGTAGTTTTTTTTGTGCAGATATAATTCAGAGTTAAAATACACTAATTGAGATGGAGGTTCTTAGATCAAACCCCGAGTATGTTAAAATTGTTTGTATTAGGCTAATAATTATTGCTATTAATAGTAGTTATATTAAATGTTCAACTCACCGACTTTGATTGTTTGCATTTCAAATATTGGAAAGCATATTCACATTTATCAGGGTTAGCTGGAACTAAAAAAAATGCAGCATAATGCCTCATAAATTGTCAAAACAATAAAAGAAAATTTAATATTTTTTTATTTATTTTTCTTATTAATTCAAACCTGTGGCCAGAGTCACAACCTGCGAATGTGCTGTAAATATTACAAAAAATTGCAGAGGACATCCAGTGAAACCTCCATTATATCGTTGGAGCTAAGTTTGAGGATATTTTATTTTTAATAATTTAAAAGAACTCTATTCCAATGTCTCCTCAGCCGTCTTTGACTGTTACTAGCTGTCAGGTATAGGCAGTCCTTGCATAAGTGGTTTTGGGTGTCCATGCAGTTTGTCATGAAAGTTTCAGTATAATATTCTAATGCATTCATGAATGTAAGGAATTCTGAGGTCAGTTTGAAGAATTTGATTTTACAAGTAAAACAGTGCACCTGTGATAATTCTTAGAGTTTTTGATTGGAAAATCTATATAGTTCTGATATTAGTCTTCATCTATAAATTTAGGCTCCAGATTGGTTTTAGTAAAAGTTGTGTGTCGATTCTGAAACAAAGGAAGTTTTGAATGTTGGTCCAATATATGCCTCAATATTTTTAGCCTGTGGCTAAGTGTTAGTCGTTTCATTTTTGTATGCGGTTTCCAAGTCACTCTCTTATCCAATGTAAGTCCTAAGTGTTTAGCTGTGTCAGCTTGTGCCGATAACATTAAATTAACTGAAAAATAATGTTGAATATGTGGGAAAGTAATAAGCTGTTTTAATTTTACTAAATAAAAAAGAAACCTTTCAAGAATAATGTTAGAATCAAATGTTTGGATCTTAATCGAATAAAATAAAAAATTAAATTCATATTAACAGTTAAAATGCAATTAAATACATACTAACAGTTTAAAATAATATATTATTACCTTCTGCTGTACATTGGTTCAGAATGGAGAGATACCTTTGTTTCCTTTCTTCATTTCCATTTGTAATGTTTTCTATAACTGCTGTTGCAGAAGTTTTGTCTATTACTCCTCCAACCATCTGCGTAAATAATACATTTTAGTAATTATACATATTATTTTATTAAATAATCAAAATGCTTTACTATGTTTAATATATATAATAATAATAAGCGTTCATAAGAAAATATCACAAATCTATACATTACATTTTTTTAATTTATTCAATGCTTATTTAAGATAAAAATATAGGTGCCACATAATTAACACTTAATTAATTTCATCTGGCTTTCAAGTTGATGGTTTTTGCCATTTTAAACTGCACATTGTTAATTTGAATATATATTTTACAGCTGTGAAAAGTTAGTTCCTTAAATAAATTATTCCTTAAATTAATTCAAAACCTTTTCAGATAATAGCAACAACTTACCACAGCAGATTTTTCCAAGAGGCATGCCGTAAAACACTGTAAACAGTAAATTAGGAATTTACTACAGTTTTGGTTTAAGGATAAATGTGTTAGTGTGTTCAAAATAAAGCCTCAATCCAAAATTGTGTTATGTATACTACATCTATATAAATTAAAAGATTACAGGCCAATTTAGTGTGTTAACATTAAAATTTAAAAGGAATTCAAATTTAGAATTAGATAAGTAGGAATTTGAATTTATAATAATAATTTTTTATCAGCTAGTAATTTCAATTCTGCAATTGAAATAATAAAAAGTTGTTAATACCTTTCCTTGAGTAGTAGCGTCAGAACTCATAACTGAAAAAGAAAGATACAATTAAGTTCCGGTCATGAGTTTAGTTAAAAAAATTCATTTTAAATGTGAAAATGCAATGTATAAATTGTTCTATTCAAAATATAAATTAATATCTTAGAAATGCTCTCATGTTTGAGTGAGGTAAATTAAAATTATTTTTGGTGGATGCTAGGATTTTGTGAGGTATCCCAGACAGAATAATTAATGATGAATGATTAATTAATTTATGAATATTTTTGTTCAGGCAGAAATTTTGAGCTAGGCTTCTTCATTTTTCAAGTTATGATTTTGTTAAATCTAAAAACTAAATAAGCGCTTCTGGTTTAAAGGTCTGGTTTGAAAATAGAGCAACCAAATACAAAAAATATTTTGGTTTATACAAATGTTTTGTTTTTTACCCTTATAAACATGTAATATTTGAAACTTTTGTGAAGAATTCTGTACAGTAAAAAATAATAAATTTGCACCACTTGAAATCTTACGATGTAATGTCAATTGTCATCACTGTAAGTATTTATTCTACTGATTTTACTATTGCACTCTTTTAATTATAATTAAAATGAGACTATGAAAAAAATAGATAAGCGAAGAAGAAAATGATATAAGTTTGATAAAAAAAAAATACAAATAAGTATGTTGAAGCTTAAATAAATGAATAGTTGAATATAAAATGAGTTATTGAAGTAAAGAAATTAATAAAGATTTATTGTAAAAGATTTTTTGTTGCAGATCTTTCCGTTTTATTTATTTTTTTTATTATTATATCATAGTGTTTTTTATTTTCCAAACTTTTTCAACTAAACATTATTATTACTAACATTCATAAGTGACTATGTCCAGAATACATTTTTTTTTCAGTTGTATTCTATTCTAGTCAAATAATTATTTTAATATTTGGAGCAGCTTACATATATCTTGCATAGTTCCAGTATATCCAGATTCAGTTTGACAGGCGGCAATCGTTTCTGGTGAGAACCTCATTGAAAGTGCCTAAGTCAATATTTTCTGTCATTAGTAACATAAAAAGTCTATATCAGTTATTGAAATTTTACAATTATTTTTGTAAAAACTTGTTAAAATAGTAAGAATGAATAATGTGAAGAATTGATGATTGGAATTAAAAAAACCTCTGTTCTCTATTAAATCATTACCTTTTACTACTGTTACATGTCAGCCTCCACTTCAAAGACATCGTTATTTCAAATTATTTTTGAAACTATTGTTTTACACATCTCGTTTTATAATACAATATTGTTTTTTTGCATTAGATGTCAATACATACCACGTTTGCTGTGATTATTAGCAGTATTCCGAATGTGAGGAATGATGAACCCATGATTGAGTGCATCCTCTGTCAGAGGTTTCTAGAAAACTGAGTTACATGGTTTGTCACATCCACTTATTTATACGTTGTTTCGAGGCTAAGTTCATTGAAGTGTGTAATGATTTTTTACGTAAGAAGTGAACACAATAGTGGAACATACGGACATTTAAACAAATGTTGTGTAACTTTGTCGGCCGAGAGCAAGAAAATGTCCCTTTAAGAAAATAAAATGATTGCCGATGAGTAGTTAATTGGTCCGTAAATGGAGAAAGAAGAAGTTCAAAAAATATTAGAATGCTAAATGCGCTCAGTGATTTCTGTTTTTCTGTTGTTATTAATTACTTCTTAACTATCTAACAGCAGCTCCTTACTGCAGTGGACCACCATTGTCAAGAAAAGTATCTATGAGTTGGCCCTCGTATACTTTCACTCTCTCCTCTCCCAAAGTATGTTTTTAAGATTATTTTTGCTTGTTGATGCTTAGTCCTTTAGAACCCTGATTATAGTTTTGATCGGTCATTTACGTTATACGCATATCTTTATACTCTTTATCAACTCTCTCAAGGTTACTCTGAGAATGACTGTGGAGTAGTTTGTGATCACTTATAAATGAACTGATAGTGTTCCTTCTAAACATTAACTCTTCAAAACCTTTATTGGAAATTCTCCCTTACCTAGAATTTCTCGGAGCGACTTTTTTCTTGTTATTGAACAAGAATAAGCCGCCAGAAACGAAAATGTCCACGCTCTCTCATGAAAACTCCTTAGATAAAAATTATCGATGAAAAAAATGCTTAGTTACAGGATGGTCTGACATGTTTTAATGCTTTTCTCACTTATTTATGATGCACTGTTTATTAAATTAAGTCCGTCCATAAAATGGATTAGTCAGGAAGCTTTCATACAGTGAATATGGAAACACGTGATATTGTATATTACAATACTCTTGTGGCATTTCAGTCTCTACTGTACCCACTGGTTCTCGCGTGTCTATATATGAATTCTGAGAGGGATTTTGGTGGAAATTATATTCCACTTATGTCTTACACACAATACACACCATTAATCAGAAGGTTCGCTTCTTTAATATGACACCCTTCTGTCAGAAAAGTATTTATTTGTTATTTACAAAGTAATTGATTAATTACCCTGTATTAAATTTCTCAGGGTCATTTTTATTTTCGGCATCCTCGTGTCAATTAATAAAACAACTATGGCAAATATCCTTCCTCTATAATTAAACTTGAACAATGTGAACAGAATTTCAATGAATTTTTGTAATTTGATTTTTAAAAAATAAATAAAAATATTTTTAATCTGGACGGTGTGATCATCAATTTGTCTCAATCACGTTTTTTCGATTTTGCCCAATGTTGTTTCCAAAGTCAAATGTAACTTTTATGTAAAATTTCACACGCGTACATAAGAGAGGACACACAAATACTACAACAGACAGACATTCATACAAAGACATATACTGAAACATTTTCTGCTTTTGAAAAAAAAATAAACATGTTCTAATGAATAAAAATGTTTACTTAAATTATATATTAAATATACGGGGGCAAACGAGATTCTCGCCGACACAAGCTCCTTCATTTCCAGGCAATCGAGTTGCTGTAATGTCGTTACTGCCTGAGAGCTCTTGGAAGGGGCTTTTACGGACCATCGGCTTCCCACTCTCTGCCTTCCACATAAATGTGTCGAGAAAACCTCACGCCTGTATGGTAGAAATTCAAAATTAAAATTTTTTGCGCATTTCGTTTAATTCCGGGCCTAAGAGAAAAAGATGGATGTTCTGCAGGACGAATAGCGCGTTGTCGATACAACATTTTACTAAGCAATATGATCATAGTCTCATATGACCCACAGTGCAACAGAGAGTTATTCATTGACGGCAGCTCACATCAAGGTAGCAGTGGGGGACATCCAAAGAAGTAAGAATTAGATACTATTGGAAGTTGCCGAGCTGCACGTGGCAGATGCTCTATTCAGTATTTTACACGTGTAATTCATAACCCCCACCAGTATGATATTAGTCAAGATAGGTAGTCTGAATGTGGCATGTTATTGCATGTGTATTGTTTATTTAATTCTTTCGTTTCTAAAGACAACTCTTCTCAACCCGCTATAAACTTGTTTTCAATTATAACGAGAAAATTTTTGACAATTCTTTCTTAAAACTGTGTCGTTTCATGAAAAAGCATCTCGCCAAAAGGCATGTATAATATAATATTTGTTCCCAACTTTATTTTAAATATCACTTATTTTGATTAACATTTATTTATTATCATCTGCTTCTGGTGTAGCAGCAATAGGGAGATATTATGAAATCTCCTTATCCTCTCTACGCGATTGTTTATTCAATAACCGTATATGAGTCATATTAATTAAGATAAGTTAAGAGGAAGCTCAGCCTTCAAACGTGAGAAGATGAGATGTAGATCTGAAGATATGTATTTAAGTCTCCTTACAGGTCTTGGAAATGCATACTAAAGGGCAGGTGTTGACAGACTAGTAGTATTTGCTGAGGGATGTTTCCATCGAGTGACTTGAATAGGCTTTCAGAATTCATCAGGAATTCCTTCCAGGTTTGTCCTCAGAGGGAATACTGAACGAGGCAATGGATGCATATCTCTTGTCACTGGTTAACCATAAATATAAGATAAGTACTTATTTATTTTATAATATTTTCTCTACAAATGCATATCAGTTTTTATTTTATTGTCTAATATAGTACTTACAATATCTAAGTAAGTTTGATTATACTTGAGATATCTTGCTACGATTTATACCTCCTCCTTCATTTTTCTGTGGTCAGTTTGACCGGGACCTCTTCCGGATATACGATAATCATCTCGTAGACCTAAGAGTAATCACCAAACAATATTTGAAGGTATTTCGTTGTATTATATCAGTGATCAAGCTGACACTGAAATCCTAATTTCCTTTCTTGTGCCTACCTTTTCCAGTGGTTGTGAGTACCCGGTTTCAATAGTAGGCAAGCTCACACATCAACACTGAAATGTCAAGATATATTTCAATAAAAGTAGAAAAACAAATAGTTATTGCTGCATTTGGCACGGTTGAAAAACTAATTCAACCACTATTTTTTTCCTTAACTGAATCAGTTGGAAGTAGCTAAATAAAGGGTTATGCAGAAGGGTTGATGTCCTCTGAGGAAACTTGTAGGAACAGACCACTGACTTCCACGGCCACGGTAAGAAACTATTTACCAGGTCTGTGATATTAATCTAATTCTACAGAAAGGTAGAGTATACAAAATGTTGATATATAATTTATTTAACGATCTGAAAAGTATTATGGGTACTAGCATAGGTTTAAATAGCAACTGCTTAATAATAAATAATTTATTCATGCGTGTATATATACCTTGGATTTATAGTATGTAACATACCAGGAAATTATACCCTGTCCGAGATTCCAAGGGACACAAGAAAATTATGCGCATGAAGCAAGGGAGGAAGGGTGCTTGTACAAGCACATTGACCTATAAGAAGATCTGGCGTTCAATATGTCTGGGAGGCCGTAGTGTCTATGACCTATTTTCAACTCAAAATTAGTTCTAGCTTCGTGGGCCTCGGAGTCAACGATGATGCATCTGGCTATAATATCCAGGAAGAGGATAGTTTGTGCAATTGGAACAACTGCTTCGAGGTAATATCTGATACATTCCTGTTCTTCCTCCTATGAATGCTCTTAAGGTTCTTTGTTTTTTTGAAACATCAACACACTATATACACAAATTCATATGGTGCACGAATTATCTGATTCCAATAGGGTGGTTTCGGCAATAGCAGTAGTATGTAATACGCTCAGTGAGTAATCAACAAAAGAGTTTATTCGAATTCTAATATAGTGCAATGGTTAGCGTACAATTCCTCAAATCTCTTCGCAGACAGCAAATGTCTATTTCACTTGGATCTATTAATTTAGTGGCTCTTCCAACGATATCTCGTCCTAAGTATCCAGATTGAGTACTTAAAAATGTATTAGTCTCACCTCTCCATTATATAAAATAGTTGTTTTTGTCATACGTATTATTATACTGCCAATATTGAAAACGTAGAATTCGGCTATAAATTCCTTTGTAATTAGTTTTGAATATTTTTCGCAACTCCAACACTGTATTATAATTTCTAATATAAGAACAGGGGTTTGTCTTACGTTTTATCATATAAAATCTTGAATTTTACAGACAAAGAAAGAAAATGCACCAAAGAACAGGTGACTGGGCCTGGCACGGGGGTTGGCAAGCGAAGATATCAGGTTGCGGAGCCCCCTAGTTGTAAAAAAGAATATTAAAGGATGATTAAAATTGAAAAATTAAATTAAATTTGTTCTATGCCATTTATATAGAGGGACCTAAAACGTAGTAGCTTGCTTCTCCTTGAACGATAATTACTTGAATTTTGAAGATTTGGCACTCTGAGGGATATCTTGTCGACTTAGGAATACACAACGGGAATATTCATGAAGAGAGAATGATATTTTGGAATTAGTTTGATGATACTGTGGCAATAGCCACTCCATAACCAATGCTCATCACAAGAACGACAAGCCCTTAGCATTTTATGCATGCATAGCGTTATTGTGAAACCTTTTGAAAGACAGGTGTAGCGACCGCTAACTACATAAGGTAAATCACCCTATACTCTATTGTATATATATTGTAAGCAAACGTAAATAACATGAACTAAATGTATTATAGACGAAATGTAAATAACATGAACAAATATAAATCATTGTAAATGTGAAGCAATAAAAGGCGGAAGCCAACTAAGTCACACGAGAAGGGTCACCAGCTGTCAGTAACAGGTACCCGCAGGTCATAAACAACCCTTTTTCAGCCTCCCTACCCTCCAGGGGACAGGGCGTGGGCCGTGGGTATCTCACCACATGTGTGGGGAACCAACCGCCGGCCTAGGTAGCCCTGGCCAGCCCTCCCAGTAGACAAGGCTGGATAAGGTACTTAAGGCGGGCTCCTAGCCCTGTAAATTAGTCTCTCGCGACCTTTACTCGTTGACGCTTGGTTTCCTCTCGAACTCTGAAAACTTGACTAATTCTTTATGAAAAACCTCTGTACCTCTTCTCTTGAACATAGTGCATTGTCGGGGCACATACCTATCAAAAATGGAGTCATGAAACGATTGTCCAGGTTAGAAACTCGAACAATTCGCACTTCCCACCAGGGCTAGGGTGACCAGGCACCCCCCTAGTGACGACCCGACAACAGGCTTTTCACGGAACCCAACTATTAGAGAAATCGTCTTATATTTCTTAATTTTCTTATCATGACTGAAAATAATTATTTCGTTATCTGTAGTTGCTGATCGTAAATTACTTATTTAATAAATCAAGAAATTAATTTTGTTTCTTGAAATGATTTTGTTGAGTGGAAGTTTTTTTAATAGAAACTAATGCACTGAGCAAAGTTTAAAGTTAAGGATAAGAGTTTAGCAATTATTGTCCAAACTCACTCTCTTACCTACCCTACTAAGTATAAGTAGCACAGTAACTCGTTAGAAAATGGAAAAATATTTTTTTCAATTTGGATTGTTGAAGATTTCTGGATAATCTCAAAAAGGGCTAGACTTATCACAGCCTTATTGAAAAAGAAGTTTGACAATGTAATGTAATGGGGGTGGATCTTAGTATTATTTTTTTTCACAAAAATCTTAAAGTACTTTAATGTAATGTCATACCAAATGAGCGTGTTATAAAGGAAAAATGATGAAAGACTTATGAAGGTAATGACATTAACACTGATAGAGGAAGGTCCCACATTGTAGAATTTGGAAAAAAATGTGAATTGAGCAAAGAAAATACTATTCTGAATCGAACAAATTGAATTAGTTTTGAGGAGAAATATTTGAACCGAGGGACTTAATCTTAGTGTTATATTCCATTCATATTAATTAGCCAGTCGGATCGGCCACTGCGTAAGAATAGGACATTTTCCTTTTTACTTTTAATGAATGAAAAAAACATCAGTATTTGAATAAAATTAGAATCTGCTCTAAAAGGGCAATAGGTAATTGTTATAAGAGTTACCATACTTACAAATTTACATTTATGTCAACACATGAATGAAACAATCAAATCTAATTTGCAATATACTTTACATTTATTTATGGCATGAGGAGAAACAACTGACCAGCGACAGAACTCCCAGTGACTAAATATTTATAAAAGATCACGTGACCGCTTCTACAGGAGGTATTATTTAAACTGACATTTTAATTTCTTATTATATTTAGTTAATTAGATATAATAATTAGAAAAAATCTGAGAATCTGGTCACAGCATCGACCACCATTGTGGGTAGACCAAAGTGTGAGTGTTTTGAAATCATACAACATTTACCTTGTTAAGTACTCAATTTAACAGCACATTTCAATTTTTGTACTTATAAACTACAAGCTCTAGCCTGATAATGATCATAATAAAGACGATTTAAGGGTTTATTTTGATTATTTTCGGTCGTCGAAACATCACGTAATTTCGTGAAACAGTCAAGTCGATGATGCAAGAGATAAGGAGATAAGCTGTAAAAATTATTATGCTTGTACAGCATAAAAAAAGCAGGGTTTACGGAGGTGGTCTTGGTATGGCCAACAAGACATACTAATTAAAATCTAACGGCGGAATTTATCAGAATGCACATAAGAATAACAGGCGCATCTCTCTAGCATTTATTATTGTTTCGTTAATACTCGTATTCAATCGTTGTAGGCAATTTTATCCCAATTCAATTATAACTTAAATCGACTTCTAAAAAAAGGTAACATCATATGAAAAACCTAAAGTTATATTTGACGTTGAATACATTTTCAATAGGTAATTGTAAAACCAAATCGGAAAATTACAAATACCAAATTGTATCAGAAAGATCAGCAGTAAATAAGATTGTACCAGCTATTGTAGCAAAACGATGGACATTCACTCAAAAAGGCAATGTATTTTATTTAATGGCCTGAGCTTCTGGGGTCGATTTGTTAGGTAAATATTTAAGCTCCAAAAATAATTTTAGTCTATATCGGGAAACACCACTCTCTGTGTGGCATGTTTTTAATCTTCATTACGAATAATTTTCTTTTGAATAACAAACTAAAAATGGACAAGGAAGTACATGGAATTCGTGAGAAATGACATTGATTGAAACTGCCCTTATATATTTTCTCTTCAACGGATATCGTTATTGGCTTGTATCCTTTATGCTCCTCGAGGGCTAGTAGGGTTCTCCATTTTGTTTTTTACTATCGCACTTCCTGGGTTGGGTTATTGGTGTTGTATTGTAATAAGCTGTGTCGGTAATCTCAAAGTTGTATGTATTAGTGAAATGGTTTCATTGGTACTGTGTTAGGTGGCCGTATGCTTTTGTTAAGTTAATGTCAATCTATCAAGCTCGAAGGATACCAAACTAATTTATTCAACTAATAATTTAAAGTAAGTCAACAAGGTCACTGTTATAAATGACACAAAATATGAAATACGTGGATGACACTGGCATGTATATATTTTTTTAATATAAGCCAAACAGGACTGAAAAACTATTATATGTTTTTAATTGTGATAGAAACCTGGTGTTTCGGACATTACATAGAAAACCCAGGGCATTCAATTGAATACACAATTAATTTTAAATCTCGCATTCATCTTTTTAATTCACATACACGGTTCATATTACACTGGTGTGTGTATATGTAGGTATGTAGAGTATGGCAGAAGTGATGCAGTAATGTACTCCTGCTCTATATTCTTAGCGAGTCTCACCTTTGACCTTTAAAGGCTAGGTTTATGGATTCTCCATGCACTGTACTTAGAATCCAGTATAATTGTATTTTGAAAATTTATCGACTAAAATTGCAATAAGGATTTTTAAACTGGGTACTTATTTTAATTCCAACGTATTCAATAACGGTTAAAATACTTTTCAAAATGGTTAAAAAAATAAATCAAATTTGAACTAAAAACACAGCAAAAATATTACTAATGTTCAGTATGTTTTTACAATATTCGGTCAATGAAAAGTTTTTGAATAATGCATATGTCCTTTAGCGTATTGTAATTCTTGAATATTGTTCGTTATTAAGTGTAAGTTTTTCTAGAAATCAAAACAATAACGTTTTAAAAAATGAGTTACTTTCAAACGCGACTGCCTACAAAAATTCAGATTATTTATATCGTTGGTAATTTATACTCCCAACTTTACATTCGTAAACATGGCTACACTGTTTTTAAAAAATGGCCTGTTTATATTTAAAATCATCGATAAAAAATCTTAATTTTACAGAAATTATTTCAATCTGTCCAAACAGGGCTATAGGTAGCTATGGTAAAAGGTCTCATTAGTATGAATGAATGTGTGGGATTAGTTTCGGAACTGGTCATCTCTTTCCTAAGTTGGCTTAGTACTACTCCAGACATTTCTATTTTTTCGGTTATATTGAGTTATAATTTATTATTGATTATATTTAGTAATAATCGATTGTGTATGTCTTTAATTTTAAAACACAGCTTCCTGGCGACCATTCCATACAATATCCTGCACAAGTTCCTGTTTGGAGGCATTGAAACTATTAAAAACTTACACTGATCATGTGAGTGAGTGTAAACGCATAGTTTATGCTGGTAATAAAGAGAGCTACTGATGTCCATTCACTGTTGACAACAGGTATTGTTATGAACAATAGTTATAGTTAAAGAAGTTTTACACAGATAGACTTTTTACAAGAATTTATTTCAAAAGTAAAACGAAGTAACGGTTTTAGTAAAAGTACTGTCTTACGTCTAGACGGGAAGAGAGAGTGTGACTGGGTGAGTGAGTCGGACTCAGTGAGAGAGGGAGTGGGAAACTGGAAGAAATTATATAGGGAGAAGTGGAACGGCGTATTTCAGCAGCGTGGGGAATTAGTTGAAATATTGCCTCACACGGGTGGTCGTCATCTGTGCCAGCAGTCAGCAGGAAACGATTTATTGTTTCCAAAACAAGGTCTGGGTCAGTGATAAATAGGTCTCGTCTCAGCTGGTTAAATGTTATCTGGGCCACCGGCTGCTAGCGTTGGCTATTTCATAATTGAATTGTATAGATAATTGACCTCAAACAAGGCTTTTCCACTCTTTCCAGTACCGAAAATTCCTATAATAAATGTTCTTTTATTAACTGAGGCCTTCCTTTAAATTAGTAAATAAGTTTTAATTCCCGTAAATTAATGGCAGTGCATTTTGTCCACCTATGTATATATTTCTCCGCATTCCTGGAGTGGCATAGAAGTTAAATAGTGATATACCTGAAAGGGTGGTACCATTTTATAATGGCTTAACTAAAAGGGAGAGAGTTAATGGACGTTGCTTCTGAGATAAGCGGTAGGTAGATTTGTCAAAGAGATTTCTCAGGTTATGTTGAAAGGGTGTGTGTTTGCTGGGGAGATACTTAACCCAGAAGCCTTTGAATGGTACTCAGCTCTACCGACAGGGAATTTGATATGGGCTTCCTTGTTAATGGTGTACCGGTCGATAAGTATACAGCCGGTGAATAAGTATCTGAACAGGACACGTAATTATACACATTAATGTTTTGGTGATTAATCTATCTGATTCTAAGGAGTCATTCAGATGAAAATATTCGGTAGATTGTCGATTACAGGATATGAGGAGAATAGTTTTCGACAGGCCATTAACCAAGTTTTCGAATTATGCAAATCCCCAAAAGTTCGGACTACATAGCCCAATAATAGATCTGGATAAGGGGTTCTATTGTGAATGAACTAGTTGCCGAGGATCAATTTGTTTTCATTCTTTGCATTATTTTTTATTTATTTTAAATTGTATTTTTTGAAATATGTACAAAGGAAGTAAAGAAACAATATCATGGGATGATTGCAGGCCTTGGGTTTTTTTAGAAACTTAAATGGTAATACAAAAACTACTGAGTACTTCGAATCAAAAATACCACATCTTATATATTAAACCATCTTGTTACCTTATGATTAATCTTTCAAAAAAAACAACTATAAATAGCTGAAATATGTATACATGTATATGTTTTTTTGCATTTAATTACTCCATACATGAAGAGATTTCGAGTACGTACAACACTGAGGCCAAGCATAGGATGTGATGCCTTGTTTAATCTTGACCATTAGGAAAGAATCAAAACTCAAGATCTTAAATAGCTTGTGGGCTAGGACTTGAGAAGTATTATTAAAAGTTAGTGCAATGGATTATTTTTTCTTGTTGTGAGTTTTTTTTTAAAGGAAAATGCTTAGTGCAAGATAAAATACGACGGAAGAAATAAACATTGTTTTACCCGTAGCCTTATCAATATAGAAATACTTCCAGATTTATAGTTTAATCATCTATTGAGTTGAAAAAAAAAAAATAACGATAAAAAATATGTCAACATATATTAATAATTTTATCCTTTGTGCCAGTTAAACTTGGAACACATCAGAGAGTATACATTTGCTTGTGGGTCACATAATTAATATGAAATTATTTAGATATAATGTGTGCGGTATAGGGTTGGTAGGGGGACTGCCACGCGAGCTGCATACGAGAACACGCACCTCGTGTAATCTATGGTATCAACTGTTACCGATAAATCGTTTTATATCGGTATAAATCCACTCTTAATCTTCTGCAATAAGCATAATATATTAATTATTCAAAAAAAATCAAGCAATTATTCAAATTTTAATAATATATAAATAATAAAATAAATATTTAATGTAACATTTAAAAATAACTTTTACATCCAAATTTAAATATTTAAAGCAATAATAATAATGTGTTATGTGGTAATTTTATGAAGACGAATCGGTAATTTATCAATAGACGAATTCTTCAAAATATCTTTAGACAGCCTGCAGAGTCTTACCGATTCGTACAGACTTATTTGACATGTTAAAACGTTGTCTATTAAACAATTTGATGAAAATCTAACGTATCTCTTCCATCTAGCTAAGCCGTTATCACAAAAAGTCCTTCCAGTCTGTAATGTATTAATTTCTAACTATGAACTCTTACACGATGCATCTTAACAAAAAATTAAATAAGTACTGCAAATCAGAATTTAAACAGTTGTCTTGGAATTAAATCCTAACTATGGCCTGAAATTTCACCATGGATAGTAGTAATGTACATTACTGGTTATTCTCATCAAGCAAGTGGGCTTGAGACTGGAAGTAAACAGTGAATATCAAGCCAAGGTTTACCAAAGGCAAGCATTTCCAAATACAACTCATTTAGGACGAGCTGGTGGATCTCTCATGTCCTAAAAACAATTTAACCTCAACCAGTTAAAAATCTATGTTAGTAACAGGATAAAATGAGTGTTCAGAACGAACGAGCCTGAATGGTTTTTCATTTATATATTTATATGACTATTTAGTAATGGTTATGTTTAATTGTACTGTAAAAATAACTGTAAGACCCTATGTCGGGTATTCCGAGGGGGGTGTCTAGTTGCCCTAGTCCTGGTGACGAAGTGAGGGTTGATTAAGCTATGACCTGGAAAATTGCTTCATGACGGGTCTTACTATCTGACTCCATATTTTGATAGGTATGTGCCCCGACAATGCACTATGTTCAGGAGAAGAGGTACAGGGTAGGTTTATAGGTAGTTTATGTGGTCTTGGAATGACCACGAAATCACACTCGGTATCTATGATGAAAGCCGTCCGGATCCCAGAGGCGAGTTGAACCGGAGAGAAGCAGACTGGATTGCTGTGGTAGACGCTACTAGGTATAGTTTGTAGGGCCACGGCAACCGTCGTCCGCGAGGGAGAGGTCTCTCCCAAAGAGCTGCTAGTTTTAGCGAGACGAAGGCAGAGAATCCCACTAGGATAGTGTGGGGTCTGACAAGGCCGGACTAAAACATAGCGAGGTTAGGAAGAGAGGTTTTCATAAATGAGAAGGCCAAGTTTTGAAACATCAGTGCAGCTGCAAGTTCACCAGTAGAGAGCCGTCGTGAAAATGATTTACAGGCCAAACCCCTATTTATGCTATTTATACCCGGCGTGCCTTGTTAGCACCCAAGCATGTGAGGTTTTATTGTGGCCAATGATAGCCCAGTATGGCCCTTTGTTCTTGTAGTGACTCAGGCCTCGTCCGGGTGGTTTGCTACCTGCTCTGGGTAAGGATTTTCAGCCTCTAACTAGTTGATTTGCAGCTGCGCCTTTTATTGTTTACAACATTTAAAATGATTTATGGTTTGGTTATGTTATTTACGTTTGTTTAAATTAATTTACAACATATTATAACCAATTCAAAATATATATATATATATAATAGAGTATAGGGTGATTTATCGTATTTAGTTAGCGGTCGCTACACCCTAAAATATAGATGATTTCACTTGATATGAATCAAGGTTTTTACGATGCAGTGGTATGTTTAATCCACTTGATTAGTAGAAAACGATTTCCTGATCATGTTTTAACGCAACATCGTTTGTTTCCGAGCTATATAAGTAACTCCACTCCGTTCAGTGCCAAAAACATTTCATAAACAATTCATTAATTCGAAAATGACTGTATGGTATTGGCTAGAACGGAAATAAACTAGTAAACAACTGAAGGTAAATACGATCAACAAGCTACTGATTCTGTGTAAACATTATCAAGCAGGAGAAAATGAGATTGCATGCTTACCAATAACTAGACTCATTTTTTTGGTTTTTATCTCTATGGGATGTAGAAGAGTCTATTATTGAAGAATGTTTTCAATAAGTTGTTTACACTTATTCCATCAGGTCTGCTGGCTTTCTAAACGAATTTCACTAAAAATATTGTGAAGATATATTGAAGTGGTCCAAATATTTATCGACGCCTCTCATAATTTTGTTTGCCTTTGGAGTACAACTAGAAACCCTCTGATCTTAAGAATTTCCCTCAGAGTAATTTCTTTCTGCAGTTTCTGTAAAGAATCTGTAAAAGTTTTAAATTTAAGAAGAAAAGAAAATATATCTTGTCCGGGTGTGTTGTATTGCATTTGATAAATCATAATTTTATTATGAAACCAGCAGTTTGAATAGTCAAATAAAAGCTATTTTTAGCAATGATAATACATTGATGGACAAAATTAACGCAACACCCTTATTTTTTGAGAGATTTGTGAAAATTTTAGACTTAAAAAATATTTTTGGTTGATAAAAAAAGTCATTTGAAAACGAAATTTAATTTTACACAGATAATCCAAGATACACAATGAGTAAAAGAAAACATCGTAAAAAACTTGGAATTTTTTTTTTAAGAAAACGTACTTTATAATATTTTCACCTCTGGCAGGGATCATGTCTCTTAAACGGCTTGGAATTGATTGGAAGAGGATTTCTGGGAAGTTCTGAGGAATATTGTTCTACTCTACAACAAAAGCCCTTTCCAATTCTTCAAGGGTGCTAGGAAATGGATTCGTTGTACTCTTCGCTTCAATTGGTCCCAGACGTGTTTAATAGGATTTAAGCCTGGACTCCGTGGGGGCTAGACCAAGCGCTCAATCCCAACCTCAATCAGGTAATCATCAACCATTGGTGCTTAGTGGGGCTTGGCATTATCATCCATTAACAAGAATCACTCGCCGATGTAGGGACTACTATGTGTTCGTCAATTATGTCCACTAAGTACCGCTAAAACGTTAGGGACCTTTCCCGCACATAAACCAATTAAGCACGAGCGTCGAACAAAATGCCACCCCATAACATCCCTAATCCACTACAAACTGCCTCCTGTAGAACCATACAGGTTTTTCTTCTCTTGATGTATATTTTGCTATTAAAAGAAAATATGAATGATACTCCATCTGGCTCAACTGCATAGAAAACATGAAATGTATGTCAAAGTCATTTATAATTTCATTTTTGAATTTTTACCCTTAAAATGACTACGTTTTGGTTGTCTCAGTTCTGATCAGTGCTTGCGTGTAAATTAAGAGGTATTTCAGGCGGCACTTGTAAATTAATTAGTGTTAGGAGGATTTTTCCAAGTGCTGAAGTCTACTAATGGTTATTAGCTTTATTCCTAGAAACAATGTCGGCTACCAGTATACATCCTGCCTCTTGAATATATACTTCATTCCAGATTATCCCTATTGTAACCTACCCCCTCGTCATTTCATTTTTGTAAACCTAGCAGATTCTTCTTTCTTGATGAAAAATGACTGAAGTTATTATCAAGTCGACATGTTATTACATATTGACTGTGTATTTTCCTACATCAGCGAATATTCGAAGAGCGATCCTGACGATTAGGATGATTACTTTGATACTGTAGTAGTCTGTTTTGGAGAAATGTGCGATAGAGATGTCCTATGTGCGGGCTGAACTCTGACAATAGCTTGCTTTGTTGCCTCAATAGGCTCCCGATATTGTTTGTCACAATGGTCATGGGACTGGATTTTTTCTCTTTCCAATCTTCTTCTAGCTTTTCGACTCGAATGGCACGTTTTTATGGCTTAATTATATTGTATGCTTATCATCTCTTGTTCTAATATTCGTGAAAAACATACTTATCATCCTAAAAATTTAGAGCACATCTGTCACACTGTCAGACTACTTAAATGTTCCTGGTTTAGTTCACACTACATCCACACAATGAGCCAACAATAGTCTTAACCCCAAATTACTTGCTAATAGGTACTAATTTAAACTTCATGAAGTGAGCTTGCTTCATTTCTTTAATAACTACTTAATAAACAATTCATTGAACCAAAAAAAATCTAAATCCCCACCTTCATTTTTAGCAGCGAATAAAATACTTTTGTTGTTGAATAAATATCCTAAAAATAAATTTGAGTAAAATAAGTAAGATGATTCAAGAGGCAATTCCATTCATTGATTGTATAGATTGTGGCATGAGTGTGATTTGTGCATATTGTAAATACCCATTCTGCCCAGGAGCTTTTGTGCTACTAAAAATATTCTAAGTATTACTTATGATTGCCAAATCTAGTTGTATAAAGAGTGGACCTGATCATAAATGAAATTTATATTATTATAGCTGCCTTATGCTGTAAGGCTTACTTGGTTACGAGTAAGTAGGAAAATACAGAAAGTTAACCTTATAAATCGTCTATATATTTGTAGGAGAGTCGAAAAAGTATCAAACAAAGGTTGGGATAAAAAATTATCATAACCAAATCCAACACAGAAAATAAGTACCGGTATAGAGAACAAAGCCGAGACAGGACGGCTTACCATCAATAGACTAACCGAATGGTCAATAAACAGAAAAAAAAAGAAAGGCTCCTTTTACCCTATAAAAAAAAAATAAGAAGGTGTCGTCACATAATGACGGGTACTTTAAAGATAATTGGGGGGGATACTTACGTCACCTGTAGGTACGACAATGAAGTGGTTGCCAGAAAAAGACGGAAAATCGATTTGGCATATTGCCAATGTAGTTGGTTTCCACCCATTCTTCCAAGGGGTCTACTAGGAGGAACTTGAAACAATTAGACAAAACACAGCGGTCCCCAAACAGGCGTGGTGGTAACCAGGTATGAACCCCCAAGATTGTTGTGTGGCTGTCAGTTCGACTTGGCTCTCTGACATCCTTTTTAAGGTGACCAAGCCCTCATCGACTTTCATCAGGCAAATCGAAGACATTTAGGCTTATAAGATCTTTGAGATCATTCAATTTAACCATCGAGCTGCAGTAGATAATTTTATACCAAAAAGTTTATTTCCTTAAAAAAACTAATAAATCATTTCATTATAAAACAAATATATGGTTTATTGTTATCATTTCACAGTCAGGTATTCGCCCCAGGCATTAAAGGTAAAATGAATTAACACTCGCTATTTAAATTAATTGATTAAAATCGACTTTAAGGACGTTATATTAGTTTAATTTAACCTAGGTACACTGAACCATACTACATACCTACAGCTTTCTACTCGATAAGGAAGAGATTAGGCAAAGATATGCTCGCTCAGCTTTGCAGTATCACAAATACTCTTCCACACCTGGAGCCTAATGCAACGATATAGCTGTACGGTGCTCTGTTGATTGGATGATTCAGCCATCTTTGATAAAGCATTCCTTTCTTAGCCCTGGTAAAAATATCTCCTCCTCCTCTGTGTAAGGTTTTCCGTTCCCCAGCTCTGTTTAATTCATCACTATCGGGGAATCGCTACCGCATCTTCTCAGAGGTATTATTAACCCCGTTTGTTTCCTAATAGAAATATCGACTGAGATTGCTTCCCCGACTCTAGATCGGCGTGTTTACGTGTCAATATTTCGCTCAAGTAGAAGCAACGAATTTGCGGGAGAGAGGAAGGTTTTAGCTGTAGGTATTCCATTGATCACATCATTAACCATTAATGCATTTTTTATTAAGAACAACTAAAACTGGATGAGCCAAGTTCCAGAAGTCTTGCTGTATTTTTTTTCTCCTTTTTAAGTTTGATTATTAACAAAATTTGATTTATGAAATGTATTTGTATTAACAGAGTAAAGAATGCACGGTGTAAACAAACACTGTAGTATTATATGCCATTGTTCTTAAATGCTTATTACATGATAGTGAGAAAATACTTGGTACTATTGAAGAAAAATACTTCATTTTATTCTAAAATCATCTCGGTTATTTAAAGATCTATCGTTAAGCAGCTACAATGAGCAAGATCATTGACGAAAAAACCTATTGAAATTAAATACGAGATTTATTCCGTTTATTCCAAAATATTTATTTCCTGAAATGTATTGAAGTTGTTGTAGGATGCCGGTAAGGGGATTTTTGAAATACGAATTCCCACGAGTTTTTTTTTTCTTTTCCTCCAATCCCCTTAAAAAAAGAAAAAACATGAGGTTCACAGCAGCAGTAGTTATGACAGTTAAACGTCCATCGGTGATTGCGGGATTAGGTATGCCAAAAACACATCAATATATATATACATACACTTTCTTAGTCAGTAGTCAGTTTCTCATCATGTGGCTCTTAATTATTTATTTATTTTTGTTTAAACAGTGTACGCCGAGAGAACCCAGTTTGGATTCATTCGTGTATCACCCCCTCCGAATAATACAACCAGTCAAGAAAACATTTAAAAAGCGTGAAGATAGCGTCTTGACTGCAATAAATGGACTTATAATTTTTTTTATCAACTGGGATATTATTTCTAACAAGGTAATATGGCTATTTGATTTATACATCAAATTTTTTATGTTATTGTTACACTTACTATTTATAAAGGAATTTAATTTCAGGCGGCAATCATTTACAAAAACGACACTAGACATTTATTGATTGCAGATTACAAAAATGTCAAACACTATTTAATTTAGCGTCAATGTTGAAACTGTACAAAAAAAAAGCAGATTTATTAATATTTTTATATTAATCATGATTTTTTTCATATCTATTTCAGCATTCGAAAATGATTGTTCAACTTTGAAAGCACTACTGCTATAACACCAAATAAAAGTTGATCGGAAGACAATAGCTCTTATTTAAAATTTATTTTTGCATTACCATCTTTCTACCAAATCTAAATCTAATACCAAATGGAAAAAGAGCATTTAATCCCAAATGGATTCTGACTATTTTTGTATCATGAAAAAAACCACGTCATTGAATATTAACAAAAACAGCTTTTCCTAGGATATTTTGAACAAAATTTTTTCCTAGATGATGTTTGTATAACAAAATCCTCTATGATATAACAATTATGTTGAATACCCCCCTTAATAAAAAAAATATTATAATTGTTTTCAAGCTCCCCTTTTAGTACTAATCTAAACGTGTTATGAGTCTGCTACACAAAGTGACTTGTAATTGATTTTGTAAAAGTTCGTAGTGAACCTGTTCGGCACAGGGTTTTACGAGGAAGAATATTTCTCCATAAAAGCCAGCTAAATTTACCCTGAACATTGAAAATTGTGTTTGCATAGAGCTCTACATCAAATTACTGAGAGAGTTTGTGCGGGAAATATGTCGAGGAATTATATTACTGCCATAAAAGATTTAAGAGGTTCGACCTAAAAACCGACAGCAAATGCATCGGGTTCAACTTTCAATTTTCCATGCAGCAGTCACCCAATGCACTCTTATTGTCGATACATATTGCAAAAATGTTTGGGAAAACATAGGGATAGAGATGGATGGGAAAAGGCTTAATGTGAGAATTGTGCTTGTGGCTATACTCGTTGAGGCATGTGCGACGGCGATGTGAAAAAACATTTATAAATTTCCGACAGTGATAACCTTAAAAACCCCTTTTTACACCAGATCGAAAACAGCCCAGCTCTCGGCAGTGGGAGCTGACAGATCAGGTTTCGAGACGAAGCGTGTTGGTTCAAAGGAGGAGACCTGGCAGATCTTGGTTTTCAAACAGTGTGGATAGTAGACGAGACATACCTTGATATTTCTTCTTTTAATCAAGACGCAAATACATTGTTAGATATATTATTATTATATTATTTTTTAGTTTTAAGTAACAATGTGGAAATTCATCATTTTTGATTTCATATTGTAGATTAAATTATGCATTATCGTTAATAAATTTCTATGTCCAACTTCCTTCAATCAAACAACACGAAATTTAGTACGCTGGAAAGTTTCATAGATTAATCAAACCAGGTAATATGAATAGAAACATAGCCACGGCTATGATATCCCTAGATTGCACCCAAGCATTCGACTCGGTGTCTCACGGGACACTGTGTCAAATGCTCTGCGACCGGGAATGCCCGGAGCAACTCTATTCAATTCTGGCTAGCTTCTTGAAAAACAGATCGTTGCGGGTGCGGGTGGGTGATAGCTTCTCCGAAGCTGTGCCACTGACCTGTGGAGTACCCCAAGGCGCCGTCTTATCCTCTGTACTATTCAATGTATACACGTCTGAGATTGTCGGAGCCCGGTACAAAAATACCACAGTTACTGCTTTCGCAGATGACATAGCGGTGTACAGTAGCAGCATGAGTGCCAAGGTAGCTCTAAGACAGGCTGAAGCAGCCTGTAACCAGATCAGTGAGAGATTGGGGAAACTCAATATCTCTGTAAACGCGGGCAAGACTGACTGTGTAATTTTCTCTTTCCAAAAGGGAAAAAGCCCACTCCCTACTAGTTACATAGTTGGAACGGAGGAAAATTCACCAGCCAACGACCTAGTGTATCTGGGAATTAAAATGGGCAGACATCTCCATTTTAGTAACCATTTTGCGAAGAAGTTGAAGCTAACACGCACGAAGTCTTACCGGCCAATAGGCTGACTTAGTGCAGGCCCCTACTGGGGCGGGCCAGGTATGACCTGGCCGACTACAAACCAATGCCTAGTACCCCTAGGCTCCACCATAGATAGACTCTCACTACCTTCCCGAACCCACCTGCCTCCTTTAGGCATCCCACACTCCCCTTAGTGAAAGGCACCCATCAACCCAAAATAATTCCTTTTATTTTTCCCACATCTTATTTTTTATAAGTTTGAGAGCTAGGGAAAAAAAAAAAAAAAAAAATTAATCAAACAGCATATGCTACCTCGGCATCAAACTAGGCAGACACATGACGTTCTACACACACCTGCAGAAGAAGTTGAAAAGAGTACGTAGGACTTATTACTCTCTCCAGCATTTCATCACAAGCCCGGCTATAACCCTTCGGCTGAAACTGTTAATATATAAGAGCGTCCTGAGGCCAGCTCTACTGTTTGGGACACCACTCTTCCGATTCCTACACACTAGCACAATAACTCGACTCCAGAGCTTCCAGAAGAAAATTCTGCGCACGGCACTATGGCATACCCCTTTTCGTGATATGAAGGCTCTATCACTAAGTCACTATCCAACTAAATAAGACTGCAATACATGCCTAGAGGGACTCTAGGCCCAGCCACCAGTGGACTCTCACCACTGTACCGCAACATTCAACCTCTACCGAGGCTTCCCCCATCCTTAATTCCCTCACACCACCTTCAAGCAGGTACTCCTAGTACAAGGATCCACTCAACCCAAATATTCCTTTATTTTCCCCTCATCCTCAATCTTATAATTAGGGAGCTAAGAAAAAAAAAAAAAAAAATCAATTATTTTGTGATATAAAAATGAATATTTTCCTGTCATTTTGAGTAGTTTAAGCATCAAATTAAAGGCCTCCTCGTTCTTAATTAGCAGTGTTTTAAAATATATGCATAGTATGACGAGTTGGAGAAATGGATTTTGAATATGTGTATGTCAAATCAAAATAGTACGCATTAGAATAAAAGTTAGGAAATCAATAAATAATTTGCAAGATAATCGAAACCATTAATGGGTGAAACTTTTATACATGAGGCGTTTAGTTCCCAAACCATCTATGTACATCCATTTACAGAAATTTTACAGGAGAGACAAAAGACAACCCTAACTTTCATTAAAACTAAAATATTTTTGACGATTAGAGCAATTATGGACCTCAGTTCTTTCAAAAAGCACCAAAAACATTTACGCACGTTTAAATGCCTTGTTGTGGGCTGTTTTGCCTCTGGTGTAAACTTTCTGAAAATGGATTAAGCTGATTTTAAAACTAAACGCCTCATATATTTTGTTTTTCTTCATTTTGTAAATATGCATTAAAAAATCACTGGTGCTCTAATATGTATAGAAGTCATCTCATTAGGAGTCCTCAATAGTTCATTGGAGTTCTTTGCTCTTATTGCACAGGAAAATAGCCAAGTTTATTTCTGCATTATATAGTATTTAGTTTTTATTTTAGTGCATTCTTATTGTATCGGGACTATAGCCGCTAGGAGAAAAACAGTGCATGCGAAGTGGCGTCGAGCGTCGATCTGGCCCACTTGGAGGGGGCCCAGTGCGTACGCACTTCGATCGCGGAGGCAGCGGCCCCTACCGGCCACCGGCGGAATCGATAGCGCGTATTGAGTCGACAGACTGGCTGCCCCACGGGGCGGGACGTCAACAGCAGCACTTCGCACCAGCTCAGGTGGGCACTTATTATTATTTATGGCTTATTGTATCCAGAGCATTTTTTCACGGTCGAGCCGCAAATGTTCCCAATTCAAAACCTGTGCCTCAAGTAATTATGCCCCAGGTGTTGTCCTTATCGGCTGGGACGGAGGCTCTCGTCTCAGACCACGTTTCCACGGTCGGAGATTTCATCAATATTTACGGATTGCCTGTATGCCCGAGGCGGGAGTGTAGTGCCCCACGCAAGACCGACATTAACTCGATAGAGTAGCCGATACTAACTTTTTTTTAGTTCTCCCTATTTTTTTTTTTAAATTTTATATGCACTATTACCCGGGGTGTAATTCAATGCCACTGAAAAATGTTTAAGCTCATTATCACTCACTTTTATAAATATTCAAACTTAATTAAAATCTTGACTGAAAAATACGCCCACTTTTAAGTAGAAACTCTTAAAATATAATTACCAATTCAACATATAATGAAAACAGGGGATAGTCTAAAAAAAATTCCTATCGGTACAATCAAATTTTGTTAAATGTTCTTTACTTCTATATGAGTCGTTTTTCAATTAATTTTTATATTCTAAAATATCGATTTACTAAAGAGACCTGTTCTGATGAATTAAAAATAGGATATAACATACAGTTAGCTTTAAAGTTGATAAGGCTGAAATATAATGAGGACGTCGGAGAGGGCACTAGGGTATCCCTTACATAACTTTGCTGTTAGGACTTATTACCGCGGGCGACGATAAATCACAGTTATATTTTGATGTGTTCAACTTTTGTAGAAAACAATTTTTTAGATTATATTTGTCATCTTTGATCAATTTTATGAGTCAGATTGTTTAAAAAAACATTCTCTACTAGTAAAAATTAAAGAATATTCCTTAATTATCTTTAATTTTTATTGTGGAGAAGAGATAATATTTCAGCTACTTGGGTAACGTTTAAAAATTTGTAAATTATTTTAATGCTGTTATCATATGCCAACCACAAAACCAATTCTGTTTAAAAGAAGCTATTATTTAAATCTATCACTTGAAAATCTGTCGAGAATTCTCAACCCTCCCTTTTCTTAGAAATAAACCACCCGAAATAACTTCGCTTACTGTGTCACAATTCATGTCCTCGTTATGTGTTTTCTCTACTGCTGGTTTGAAATGTTGTAGTAAAAGTTAGCATAAGTTATTGCAGAGTGTTTTCATGCAAAAGAACCCACTCAGCCCAATCGGAGAACTTGCTAAACTAGAGTACAATCACTTATTAACTTAAGGTTTCGATTGGTCGTTTCCAGGTCACATAGCTATGGGCCTTATTAAAAACACATGGCTCTGATCTAAGAATGTACTCCAATTCTGATTGATCAATTTGATCAATGCTGAAATCAATTTGTTTTCTTTTGACATGTATAGGTTTTGATCGTATTAATATTAACACTTATTAATATTATCAAATAATTGGCTATTACTACTGTTAAATTTATGTTTTCGAGTATTTTATTGAATTTGTTGTACACCTACAAAACTGCGAGGATAGAGAATATTATTAGAATAGTTAGCACCCCCAATAAAAGTGAATATTTAATAAAAATTACCAAAGGACTACGCGATAACACTGACCAAGCCCAACGTTCAGGTCTTACTAGCCGCGCCTACGCAAATTTATCTGTTCCCGTCTGAGTTCCTGCAACAATCCACATCAGCTTTTTAATTTCTCATGATAAATTTTCAATTTGAAATTGCATCTTTATATTTTATTGACGACTTTCTTGCTATTATTAGAAACTAAAATCTCAAAAAACCTTTACTTTAGATGAGGTATCTGAAACAATTAGGATCTTGCTGAAACGAATAACACTTGTGTACGAACCTCATTACAGCTGAGTTTCTCCTTTGTTTTTTTCCCAGGTATCTTTATTACAGAACTTCGCACTGTCTACTTATGGTCGCTATGGAATACCTCTCTCATTAAAATGGTACCCAAATCATCAATACAATCCTTTTTATTATCGCCTTGTTAGATTACTTCCACTTTACTCCAAAATCGTTAAAAACTTTTATAATACTAATTATAAGTTTAATAAACTTTTAGAATACTTATTTTCTCTCTCCCTTTCTCTCTGAAATTCACTACAACCGATTTTATTAGTTTCTTTACTTGTGGAATGTTAACTTCAACTTCACCGTGTCTTTGGCTTCCTTTGCTTTCTTCATAAATACATAAATGAAACTGGTATGTTTCTGAATGTATCTCAATCATTAGACAGAGTAAGGCACCCATAACTTCTATGCAAACTTAATTAAATTCATGTCACGATCAAAATATCATTTAATATTGGATTCGTTTTCTTCTGACCGGTTTTTCGGTTTCCGATTGTGACTTGCAATTTCCAATTTCCACAAAAGAAATTAGCGACGGTGTAACTCAAGGGGTCCATGGTAGCACCCCTTCTATATACTATTTAAACATCTGATCCCTCAAGCCATCATCCTCATGGTAGGATTACTCTTTGAGGAGTTGGGACAGAAGATGGGAGTGTCCACTGGGAGAGTTGTGGAGGCCATCACCGACAAGATTAGATCTCGCGGGTAAGGAAATAGAGATGTGCAGATGTTATGGTTTAAGTAGAGCAACAATCAGTCAGTGCAGTGAGAGCGAAGTGTCCAATTCAAGAATTTTTTTTCCTTAGCCCTAATTATTGAATTGAAAACTAATGTATATGCAATAAAACTATATATGAGATAAATAGGGCTCCATTTACTGCATTTCAAGCAGTTGTTACAAAATTAACATCATTGGGATTACGTTTAGACTATGCAAAAGGACCGAAGGGTGCCCTAATCCAGGATCGAAGGGGTCTAAAACTGTCTTACGGCTAACTTACCAACTAAATTAAACCTATAGTTGCCGCCTCGCCTGCCAGCGATGGTGGAAGGAACGGAGGTGGGGATATAGTGTTGAACACAGGGTTGGTTAGGTATTGCAAAGAGTCAGAGAATTTGATATGTCTACGCCGAATCCACAGTCTTCACGCAGTTCACGATTCCTCCGATGCTGGAAAAAAGTATTTCGAACCACTTTCATGAGTATCCCGTTTTGAAATTGTTGTAAGTCGCTGTATTAATCTTACAACAACAAAACCGGCTTACCTAAACCAATCTAGACTCAAGGGACTCAAATTTACGGCTCAAGTAAATATGTGGTAAATGTACATCATTATAATTTTGTACAAGCACAGATAACAATGTATAATTGTTAGAAGTTGTATAAAATGTAGCCAGCCACAGGAAATTTAGCGATTAGTCTTTTGTAAATAGACTCATTTGTAGAATTTATATTGGAAACTGTAATAATTTTGTAACAAGGGGATATTAAAAAAAACAAAAAAAACGGACAAATACATGTTTAAAAAATATTAAAAATGATTTATTTTTAAAGTAAAATTTTCAAATAATTACTACTTTCACTAATAAGAAACTTGTATTCTTGCTGAAAAGTTATATATATATATATATATATATATATATATATATATATATATATATATATATATTTAAATTTTTACATCAGACGTGTATCAATGACTTTAATTGGTACTTTTGAAAGCTTTGTTAGATTAAATTAAAAATTAATTGTTCTCTTTCATATATACCGTTTTTTAGTTTTATTTAAATTATTATCTGATTAAATCAAAACTTGAGTAAGTACATAATTCAAGATGAGAAAGCTCTATATATACAACTCCTACGCGGACAACGAATTTAATGAAAAAAAAAAGACGAAAACTACTAGGAATGCCATTCTAAATAAAACAACAGCAATAATAAAATATGAATAAATTATATTATTTTGGGCATAAATATCACCCAATATTTGCATGTACATTTTTCCCACTTACTCATTTTCAGTCTTTCTCTTTTTTCATTAATCGGTGATATTTTTTTTTCATTTATATTTTAGTGACTGAAAAAAATAAAAATGAAAACGAATATAATGATCCAAAAAATAATTAAGAGAACAATGGAAGTAAGTAAACAAAGAAGGGAAAAAAACAAGGGAACTGTTTATACAAACTAAATGTTGTAATGTGCTGTAATGGAAAAGGTGACAACGAATGCATTCAAATCTTTGTGATAGATTTCAACCTAGATTTTATTCTCAGTACCTAAATTTCAATTTCATAAATAGCTCCATTCTAGTTTTTATAGAATTTATTTCTAGTTACAACAGTTTCATTATTTATCGTGGGCTTTATGTAAAGCTATTTATATAAGGATTATCGCAGCACCACTTCCTCAGGTTAGGGAGCTTCAAAGGAGAGAAAAATGCCTAATCCATAGAGGGTTTTGAACCTAGAACCACCAAATTGTGAAGCTAATGGAGATCCCAACAGTTCTATATGCATTTTTCTAATGCTCTAAATATTTTTACTTTGTTGAAATGAATGAAAGCTTTCAGTGTACCGAGGTAAGCGCGAAGTGCTGAAACGAAGAGGAAATGACTCACGGCCGACTAATCAAACACACTTTCATTCCTAATGGTTCCGTGACCTGACAAAGTTTAAGGGGAGCATCGATAAATCGTTTTGCCATTTAAAGTCTCCCCTATTGATTAGCTGAGGCTGAGAAGTTGAGAAGGCAGTGGTTGGACCGACCTAGGATACGGCAGATAGTGCAGTGCACCTGTTGTCACCGGCCGGTGGTGTCCTCACTGGATAATTCATTTATATTAAACCTAAACAGGGGTAGGAAGTTTTTTTTTGGAGGAGTGGGTGGTGGTACATTTTCTGAGAGTGGTTTTGGTTCATTAGTGCTGTCAACTTAGATTAAAGTGAGTTACGTCTTCAAGGGGTGGTAAGTTAGAGTGTGTCATTGATTAATCGTCCAAGTTTTAATAAACAAATATAAGTCATCTGAATAACTATTATATAATTATAATTAAATAACCATTAAGTCCTGTTTTTTTTTAGAGCTGGCCTCCTTGCGAAGATTAATTGAAAAAATCATATTTATTTGTTTTTTTACAGATTTTAGTACCACAAGCGCTTTCATAAATTGTTGCCAAGTCAGAAAAAGGTTGATCCCTTGAATAATCTATCTGTTTTGTAGCTTTTCTCAAGTAATTGTTCACGAGTTATTTAAGATTTAATTCTGTGATTTTTACATACAGTTAAAGGCACATTAAAACATTGACCTAAAAAAAGGTGTAATAAATTAATAAAACTCACTTAATGTTTGTTCCAGAAACCTAAACAAACGAAACCATTACTTGGGTAATATATAATATTCTTTATTGTGCTAAAATTACAATCTGCCTTATTAGGCAATAAGTAATTGAGATAAATGTTCTCATTCATACCATATTTACAATTCATCATTCACTCGCTCATTCATACAATATTTATAAATTATAACATTACAAAAAGCCCAGTGGCCTCCCAAATCCACATTAGACACACTCGTGTTTTCAATGATTTGCTACATTAACGTTTTCATGAGCTTGAAATATACAGTGCCATTCTTAACACATAGGACTGAATGGTTTCACAACCTGCCAGTTAAGATGAAGTATTACTTAAACCTCAAAGATTCCTTGCTTTGAGTCTGTGATGACTCAGTGACAACGAATGTAGTCATTAGACTCAGCTGCTGCACAAAGGTATTTCATTTCATTAGGACTTCAATCCGCAGGGACTGTCTTCCCTCAGGATCCTTGCTCTCACGTCCTCTCTTACAATAGTGCAAATATTTAATGGTACCCTCTGTTTTCAACTCAACCCAACACCTCTACACGGCTAAAGTATTATGATAGGAATAATACATTGTTAGAGCATAGAAACAATATCTACTCGAGTGTTTTCTAAAATGTAACTGTATCTATGAGTCAGTAGTCTCAAATGTTTTCATTTTATTTCATAAAAGATTTTAGAAAATGATTTTTACTGACTTAAAGTTTTCGCGTGAATTAACAGCAGATTCATATTTTGATTGGATATAACAATATTGGAAGATATCCTTAGATACTTATTTAATAGTTTCCGGTAGAAAATACTTAATAATAACCACATTGGTATGTAATAATTGCCTTTTCCAAAAATAAAAATGAATAGCTTAAATATGAGCAATAAATAACTATTGAAATATTGACGAACTACATCAAATACATCACTTCTGTTGTTAGATTCCAAAATATTTCTTTTTCGAATATTTTTTAATAACAACTTTATTATGATGAAATTACAATCTGCCTACTTAATAGGCAATAAATAATTGAGATAAGTGTTTTCATTCATACTATATTTACAATTCATCATTCGTTCGCACATTCATACAATATTTACAAACAGCCCAGGGGCCCCCCAAGTCCACACGGTTGTTCCCTCCCTCGCAAGCGAAAGAGGAAGCGGAGTCTCGGGAAGTCCCCCACGCTCCCCACCAGCCACGTCACCGGATACAAGCCAGCGGAGGCTGACGAAGAGCGCGAGAGCCACATACGCTCAGGACATGATTGGAGAAACTGGCAATTGCCAGGAGTCCCACTGTGCGCATTTATAGTAGGTCACGAGGCCACTGCCGTTTCAGTCTCCGGTGAGGATTATAGGGATGAGTGGAGCAGTGCAATGACTGTGCTACGGGATTAGGGTGGTTGGATAGGTTACTATGGAATTTCATGAATTTGGAAGGGATGAGTTCAAGAATGTAGGGTATATTAAGATCATTATGAAGGGTTTTGTTGGTGACGTAATAGGGGGCATTTACTATTGTTCTCAGGACTTTTGATTGAAAGGATTGGATGCGCTTGATGTTCGACTTTTTTGCTGTCCCCCATAGCTCTATTCCGTATGTCTAGATTGGCTTAAGTATAACTTTGTAAATAAGTAGTTTATTTTCTATTGAGAGATGGAATATTTTAAAATTTATTTCTGTATCATTTGTTATTTATTAGGCAGTTTTTTTTAAAGTATAATTTTTGTGTAGATACATTGTATTCCAATAAAAACGTAAACGTCTTAGTCCTTGGTGTTGCTGCGTATAATTTAAAATTTCAGTTTGATTGAATATGTTTTGCGACCACAATGGAACAAAGACGTACACAATGACAGGCCGAAAGACAAACGACCGTCCCCCTACCTGTATGAATGTAGAGCGAGCCCTAAGAAAAAAAATTAAATGTAAAAATATTTGGTCTGTTTCGCTAACTTTAAGGATTTTTCTATTTCACCTCATGAGCTATTTAATTTTTATAGTTTTGAAAATGTCTGCAATACTAAACACTGTATACGCGAAGTATTATAAATAAATCTTTGCTTAGGGCTTAATGATTGGCATTATCGAAGTAAAGGGATCCGGTGGATAGAAAAAAATTAGTGCACATAGCGGCAACAGTGAACAAGCTTCTGATGTCTTGACTATAGTTATTTGAAACCAGGGCTGCCAACCAAAATAATTAATTCTCAATTATTAATAACCCCACACTCCAGGCTGGCCAACATCTTTGAAGTTCTGGATAAAGAAAGGCTGCCCTATTTGCATAACAGCTCGGAGTAATGAAGCGTTTATATTCAAGTGCTTCGGGTGAGCCTTGATCTTCTTGCCACCATTAAAAAAGCCTTCGTGAAGTATTTACAAATCATTGTCAAATCTACAAGTTATTTACATATTAGAGGTGGGTGTTACCAGCGTTTTCTGAAATTTAGTCTGGTTTGTGAGGCAGAGAAGCACTGTTGACATCATCATCGAGCAAAGTGGAGATGGGCGGAAACCGTTGTAGTCGACTCAATTAATATAAATCCCACAGGAAGTTCCTCGTAGAACCTAACTCTAGATAAGAAGAAAACTCTAATTTTTTTAAGACTTAGGGATTTGTATTTGAATAACGTTTTTCCTTATAGTCCTTGAAGTTGCGATGATGTGGACCGTTAAAAGTAGAAATAGGATGATACAGTGGAGACTGTATAAGGGAATGGAAGACCTGGAGTGTGCGTATGATGGGTGTTTAGCGTTGCAGAGATATCCGGATAACTTTTGGACAATAATACAAGTGCATAGGCTTGTTGTGGAGGCTGGAAGGGCAGGGATAAACATGGGATAAACCAAGGAGCTGAGAGTCAACACATTAACGGAGGAACCCTTGTGCATAAGCGACCAGGTAGTTTTCGCAATCATTTTTATTTCCAATCGCTACCCTGTGGACATTTATGGTAGTATGTAGATGTCTAATTACGCACTAAGATTAGAAGCCTTTTGTTCGGTCGTTTTAATATCGTCTCTTGTATATTACCTGTGTTCATTGTGAACTAGATGATAGCCAAGGGCCGGGTTTCGGATATGGCCACTGGTCTAGAATAGGTTTCATGTCACAAATTTAATAATAGATAGACGCAATTTAATAAATGAAAATTTCCAGTAAAATCTGTTAGAAAATAGAAAATTATATACAAAACAGAACTTCTTAAGGTCGTTCTAAACCAAAAATGCATTGCACAAAGTGTAAAAGTAACCTGATCTGATCTACTTCTTGGGTTTGATAATTTTTGGACCTTTTAAGGTCTATTTAAACCCTAATGGATTTTGAGTCTAAACGTGGCAAAAGTGAGACCTGATCTGGCTTAATATAAACTTGACCTTGATTTGCTCTGCACAATTTGAAGAATATGTATTGAGTTTGAAATATTAAAACAAGCTCACTGTTTGACATTTTAAAATTCTTATTCTTTGTAATAAAGTGTCAAAGTTTCAAAGAAACGTTCTAACAACTTGCATATGCTGGTTATGCTATTTATAGTAGCCATACGTTACGGTTTAACGAGTGAGATCTTATAAAATGGCATAAATAACTTTAGCCTGCCCATATACCTAATACTTCAAGTGGACACTCGCATTAATACATACTGGAATCAGTAAAAATATATGAATAAATTAATCGGTAATATAAATTTGTTTAGCTACGACCCTCTACGTTTGCTGTTATCGATAGCATACGTAATAAAAAGTTACGTGAAAATAACCATTGAATTAGTAAGCTTGTTTTAATCTTCAAATACTACAATCCCTTAGATCTTGTAATTCTATGACTAAAAACATTGCGCTATTATTTATAAAACAACAATTTAAAATTAATTCTAGCTATTCACTGGCTAACGTGATCAGATCAAAAGCGGTTGTTGAAATAATATATAATTTAAATAGAGTAAATATTCAAAATTCATTGCAGGAAATCGAAACGCAATATAATTTTTTTCTAAACTTTGGTATGTCCACTTCGTAATAGGGGTACGCAGTTACGTTTTATCACCCCCTCTCATTCGTGGCCAAAGGTAATCTCTGAGCCAGCCCTGAATTGGCTATCGTAAATCACGGTTCATGTAAATTGAATACGTGCTTTTTCAAGCGAGTCGAAGATATCGTGACATTGTTGTTGCTAGGAAAATTCATCTTCTGTCAATTCATTCAAAATTTAATTCATTGAAACTTGATAATAAATAATTGTTTTACAATAGTTCTGTATTTCCCTTCTCAATCGAAGAAAACTGGACCATTAGTCGTAATGCATCCGTATTGTGTATTAGTGGACAAAAAACGTATTTAATTCATTGGCTACAACCATAGCCCTGTTTTTATTTTTTTTATCATCAAAAATTTTGTTTTGATAAAATTAGAATCTGCCTTATTGGGCAATAAGTAATTTTGATAAATGCTCTCATTCATACCATATTCCGTGTGTATAAAGAAGAAAATATGTCTGTATTTATCTTTTACAAATCTTTGGCAGACATTAGGCCCGGGACACACATCCGGTTTTTAAACGTGCGGTGCCGTTGTTACGGCTTGAAGTGCAAGGGATATAAATGAGTAGTGTACACATCGCTCCGGCGGACTTGCGGTACGAGTTTGTGGTATGGTCCGTCTTGCGGCCGTTATTTCTAATCGTTTTTACTAAATTAAAGTACCCAGTATCGTCTATTTTATTTAAAAAAATATTTCTTGTACACTGGGTATGCAAATACAACACGTTTTCTTATCGATAGACATTCATCATTTGGATCGGAGTGCTTACTAGCGTCGACGTGGGAATTGAATTGCCACGGCCCAGCATTTGCACCATACGTTTAAACCTCATTGATAAGATTATTATGTCTATGAGATCTTATTACGTAAATAAATGGTTGTCTTGCTAGCAGGGAAAATATGGGGATGACAAAAACATCTGCTCAAATAATGAAATAGTTACGGTTTTGACGTTGAATCTGTTAATTCTTATTACTTAATAATTTGCATATCATTTTGAAATACTATGTATTGCTCAGTTATGTTTTTTGTTACAATTAACTATAGAACTGAGTGACTCTCGAGTTCATTTAATTCACAACTGTATTCAACATACGCTCGGTTAAATTATAGCTCATGGTCAAGTATTTAGTTTAATTGCTATTAAAATTACAATACAATTACTACTTATGAGTAGCCCTTATATTGCAATAAAAAAATTTTGTAGAGAAAAGTTTTTAATTAAAGGTCTCAATGCCCTAATGAATATGCATACTCTGTTAGAATTTAAATGTTTTTATGAATAACAAAATATTAATACATCTCGAAGTATTCGCTATAAAATAAAAAATAATGAGAACTATTTGTTAATTAATTATACTGAACCTTAAAGAGTCTAAAGGTTAGCAAGGAATTTGTAGTGAGTCCAATTATACGTGTCTGATCATCGCGACCACGCAAGTGTATCTTCATGTCTTGTTTATAGGAAATTTGAGGTAACCTATGGAACTCATGCAACTGCTCTAGCTCACCATGACATGTTGACTATTAATCGTTGCTTGAACAAAAGACCTGGGAACAATAGATTCTTGTCTATATGAAAAAAAGTTTCAAATAAACCGGTAGAAGCTTGGCCCAATGTTTTTCTCGGTAAAAATCACCTAAAACGGTCTGCCTCTTTGAAAGTTTTGGAGGGTGAAAGCCGACAGAGCATAAAGAGAAGAGTCGATAAAGAGAGGGTCCGCGTGGGGGATACTGCGAGCGGCATGCCCATGTCTTGATTACTAGAGAATGCCCTACGTGTGTCACCTTCTAACAACATATATAAACCTTACTCCCCTTTATTTTAAATATTACCTTCCTTCTTCCGTTGCCTGGGATACTGCAGCTTCTCCTCGTTGTCCTTCAGGCTTCACCTTATCTATGCAGTTAGAAGGAAGTACGAAACAAAGATTTGGTGAATTTCTCTCTCTTCAACATATATGGATGTGGGTGTACTGGAAGTTCTGCAATAATTTTCACCGAATTCGCTACGCACATTACTTACATTCTGCGAAAAATTCAAAACAGATGGGACAAGACACCTCTATCACGCTTTGGGGAGGGATAGTGACAGGTAAAAATAATCGAAAACAACAAATGTTAGTATTTAGGCCATTCCGTTTCTCCCTCGGCCACTTTATGTTGCTTATGCAAGGTTGGCTTCACCCAAGCATTAATTTTTCTTGCTCCTGTGTGTGAAACTAAAAATAATTAAGTATTGAGTTAAATTATGATGCATTATTTAAATATATTCATACTGTATTTCATGATATTTTATACTGTATGTATACGCCATGAGGCACAAGTAGAATTCATTCCTATCATGCCCGGGCAACTCTGGCAAAGGAACATTTGCTTGGACAAGATAGACCTGGGCGTTGCTGAACGCATTTTGAAATATATATGTTCCCTGGAATATCATTTAGGCTGTATTGCATTCATTCTTTTGGAATTTGGTCTGTGGATTTAAACTTAGGCGGAGTGAAGTGCGCCTTATTGCAAAGTGGGTGGTCGGTGGCATAAAGCTAATGTCAGATAAAGTATCACATCCATTTAAATTTTTTCTTCTTACAGGTTTCTTGACGTGTGGCAGGGAGTGCTTGTCTTGTGCTTCATCTGCATGTTCTTCAGCTCTTAATTTCATAGTTAGCCACCTTAATTGACTCAATTACTTAACATTCAACTGGAATTCAATCTAGTTCTTGTGGTCATTTGTACAAATCTACTTCTTTTGATTTATAAAATAAGTATTTATCGTTCATAAGCATACCCAAAGTGATTCGAATATGATGCGATTCATTTGAACGGTACCACCACTTTTTAACAGAATAAATTTTCCGCGTGAACTACCTCTTCTACCCTTCGAATAATGGGCTTAATTCTGGCAAACAAATTCTAAGAAAAATGGCTTTTGTAAAGAATCATTCAAAAAAGGAGCTGTATGAGTCAATGATGGTATTTTACCTGCATATTATTGTAAATGAATCAAGATACAATACGGAAGATATTGTATAAGTAAATCGATAAAGCTATGAAATATAGCCCCAAAGCTGGAAGTACACCTCAATAGGTAAGGGCGAGGAGTGAATGGGATTAGGATCGATTCCAGCTTGAGAAGAGCGGACCCTCTCTTGGAAATATTATATCCGAGTAAATACGATCGTTGACTCTACTCCGGAGTTTTTTGCTTTCTTCGGCTGTTGGTAAATAGCCCTGTATTTACTGATCCAACACCTCCTACACTCTACCGATCCTGAAAAATTATTTCTTAATCTTGTGATATTAGATCCATAATAGGGAACATAATTGTATTTGTACACATGTTCACACTTCGTAACTTCAAGCACTTTCTTTAATTTACGTCAAAACTTTATTATATACTTCCACTTTATTTTATGATTTTCAGCCTTCTCGATGTATTATTGGCAGGAACATAATATATAAAAAAAAAAACTTTTCGAATTGACTTGGGTTTCTATTTCCGAAAATAAATATTTTTTATAAAAAATATCAAAGATATTATACTTTATATAGTACAGTAAAAACTATGTTTATTCCTCTAACTTCCGTATTTTAGGGTCTGCTAGGGTATCCATCGGACTATAAAATCATTAACTAAGGTTCAATGCTCACAAATTTTAGCGAACGTTCAACACATACCATCTATTGACCTTGTTCATTCACTCAACACGTTTTTTATTATGTTTATATTAAAAAAAAAAAATAAATCATAATACTTGTTATAATTGATGCAAGAAAATTTTAAACAGTAAAAATAAAAAAAATATTTTAAGCAGATTAAAAACACAAAATAAACTGTACACTGTTAGGATCAACTAAATTATAGAAAAAAAGCACATGTTCTTATAGTTTATGGTTATGTGGTGGAAGCCTTAAAAAAAAATCGGTGACCCCTGTGAATGTTTTGTTTTTTTTAAACATCTACTAACATTCACTACCTTAATAGTACCTGTCTAGCTGATCGGATTCAAGGCTGATAAATGAAATAGATATAAAAATACTGCTTCGCCCAAAAAATGCTTAAATAAGTACCTAATGCAATAAGATTTAAAAATATTAGATATATTTGCATGATTTAAATTAAGTATTTAAATTAAAAAACGAATGTTCGGTTTTCGTTCCTGATGGCTTTGAAACTGTAGGACAGGAGTTGGGTGGATGTATTATTACTTAATTGTGATAACGTGAGTTCAATGAATCAAATTTATGAAAAGAATTATTATTATTATCACAACAATAGAAAAGCGCCTGGTGATGTCCCGTGAATATTTATTAGGCGATTCTGCAGGACTTGTCAGTCATGAAGGCTGGACATGTTGCGCCTGAATCAGCATTGCTCCCGGGATATGGAGGAGTAAACCATATCTCACAATGGATCTCCATTTAGTATTTCATTGCTTACAAGGCTAATGGTAATCTATTCTATTTTAGCACCTACGTTAAGAGAGTGAAGGGAGCGCCAAGAATGTTTTCACTATTCCATTTCCACTTATGGTAGTTGTCAGATTATCGCTATTTTTTGTTAAATTGCCTATATTGGGTTATACAGCTCTAGGAAAAAGGAAACTTTTCTGTCATATCTTAGATTCATAGACTTTTTTTACTTTTATAATTGTCCTTTTTTTTTACCTTTATAGCATATATGTTATGTCCATCTACATATGTTGCACAGTTGTGTTCAAAACATATCATCTCCAAAAGAGTTTGTTGATAAATCTGTATTTTTTAATATAGTCCAATCTTTTCTGTATAATTTATACTATTGTACTATTACTATTATAATTAAAAATATAATTTATTTAATTCTATTAGTTTTTTGTACTGTAAATTGATACCATTACGTGTTACAGTATTAGCCCAGGAACCGAGGGAGGTTCGTCCACCATTTTGCATACAGACCACTCGATGTCGATAGTACAAAGGGAGATCAAATGACACGTAGAAAGAAAATCAAAAATAAATAAATCTCGACTTTAGCATTTCCATTAAATAGAATATTCGGATTATTATAATTTAATTAATATTTTTATTATAGTGTGGTATAATAAAGTTCTTTCATGAGCACCACCTATCATTAAAACGCTCTCCGGAGGTTGAAACGGAATTAGTCAAAATATATATTGCGATAAATACGGTATTGGGAGTTAAGACTAACTGGCTACTAGCCCATATTTCCTGAGCGTCTATGGTGCTTGACTCTTTCCCAGTCTCTGCTGTCTAAGAAAGTAGGGTTCTTCTAAATATCTGATTCGTTCTCTTCATCCGCGAGGGAGGAAATAATCATGTGTGAGTCATAACGGAAGGAAAACTTTAGAAAAGGGATAATAATATTTTTATTGTACAGGAAGGAAATTTGAAAAAAATTATCACTTGAATATGAATTCATTAGCACTCAAAGAAATTAAACTCTAGAAATCGAAACTACCGGCAGGTCTGACGAAACTTTCTAGAAAATTAAAAAGTCTTTCCCCAATCTCTCGCGTTCTCCTCAAAAGGTGGTAAGTTATAATAAAAGGCGCCTTTGGCACTGCCTTTGATGAAAATTCATTACTGCTCTAGATAGACAGAACTCTACAAAGAACAAGATTCTACGACAAATAATTCGTATATTGGAGACCTATACAATATTTAAATGAATCGGTTATAGAATTCCAGCCTGGACGTGCATCTTTATGCAAGATTGCTTATATTATTTGCTGCACTTGAAAAACGCAAGTCAAGCGTGATGCCTCACGTTGTGATCGGTTTTATTATAGCAACAAAAACGATTTTATTATATTCCACTAAAGTCACTAGTAGATGGTCAGTAAGTTCAGTACGGTGGATAACATTAATTTCAGCAAATATCGTCTTACTTTAATGGTTCTTTCTTACGCAAAATAGTCGACAATGCTTCTTCCTGTTTTTATTTTGATCTCTTGTGGATTTGAATTCTTAAATCAACAAACCAGGTCCCAGGAAAAAACAGATACAAAAACTAGTTTTTCTCTGTTTAACGTCCAATAACTTGGATTGGAAATATTTTAAATTTTTAAACAGATCTTGTAGAGAATTTATTGTTTTTTTCCACTTTTTACGCTTTAAATCCTAGTAGATTCTAAAACCAAACTACTGCAGATACGGTTATGGGACTTTTTCTATTCGATTTACCCGATCAAAAACTAGAAGAAACCAACAATATATCTCCTTGACTAACGACCTAGAAATTTCAGTACGACCTCATAAAACAACCAGGTTTTGTTCAGGTAAGTTGATGTGCGGTTCCCGAGAATGACAGAGGAGGGTTGCTGACAGAACAAAACAGTAAATAAGGAAATTATTGAAGAGAATTGAACAATCAGTGTCATTTAAACCTGAATTAAGAAGCTATAATTAGTCGAGAGGTCACTGAAGATCTTTGATTGGTTGAAACGAATCTAGAACGAGCTACAATATGAGCAAGGAATCGATGTATTGCTTCACCTCCGATAAATATTCAAGCTCTCAGAAGCATTCTTTCATCAATGAAGCCCCTTCTACATTATAACCGATGTAATTAAAGTGTAGCCAAAAGATCACCAAAGGCAAAGAGTTCGTTTTCACGGAAAGATATAAGCTGTTTAAAGAAAGTCTCCACTTATTTTTGTTGGATATTTTAATGATTTCAGTCCTCCTCATCGGTTAAATCCATATTTATCATTATAACTTCAAAGGTAATATCCCAATTAATAATGGTGTACAAGCAAATTGTAATTTTTTCAAATAAACATGTTCACCAATAACGGATTGCGAATGAGTTGTATAAATTGCATGTAGTTAGAAATGGTTACTTTCATTAGGTTAAGAATTAGTATGTAAGTTAGTTTTAAGTTTGATGGAAAAGGTGAGCCCCATCACCTTTATTTGAGTCAGTTCAGTCCAGTCACGTATAATGTGTATCATTATACTTGTTTATTCCATTATATAGTTTTTATAAAATAACGATAGCGATGCCACAGGAAATTAAAAAAAAAAAATAAATAAATGGTTACTTTCACTATTATAACTTTTATGCCGATTCAGACCTTGTATAGAGTGTACCGATGGTACAGGACATATAAAATGTAGTATGTAAATAGATTCGCCAAAGAATCTATAGTAAATAAAAGTTTTGTAATTTATTTTAAGGGGAGTGGGAAAAAAAAACCAAAAAAAAAACTTATATTTATGGGGTGAGCCCCAACATCTGCTGTGCAGTACCCCAATATATACACTTGACTGACAATACAGCTAAAAGTCTCCAACAATTCCAGAACGGGATCATGAGAAAAGTGGCCTGACATAACTCTCTGGAGAGGTTAAAAAACACTGATCTGCATTGATTGCTTGGTGTGCCATCGGTGGGCGAGTTCGTCCACCGGAGACACATCAAGCTTTTTGACTCATACAGCAACTAACAAATCCAGTGGTAAAGCATAAGTGGTGACCCCACCACCTATCCCACATCGATGGCAACAGAATCTTGGGAAAAATGAAGTTAAGATTTAGTTTAACTTTTTATTGTTAGATGTAAGTTTTAAATCTATGATAAAAAAGGCAAACCCCGTCACTTTTAATAATGGTCAGTAAATTAATGTATAATGTACATCATTATACTTTTGTACAATGCACATCACAATGTGTAGAAATCAGAATTTGTATAAAATGTAGCCAAGCTAAAGGAAATATAACATGTTTAGACAATGAATGCATAACGTCCATTACACTTTTGTAACAAACACAAATTACAATGTAAAATAATTAAAAATTGTATAAAATGTAGCCAAGCTACAGGACCTATAATGAATAATGAAAAATAAATAAATATATGATATATATATATATATATATATATATATATATATAAGTTAAGGTTCGGACGTCGTAGGCAGCCAGCCTAATCCTTAAGTCATCGGGATGTAAACATCCCGAATGTATTTAGAGAGGCTTTAAAAGGCTCAAATAAAAACAGTCTTGTGACAACTCTCGTTCAGTAACTACATTCAACCTCTTTCCTTTTTCTTCTAGTTTTTCGTTGACGATCGTTAACTGGTGCCGAAACCCGGGAGCGGAGTGGGTTCGAGTCATTAACGTGCGAGTTGGTTTTTGTTTTTTTTTCCTTCTCATTCACTTTCGTGTGATTTAATTAAAGTAGGTAATGGTGGAATTGCGGCCGGCAGCGTTTGAAGTTCCACAGTTACCTAAAGAAACCATGGCTGAAGCCCATGCGAACTCACTGGCATGGATGAAGGTGCGGGCAGTGACGTCACAGGACATGAGGAAAATGATCTCAGACCTCGAAAAATTTTCTGGAGAAATAGGTGAGTTAAATCATTTTCTCAAAGGTGGAGATAGGATTATGGAGAGGATACAAGCCAAGATGGACGAAGGGTTACTCGACCCAGGTGACGCTAAGTCAATAAAGGCAGACCTGGTGTGCAGGGTGAAAAGGAAGGTGCTGAACCTGATACAGGCGGACGAGGAAACCCCATGGGAGGTAGTAAAGACGAGACTGAAAAAAGCATATGGGGGGGGGACGATGGACCCCAGAGGAGGATATATTCCAAATGTTTCGAGAAATGAAATCTCCGAGACAGAATAGTGGACAGTATGCTGCAGTCCTGGTTGTCCGCTACAATAAAATAAATGAGAAAATGAGGGAGACAACTAGCACCGATGAAGTGGAGGGCAGGATGGGATTCCTGTCAACAATCTTAAAGGTACAATTAGCGAAGGAGACGGGAAGGAAGGAAGGGTTCCCTAATGAGCGATCGTTCCTCGAATGCGCCCAGGCGATGATAGATGCTAGCGCAAGGGAAGAAGAAGTAAAAATGAACGAAGATGACAACGATTGGAGCCAGATCCCATATAGGAGAAACAGGACCCCAAAAGCAGTGTGGAGGAGACAGGAAACGCCGTTTGCCGGTAGAGACAGGGGAGCGACAAGAGAGAGAAGATTGGGAGTGACGAGGCCTAGGTACGCACCTCGGAAAGAAGAAAGGAAATGTCATGGTTGTGGAAAGACGGGCCATCTGGTAGCTCAGTGCCCTCGCACTAAGTGCTTTGAGTGTGGGGAAGAAGGACACATAGCAAGACAATGTCCATACTTGTTTCGTAGAAGGGAATTTCACAAAGCAGAACCAATGGAGGTGAATAACCAGGAAATCCGGGAGAGGCGGAGCGCGACACCAAGAGAAATTGGATCATCGGGCGACGAGTCATCAGGGACGTCGGAGACAGACGGAGAGGAGTCGAAGCGCAGCGGGAGCAGACGACGAGAGTGGCAGAAGAATCCCTCGCGCAGATGGGAGCGGCGTACGGAGGCCTGAGGAGAGTGGCAGCAGAGAGGCGACCGCATCCTAAGGTGCAATACAGTGCGGGAAAGGATGTGTGGTTTGCCAATTATCGAGTTCGGGAAGGGGGAGAGGTGCCTCATTGATACTGGCAGCACCAATACAATAATATCTCGTGGTGCGTTAGAGAGGTTGCGTGGAAGAGAGAGGGCACACCAGATCAAGGTATGTAAGTGTAAATTACTTACTCTTGGGGGACCCTGCGAAGTAATGGGAGAAGCGGTCGTGGGGCTGGAAGAATGGGCGAAAGTAATGGGTGACATAAAAGTACACGTCGTGGAAGACATGCCACGGGAATACCAGATAATAGTGGGGTGTGATTTACTGGGAAAAGTAGGCGCGCGCATCGAAAACGAGGGTGAGAACTGGAGGATCAAAATAGGGAAGCGAACCTATCGAAGCCGGGGGGGCGTAAGGGGCGAAACGGAGCAAATAGGAGCGGTTAAGAGAGTGGAGGATTGGAGGGAGAGTCTGAGGAGCGAGTTTAGGGATATTTTTTTCGCTGAAGGGGACAAGCTAGGAGCAACGGGGAAAACGCTACATGAGATCCCGTTAAAAGTAGAGCGGGTGACGTATGTGAAGGAGAGGCGGTATCCGCAAGCGCTCAGACAACACATTAGAAAGGAGATCGAGGATCTCAAGCGCCAAGGTATTATCAGAGATAGCACGTCTCCGTATAATAGCCCTTTGTGGGCAGTGAAAAAGAAAAGTCGACCGGGAGAATGTGAGGAAAAATACCGAGTCGTAGTGGATTTTCGGAAACTTAACGATAATACCCTGGACGAAAAGTATCCGATCCCGCGGTTCGAAGACATCCTAGACAGACTAAACGGTGCAAAAATTTTTAGCACATTGGACCTAAAAGCAGGGTACCATCAGATCAAACTAGCTGCGCATGACCAACATAAAACGGCGTTTTCGTTTGAAAGAGGGCATTTTGAGTTCACGAGAATGCCGTTCGGTCTCAAAAATGCTCCAATAACCTTTCAGCGTCTCATGGATGAACTTCTGAGAGGAATGGACGAAAATATGTGCCAAATTTACATGGATGACCTGCTGATCTTCAGCCGAACGGAATCGGAACATATTCAACACCTCCGGAACGTATTTGAGAGATTAAGGGATTTCGGGTTGAAACTGTCAATAGACAAATCGTCACTGGGGCAGGAGCAGATTAGTTTTTTAGGGCACACAATCTCACAGGAAGGGGTTCAACCAGAATCGACGAAAGTAGAAGCGATCCAGAGAATGGAGGTGCCAAAAGATGTAAAAGGGATTCGGAGATTACTGGGCACACTCAATTACTACCGCCGTTTCGTGCCGGACATGGCAGAATATATGGTACCCATTAACAATTTACTACGGAAAGGAGCACGGATAATGATCACGCCGCTGATGGAGCAGAATATCCGCAAATGCTTGGCACGTTTGCAGGAGGCGCCGATTTTGGCTTTCCCTAACTTTGAGAAGGATTTCACGATCAACCACCGACGCAAGCGACTATGCCTTGGGGGCAGTATTGTAACAGGAAGGCGAAGACGGGGAAAGACCGGTGGCTTACGCGAGCAGACGCCTGACGGACACGGAGGGGCGGTACAGCGCTCTGGAACGAGAACTCCTCGGGATAGTGTGGGCCATTGGGCACTTCCGTCCGTATGTATTTGGCAGAAGGTTTCGAATACATACGGATCACCGACCTCTTCAATGGGTCGGAAAACTCAAAGAATCCTCCTCAAGGGTAACAAGGTGGAAGGAATTCTTAGCCCAATACAATCTGGATATTGTATATAAGCCAGGCAAAGACAACGTCGTGGCCGATTGGCTGTCGCGCGCTATTATGGTGAACGCCATAGAAGAAGGGGAAACATCGAGCGGTATGAGGCAGTTCATTGAGGAATGGACGCCTGGAGAAGCGGGCAGGAGCAGCACGCGGAAAGATAGTGACAGGAGTGCGGACACACCATCAGACAAGTCTATAGGAGAGAGACCGCGTGATATGGAGACGACGGACGAAATTATCAATGATAAGCGGAGGCAGATCATTTGGAAAACTCAAACATCGGGTGCTCTGAAAATACTCCATAGTACGTACGGTAGGAGTCAGATCGCGACGATTTGGTCACCACCAGGAGTTCGAGGAGATCAAATTTGTCAGGCTCTCAAGGACGTGTCCAAACCCGGCAAAACACACCATTTATTCGTGGGCAACGAGACTGTGTGGGACAAAATTAAAAAGCTGTGGCAGAAAGAGCTGTTGGGGGTGGATCGCTCGTTCATTCGGTGTCTTTCCGTGGTCCAAACCCTGCGGGACGAGGAGCAGCAACGCGAGGTAACACTGGCGTATCACCAAGGAAAAACCAACCACCGCGGTGGGCAGGAGACGGCACAAGCACTACGAAGGCGCTATTTTTGGTGGGGGAGGCAGCGGACTATTCAGGAGGTAATCGGAGCATGCGAAGTTTGTCAGAAGACGAAATATGATAGACATCCCCCGCAGGGACTCCAGGAGGAATCACCTACGGCAGAAGCACCACTGACGGAGATTCAAGTGGACACCTTCACGTGGCGGGGTTTTAAGTGGGTCACTATCATCGACCCATTTAGCAAAGTGGCTATGGCCTACGCGGTGGGAGACAAGTCATCAGATTCCATATTACAAGCCCTCAACACATGGTTTCAGTTCTACGGCATACCAGAGAGGATCTCGTCGGACGGGGGACGGGAGTTTGACAATGCAACCGTGAGAGCCGAAATGCAAAAACGGGATGTGGTATGGCATTTTAATACCCCCGGGCATCCCAAGAGCAGGGGAACCATCGAAAGGTTACACAGCACCCTCAGCGACCACTTACGCGTGTACCAGGTGGATAAAGGCCTGTCGGCGAACGTAGCGATGCCAATGGCGGTGGCGGCATACAACCACTCGATACATGCCACGACGGGGTTAGCACCCTTCGAAATTTTGTTCGGATTACGAGTGAGACCGAGGAACTGGCCAGAGACGGTGGCGGATGAGGGAATGGTGGCACAGCTCCATAACACCCACATACAGCTCGGAAAGATGTGATACAAAGTACGCGATAAGATTATGCGCGAAAAATCCAAGCGCGTGGCACGGGCAAATTTGAAGGTGCGGGATCGCATAGGAGCAATATCGATTGGGACCGTTGTGTACAGAAAAGTCGTGTCAAATCGTAGTAAGGAACTTATGAACTTAGGTATGAGGGGCCCTTTAAGGTCATCATAATTCGGGAACATAATCTCGTGACCATCGAGAGTATGACCACCCCAAAGAAGAGGCGAACCGTTCACATTGAACAGTTGAAACTCCCAACACAGGGGGGAGGGTGTTGAATGTGCGTAAGATGGTGTGCCCTCGATCCAATACGGAGCAACTGATCCGGAATCATATACTTCACATGTGCTGCTCAGAGAGAGTTTTTGTTTTCATTATTTATATTGTGGATGTTCCATTTTTTTTTTTTACCTGGCAGCCACCAGGTCCAGGGCGAATGTATTTTTTGTTATTATTATTTTTGTTTTATTTCTGTATTATCTCTTTTCTTTGTGTCCTGGTTTTTTGTGTGGACTATGAATATATTAGACCGTAAACGTGATGTAAGGGATTACAGGCTGTGTGCTGCGTGCGGCGGACCTTGGAGTTTACGAAGAGATATGCGTAAACTGGCAGGGGGGAGTTAAGGTTCGGACGTCGTAGGCAGCCAGCCTAATCCTTAAGCCATCGGGATGTAAACATCCCGAATGTATTTAGAGAGGCTTTAAAAGGCTCAAATAAAAACAGTCTTGTGACAACTCTCGTTCAGTAACTACATTCAACCTCTTTCCTTTTTCTTCTAGTTTTTCGTTGACGATCGTTAACTTATATATATATATATATATATATATATATATATATATATATATATATATATATATGACCAATAATAAATACAGTTATAAACCAATGGAATTTCGTGGTTTTAACAACATAAATCTTAATGGAAGCGTTTCGTACTTAGGAGAAGAGTTAAGAGAGTATCAATCCAGACATCAGAAATTTATTCTCTCCGAAGATCAGATACACCACAGAAATAGATTCCTTCATTTTAGCTAATAAGATTCAGTAACACTATATCTACAAATATATTCATTTTTAAATGTAAGCATTATTTTATCGCTAGTCATATATAAATACTGTATTTTGTATTTATGCTGCTATGAAGAGAATATTACGCCGGATTTATTACAAGAAGCATAACTATAAAACGTCCCCAGGTGTTGCTCAACATTCTAGACTGGACACATTACTTGGATCATAAGAGACTATTCATTATGGCAAGAGGGTGAGTGCCAAAATAATTATAAGGCGTTATGACCGAATTAATATTAATGACAGTCTGCCTTAATTGACCTCGTTAACTGAAGTGCCCCTATTCAGCAGGTATGAAGTCTCATGACAGAATTCCTAACATGACCTCTTACTTTGAGCGAATTACGGCACTATAGTAGCTCTTTTCCCTGGACATTAGTTATGTTCGTACTATAGTTATAGTGATCTCCATTATTTTAACTATATAATAATAATAATATATATGTATATATAATAATAGCTATTTACTAAATGCTGGTTAATGAGATAGACAATTTTAATGATGGATACTCGATAAAACTGTTGTTAGATAGATGAGATGGGAAAAGTAAACCATAGATACTACAAAATGGAATGATTTCGAATTTATGATAATAAATTCAGTCCAAAAACAACAGCTACTTCCTTTTTCCTGTAAGGCTATTGTTATGACAAGAGAAACCTGTTAACATTGAGCACTATTCAAGCTTCCATTGTTTTAGATTCCATTGTAGATATAAATGGGTTATGTCTACGTTATAATGCTTTTGTTGTTACAGTGGAACATATCTAAGTAACGCGATTGTCTTCATTGAATGGTAGCTCGCAATGTATCTGTTGGGATACCGGCTTAGGTGGTGGAAACGTAGCATCTTTATTTGCCTTTCTGTTCATGTAAAGTGTAAGAGTATATTCGGGGTTGTTTAAACAAAAAATGTTGGCATTTTTATTGGCTTTGTGTAATAATATTACATTCAAGTCCCGACACTTATTACAGATTATTAATCAGGATGTCGAGATCTTTAATTTGATGCCCTACTTAATATGACATGAACAAAAAATTTTTTTTTCAATTATCATTAAAAATAAATGATTCATAATCTCCCCATCAGTACTTTTGATGGGTTGGCTTTTATTAATATCATCTTTGTAACACCAACTAAAACTTACATGCAGAATACTATGCTCCTATATAATACTAGCTAAGATTGCGAAAAAAATACTAACACAAATTTAATGATAGACATTTTATTAACCTTTTGTAACTAATAATAATTAAAGTTCCAACTCAAGACACATATTATTAACCAGGATTAAAGGTTTCTTGTGAAACTATTTAAATGAAACGTCCATGTTGAATTTCATGAGCACTGATTTTCCTTGACTACTTTAATTCATCCAGCACTAAACATACTTCGGGGAGTATATGCCTGTTTGAAAGTATCTTCCCTGAACCAGTTCAACAATAACCAAGATATACAACTTTGTTTGGGCAATGCAACTATAGATGTCACTCTTTCAGGCAAAAGTATACTATAAATCTTACTTTGAATTATTAATTAGGAGCTTGGTAACTTTAAATGTATTTATTGGCCTGATAAATAATTAAACGAAATTATGTTTAAACCCAGATTATTAAGTAAAAAAAATTCTCCTTTTCATATTTATTCATACATTTAAAAAAAAAAAAAAAGAATTTCCTAAACTTGGGGTGCATACAATATGTCGACCCTATCATGCAATAAATGTCCGCAAACAACAAAACTATTAAGTTACCAGCGTCAAATGTTTCTGGGGTGATAAATGTTTCTGTCGGGGTCATTTGTCTCTGTCCAAGGTCCGGTATTGGAAAAACACTCACATTATTTCTATTGAAATGAAATATTTCTTAGGGTTTTCTTTTTATTTTGTTCTGTTATTTTTCTTAAATAGTGTTCGTTCAAGTTGTTGCTTCTGAAGTTTTCGAGTATGTTATTCTTTCTTTTACTTTTACTTTAAAAAAAAAGTGTTAATTGTGAACCACTGTACCCTTATTTTAGGCAAACATTCTGCACAACTGTTCTGATGGCTTAAAAAAACCTAAGTTATATTACAAATCTAAGGAGATACCGAATTTCGTCAAGAAATATTGAACAAACCATTACACTACGTTCGCAAGTTTTTTTAATTTAATTTTAAAATTTCCTGTAAAATCCCATAGTATGTCTTTATTTCATACCTATCCGATATGCTTATGTTATCTAAAAATGTGGAACATGTGTGTTTTATGTGTGTATGTGGAACATTCCATACACATATGGAATGAACAAACCATACGAGTGCAGATTATTTTATATCACCGGATAACTTATATACACATTTTATTTTTAGTATATGATTAATATCGATATTGTTAGAGAAAAGTAGCTGTCATTAAAATTTATAGTGGAGTATTTCAAAAGTTTTTCTTCTCAAAGTTTTTAAAAGTCAAAACTGTTTCTCATAAATTGGTAATAGTGAATAAAACAGAATTCCACTTCTTCCCAAAAGTATTATTTCCTCATCAAAATTCAATGTATTTCTTTCCAATTTATTCTACCACCAAACCACCGATGGTAGAATTACCCTACCCATTTCAGAAATACAATAAAAAAATACGACACAAGTCTTGCCGGCTTGTTAACTTCACCCAACCAGTCGTTCCATCTCAAACTAATGTTATATAAATGTGCCCTCCGGCCAACTTTGCTGAACGGTGCTCCACTATATACTCACTTGACTGACGGTTCAGCCAGAAGTCTTCAACAATGTCAGAACGCTGTAACGAAACATAGTGTTGAGACACACCTCAGTTCAAAGAACGCCGACCTGCGCCCGTTGCTTGCCATCGTTGGTTCATCCACCGGAGACACATAACTCATTGCAGCACCTGACATATCCAGTGTTTAACGCTATGGCCCCACTCTCCATTCCCACAGGACTGTACGGGAAAGCTAGGTTAAGTTAGTTTGTTTAGGTTCTGGTTAAAATCAGCACAACTCATTCTTAAGGTGAGACCTATCACTTTCTATGTTCACACGCCTAGTATTCTGTTCATGAGCCTGTCATGGCAAAGTTTTTGCAAACAAAAAATCTACTTTCTTGATTTTCCTTGTGTCAATTACACAACGTTGTTTTCTATTTGAATTGTTTTTATCATAATGCTCTGAACATTTTATATAGGAATAGCATACATGATACTGTAGTGATGTTGTAGTTTATTGCACTAAAGACATCGGACGAAAAGGTTTATGATAAAGCTTTAAAAAAACCAAACGCCGTGCCTAGACGTTTTGAAAATCACAGGGTTGTTATAAAGAGTGGTAGGTGTTGAGCTGAACCAGTTGATATCGATGCCAACAGGGCTTACTGTGGAGTGTGTAGTATGTACATTGTTTTGTTTTATAACCTAAGCTAATAAGCTTAGACGCAGATGTATCTGTTACTGTTGTTGAGGCTTTCGATGACCAATACCTTTAGAGTTAGGTTGTCCTTTTGAGTTCATTCCCTCGGCCCCATTTGTGGTATCTGGCGCCCGTACCTTTTTCAGTTTATTGCGTTGGCTCGTTTGCCCCATCCGTATTATGGGTCCCGTATGTGTACAACCTTAACTAACTTGATATACACATCGAGGGGTGGTGGGGGAAGGGCTATTGAAAATTAAACTGTGTTTACTTCTCTTGAAGTGACTTGTAATTTAGGAAAAGATTTGGCCTAATATAGCATATTGAAATGATTCCTTGATTATTCTTTAAAAGGTTTCATCAAAGCCACTCATTTGTATCAATTATTTAGAAATATACTGTCGAAGAGGTATGTCTGTCAATATTTTAGTCCTGCTTTTTAAAACCGTCAAAGCTCTTTGCATAGATGATTAACCCAGTTTACTGTATTGTTAGCACTGCTTTTAAGCAAACGTCACATAGCTAATTGTTGACTGTTGGCAGGGATGAGATGAAAAGGGCCGAGCTGAGGATGAGAGAGCGGATGCAAGCAGAAAGAGATGTTGTGAGGAGCCGGGCCGCCCTTACATAAGGTAACTTCCCATCTTTGTATTTCTTTTAGTCTGAATACTTATATTTCAATAATCAATTACAACTTAAACATGTATATATATATACATAAAACACAATAAGAAAATAGCAATAACCAAAAAATATATATATGTTGTCTTAGTTGCTAAAAGTAAAATCTTACTAAATAGATATGCAATATAATACGTTGAAAAATCAAAACGATCAAGAAATTGACCTACCCTATAGGACTGTCTTAAGTATCCCATCGTTGGGGAGTATACCATACGTGAATTTTTACTGCAATATTTAATTTCTCTAGACCTGGGACTGGAAGTCAGCGGCCATTATTTTTTGGGGTCCGTAAAATGTTGATTCGAATTTTTACTTATAAGTTATATTAGTTGTAAGTTTGACATGAATTATTTAGCTTAGGGGAAAAAACCGCTGCAGTTCACACTGAGTAGAGGTGCAGACATGATTTTACTAAGTGATGGGTTAACCATAGTACTTTTTTTTAATGAGCAGAACTAAGTTTCAGTTTCTTAAGTCGTACTAAAAAAATATATTTCTGAGCATTTCGTGATTGGTTTATAAGATTATACATTTTTTTCTGTGGCAGTTTTCTATTAATTGAGCTAGCCCTTGTGGCTAAATTATCCCAAAAGAAAATATTAATGGACCACACTAATTAAAAACAGATATTCAACATCTGTATCCTGCAAATCTGAATCGCTCACTTATAACCACCGGAATAGAACTGACATGCAGGACATTAGTGACATACATGACGCAAAAGGGGAAAACTAGGATGACGGAAAATAGGAAATAGTTCTGAAGATGAAGTATAGATGACAAAACATTATGTACCGAAAAAAATAGTGGAAACGGACTTGGCTCTTCCATAATTGAGTCAAAAAGGAATGTAGCGACCGCTAACTACATAAGATAAATCACCCTATACTCTATTGCATATATATTGTAAGCAAAAGTAAAATAACATGAACTAAATGTATTATAAACAGATGTCAATCATTGTAAAAGTGTTAAGCAATAAAAGGCGGAAGCCAACTAAGTCATAAACGAGAAAGGGCAGCAGAAAGCTGGCAGTCATAAACTTAACAACCCTTTAGGGGGCCTCTCTACCTCCAGGGGGCAAGGGGTCGAGTAATTAAGCGTGGATACAGCACCACAGGTGTCCACAGCCCCCAACCGCCGGATTAGACCCTGGCAGCCTCCCAGCAGGAATGTGGAAGAGAGGGTACTTAAGGCAGGGGTTCCTGGCCCAGTTAGTTAGTCTCTTAGTCTCCTCGCCAGTCTCCTCGTAAGTCTCTCGCGACCTTTACTCGTGACGCTTGCTTGTTTTCCACTCGAACTCTGAAAACTTGACTAATTCTTTATGAAACCTCTGTAACTCTTCTCTTGAACATAGTGCATTGTCGGGGCACATACCTATCATAAATGGAGTCAGATAGTAACGCCGTCATGGAACGATTGTCCAGGTTATAAACTCGAACAATTCGCACTTGTCCCCCGGGCTAGGGGGATCAGGCACCCTCTAGTGACGACCCGACAAGGAATTTTCTAGTTGTGAGAACATCATAAAAATCTATTGATTAGTGAACGATTAATTGTCTATATAAAGTAATTGTAACAATAAACGATGGCAATATTTAATTAATTAATGATTCAGTAAAGGTTTCGAAACAGTTTCCATCAATTGTCCTTTATGAATAATTCCCTAAATATTGTGTAATAAATACAACTTTTTATGTCCTATTAACAACTTCAACAAAATCACTTAATATTTCCTTCCCTCTAGTATTACAAAGCTAGCTGGGGATTTAAGCTCCTGCGTGACAGACTAGTTTTAGTGTAGAAAATAGATCGATTGTTGCAACTAAACTTGAAACATTCAAAAAGGTTATATTCTCTAGAAATTAACCTAGCTCTCGTTGTGTTAAAACTTAAAGCGTGCTTTCTGAACAACAAGAGACGCTATCCATCTTCCATTGTGGCAAGAGCTCAAATCCGGTAAAATTTTGATATTTTAGTCAGTGGCACTTTGTTCCCGTGAAGACAGGTGAGTGCTTTTGATTATTATAAGCGGGGCTCTCCCCCCCTAACTGGACGTGCGTCGCACGGACCTTTGCAGGGTATGGCAAGCCGTAGGGACCCCCCAGTTGATGAATTTCAACATCCAAAAAGAGTATGCCGCAAGCGTACTCTCCCCCAGGCCCCAGAGGTTAAAACCTCTAACTCCTTCACCCCCCTAAACTCGGCATCCCAGTCCGAGGCCAGCACATCCGCCGCCCCTTCTGCCCCTAAATCGCCACCCCCCCTTATATTAGGGCGCATCAACAGCTATGACCTCACGAGGTTATTAGCCGATTACCACATTAAAAACTACAAAATAGTGCAGACGCAGCAGGACACTAAGGTGTTCTGCAACTGCATACTAGACCAACAGCAAACAATTGCTGCAATCAGGGATTTAAAGATCCCATTTCACACGTTTGCCCCCCGTGGTACCAAGCCCAATAAGAAGTACTTACTTCATGGATTCGATCTCTCTCATCCGATCGAGGAGATAAAAGCCCACATTAAAAGCGTGGGTAGCAACGTAATCGATGTATATCGATTACGGCGCTCCGACCAAAATGGCGCTAAGACAGAGATCGAACCGATACTAGTGATAGGGGATCACACATTGATGGCGGAGACCTTGAAGCAGCTCCGGCATATAAATAATGTGCTTTTTCGAGTGAGCACTTTTCACGAAAAAAGAGGGATCCCGATGTGCCTGAACTGCCAGGAATACGGCCATACCAGACGGTACTGTTTCAAGCAGGCCAAGTGCGTGAGGTGCAGCGAGCCTCACGACATAAAAGACTGCCCGAGAGACGCTTCAATTCCCCTCAAATGTGCCAATTGCGGGGGAAATCATGTCGCGTCGTACCGACAGTGCCCGTACAGGGTAAAACTTCTAGAGACTGCAGAGATAAAAAAGCAGGCACAGAATATTACAGCCGGGCCGAGAAGGGCCACATACATGCCTGCCCCCCCTCCACCACGACAGACTGCCTCCTATGCTCAGATGGCATCCGGAAACACCAGGGCTCCGGAAGTTCTCCCAGAGCCCCTACCTCAAACTACTAACAGTAATAATGATGCCTTGATGGGTATCTTGGGCAGCATGATGAACATGTTGAGCAGCATGACCGCTGCCATGAATAAACTCACCGAGGCGGTAACGCAGATGATGTCAGAATTCAAAAAGTCAAACATCTAAATGATGGGGCACGTAATTTTAAATTACAACGTCTGCGGCCTTCGCCCCAAACAAGCCGACGTAGAAGTAATTCTACGGTGCCATTCGCCAGACGTTGTCGTTCTCACCGATACCCGGTTGAAGAAAATACACTTCTGCCGCTTCCCGGGTTATACTGCTTACCGCCAAGACACCGAAACTATCTCTGGAGGAGTAGCTGTGTTAGTTAAAAACGGAATACCCTGTAGGAGACTGCCCCCACCCGTCAGCCTAGGCCCCGACCAATACATAGTTACGCTCCAGCTACGGCTCACGAACAACATCATCGTGTCAGGAGTCTACAGAAGACCGAAAGCCGTCTGCGACCCGTATAAGCTCCTGCTCACTACGATAGCTCATGACCGAAGGCACGTCATCGTGGGTGACCTAAATGCGAACCACAGCTGGTGGAGCAGTACTACGGCAAACGCCCTAGGCCGTTACATCACTAAAACTCCATTTACGGTCATCCACCCAGGATTGCCGACCTTCCGTCATTTCGCTAACCCAGACAGAACCTCCACGCCTGACCTGCTCCTGACACAACAGCCACACCGGGTCACCGGATGCTCGGCCTTAGATTTCACCACCTCCGACCATCGGCCTGTTCTCTATGAACTAGAAGGAGACATGCCAGAGCCGCCTGCTTCTAGGTACAGGTACGATGAGGCCAAATGGGACCTCTACAAGCATCTCATCAAGACCGAGTTGCCCACAATCACGCCCCTGAGACACACTTGGGACATAGATTACGCTATCTATCAGCTACAGGACGTCATCGATCGAGCTGCCGATGCATCGATCCCGAAATTTTCTCCGAAGCCCCCTTCTCTGAGAAAACCTCCGGATCACATCCTACAACTGATTAGACAGCGTAATAACATCAAGAACAGGTGGTTTAGGACCAAAAACAGGGACTTAAAACCGGTTTTAAATGCTCTCACAAACCAAGTTAAGTCCCTGATGGCCCAGTGGAAAAATTCGATTTGGGAAGATCGCCTCACTAGTCTCCACGGTGACCACAGGCAATTGTGGAAGCTTGTGAAGACCTGCAGGTCCAAAAAGAACGGTGTAAGGCTGGCCGTGAACGGGCAGTTCATTCCCACCACCGAACAAGCGGACATCTTGGCGGCCTATTATGAGGAAGTCAGTCGTGGCCAGGGACAGCCAATAGGAACCCTCGACCACCCCTCCCCCACCCTCCCTACCACTACCGAAATCTACACCTCACACCGGCAATGCGCTGCATTCATTCGAAGAACGACCGGCAAGAAGGCCCCAGGTCAGGATTCCATCCAGAACATCCTACTCAAGCAGCTGCCGAGGAAAGGAATCTCATTCATAACGAACGTGTTGAACTCCTGCTTCAGGCTGCACTATTTCCCCCAGAACTGGAAGCACGCTGTAGTGGTCCCCCTTCTGAAACCAGCAAAAAGCGGTTATGAGCCATCTCATTACCGCCCCATCAGTCTGCTGACTCAACTCTCGAAGCTGTTCGAGAGAATCATCCACGTACATCTCTCCGGGCACTGCGAGTCACAAGAAGTCATCCCACCAGAGCAGACTGGTTTCAGGACAGGCTTAAGCGCGAACAACAACCTGGTGAGATTGCAACACCACGTCGCATCAAACGTCCGGAGCAACAGAGCTACCGCTATGATTTCTCTGGACTGTTCGAAAGCTTTCGACTCTGTGGACCACTACATCCTACTCCAACGTCTGAGGGAATACGAATTCTCGGATCAGCTGCAGAACCTGATAAGATCCTACCTTACAGGCAGAACTTTTTCGGTTCGTATAGGCACTACGTCTACGACCCGAAGAAACTACACTGCCGGTGTCCCCCAAGGATCGGTGCTAGGCCCCCTGCTGTTCAACATTTACACCGCCCACATCGTCGGAGCCTCGTACCCCAACTGCGAGGTATCCGCGTATGCAGACGATATAGGTGTTTACAGCACTAGCATCAATCCCTCCAGAGCCCTGAAATTCGCTGAGAGCGCTAGTCAACGGATCTCCGAGAAACTCGATGACGTCCACATTCAAGTCAACCCGGCCAAGACGCAAGGAATTATATTCAGTTACAAATCCGGAAAAAAGAAGCTCCCGAAATCCTTCGTCTTAGGCGGCAAAGAGTGCCCTGTAAGCAACAAGCTGTGCTACCTCGGGATTACCCTCGGTAGGCACTTGTCGTTCACAACGCATCTCGGCAAGAAATTAAAGAGTGTTAGGAAGCAATTCTTCAGCCTCGGACACCTACTTCACAGCCCGGCTTTATCGGTACGCCTCAAGCTGCTGATATACCAGAGCGTCCTAAGACCTGCTTTGATGTATGGGACCCCTCTCTTCAAGTATCTGACTCCTAACACTCTCCAAACGCTCCAGCAATTTCAGAACAGAGTTCTCCGCACCTCCCTCAAACATACCCCGTTCGACAGAATGAAGGCAGACGAGATGCATAAAAAATTTGAAGTGCTCACCATTCAAGATTTTATCAAGAGAAGGCACATCAAATTTTTTGACTCACTCAGACATAGCCACAACCCACTATTCTCCGACCTTCAACCACCACCAATGCCCGTCAGATGGAAGCACTGCTGGACCGCCGAAGCCTGGAGGATGATCGACGTCATTGAACCCGATGACTGAACGAACTACACCCAGCCGAGATATCGAGGCCGATCTCCCTGCCGACTCAACCGAAGCTACAAGACCCCATCTACCTGTTTAAGCAGGGTAGACCTTCCGGCCGAGTGGCCGACTTATTTCAGCCCCCTGCCGGGGCGGGCCAGGCTTGACCTGGCCGACTACAAACCATTGCCTAGGTACCCCTAGGCTCCACCCTCGGTAGACTCTCACTACCTTCCCGAATCCACCCGCCTCCTTCAGGCATCCCACACCCTATATCCTTCTCATACACCCTTCAAATGGGGGACTCCCCTTAGTGAAAGGCACTCATTAGCCCAAAATAACTTTCCTTTATTTTTCCCACATCCTATTTTATAAGTTTGAGAGCTAAGGAAAAAAAAAAAAAAAAAAAAAAAAAAAAAAAAAAAAAAACTAGTTTTAGTTCTATTTAGGTAGCAGTTTATCTATAACCTCATTTTAAATCTGAATAATGGCAATCGTAGTTACTTTAGATCGTCCCTTTTGTACTCGACTTAATCCTAGACTAAACAAATGAAACTTAAACACCAGACACTGTTTAACTGTAATTTAGTTCTTACGATTTTAGTCATTTAGGGATCCACCTCGTCGTGCGTACCTCCGTAAAATAATGGAAGGACTTGTTTCCCTTTTTATGGGACAGCATCAATTTCACGGAGCTTCAAGTGAAAGAAAAATGTATCTCCACGACAATTAGAAACGAACAAATGGGAAAATAAGGAAAATGAGAAGGACAGGCTAAATACAATCCACTAATTGATGGTTATACCCAAGGAAAAAGTGGTATAATTCAAATATATAATCAATATTCAATATATAATTCAAATATATAATATATAATCAAAAACAAGCCTTGCCGGCAGGTCTATCCTGGAGAGCGAAGTCTCTTAGAAACTAATAGATGGCATACCTTATACAATTATACAAAGGAGAATAATTAAATGTACTAATCACCAGTCCTTAAATTTATAATAATATAATATAATAATTGTTATAAATAAAAAAAAAAGGAAGAAATGTACTAGTAAATTGTTTATGTAAGCCAAAAAATATGAAAAATGTACCTTTTTATCAATTCTTCCATTTACTCACATAAGATAATAATATAAATATAAAAAAATATTTCCTATCGTATTGATTAGAGTATCAAATCGACCATCTCGACGCCCTGATTACTAAAGTAATATGAGTTGGTGGGCTATGATTACAATTTTAAATGTCTTGCCACCAGCTATGTTTCCATTTTAATTTAAATCCTTGAAATAAGCTGAAATTAAATGCATACGATCCCATGAAAAAAAAACATAATCAATTCATAGTAAAAAAACTTATACAAAAAAAGGCCGTTTCCGGGACAGGGTACAAAATTAAAAATAGCGATGTTCTAGTTGCTAAAATTTAAAAGGTGTTTAGGCTAAGGGGCTTATCTTATTATTTTAACTATAATCAATTCCACCATGCAAAATGCTTATATACTTTATTCCACTAGGAATGCCTTTTTTTTCCATGAAATCATTTAATCAGTAACTTTTAAATAAAAAAACAAACAAGTAAATCGAAGAATTGATAAAAAGGTAAATTTTTTCATATTTTTTGGGCTTACAGAAAAAATTTACTACCGAGACAAAAAAAAATGTCATAGAGTACATTTCTTCCATTTTTTAAAATTTATTAGTTTTATACGCTAGTCATTTCATTATACAGTATTCTATAAAACAATGGCTTTCAACATTTTCTTTATTTGGTAATTTGTGAAACCGAGTTGGTACAAGTGATTTTTGGGTCAAATTATTTCTTTTCATGATTGTTTAAAAGAATTTAAATATCGATCCACAACCATGGATATAATTTTAAAATATACGTGGGGATGATTTCTCTCTTGTTGTAAGCCAAGTAATACAATTTATAATAGTTGATTGATTAAAGCTACCATGTACATAAACCAATAACTTGTAAATCATCCTGGGATATTGCTGTCCCATGCAGTGACGACATGACAACATATCGCTATGTAGGGAAGGCTAACAGCAAACACTAACCACGAAGGGCCCTTGAGGTAGGGAGTGGTTCACTGATAGGGAGTCTTCCTGTCCGGGCCAGGCACGACGGAAGCTGTCACCTGCAACATATTCACACAAGGCCGGCGGTGAAGTCACCTTTATCTGATGGCCGAGATAAATAAATTTATTTAACACAAGAAACAAAAAAAAAATAAAAATTGCCATACAGCTAGAAATTATTTAAATACTTTTTAGGGGGCCAAGGCTTACATATCTCCCTAGTCGTTGGACGGATCTTTCAATCCATTAAATTGGTTTTAGAAAACATTTTTGTTCAAGCTACTGCTCAATTTAACCACTAAACACTGCTCGATTCCATTATACCATTAACAAATAAGTTGTAATTTATTTTTCTTAGGGGGTTTGACTTCTGAATGACATGTAAATTGGTAGTAAACGATTCAATTGATCTCAAAGTTTGAATTATTTCACTACTCCCTGCTAGAGAAAAATAATGAGAAACATTAGAAAAATAGTCAGACTTGAATATTTCTGCATTGTTAGAGAAACTTATGAACTTTCTCGAGTATCTACTCAAAATATGTTTCTGATTAACATTACTTTTTTTTTCCAAATGGTTCAAAAGAAATTAAGACATCATATCAAATTTTTATGGGCCCAATTTTCTGTTTTAGCCATTGAGAATGGCATTTACAAGTTGAAAGAACTCAGGACAATAAGAATTGTATAAATAATTTGTGGGTAGACAAACCATTTCAACGGCCCGTTATACAATACACAATAGACAAGCGCGGACCAAATTGATGATGCCTGTATTATATTTTAGCTATTGAATAAGCTCCTTTATTAATGTTTTAGTATCTGAGGTGGGTTAAAAAGTAGTCTAATATGTTGGGTCGTTATAATTGTTTATAATTTTTTTTCAAAATCAGTTCATTAATATTTAAGAAAATTATGTGGTCTCACTTTCTTAAACTCAAATCGAGTTTCAAGCACTTAAATTTGTTCAGAGGATCATAATAAAAAAATATGAAATTTAAATATTATAAAAGCAGCAATATCTCATTAGGTAATATATCTGTTTCCTTTTACTACTTCTTTCCGGTTCTTTTGTTTATGCCTTACCGTCTTCATCGCTTATCTGACTGGTCTTATATTCCAGTCATATGGCAATTTTATCTGGAACGTTTTGGAGAAGTTGAAAGTTGAGAAATCACTTGATTTAGTGTGCACTTTATAAACAACTCACAGTTAGTATTTTTAGATATTCTTATTCTTTGATCAATTTATAATTCGTCAGTAAATAAAATTGCGTAACGATTGATTATGGAAGTAGTGTAAGACTATTTTCTTTAGAATGACTTATCAACAAAAGCATAATATAATGAAACTGCATGGAATGAAAAAGCCTTTAGCCTTCCAACATCAGAAGCCTAAATGAAAAACGTTATCTAATGTTAAGCCCGCAAAAATGATAAACTTATAATTAAATAGGTTAACTACATGTAAATATTTTTAACGTTGAGAATAAAAAAATATATATTTTTGTTTTTATATTTTCTATAAACCAAATCACACTTAAACAATGCATTTCAAGTAGAAAAAATTTATTTTTTTTTAAATGATTTTTACAATTTAATAATTATGAAAGTCCATTTACGACCCAGATACAATATATTGTTTTAGTTAAATAAAAATAAAAATCAATTATCCGAATCAAATTACATATTTCAAAATTCGTAAACATAGTACAATTATATTATATTTTTTAATCGACTAAAATGCTAACCTCCTAATATCTCGAAATTAGAAAAAATGGTCTTTCACAACTTTCAAAATAAACGGCCCAAATATAACTTGCTGTAATCAATACAAGACTATAAATAGCTTTTAGGCCCTTAATATTTTTCCACATTCCCTAAATATTCTTCCGATTATAAAATATGTAATGATGAAATAATTTGCATTAATTACTAACAGATTATTGTATATATACGTGAAAAGAGAATATGAGAGACAAAATAAGAGCGATTATGTACTCGTCAAACATGATACTATTATTATTAGGTGAAATATGGGCTTCAGTTTGGAACTTTGGACAATAATGGTTATATCGAAAGTATAGCTAACAATCGACTAAATTGTGGTGAATCGACAAAGCGGCAGTCTACGACAAATCTCAGCGCAATTGAGTTTAGTTAAATAAAATACTGCGGAACCGTTAACAGAACAGATAAAGGCATTATAACTAAATAACATAGCAATTTTAAATTTCTTTCAACCTTCAGTGGACTCTCACCACTGTACCGAAATATCAATACCTCAGCCGAGGTGTACCACACTCCTCTATTCCTTCACCCAACCTTCAAATAGGACCCTCCTAGTATAAGGATCCCTTTCACTCCTATAAATTCCATGTTATTTCATTTTTTCCCCCATTGCTCTTTTCAAATTTTGAGAGCTCTGAAAAAAAAAAATTAAATTTCTTTCATTTTGTTCCTTTCTCCAAATAGTAAAAATACTTTTTAATTTATTCAGTTTCGACCTTTCCACGTCGAAAGCATCGAACCTTCCTATGTTTGCCGCAGTCGCCCTGATTCTATGTTACAGAGAAACCATTGAAGATACCTCCAAGACCCAGTTAATTAAGTATCTTCCTGGTTACAAATGTATTAATTACTGCTCAATGAGTGAAAGAAAACTGTATGGAAATGACAGCTTATGAAGGATATAACACTAAATCTCAAGGTGTTAGCTCTATCATAATACAGTTAAGATTCAGCTAGAGACTGCACACAACGGCTTTAACAAGCCAGCGACCTTACCTTACAAAGCACAAATATTACCAACCGTTAATCACCCTACCTTTATTGCTTTCATCCATCTTTAGAGGTGTGTTATCGAGTGTGTTTAGAGGTTCGATCGAGTTCCTTCATTACCTACTCCTCAGCTTCCGTCTAATAACAATAGAAAAATTATTTATCTTTCTAGCCACAGGATTGTGTAATACGCCGCCAATATTAGCAATCTCACCAGAGGGTGCTGTTAATTTTACGAGAAAGTATTAATCGCTTCCCACCTCTTCTTGGGAAAGAGCCCTTGAGTTGTAGGATCCTACTTGAAGCGACATTAGAAGGGCTTCTAATTGCCGCGGGACAGGTAATTTCACGGTTGCCGCGAGGAAGGTATTCTGGGATGAGGATGGGCATCGTCCGACCCATATATAGACCATCCGTTCTCCGCTTGAACGACTGCAGTGGAAGTGGCGTTTGAGAGGGAAATAAAATCCTTCTCTGCCCCCAGGTTTTTGTTTTATTTTATACCATAACTTTTAACAAATTCTTTATCATTCTCAGGTGGTAGGCAGACACTTGGCAGTATATTTTAAATTTAGGTGGGTCTTTTATACATTAAATGTAAAAGTGCTATTAATCGCTCATAACAAATGTAGCCCTATTCATAGATAAATTTCGGTATTTAAATATATATTTTTTTATTTGGAGTCCTTTAGTTACAGAACAAATTTAAATAAACAAATACAATCTCAAAGCTAAGTAAAAAGATTATTTAAATAGTTAAATTAAAGAAAAACAGTGCAAAAATCTTTTTCCTTTTACGTTTTATACTCTTTTCGCATACATGAACACCGGCCTAATAACAATAACAGCTGAAAGTTTCTCAATTAATTCTGAAACTGATTCCTCGCCAGAAATAATGCTTATCATTTGTAAACTTTGCATTTTGCCTCTTTTGGAAAAAACCAATTGTAATTGCAAGTACTCGTCTCGGCTGCTCTTATTGCTCAACTGCTCCTGCTGGGAACATAACCTCCTGTCCACAAGTCCAGTAAACATATTGTTAATTTTGACCACCTGTACTACTTCGCTTAGTTTCTTTTCGAATCTTGTAATCATAACATCCTGGCCCTTTCGGGGAGTGGGGTGGGTTCTACTTTTTTGCAATTTTTAGAAGTTCTTATTAGCCAGTTAATAATGAGGTTGAAATATTTTCACATAAGCTGAACACGTCCAGGGTCTAGCCATACTATGTTCTCAAGTGATTTGCCAGAAAGATGGAGCATTATATCCACCAGGTATTGATAGTGAAAATCTCAAGTGTTGTCCCATCCGAGACAGTTTCTTTTCAGAAGAGGGAACATATGAGCCATCAAAGCAAATGTGATATGTCCCTGTTATGAACAAGTCTCCTTTGACAGGAGCCACGCAGTTCTTCCATCATTAAAGTGATATTTTAAGTTTATATTACTTTTTTGTATGTTTATTAAAAATCATATATTTGTTATAAAAATCGTGAGATGATGTGCACAGCGCTTGAACATGTTATATTATTCCACGTTGAAGTTCCATCACTGGGCGTTTGTTTTCTTGGAATTACCCTTATTTTCCTCGATCTATTAAATGGTAGATGTCAGGTATGATATTATGATATATAATGTATGCTTCAGGATTTTTTTATTATGAATGTAAAGTGGACTGAATATTCCTTTAATTAGAAATGCCTTTATCATTTGGTTTGAAGTTAGTTAGTTTGCAAAAATATTTTAATCCCAATTGCTTCAAGTATATGCGTTTTTTTCAATTTGAATTTGGCAGTGGTCAATGTTACTTTTAACAATGATTAAAACCCAACTTCCAAGGGATGTTCTATATTTAGGATTTAATTTTATTTTACGGGTAAGTAAGCTTAAACTTTTCAACTGTCGCAACTGATTTAACATTAGCCCTTTTAAGCATTTATGTTTGGATAACTTTTGGGAAAACACAGATGGCGTTTAGGGCTAAATCAGGTGAATATGGAGGATATTGAAGAACACTAATGCCAAATGTTCTATCAAACATTTGTGCACAGAAAGTACTTTTTGGGGTATTTTTCTATAATTTTGAGCATGACTTTTTTGAAACTTATTTTTGGTAATGATTACTAACAGTTTTTCTACTGCAACCCATTCTTCCAAACTTACATCCTTTATAACCTAAAAATAATGAGCATTGCTTTGATTTTTAACTTCCTTTTACAAGATTTTTTTTTATTCTTGGCGACGAAGGTGTTTTTTAGTGCATTGACTGTCTTTTGGTTTTAGGGTCATACTGGAAGATCCAGGTCTCATCGCAAGTGATTACCTTATGAACAGGTTTGAATCTAAAGAGATTTTAAATAACACCAATAACCTTTCGTTTTCACCTAAGTGTCTGTTGTTCCTGGCAATTGTGATTCCCTGCATGGCCTTTAAACCTGAAATTTTATATCAAGATTTCATTTGGTTACTCGAAAACATGAAACATATTTTTAGCTCCATAAACATATCCCGTTATCCCGACAGGAGTGTCTTATTTTTTGTCTTGTGAGCATTTATATCATGGTAGACGATTCTTACAATTTCTGTATATAATTGGATGTGATGATGACAATAATGTTTACGATTACTTTCAATGCAATTTTTTGAACTTTTTCACTGTAGGTAATAAATAAAACAGTTTGCTAAAGCCGAAAAATGAATTTATTTTATAAAATTTTCAACATTAAAACAAAATTGTATTTACAACTAAGTGTTAAGATAAAAACAATCAAATAATTACATTATATTTTCAAAAAAACATTACAATCATGTAAAAAAATTAGATTACAAAATTGATATACTGCAAAGGAATGATTTTTCCGATTAGTCAGAGTACTATGAATGATTTCAAATCGATTTAGAATAATCTAGTATAATAAATGTCTTTATAGTTTTTTTATTTTCCTATCTGGAGCACAAATAGCGAAATTTCGTCTCTCCTATTTCATCGGTTTGTTCCTGGCTAATTGATTTTATTTCCCAAGTTTTCCTTATTGAAAGTCCCAAATCGAGGGGTAAGTTTGTTATCGTGGCTGGTTTGAGAAGATATGGCTTGATAAACTGCTGTGCTTGCTGTTTTAGATATTGGCGATTTCTAATGATCCCTGAGTATTTGATTCATAAATAATTTGGGAATTGATTCTCATATTGACCAGTGAAAAAGAAATAGTCAGTGACCAATGGACACAATGGATCCTTTCTCTGAACACAGAAAGGGTTTTTACCAGAAAGGTCATCGATTTTGATGTATTCATGAAATTTTGACAATAGCAGTAGATTCTTGTTTGTTTTTGGTTTGTGAGGCACAATAACCTTATCTTTCTTGAATCCAAACAAACTGTTTTTTCTACTCGTTCTTTTGAATTAAAAACGTTGGGGGTAGCTTTTGTTCTTTCGAAGGATCCCTGCGATAGTTGTTCTTTTTTTCAAGTGGTCCTCAGTTAATTGAATAGAAGTGAAAAAAATATCCAATATAACGTCTCTCCCTGTGCCTAGAATCTCGGAAGAAATACGCTTTACATTTGCAGAAAAACCTTAAAGAAAGCCCCTTGGGGCTGATTACCAGCATAAATTTGTCGGACGAGTAGAAAACATCCGGATTCCACCTCTCTAAAAAGTAAACCAAGGACAGCTAAAAGTTCTACAAAATGTATTTCCTAGCAGTGTTTTTTCATCAAGATAGTTCTCCTTTATTTTGTCAATTGTATTTTACAATTTCATTAATAATTTTATCAAAAAGAAACCCACTACTAAAGCAGAAGTGGCATGGTTTGATATGGGTTTTACGCCCTTTTACCCGTTCTTCTTTTTGACGAGGGATGCAATGGGTTCCCTCTGAGACAGGATCCCTATCTAAATAAAATGATTCACCTTTATGCCCTGAGGCTAATTCAGCAATAACGTCATCGAACTGGTCCGTATCTGAGTCAAAATCTTGCAGATCTTTCTTTTGAGATGACTTCAATATTGGAGATAGGGGCAGCAATTTTATCCAGCCAAATCAACCCCGTCATTCTCCTAGCCAACGGTAGGAGGTTCTAAAAGCCATCTAAAGGAATCTAAAAAATAAGAAAATTGGGCTCAGAATTCAGTAAAACTATAAACAAAATATCAGTAGTGACTTCAAACTTACATTTAGCTCTGTCAGCAGGGGTGGAAGAATCCAGATCTCGTGAAAGATCCAAGATGCCCTTTCATCGGCTTATGATTAAAAAAAAGTCCCCCGGAGGTGTCCAGGTGAGCAAAACGCTCAAGTGACATAAGAGGATGTTACGTTAGGAGTTAACATATGAAAGAAACGCTCAGTCTTATCCATTGCGAGACCAGAGGTAACTGAATTGAGTTTAAGAGGGGATATTGAAGAATAAGGGTTAGTAACATAAGCGAAAAGCAATAACAACATCAAAGGTAGACAAAAGTAATAAGAAAACAGATGAAATACTAGGAACAAATAGACGTTTAATATGAGCGAAATATTCAGGGCTGCACCTCTCCAGGATTAAGTAAAGATCGTCCAATTTTGTCTTCAAACAAGTTTGTTCTTTAATATTACAATCGCCTACGGCATCCATCTTACTAGTTAGTGGCAGTAGTCTGACTCCGCTAATATTAGCAACATTCTGAGCACCTTTTGGTCAAGCGCTTGTAATGTACAAATTTCTGGAAATGCAAATTTGAAGTGGCTGTTTAATTAATTACTCATAATAATAAGTCTGTACTTACTCATAATAGAAAAATAAATATATTTTTTATCATATTGAGTAAGAAATAAAATTAAGGACCTTGTTGACATCATTAATAATATGTAACTTTTTGATTGCTCAACTTTAATTGCACCAATTATTAAAGCTGAAATTAAAATAGTACTCGTAATTTTAACTAATTCCATGTTTTACAAAAAATGTGTAATTCTACATGTTAGCTTTATTCAATAGTGAAATGATATTAAAAATCACATTGCTCCGATTAATAAATAATTTTCATTCTTCATCTTTGGATCTGATGGTACTGATAATAATACCAACCAGAAAAAATACAACTTACCATAGTTATTAATTACTTGGTTATTACCATATTTAATTGTGTAATAAACAAAAAGAACATCTAATTTTCATATGCATTTTCCTTAAACTTATTAGGAAATGTTTTTTATTATGTATTCTTGTTTGTTATTATTGTTGTTATTTTCTACTTATAATAAAGATTTTTACGTGATGATTTATTATTATTCAATACCACAAGATGACGGATGACGTTTTAAATTGGTCTTGATTAATAATATACATGTAAGACAATTATTGAAGGTGGGGTGAATTAACTGAAATCAGTTTCTCTGTAAGCAAAGAAACGACAATTACAGTTTATAATTATCATTTCTCTATTCACACTCTAATTACAACTTTCATTACTTTCAGTATCTCTTATCAATGTAACCTTTCTCTATCGTCTCACTTTTTAGAATCTTGCTGATAGCTCCATCTAGTTGTGATCAGTAAAATGGCGCGCGAAATAGAAGCAGCGCGGCAAATCCAAATTAAAGAAAGTATACTTTCATATATATATAATATATATATATATATACAACATAACTTTGAGGAGTAATCCCAACTTATTTATTAAACCACGTCAAAGAATTCAGCAATCGTCCGTTTCAAGAAAGTACACAGCTTGGATTTCCATTGTATTTAATCAGGTGTCTAGATCATTTTGAAAATTTTTTTGTGCCAGTCATTTTATTTTGAGCTTTGCTATTCATTAAAACAATAAAATAAATACTAATATTCTTAAGAGTCACTTTCCAAACAGGAACAACTGTTTATTGACACTTGTATTGTCTAAAAGTTAATTTTTAAGTATATATTCAAATGTGTTTCCATTTTATTGAACTTAACTTGATATCCTGGCAATTTATTCGGTAAAAAATAATTGTTTACTTCATGTAGTCTAGTTAACCCTAATAAATGAAATGGGTACGGTCGATGGTCTCCATCAATAAACTCAACCATTTTGGGACACATCGCATGCCCATGTGAAGGACGTTTTCTTACATAACTTATAAAGACTTGTCCAGGAAACTTTCGTATGTAGAATATTCCATGTCAAGGCTACATCTCAACTACTTGACAAGCACAATTTTTACTCTAAATTAATCAATGAGGTTAAATCCGCGTAGTGCTTGTTAATAATTGTTAACACACTGTGTGTTACATATTCAACTTAATTGATATTGACTTGCTCATAATATGGTTAATAATTCGATGATTAAATACTGCTTGGTACGAAAGCTGCCTTCCTCGGGAAGATATTTTTAAAGAAATCGAGAAAACTATTTCCCCGGCCGGAGAAAGGGGTGGTTTACTTAAGGAATCTAAGGTTTATTTAATGGACCCCCTGGCTGAATTCCAGGCTCCGAGAGAGAACCTTGGGGAGTAATCCCAACTTATTTATTAAAGCATGCCAAAGAATTCAGCAATCTTCCGTGTTAAGAAAGTACACTGCTTGAATTTCCACTGTATTTAATCAGATCTAGAGCATTTAGAAAAAACGAATTTTTTTGCAAGTCGTTTTTTCGAGCTTATCTTTGATGCTCATTAAAACAATATAATAGTTATTGATATATTCACTTTGTGAAGTCACTTTTCGTAAAGAGCTATTGATATTTAAAGTGAAAGTTAATTTTTCAAAAAGCTTTAAGTCTCTTTTATAATATATCTTTTATTTATGATATTGCTTCAGCAGTCGATGTTTCGCCTATTGAGGCCTGCTCAAGACTCAAACAAATTATAACGTAATTTAATTTAAATATTTGCAATTTTTTTAATCTTAAAAAATAAATTTGTTAAAAATCTAAATAATTAAACAATTCACCTATGAATGACTGTATCTTCGAATTCACTATCACACTAATTTTTTGTTGTATACTGAATTGGTAACATTTCTGGAAAAGTTAATGAAAAATTTTATGTGGTAGGTCAATATTATAATAAAAGATAACTTCATTAAATATAAAAACCATTTACATAAATTTAATGTATAAAAAAAACTTGGAATAGGAATTTTTTTTTTTACCCAATACCAAAACAAGCATGTTGGGGGTGTTTTTACATAAATACTTAGGTAAAAATATTAACCCTATGCCACTAAATGATGCTACTTTCAACAATTAGACAAATAACTCCTCTCTTCCCAACAATTCTAAATCACAAAGATCAGACATCACCAACAAAATTCCTAAAACAAAATTCTCAACCTGCTTTGATGTACGGGACCCCACTATTCAAGTATCTAACCCCTAACACTCTAAAAACGCTCCAGCAATGCCAGAACAGAGTTCTCCGCACCTCCCTCAAATATACCCCGGTTCAACGAATGAGGCAGAAGAGATCCACGAAAATTTGAAGTGCTCACCCTCCCAAGATTTTATCAAGAGACGACACATCAAATTTTTCGATTCGCTTCAACACTGCCACAACCCACTATTCTCCGACCATCAACCACCACCAATGCACGTCAGATGGAAGCACTGCTGGACCGCCGAAGCCTGGAGACAGATAGACCTCATAGAACCCGAGCCCCCTGACGGGGACTGAACGTTTCACACCCAGCTGAGAGATCGAGGTCGATCTCCCGGCCGACTCAATCGAAGCAATATGACCCCTTCTACCTTCTCAGGGTAGGTCGATCTTCCGGCCGATAGGCCGACTCACTGCAGCCCCTTACAGGGGCCGGGGCCAGGTATGACCTGGCCGACTTCAAACCAATGCCTAGTACCCCTAGGCTCGACCATAGGTAGACTCTCACTACCTTCCTGAATCCACCCGCTTCTTTTAGGCATCCCACACCCCATATCCTTCTCATACCTCCTTCAAATGGGACTCCCCTTAGTGAAAGGCACCCATCAATCTATAAATGCATCGTAAAAATTATAGCATAAAAACTGCCGTGAAATATAACAAGAAATGATTAATAGCTCATAGCAATGAATGATGTAAGACCTTCGAAGAACTGTCCAAATTTCTGTTCAGGGCTTCATTATAGAAGCAATCGATAAGCGATTGCCAAGAGCATCTTCGATTAATGCTTAGCACTCTGAAAGGATGAAAGGGAGTTATGTTGTGTACGACACACGAGACATTTAGAGATTTTATACAGCTGTTTTTGTTTTTTTTATGCATCTGTACTGTTTACTTACATACATTACTCAGAGTTATATACGTGTACTGAGATTACTTTAAAGAAACTAACATTATAACATAATATCAGGTTGGAAGAGATGATTTTCTCATTTAAATAACACATGTTATCTCTATTATTTTTAAAAAAGTTCAGTTGATCTCCATAGTTGGATTCAATTATTGAAACTCCGTGTAAAATTTCATATCTCTGGATCAAACAGGTGTTTCATGAAAATAAAAACAGACAGATCGACTGAGGGGTGAAATTAAAGTAAGGGCATTTAGTTTTGATAAACTAACGGAACCCTATTAAAGCGAGTTGGATACATTCTTATTTGTACTTTTATTGTAAATATTTGCACACTTACCATTAGCAGATAGTATGGATTATTTTCTAATCAAATATGTAATTTTAATGGATTTTAATAGTTGAATTGAAATAAAAAAAAATATATATATATATATATATATATATATATATATAGTTATAGTTTTTTAACAACTTAACGACGAGCTCCGTATTATTACGTTCAATTATTATAATATTACGATCAATGGAATTTTCGAGTATTCTGCAACGTCCAAAATTTATTTATATTTATTAAGTAACTCGTAACATGTGCTTTTTGTCTTGACCAAAATGAGAATATCTCCGTTTTTTTTTTGTCTGTATTTACCTCATCACTATAACCTAGTAAAAGCCATTTAAAAAAAGTAAGTCGCATTTTTTTTCCATTTTGCTCTGTCGATAAGTGGTTAAAGAACAATCTTGTTTTTTCCTCGTCAATTTTCGTTTGTTTTAAAAATCAGAAACTCTTATGCCATCTATTTGTCTCTCAGAATTATTAACAATAAGGGGGGGGGGTTAGTGACTATAACTAAAACAAACAAAACATAAAATCAGATTAAAGAGTTTTTCATATGTTAAAACGAAACAGTACAGATCGTCAGAAAAATTGATTTTGAATGTATATTGTTACAAAATAATTAAATAAAAATTAGGAAATCAATCTAGAGGGAGTCATTAGTGAGATCATCAGAACTCTTAATTATCTTTACATTAATTTACTTTTTTTTGTCTATAACGATTGCTTTCAATAGACTACATCTTTTATATTCAGGCTATGTACCACATACATACACAAGAGCACGTGAGCAAGTTGATTGGACTGATGAGAACTGGGACTGTAATTTGTATACTAACGAATAGAAATTTGTTTTCATCATGATTAAACATATCATTTATTATTTATTATTATCATTTATTATTTATATTAAACATACCTTCATTTAAAAAAAGAGATTTATCATTCTTTGCCACAAATACACATGTACAAGCTAAATACAAGCTCATATAACTATGAGTCTATATAACTTTAAACTAAACTGCTCACAAATTGAAATTAATCACTTACAAAAATTTAAATATTATTAATTCCTTTAACCAGGACGATTTGATTTTTTTTCCAGTTTAAATTAAACTATTTTTATAACTTAGCCATAACCTTTATCTTAATATTAATGATTAACGAAAAACAAACTCATCTTGTTCACGCAATGGTGATTTAATCACCTAAATAAATCAATAAAAGTGCCTTCACGAAGACTTACTGTTGAAGAACTATGGAGGGCTTTGGCTCTTTTAGAGTTTGGCCATTCTCAGAGTGAGCCGTAGACTTGGTTCCTCTCTCACTGTTATCGGAACTGTTATCAAACGATATCAGGGAATATGTACTGCTAAGTTCAATCAAGTAGTATGACGAGTTCAAAAAACCTTCCTTCACAGCAGGACCGACATTAGAAAATCCAGACAACTAGGCAGCAAGGTTCAACATCAAACAAGCTCGACAACTGCAAATGATTCGAGGACGCAACAGGGCATTTGCGCTCAAATAAACACCGCCTCCATGAAGTCAGCTTGAGGGCAAGAAGACCAGCGAGGAGGGTTTCCTAAACAAGACAATAGAGAGCAGCGTCTCCGAAGAGCACGTGAGCAAGTTGATTGGACTGATGAGAACTGGGACTGTAATTTGTATACTAACGAATAGAAATTTGTTTTCATCATGATTAAGTGTGAAGTTAACAAAACCAACGATGTGATGCAGGTATGACTGAACCAGTACGGTCTTATGGATGAGGTTCAATATTGGTCTGGGCAGGGATATCGAGTAATCGAAAAACTGATATTGTTCAGGAATGAGCACGTGACCACACAAACATACTTGGACAGTGTCATAAGGCCTGTTATTTTCCCTTTATTACAAGAAATCGGGGAAAACTTCATTCTTGTTAATGATGAGCAAAGGTGTTCTAACGTTATCCGGAGAAACGAGAAATCACTCGTTTGAACTGGCCCACTTTTTTAACCGACATGAAGATGATTGAGCATGTTTGGGGTAAACTCCAACGTCAGTTACACTTAATAACTTCGATGAACTTGCTGGTGCATTAATTGAGGAATGGGCTTCTTTGCCTCAACATTACATTTTGAGCCTTATAAAGAGTATGAAACAACGATGTGAATCTTTGATTCGAAGCAGAGGAGCCCCAACACCATACTAAACACGTTTGAATATGAAAAAAAAATTTAATAGTCAATCTATTGAATAAATAAGTCGCCCACTTCAATTTGTGAGCAGTTTATTAAATTGTTTAAAAACAGGTACATAAATTAGTAAAAATAACATCGAAAACACCTACAATATAGTTCTTTTAAATACGAATTGGTGAAATCTGGTAAAAAAGGCTGTTTTTGGCAGATAAAATAAAATCTATATGTCCAAGAAGATTCAATTGATGCTAGGAATCCAATGATGTATATATGATGCGCAGGCAGGCAACAGCCTAAGTATCCTGTAGTCAGTGCAGCGATGCATGTCTCCTGATGGCGGTGTACCAACAAATCCCTTTCACACCGTGGTCGGTCCTACACGGTCTAATTGAATGCTCAGCTTGCATACAGAACTCGCGGTTAGCCACATCTCCACACTAATGAAACTGCAGTCTGCCTGATAGCGCTACTCGTGATGACAATAATGCAATATAGGCCAATTATTCATTATAAATGAATCAGTACCACACCCGTCAGTTTAATTATCATTTAACCTTAACCATTCTGACAGCTAAACCACATAACACTTTTATAAGAATTTGTCTATTATTTGATTGTAGTTTATTTTGAATCAGTACTTATAAATAGTTTGTACTATTTTAAGATTTATCTCAATCAATAGATAATTTACGGTTCAGCTTGCATGATTTGAAATTGGTGGTGGATAAGCTGAGTAAGTTATCATCACCAAGCACGTTATAATGAAGAGATCTTATTTGGTAAAACAAGTAGCGATAAAAAGTTATGCTACCTTTAAAGAAAGTGGTTTAAAGATCTTTAGTACTCATGGTAAACGGATTGCCAATTGACTAGCTATGTGGTATATAGTGAAGTGCAATTATGTATGACTTGTTATATTTTATTATTTATTACCAAAGCGTAATATTATTAACTAATATTTCTATCTACTTATCGGTGGTATTTTATGAATATATACATATTGTACTTAGTTTATTGATATTACGTCCGAATTATTTATAGACAATTGTATCTGTTTGGTTTTTGAATTAAATTACCATAGTAAAATATTGAATCTAGTGAAGTGAATGATGTGCCACCGCACGTTGAGTAAATCACTTATACCATCAATACTCTTTTGTAAAAATAATTGCCAATAATACCAAATTAAAGGTACTAGTAGCTCATTTTATTTGCGCTAACTTATGATTAAGCAATGACACTCGTTTCAGTACTTAAACAAAGAGGTAAAAGCCATTTAACCTCTAGACTACCATGTCCTGATAACACCAGTAGACATTTTCATTTTTCTTAGCGTTCGGTGTTATTTCTTTATGTATTTTTGTAAAGGCTTTGACCGCAAAACACCGTCGTATTTTCCTTTTCCTAACCTTAGTAACAGCCTAAAAGAATAGTTGATTGCAGTATTCATTTATAAAAATAAAGGACAATTCGCACACGGTGGTTATTTATTGATTGTGCTATAATTAAATTTCATTTTTTTTTCTTTTATAGCCCCTTTAAATTTACAGATAATTATATATAATTATAGATTCTCAGGCGAATCTATTTACAAATTATTATTGTATTTCCTGTAGCATCACTACATTATATACAGGTTTTGTTATTTTATAAAAATTATATAATGAATAAACAATTATAATGATATACATTATACCTGACTGGACTAAACTGACTAATAAAGGTGATGGGGCTCACCTTTTTGATCAACCTTAAAACTAACTTACATACTAATTCTTAACTTAATTTTCCCCCGACAGTCTGTTGCCATCGATGCGGGAGGGGTGGTGGGGTCATATTGTTAAACACTGGGTTAACTTCATATCTCTGCTAGTTGTCTGCTTTTATCAGTTGTGAGCAATCTGGGATATTTATAGATACGAGAGTGAAATTTTAATACATGCTTTCATTACTTATGGCTTGGTAATTTTTGTTTTTTCATCACCTTTGTAATGAATATTTTAGTTTAGTTTTTTATAAACTATTTTCAGACGATTATTTTTCCAATTGTTAATCGAAACGTAAACGTAATTTTTATTCATCTCTCGATACGATCATGATAAATATTTTCCAATTTAATGTAAATGTATGTTAGACATGTAATTTATACACTAGATGTTTTGTACTATTCTCTGCCTCCATATGGTGAAGCGTTCTTCAGATAATTAATTATTCGGCCCTTAACTCCATGCCAAAGAGAGTGTGTAAAAAATTATTTATTCATATAATTATATATGTATCGGAAATATATGAACGAACCATCCCCAGTAAGGAGTACTGTTCGGAGGATAATAAAATTAAAATAAATATGTTAAAAATTAAACAAATCAGAGATAAACGTCAGACGTAATTTAAAAAAATATGCTGTTTTTAAGCGTATTTTATTGGGGTTGGCAAGATAGTAATTTCGGTTTTTTTGGTATGAAATAAAACTCATTTTTTCTATACAAATGAACTTTAATCAGTCAAATGTCTTCCATTCTGTTCGATGACCTTTTGCCAACTACTGGTCCTTATCAGCAAAATACTCAACCAAGTACGATTTGAGGTCATCGTTATTACTGACATTTTTACCGTTTAAGAAGTTCGAAAGTTTCGAAATAAATGATAATCCGATGGTGCAAGGCTGCGACATCACTTCCCAAGCAAGCTCCAATAGTTTCGTACGTGTTGCTAAAGATGTGTAACACTTGTGGTGGAACGCGATTCCTTTGCGATTTGCTAATTCTGGCTTTTCTCTTTGATTGCTTCCTCCAATTTCATAAGTGGTTGGAAGTAAACATCTGTTGTTTGGAAGCAGCTCAAAACACACAACACCGTTGTAATCCCACCAAATTGACATCGTGATATTTTCTGATTTAATTCAGCTTTCGATATAGTTTGTGCTGGTTCATCATGCTTGGACCATGATCTTTTTCGATTAACATTATTGTAGATAATCCATTTTTCATTGCCAGTGATAATTCGTTTCAAAAAAAGAGCCGATTGGATTACGTTTGAAATGTGTATCCCAAATATTGATTCTTCGTTTCTTTCATTTTGTCATCGTCAACTTCGGAAGGTCGACCAGAACGTTGGTCATCTTTCAGTGAAAAATCTCCAGAACGAAATTTTTGAAACCAATCCTGACCATTGCGTTCTGTTCAACAATCAACACCATAAACTTCACATATCTCTTTCTCAGCCGCTTTCTTGCCTTTATGAAAATAAAAAAGTAAAATGTCTCGAAAATGCGTATTTTTGCACTCCATGTTAAAACTGACCGTAAAGAGACAGTCGTAAGCAAAATTACACTTTCTTCACCAACCTAAAGGTATCGACTACCAAATCTCTTGTCAAAAGAATAACGAAACAAACATAACGCTATCTACTGTTGAATGATCTTAACAACTGAGCACAGAAAAAATTGAACATTTTTCCTGTTTAACACAATCATTGAACCTACCTGAGATGTATGTATAGAAGAGTCTTCCTATCAATAGTCTCACGCCCAAGTATAATATTTTATTATATTAATAAAATATTATATTATCATTATCATTTGTTATATTATCAGTGATTTGTCAGAAAATATTATTCCGAACCGTGTGTTTGTAGAGCATGCTATGCTTTCTGATGGTGCAGCAGCGGGAGGAACGACTTGGGTGCCAGGCAGTGATGGATCGCCTAGAAGGAAAATTGGAATCGAAAACAGCCCGTGTTGTTCGAGGAGCCGTTATAGGCAGTGAATTGTTTTCAACACAGCGTTCCATCGTCGGCTCGCAAATATTCCCATTTATTTACCAGTGTAAATGAATCGAGCGGTTCTCACTCAACTTGTTCTAGAAAATTATTTATTACGGAAAACTGTAGTAGTTTGATGGTTTCATTCCAGATTGCAACGAATATTTTTTTTATTTATTATTTATTATTTTGGATGATTCGAACATATGGTGTCTATATAATATCTTTATTATTATGATATGGTTTTCCTTAAGAACAACCATTTACTTAACATAAATTAGGTTCTTTGAGTGTATCAGTCACCGCCATAATTATCTATCTGCAGATAAAAAAATAAATAAATAAAAATAAATAAGAAAAGATATACATACAATAAAAAAAAGGAACGTATTTATATTTATCAAGAATTCAAAATATAAAATGTTAACAACATATGCATAACGATTGAAGAACATGATACATAACCAGCTCCAAGAAATAATTCTAGTTTAATAAAATAAAATAATTCACCTTCACATTAAAATTAATTACAATTATAAAATCGTTAATTTATTAAAAAATACTAAAAATAAAGTAAACACTCAGTTATTCACACAGATATGTAAATACAAAAGGAACCTTATTTTTATGCACCTAGATTTATACATAAAGCATATACCCGAAGTAAGTTAACGCACTAATCCATGAAAGGAATAGAATAATAATAAACGCCCTAATATTAGTTCGCACGATGTTTTATTTATTTCACCAACTTGGCAAAATTTCATTAAGATGTAAATGGGTGAAGCAGAATGATTTTAAATTCATAAACAAAAACGAGTCAATTAATGCACATTAATTTTTCATCATTTTATGTAAAATAATAAAGGGCAACAATCAATTTTTGAAACAAAGCTTTGCTCTATTTTAACTCTTAGCTCGTAATTAATTAATACAGACTTACTCAAAAAATATTACCTGCTCGGGGTTCTCTCAGCCTCGTTAGGGGAAATGAGTAGCTACTTTAAAAAAGACGCAACGAATCAAGTGTAGAAAACTAAATTTAACATTGGTGGCAGTTAGCTTAGTACCAACCACACTAGATTCTCAGTACCATCTACCATGTACAGTTTCTTCAAAACATATAAAATATTACGTTAGTTTGAAAGTTAAAATAAATTTTAAATGCCTGCTGCAACTAAGAACCGAAAAGCTTAAATCGTACGAAAGGTTGTTCACCTCTGGAATAGGAGGACACTGATGGATTCCTATCAAGTGAGTCTTGATAGAACTGCTCTGTAATTATCAAGTTAGTACCGGCTAGCTCTATAAATTATTATAGATGCTTTGTAATTTTACCTAATTGCTTTCATCTTGCAGTAATTTCTACAACGGGGAATGGCAATGATGAGATGCAACCCTTCGCTTTCGAAGGAAATCTTTTCTCCACAAGAAATTATTTGAAGAATACCCCATTTATCCTTGATGTTCATAAATAAATAAATTTCTTATTATAGGCTCACCTCTTTTCTATTCATAATAAAAAATTTATACTGAGAAGAATTGGGTTTGTTTAACTGATGAACTTTATTCGACCTAATAAAAGCAGAAATAGGAACTAAAAGCGACTCCTCTGACCATTTACCTTCCATTATATTTAATGAGCCTTTTAATTACTCAGCAACATTCAATTAAAATGATTCTGTTAATTAAAACATGACCCTAAGTTATTTAAAATTAAGGGCAGGCAGCACAGTTGTAGAGGTGAACGCGTTACAATTCACATTGGAAGCTTTTAAATATCCAAATATTGATGTAAAACGTAGTAATTAGAGCTAGAAACAATAAATGTTTTTATGAATTTTACGACAGGGATGATAAGGCCAAGAGTCATACTCCATTTAATTGTCGGGAGGAGGCAATATTCTTGGTTAATGGTAATGCCTACAATTTTAATGCAAACCACGAGATGGTATTTGAATATGGAGGCCCTGGAATTTCCATGTAATGGGTTTTGAAATTGGAGTTGTCGTGATGATTCTAATCGCTAAAAATTTACTTATCTGTGGTAATTACTTCTAACAAATTGAACAAGTAAACAGAACAAAAAAAAATGAGCTCAGATAAAACGGTGATGTTACTTTTTGTTATTACATGGAATTTTTTAAGGACGAGCAAGTGAATTTTTGTATTTAACATAACGATATTTAGTTAAATAAATGCATAACTAAAAATAGCGTTGATTACTATAAAATTTAAGGTATGAACAGCTAAGAAAACAATTGAAATCCAAGCAATAGCTAGACCAATAAGCATTATGCCAGAGGAGTGAAGTACCTCGTTTTGCCTGAAGATGACATGGGCTTTTGAACGAGCTAGATCGTAAAGATTTTCTTCTGTACACATAGATACAATTAAGACTAAAAAACCAATGTTTTGAAGAAGCTATAGGTTTTATGTTGGAACAAGCAAGATGGTAGTTTGTTGATACTTGCGAAAACAGTTTTTGAGGATGAGGTCTGTTTTATGTATGTTTGGAGCGATAATGATTCATTGTATTTTGTTTGTGAGTAATATATTTTCAGAGCCTTAGTCCCGTGTTTTAGTACTAAGCCAAATAATTTACATCAAATATTGTACTTCAAGACGTCAAGATCTTTAATTTGATACCTATCTTGCAATTATTAATAACCCTACATTATTTTTCATACTCCTTGAAGTTGCGATTATATTTTTGATGGCAGATTTAATGACTTTTGTAAAGACCCAACTCATAGTAGCTATTATAGATATTGCGTTAACAACTTACTATATTATATTTAGTATGGTAGGAAAATATCTATTATTTAATTAGCAAAATTATTCAATCATGACACTTCGTTGTTTTTATAGTGCCACATTTGCTTTTAGCACCATTGGGGCATCAAACGGACCATTTTTTCAACACCAAATAATTACATAATAATTGACAATCAATCATGTTTTATGGATATTTCCATAATGTTCATGTCTTTCCGGTATCAGATGGATCCTCCATGTATATTTCATGTATGTCTTGAAGAGGGGACTCACCAAGACTGAGAATCAAAACAAGAGTGAAAACATATTACACGTGATCGCGATACCATTTCTTTACAAGTATTTATATAATCCTATAACCATTTATATTACATTTATAGTAAATGGAGGTTATTACATGTACATAAGCTAAACCCTAATACCATAGGGTCTGAGTTGCAATATATCCTAGGCTAGTAATTAATTAACTAGCTAATTGGTAGATAATCCCTCTGTAGTATTAGTTTAAAGTCATCTAGCTGTCTTATTAGATAATGACCCTTGTGAGGAAATTTGATAAAGGAGGAAATTAGCCTTTTAATTAATTAATAAATAGATTAGCCCGTTATATTTTGGTAAGAAAGATTTATTTTTATTTATGTATTGATGTGATGTGCAATAAAGTATAACACACACCACAAAATAATTTAACAAATAATTAAACTGCTGATTTCCTTGATCATAATTCAGGAGTTTTATCTTCGTATTGGAAACAATGCTTATTAGAACAAGAATTAACGACAATTTCTGGATTTGTCATAATAATTAATTTACATAATTAAAGAAAAGTTAATTTCTTATAGACTACTTAGAACTAAATAGGGAACAACGGTGTTTAATTTCACATAACATTTCACTCTAGTTAAGGTGGAAACAAAATTAAAAAGTACTAAAGCCAGTAGTGTGATCCCAATAAGTTTTTGGACAATTTTTTAAGTACAAAAACCCTTCGTAATGATCTTAATATACCATACATTCTTGAACTCATCCTCACTTGAAGTCCATAAAATTCCATAATAACCTATCACTGCACCACTCATCCCTATAATTCTCCTCGGAGACTAAAACGGCAGTGGCCTCGTGACCTGCTATACATACGTGACGTGGGAGTACTGGCAATGGTCAGTTTCTCCAATCATGTCCTGAGCGTCTGTGGCTCTCGCGCTCTTGGATAGTCTCCGCTGGCTCTTATCCAGTAATGTGCCTGACGGAGGAGCGTAGGAGGTGACAACCATGTGGATTTGGGAGGTCTCTGGGCTGTTTGTAAATACTGTGTGAATGAGCGAGTGAATGAAATTGTAAATATGGTATGAATAAAAATATTGATCACAATTACTTATTGCTCAATGAGGCAGGTTGTAATTTTATCATAATAAAGTTGTTTTATTTTATGGGCAGATTTTAGCCCATAATTAATGCAACAAATTTTAGAAAAAAATATATATAAAAAATATTCTTTGATGTAAAAGAAGTGGTGAGTCAACTGATTCTTAGGTAAAATTTTATTTACAAAATCTCTTATGCTAACCGAAATAAACTCTTCCAGCTGGTAAAATAATCTTTATTTCCCTAGTTAAAGCCAAAATCAGTAGATTTTCTATAGCTCATTAGTGAAAAGGAAGTTATTCCGACAACCCAGTTTTGCATTAAGATGTGGTTTGTTGGTTTTGGCACTGATGACCTCATGTGTAATAATTTCTAATTCCTGCAAACTACATTACTAACACCGTTTTCGTTGGACCGTGTTACATGTCACATTCCAATCTTTGAAAGGTTTAGTAACTTCTGATCCGGCTTCCTCGTCGGATAATGAAAGATGGGTTTTGTTGTGAGTTCGAGAGGAGTTAGTGGTGGTTGGCGGATCCCGAATTACACCGTTCTGTAGTAGACAGTCTATAAGATAATTATTCAAAGTTAATTCTGATTTGACTGGTTCTACTCAACTGTCGAGCAACAGAATTTCTATCTGTGATAACTTTGCTGATTTATAATAATGATATTACTGCAATTACCAGCAGCTAGCTTGACAGAAAAACAGAAAACATCAACAATATGTTTATACGGTATTTGTATTTAGGTATAAGTGTTATAGGATTATACACTCCTCACAGAGAAATCGATATACTGTAAGATATTCTCCTACATGTTCTCTTACATCCACTTTGGTACCTCAGTGCCCAAAGATGCAAATTTGCAAATTTCTATAATCTCCTGGATCTAGCATATGGACCTAGAAGCTGGTTCTATGATCTCCTTCAAACCACTCATCCCTTCTTCATCGTGTGATAGCGATTGAAAAGATATCTTTTTCCTTTCTTAGGTTCATGGTCGTTAGATTCAAAGTCGTTTGTTTGTAACTGGGGGAGGTTAGGGTTCAAAATTTAAATAACTTTGCATCACAAACTCTTCTAAGTATAACAAAAATTATGTTTGAAGCCAATTTGGATGTGATTTTTATTTGTTATATTATAAAATTTATTCAGAGGAAGTGTCTGATGCGAGTGCATACTAAATAATGTCAGTGTGGAAGGTAATAGCCTTAACAAAATTGTTTACGTTTTATTACGTTTTAATTTTACTGCATAGAATACTCATTGCAGGTAACCAGCCATAAGTAAATATTTACGGAAAATTCCAGGTGTTTTGACTACCTTTGAAGGGAAGTGTATAAATGAACATAGAATAGAATTAATTGAAAAAAAAACTCCCTTGGGACATACGCAGGTGGTCTGAAAAGTTTCCGACCTCAACATGAAGATGATAATAAAATAAATAAAAGCTTTGTTGGGTCGGAAACTTTTCAGACCACCCTCGTACACTTAATCTGGTTTCAGAAATCTTCAATTGGAAATAACATCAGCATTCTCGCTGTGAATAGATAAGGGTTCAACCTGTAAATAATCCACCCTTTCTACCTAAGGTGAAACACGTAAGGACCTTAAACCCAAACAAATTAACTAATCGTCATATGTTATTTAACAAATATTTCCGCAATGGATTTATCGGTAGTACACTGGCTTTCCCCGGGAATTATTACCGAGGTATTGAATTAATCCCCTCCATAAAAGATTTCGCTAAGTAAGGAAGGGGTATAGCAGAAATTCATGGATGGGAGTCGTTTGTTTGTAACTGGGGGAGGTTAGGGTTCGCCAGCATGCGATCCAAAAAGGTCGCGCTAGGCCCGTGCCAGGCGGTACCAACCATCAGCTAACGAGTTATGTAGTATGCCTGCTATGCCATACACACTACTTGTACTTAGCTGTTCCTATGTTCTAAATAGTTATAATGAAACACGTATAGGAAGGATTAAAATAAATAACATATTCCATTGCTGTAGTCAAAACCAGAAATCTCACGGATGTTTGCCATACTATCGTCCCAGAAACAGAACCTGGACTTGATAAGAGGGAAATTTTTCATTTTCAGACAAGCTGAAAACATAATTAAGTTGTCAACGTACACTTAACGAAAGCCATTAAGGAAAGTCATTTATTTACGTAATCATAAATATGACTTTTTTTGATCCTTTTTTTCTTGTCTATGCAATAAGCAAACTCAAGATAATAGTAGCTTTGGGACTCCCTTTAGTAATTTGATGTAAAATAATATTATAAACATGAGAAAGCAGGCTAAATATAAAAAATTAGACTAAGGATCATGGCTGTAGCCACAAAAAGTGTTGTTTCATCCAATTGTCCACAAAAATATTAGTTCATGCCAAATGTAACAACAGTTTTATGCATCTTATGTAAATAATTCTTTCTAAGTATTCAATAATTGAATAATTGACAGTTTAACGAAAATATAAATACCCTTAACATTTAGATGTGTAAATTTAGATAGTACTTTACTTTAAAGACCACGTCAAAGTACAGAAATCAAATCACATCTGAAAGAACACGCGCTATTTTTTATTACAAAACTTATTGCTTTCAGAAGTAACCTTAACATATTAATTGCAACAGAGACATAAAAATAAGTGATCTTCCTAATTAACGTAAAGCAAATACACATTCACATTTTTCAGTAATTAACTTTTTAATGGGGTCTTGTAAAATTATAAAGGTTTAACTTTTATAATAGTTTCTGTCATAAAACTATATAAATGGAAAAAATGAATGATCATAAATTTATTTTTATGTAGTTAGAAAATGGGATAAATCAGGTCATTAAGGAAAAATACTTTTATTCGCAATCAATTTAATTTAGCAATAGATTTTGTACTGCACAGTGATGTGGAACAACAAAACAGCTATACTCCAATTTGAGCTCACCTTCATAGCAGTGCAGTGTTTGATATAACTATTTTACTAAAACATAATAAAACAAAACACAGTGTTTAATTTCATCAATTCGCATTACCGCCAATATGGTTTTGTGAATTACGGTCGACTGACTCCAAGGATGATGCGATAATCCAGTTCATACCAGATTGTAAAGTTCTTTAAGAATCAATAGTCAAGGATATACCAGTTTAATCCAGATATGTGTGATTTACGTCAATAATTCCGTTTAACATTGAGTAAATTTTACTGTGATTTCAATCAGAATAGCACTTTAAAGGCTTGCACACTTCATGTGAACATTTGCAATGCGTACATCATTCAAATGTTTTAAATGTTCTAGAAAATATACGTGCATGTTTATAACACACCTGCACACAAGTATATAGCACAGCAATTAATAATTTTATTTTATTTATATTATTAATGTATTTTAATCACCGCTATATGCCCACCACGCCTAGCTAATACTGTGTGCACCAGGTTCAACCACTACACCAGGTTTATTTCTGAGTGAATTAACGTAAGGAGAATTGATTTTTTTTTTTAATTGTGCATTATATCCTTCTATTTACAATTTTGTATTCGTCCCTCATTTATTGTTACGCCGTTTTGGACCTAATTCGTCCGTTTTCATTTCACACAAATTTGCCGTTCCAAATCGAAACAATGATAATAAATATTATCAAAAAAAATAACACCACGTCTCAATTTCCTGTTCTTGAAATTGTCATAATATCTGGACTTTTCCACGACGAAATCCACCATGAGGAATGAATAAAAAAATTTATATAGAAGGATATTAAATGATATGTACAATAGAATGGATGGGCACGAAGATGGAATAAATTAAATAAAACATGTTTTCCAGAGCAACTCGGTCATTGATTGTGTAACTGTGACCCACACGACATATTTTACATTGAGGCAGCAGCCGTTCATCATATTCCTCCTCTATAATGAAGATACATTTCCCCGGTAGAGTGTTATCAAATAGGCCACGTTAAGACATTTTATCGTGTTCGTTAACGTTAACGTGTTATAACGTCCAGTTTTTCGTTTGAGTTTCTGTATAATGTTCAACAGTGTGAGCCAGCGGAACTTGACCTAAAGGTCTTATCTTAATCAGATTTGTCAAACGGCAAATAAGATAGTGTGATGCATGAACAACGATTGCAACCTTAGCTAATCGGACAGAAGTACGAAACCCTGGCTTACTGCTTTCAATTACTTAAGTGTCAACCTAACCAGAAAATATTGCCTTAGCATTTGGATCCTAGAAGAATCTTTTCCGTCAATAAATCTTATTTGCAACTTCAGATAAAAATCCAAGAAAACAAGCTAAATGTAAAAGACTATACTGGATGAGACATTGAGGATGACTGAAGAACGTATCCAGTTAAATAATCTTTTTATAGGAGAGTCTTTTAAAAGAAAAGGTTTATTATGAAGTAAAAGAAAAACACTGGTATATACAAACATCAGTTACGTTCCTACATACTGGGTGGAATGGGACGAGTGTGGTCTGGGACTAAAGCTGAGACATGTACGTATAAGAAAAGGATAACATTCTGGGAAGAGGGAGGGAGGTCTTGGAGGGATGCGGTTGCTTACTTAAAAGGAACAGGAATTATCAAAGACTTCCCTGAAGTCACAAGGCAGGTTTACAGACAGCTCTGCTCAGGGCCCTTCCCTTTTAGCATTATAATATTCTTAGCATTATAAAACTCAACGATACAAATGCTTCAAGGGAGAATGCTCTAACGAAGAAAAATACCTAAGAGCCAAGGTGTGTGGGCTCAGAATCATAAGTTCTATCAGTAAATATGATGACACCAACAAAAAAAGTAGTGAGCAATTATTGAAATATTATCTGTGATTTATATTATTTATTGCTGTTCATTTCATAAAAACAGTTCTTATAGAGTGTCCACAATTTTTTATCTGTAATGACTACGGAAAGATGACCAACCAATGTTACTCATATAAAATCCAGCGAAGACAGTGTAACCTAGTTATTGATCATTGAGGTGTCCTGAAATAACTACTGATCAATGGCTCTTATAAATGCTCTAGTAATCGCTGAATGTAACTTGCTTTGTGAATGAATCATTGTTAATAAACTTTAAATAATAGCGAAATATAGATGACATTTTAAGCTGTTTTTAAACGGTGATTCTCACTATTCATCGATCAATAATTATATTCAAGTATTTATCAAGATGGTAACTTGCTGATAAAATATACTGACCCTCAACGGTTTTCGCCTGAAATAAAAATTTGATTGTTTCTTTGGCAAAGTTCCAGAATACTTCTCTGGATAGTATACTTTCTACTGGGAATAAAAGAAAATCTATTTAACAATAATTTCTACTATGGAGGCTTCATTATATGCTTTACAAAAATATGGAATACATAACATAAAAGTATAAAATAATCTTAATTGGCTTGAACCGGTTTTAACTGTAATTTTATACATTTATTACAACGTCTCATATATACTTATATAACTTTTCATAATTCCAATATTTCATTATTAGCATTTTCCTTAAAACAAAAGTTTTTTAAAATAAATATACAAGTAGCTAGTCATTTCCTCTCACAAGCCTCAACTATTAACAAATAGCCTCGTTCGATGTGAAAATACTTCCTTGTTTGAATTGAATAATTTTTATAAATATTGTTATGCTTGAAATAAACGAAATGAATGAATGTTTACTTTAAATACGCTCATAAATAATTGCGCAATCAAATGAATGTGAAGTGATATGGTAGTTAAGTGCACAATTTCCAATATTGTTTATGACATACGAACCTTGTGCTATCTCCTTTTACGATATTGTCGTCACAAACTCTTGCCCTAAGCTCTCTCATAACTTTCCACAATTAAGGTAGTGCTTTTATGAACCTCATCAACTAGCACCGTTAAAACATTTTACTTTTTAGCTCGTTTTTATCTTTCTCTATATTATTTGACATTAGTTTTTTTTTTAAATTATTTATATTTATATAATATAGTAGTTTCTACAATAATAAATCTATTTACATAATTGTGAATTGTGCTTATGATATGAACGGTGCCGCATTTGATATATTTTTTTGTGAATTATAATATGTTTGAAGTGTTAGCCTAATGTACATAATAGAAGAACCTTTAATGTGAAACGCTTGCCTTAAATTTACTTGCAGTTAATACTAATTTAAATTTAATAACTTAATTTAACCTCATTTCCCCGGACAGTCGCCATCGATGCGAGAAGGGCGGTGGAGTCATAGTGTTAAGATCCGGGTTTGTGAGGTGCTCCAACAAGCGACGGCACACCAAATAGTTGGGCGGCGTTCTTTAACCTCTCGGAAAAAGTGTGCAAGTGCGAGGCAACTTTTCTTATGATTTCGTTCTGAAATTTTTGGAGACTTTTAGCGGTAATGACCGTCAAGTGAGAATATAGTTGCGCACCTGTTCATCAATCATTTGATTGATACATTCAAATGTATCATTGATATGAGACATAGGAACAAGTTGAAGGGTGAAGTCAATAGGAGTGCGAAAGCCGGTAAATTTGAGTCGTACGTTTTCTATTTTGTTTCTAAAATAGGTAGAGAAATGGAGATGCCTACCCATTTTTATGCCCAGATTGTACATTGAGAAAGGCGCAGAACTGCCTGCCCACCTATGATTATTGTTTGTCAGTTACTAAGCTACTCTATTAATCCTAATCAGCATATGTTTCAATCAACGTCCTTACGAAATTAAAAATACATTTATTTTTTATGGATCTTTTGGATGGAGGGCAAGAGAGTTCTGCGCCTTTCTCAATGTACAATCTGGGCATAAAAATGGGTAGGCATCTCCATTTATCTACCTATTTTAGAAACAAAGTAGAAAAATATTTATCAATTACAAGAGTTACAAAAGAAGATTGTATTGGCTACCAATTCATAACTATGGGAATGCTATAATATATTTGCATCTCCGATTTCATACAAAGTATATACAGTAGAACCTTTTTTTTTTTTTTTTGCCCTTCCTGAGGCTGAGCCTCAAACGGGCTTGCCCCACAAGCCCGTGAAGCGGGATCATGGGGTTACGTAGCCTGTGGTGCGCTTATTCCGGTGCAATGGGATTGTTGCACCGGTCAGCGCACCTTCGGTTATTCTGTTTTGTTCCATTTATTCTCAAAAACAAAAAACAAAAAAAAACATGATAATAATATATAAAAAGAAAGGAGAAGCCACAAAACTAAAGTAAAGAGAAAAGAAACAAAAGAACCACCTCTAATACTATATTTACAATTCCTAAACTAGCTATATATACTTTTTTTTTTTTTTTCCCCCTATAGCTAGTTATCTTAATACTATTTACAATTTTGGATCCGTGTTCTACCTATACTTAAAACTATATTTACATGGGGTGTGCATCCTACATCCCCCTATAACTAAACCTATGTCTATACCATATACTTCTCAGTCCTACCTTATATCTATATATACATATTTACAGTGACTCCTCTGGAACCGGCGATACATCGTTGGCTTCGGGTAATCCTTCCCGAAGACACGGCTGCTCACCCCGCGCCACCCCCCTGGATATGAAGTGCCCGGAGCCTTGAACCCTTTTCCACTCCCCGACGAATCTGCAGAACGCGGTGTATCTCGCTTCGTCATTCACCAGCGACGGCAGGTTGGACTCGCCCAGGCTGTACTCTCCTATCGTGCAGAGCAGCCGTGCTCTAGCCGGCTCCAGTGCATGACAAGAGAGCACGACGTGCTCCGCAGTATCGCTCTCTCCGCAATGGGGGCAGGACCTGTTTTCTGCTCTCTTGTATTCGTACAGCCTGGCACGGAATCCACCATGTCCTGTGAGCACTTGTGACACCCAGTAATCCGGGGAGACCCAATTTGCCCTCATCCTGTCCTGGACTGAGGGGAAGTACTTCCTCAGGGTGCTCCCCTTGGTCGTGCCGGTCCACCTGGCGCCCCAGGCCTCTATTGTCCATTCGCCTATGAGGGCCTTCCACCTCCCAGGGTCCTCCTCAATTCTTCTCCGTAGGGGAGGTGGAAGATCTTCAATGTGCCCTCTCTTCATCTTCGACCTGAGGCGCTGCTCCAGGAGGACCAGGTCTACTGGTGCCGCCGCTGCCAATACCTCCACCGCGTCCTGAGACACCGTCCTATAGGACCTCGTGACCCTTATCAAAGCCGCTCTCTGAATCCTCTTCAGGGCGTGCGTCTGGCCCTTGTTAAGGTGCGCCGACCATGACTGCGAGGCGTACCTGATAATTCCCAAGATGACTGCCTGGTAGAGGGTTCTTGAGACTGGGAACTTGACTCCCCACATCGCCCCCCATATCCTCGCGAAGGAGTTACTCACTTTAACGATTCTGTCTCCAAGGTATTTGATGTGGGGAGAGATGCTTAATCTTTTCCCCAGTCTCACCCCCAGGTACGTTACTTCCGTGCCAACCCTAACTCTTCTTCCTTCTATTTCCAACCACATAGGGTGGGCACGGTCCATCTTGCCCCGTATCAACGTCGCTGTTGTTTTCTTCACAGCCATGGTCATCTTCATTCTGGCGCACCACTCCTTGACCAAATTGGCACAGGTGCACGCTCTTCTTATTACCTCGGCTCGTGAATTCCCCACGATGGTCGCCGCAAGGTCGTCCACATATGCCACCGCGGGGAACCCACGCTCTTCTAGGGTCACGAGGACCTTGTTAAAAACTAAATTCCAAAGGGCAGGGCCCACAACTGAGCCTTGGGGACACCCTCGTCCACTGGTGCTTCGACGTCGTAGGACACTCCTCTGATGACCGCCCTACGTCCGCTAAGGTAGCTGCCCACGAGCTCATACTAATTGCTCGGGGCTTCCAGTTCCTGCAATTCCCTCATGACGTAGAGCCACCACACCCTGTCAAAAGCAGAGGAGATGTCAAATGTGACCAGCAGCGCGTACTTAGAGCGAGTCGCTATGTCGTCCCTTATCTTATCCAAGGCATCAGCTGTGCTCCTGCCCTTGTATACAGTAGAACCATGATCAGTAAAAGCTGGATAAATTCAAATTTATTGTGTATTATAATTTTTTTTCATTAACTTCTGGGTTATTGGTGCTACGCTATCAACAATACGCTTTCTCCTAAGAAAGTACACATTTTGAAATATATACATATATTCTTTATATATATAATTAAAGCAACTCTAAAGCAGTAGAACTTTTTAAAAAAGAACTTTATTGATTTACAATACACTTAAGTTGAAATTAAATTATAAATGGCTAAACTGCTATGAATAATAAATGAATGTACTGAATGGAATCACTGAATAGGAAATACTTATCTCTAAGCGAGGAGCTCATATATAGGATAGGAAAAGGACGGTGGTCAGCATTGCGATAGTGAGCTGATAGCGAACTTGACAGCATTCAGCATTTACTTCCTTTAATTTGAGTTTGCCACGCTGATTCTACTTCGCGAGTCGTTTTACTGATCACCACTAGATGAAGCTATCAGCAATATTCTAAAAAGTGAGACGACAGAGAAAGGTTACTTTAAGTAATTAAAGTTGTAATTAGAGTGTGAATAGAGAAGTGATAATTATAAACTGTAATTGTCGTTTCTTTGTTCACAGAGATACTGATTTCAGTTTATTCACTCCTCCTTCAATAATTGTCTTACATATATATATATTTTTTCAATCTGAATTTCTCTTGTTGAAAACTGTAACATTCAAGACCTTTTTGAATTGTGTCCTCCTTCCTTGAAATGCAGGTTCTGTAAGATTTAACATCTTGTTGAGCAAACATTAATAACGTCTTATGCCCCTAATTCCATTCCTAACTTATCACCTTAAGATAGCGTAAGAAAAAATTAAATGACCCAGTAACTAATGTAATTGCAGTTCGTCTCTACTTCTAGTCACTTCATCATCCACTCAGTCGCTGTACTGTTAATAAATATTGCCTTATGATTAATATGTGTAAATAATAACTCAGATTTTACTGCACTGTTTGTTGTATAGTTCATAGAAATAACTAATATCATTCACTACGTGAGGTCAAAGGGTTAATATTCCATCTTGAATCTGTACAAACTACACTGGTGTTTCTATCGCAGGTTTTTTTAATAGTTTTTAAACATCGCAGACATTGCAGATGATTAGTAATCTTCGGATGTAATATGATTTACCATTTTAAAGAAGAGAAAAAGTTACTAATGCACTATGTAATAGTGGAAGGACGATATAATAGATTTAAAAATAAATTATTTTTTAAATTAAACATTATTTCTTTGTAGTGTTACCAATTTAATTTATTATTTGGTATAGAAAAAAAATATTTAAATGTTGTTTTATATGTAATTTCTTCCAATTTTAGCTATCAGGAATTTCGCCTGAACAAGGGAAACGTCGGCTGTTGATGTAACATCATTGATTTTGATAATTTAGTGATTTTCGAACAGTGGAACCCTTTTTGAAAAATTCACACAGTGCAAATTTTAAAACTAGGGTTGATGATTTAACTGTCTATAAATGAAATGTCCCTAGTCACATTGATTATGTTGTGTAAAATATTAGAAGATCGGATAGAAAATAGAAACGTACATATGCAGTCTTTTATTATTCTTTACAAGACTAAATAACAATATCCACTTCAACACTCTAAACAGTAATTATTCATATTATTTCGTCAGGATCCTTAATTCAGTATAAAAAAAACAACAAAAAGCTGTTCTTTACTTTAAACAAGAAAAGGAAAACAACGGTGTCAAATGACAAAGACATGTTTACAGCCTTACATAAATATATAACTTGCGGGTGTTTCTATATTGATTCGTTCCGGCAAAGCTTGGACTGTTTCCAAACGGCATCCGCTTATTTAACATTTTCTTTGAATACTTTGCCATTTTCCCGTTAATGGAACGATGAAGTGTAATTATCTACAGGTTATTGACCTTTTCTCCACATTTAACAGGCTATTAGAGAATTTTATCGTTACAGCTAAGCATACAACTTTTTTTTTTATATTCACTAAAATTGCTATAACAATCGTACAGTGGAACTAAAATGTTTCTCCATTCCATTAGGATCTAAATTAATTAACTATTCTTATTGCTTAAGCCCTCATTTCGGCAGGCTTAAAATATAAAATAAATATAAGAAAAAAATCTTTATATGTGCAACAGGTACTGAAACTCTTCTGTGTCCCAACTGAGTAAGCAACAAGTAGCATAGGATTTACAAATTCTCGTCAGCGCGTTCTAATCAGGAATAATCGCTAAGCCCGAAGGGAGGGGCTCTACTTTCATTCAAAATGAGGCAATCACCTTTCCGCTATCTGACAGTCTGTCTGAATGTTTGTATTTTCTACAATAGTGGTCGTAAAAACAAACAATGAAGTATTTCACAAAATACTTACTAGCTGATTAGTTTTTTCTTTATATATAAATAACATGGAAATATGATAAAAGATTAAACGTGATAACAATTTGCTCTATTTTGTTACTTTTAAGATTATTCAAATCCCAACTCAGAAGCTATGACGGAGAACTAAACCCAGATGGACAACCAAAAAGGAATTAATCATCAGTGCCAATAGTTTAATGGCAACTGCTGGCTAATCAGTAAATATGACAGATGTGCAGCATGTGTGAAAGCTTGTCATTCCTGCCAATTGGAATATATTTTTTTTTTTGATTGAAATCTTTATTGAAAAAATTACAATTTGCCTTTTGCAGCATTAATAATTGTGCTGAGAGATCATTCATACCTTATATACAATTCCATTCATACCTATATACAGTCCATTCATACCTATATACATACAGATTCAGCCCAGGAGCCCCCCCCGCCCCCGAAGCCAATCCCCCAGCAAGCTAGCGGAAAGGCCGGAAGCAGCGAAGCTCCCCCCGCCCCCTCTCCGGCCGTGGCGCCATCCGGCGCAGGCCACAGAGAGGGCAAGAGAGCCTCACACGCTCAGGACATGAGTGGGGATGATGGCCAGTGCCAGGACCCCATGACATAGAATGTCTATTTATAATAGGTCGCGAGGCCACCGCCGTTTTAGGCGTCGAGGAGGATTGTAAGGATGAATGTTACTGGATAAGGAGTCGACCAAAGGATTCGGATGTGCGGAAAGGTTTTGGTGAAATTTGGAAAATCTTGAGGGTATAAGGTCGAGGACAGTTGGTACATGGAGATCTCTGTGAAGGGATGAGTTTTTAATATAAAAGGGTGCGTTGACTTTGGATTGCGTTGAATTGGAATATATAAGAGCGAAAAAAAAATAACAGGTTTAATAAATAAACTATGATAAATTTAAAAGATAAATAACCAAAAACATGTTTGGATGTAGTAATCTAAAAATGATATGTGCAACAGGAATCAAATTCGGTCCACCGACCACTTGTTGGCCAGGTGTCACAATGTGGCCACAATGACATCGAATGGAAAACAAATAACTTCCACCGAACCTGTTGCTCTGTTGAACATTCCACTGCCATTTCAATCTTAAAAAAAATCATATTTGCTTAGCGAAATTTTCGAAGTTTAGAAAATGTAATTAAATCACTGGATCTTCTCAGAAACATAATAAGGTCCATTTTTAAAGGCAATTTTGTGAATAAAGTAAGTTTTGCTAAAGTCATCAGTTTGCGACTTATTTGATAACAACCAAAATAGTGACCTTTTACCCGCCTCCCTCCTCGGACTCACGAGGTGGGTTTTCTTTTGTAGCGTCCCTTTAGAACCAAACCTTTATCCGGTAACCTGGTAACGGTTCTCAGCAGGAAATTTTTCCTTTATAAAAGGAGGTTAAATTATACTTTTTCCCGTCATGATCACTATCGTTTGTTTCTTAAATAACTTATGTTTCTATTATGTGGACAACTTGACCACTTAACCCGCTTCACTCGCAGGCAATAGTGCCTGCTTATCTAGTGAAACCATCTTCGTCAATCACATAGACCTCTTCAAAAAATTGAAATACTTTTTTTCAATCATCTGTATTGAATCAGGTGTCGACGAGAGACATTCCGTCTTGAGAAGTCTCACCCGTTGTACGATATATGGAATCTTCACTACACCTAAATTATTTCATACCGAAACTGCATAAATCATTTTATTCAGATATTGTCACTCACTAGAACTACTAATAATGTACGCTTACCCGATTTGTAATACTATTTCAAATACACATGTTCACTGACTGCCAACCTCACAAAATAAAGTAACATGGATGATCCTGTCTCTGAATAAACAGATCAAAGAACACAAACAACTCTAAATTAACACTATCACTTCAAAGCAATAACATAGTAAGTCAACTTATTTGTTATGTATGCAAACCGATAATAGTCCTACAATGCACCCACATGTAAAATCTGCAAATATATACCATCCTTGAAACATGTGAAACATAAACATAGGTAACATCTAGCATTGTGTTATCAGATTTAAAGGGCATGTTCCAAGATGATGAGATGAGATAATGATTAAAATATAATCGGAAAATCACTTTATTTTATGAACAAAAATATTGATAAATCAATCTAATCCTGATAAAGTCTGCGTAGTTTTGATTGAACAGCATCATCGTTGTCAATTGCAGTAAAAAAAATAAATAACACTTAATATATTAGAAAACATGATAGATAATAGAACTAAGTAGATAATGATAACAGCGGAGTTAAAATTTCTCTCGTATCGCATGCTAATTTGAATTTTTAGTATGTATATGTTTTATGATGTGAAATTTAGTAGGTTTTTAAAACTATCTTATACTAAATTAAGGTGGTTAAACCCATAAATTAGAATTACGCATTCAAATTTAATTGTAGTTTCAATATTGATTTCAGTATGAATTCATATCTAATAATGTCAATTAGTAATAATTCTTATAAATTCTCGTAAAGATGACAGACAATGATACTTTATGTAATTTCACATAATTTAGTTTGAAAATGTACTTTTATGGTGTTTAGTGAGTTTGGCAAACCTCGCCTCTAATATGGATGTTGGCCTACTTATAATATTTTATATCACCATTGTAGTATTTGTAATATATCTTGTGTTATTTTTTTATTACAGTACTTGACTATGATTAAGTAACACAAACAAAAGCACCTGTTCCCAAATCAAAATTTGGTGGATAAACTAACTGATTTTATTATCAAGTTATTAATCCACAAACGCCTAACACCGGACAATAATGCTGTACTAGTTTTCATGAGTAAAAAATAAATGTAACTATTGATATTGTGTGAAGAAGCGAATGTTTCGTACCCCCCCCCCCCAACCCCCAACCAATCGAAGTGAGGCAGAACTTCACTGATTCTGGGACGTTGATAAGTTGGACAGTTTATTTTCTCAAAATATCTCACAGATATATCTATACTATATATACTATACTACAGCCTCTATAGAGGCCATTGTAGTCAATATCGGAGTGTGAGTGGCCTTTGCCACTCCTCGTTTGGAGACACGACTTAAAAACTTTGGTCATATATAGGTTTGTTTTCAGCTCATAATTTGTCAAAAAAAGTTGTTTTTGCCAGCTTCTCAATGACTTCACGTCAGGTTCTTTCATTTATTTATTCCAACAAATCAGTGAAACTTAATTCAAACAATGATTTTCAGTTCCAAGTTGCCTACCACGATTCATTAAAATTTAAATAGTCTATAGGAGGATTTTTCATATTTATCTAGTCATTATTTTACAAAGTTAATTCTTTGTAAAGTATGCTAAGAGATAATTTATGCGGGCTAAATAAATGGTGCATTAAGTGAATGCCAATATCAAGCAATGACCAAAGTCCATATCCAATCAACCCAAAAAAATTATTTAATGCTTGTTAAAAACTCATCATCTTATCTCTCTGCTGTTTTGATTTCTTATTTTTTTTTATATTTTAGCTGTGACCAATTTTATTTCTCAGACCCCTCTTTCTTCATATACATAACAAATATACATGACAGTCATATACATATATATGTATGTATATAACTTATACATTAACGTATGCCATGCTCTATTATTCACCAGGTGTATTTCAAATCTGGCTGGTGTACCAGCAACAAGTACAAACAATGAATGACTTCAGTCCTTTCTAGTTAATCGTAAAGGTTTGCATTTTTCTACAATACAGTAAGTTAGTTATTCTCTTTCCTGTTTTAATATTTCTAAGTCTCTTCAAACTATGCAGAAATCCTTTAAGTTTTGCCAGCAAACCCTTAAATTAGGTTCGTATTTCAGCTAAATGAGGTCACGCGTTAACCTGATCAAGACCTGCGACCTTTGGCTATTGTTACTGTTAGGCTCTTAAATTATTAAATGCAATTGAAGCCTAAAATTTGTTTCATTAAATATCAATTTTTCAATCATTAGATAGATTAATGCTAATAAATTATTATGGTAAAATTCATGACCTGGGAACTGTTCTAGGATCTTGTCGATTACCAAAACACGGTCATGTTTTTAAACCTAGTAATAAATAATGATTAAGTATTTAAGTACTAGTTAAGTATTTAATGTTACGATGCTAATCATTTAAATTTTGCCTATTAATCTCTAGTTGTAATCTAACTATTAAGGAAATATTAGGGCAAAACATCATCAATTTTATAGTCATAGATTTCAACTACTGCGGTAAAATATTTCTTTTTTTTAACATTTGATCTTTCATTGTAATTAAAGTTTTAGGCAATTGTCATGAATGCTTCAATAATCATTAATGCTACCCAATTGTTGTGTGCAGGTCGGGGCCTGGAATGGATAAGAAGGAGTCACCGCGGAAGACTAAGCAGGGACCTGCGCCGTTCGCCTCGGTGGAGGATTTGAGCGACGACAGCCCCGAAGACAAGAGCAAGCTGGAGGTTCCTAAGGAGGGGGTCACCCCCCGCATCGACATCTCCAGAGCGTCCTCCTCCAGCCACCACGAGGACAGCAGTCCCGAAAGGGAGCTATTCTGTGGTCAGTGTCTGTATCTTAATATATAATAATAATGGGCAAATCTCAACATGTGCAGGGACCTACACGGATTTTTCGGTTAAATTATCTAAGATTTATCAGGAGCGCACAATTTTAGGCTCACAATCATACCATTCACCCACATTCAAAAACAACATACGTTAACTATTACCTTAGAACACTTTACAATCTTCCACGGCAAACCGCACGGACATAAATGCTAATATTCAACGACGACCGAGGAAATGTAATAATGACCTTCTAAATTCATAATAATAATAAGATATTTTCAAACTTGGCTTCAACAATATGGCGAGGAATCACTAGGTTTTCTTTGCCTTTATGTTAATGACATGACCCCCATGTACCCTTCTTGCAGCCAATTCTTCTTTATTCTTCCTCTTTCACTACTCCCATCCCCCCATCAACTGTGGTAGATCAGCAACAGCCCATGTCAAAGCCTGTCTACCTTGGATCTTGGGTTGGGTTCTTTTTTCCCTAAATTAGATTTTTCCTAGGAGATATTCACTAGCCTTCCTCTTGTATCCAAAAGTTTTTCCTGAAATAATTATCGATCTATCCAACTTATATTGGAATGAATTTACACAATAATACTTGTATTAACTATTAGATACCTATATGTACTACCTTGATAAGTATTATACGCTAAGTCACTCCGACACCAATACATCCTTAAATCCCACCCTCAATTGCACCATCATAACTAAAAAGTACTCTAAGCTTTAGGACCTCCTCCAATTCAAATCTGCGATCAAATCGCTCAATACCAGATCCCACCTATGAGACCTGTATAACTCTTCCCACAATCTCCTTTAACTGTTTTTTCCCAACCCATGCCACTAACCACCACAGTGTTCTTTTGAATATTCATTGCTCCCTATTGTTTCCAATCTTTAATTTCCAGCTTTTACCACCACCTTACTTATGTTATTTGCACATCATATTTTCTTTCCTTTAATTCAATCTATTAACCACTCTTCTTTTCCAACATTCATCAAGTAGTTACCGCTACTTTTCAACTTATGATTCATTGGTACACTCTTATATAAGTTTATCTACTTTTATTGTTTTTATTACTATGCAATCTGCTTCATCTTATTAAATCATATACGCATCGCGTAATAATATTACAGGATAATCGCAAGAGACAAATTACCTTCCGATTATAAATTTATGTCAGCTATTTTACTTTGAAGATTTTTGTTATTCTGAGATGACATAGTCCCAGAACAAAAACTCAATTCATCACGAGCAAGTCTATCACAAAATTTTCTTATAAAAATAAATAAATCACAAATTTGCGTTATAGCGTACAGCAATTAGTCTTGTTGTGGGACAATAAAAACAGTTGAATACATATGGGAAATTCGAGGTTGGACGAGTTTGTGATAAGAAAATGATTTCGTCAAATTAAAATATTTTATGATTTTACTAAAGCAGTGGAGATAACCATATCCTTAAAATAAAAAAAAGGATACTTCTAAAAAGTTGGAAAGCATGAAAATATTAATACGAAATTCAACTCCAATAGGACTGCGCCTTTAAATACGTAAATGATGAGGGAGAAGACAATCCCGCAGTACTTAACCGATCTGAAGGGTGGGTAGACCTGTGGCGCCTTGATGGCTCCTCCTAGTGCTATTTCTTGCTTTTGATTAAATGTATTACTTACATAAAACCCATGTAAACACCGTCTAAAAACATCAATGATCTGGAAATTCGGAAAAACCAAATCAAGAATTTTAGAACGTGAATCCGATAAAACTAAAAATATATGACAATATGTAATCAGCACCTAATGATTAATTTTGGTACCAAACGTTATAGTAAAATCGTGAAATAACCTAAAAATCTCTTTATATAAAATAAAAGATGAAAATAATACGACTTCAAAATCATATCACAGAATTATGTTGCCAGTCAAACCCATTTTTGTTATTTTATGTAACATAATACGTAGACCCCTTTTGTTTTCTAAAGATACGTATAATTTACAGTGTAGCGACCGCTAACTACATAAGATAAATCGACCTATACTCTATGGTATATATATATTGTAAATTAATTTAAACAAATGTAAATAACATTACCAAACCATAAATCATTGTAAATATTGTAAACAATAAAAGACGCAGCTGCAAGTCAATTAGACACTGGGGACCCTCACCCGCGCTACCCATAGCAGGTAGCGACCCAAACCAGGCCAGCCCTAGGGCTGACGAACAAAGGGTCACCACATACTGAGCTGGCATTGGATACAATAACGAGGCAGATGATTGGGCCTTACGCCCCACCACTAACTATAAATAGGGGCAGATCTCGGCCTGTAAATCATTCTCCTGTCGACTCGCTAACTGATGACTTGCGGCTTGCGGCTGCAGTGATGTTCAAGACTTGGCTTTCTCATTTATGAAAACCTCTACATCTCTCTTCCTAACCTCGCTATGTTTTAGTCGGGCCTTGTCAGACCCCACACTCTCCTAGTGGGATTCTCTGCCTTCGCCTCGCTAAAACTAGCAGCTCCTTGGGAGAGACCTCTCCCTCGTGGACAAAGGTTGCCGCGGCCCTACAAATTTACCAAGTAGTGTCTCCCACGGCAATCCAGTCTGCCTCTCTCCGGTTCACACACGCCTTTGGGATCCGGACGGATTTTGCCTACCCTCAGATACCAAGTGTGAATTCGTGGTCATTCCAAGATCACACAAACTACCTACCCTATACCTCTTCTCCTGAACATAGTGCATTGTCGGGGCAAATGCCTATTAAATATGGAGTCAGAAAGTAAAACCGTCATGAAACCATTGTCCAGGTCATAACCTAATCAACCCTCACTTCGTCACCAGGGCTAGGGTAACCAGGCACCCCCCTTGTGACGACCTTGTCGTCTAATTCTGTCTAAAATACTTTATTAAAATACTAAAATACTGTCTAAAATACAGAAATGAAGATTTATTCATTTTAAAAATTCGGGACTTTCAAGTATCAAGTTTCATCAAACGAATTAAAAAAAAATCTTTACATGATGAAGATAATAAAAATTGTAACAAATATAAATAATCAGCATAGGATGTCACGATCATTGTAAAGGACTTTCAAAAGCAGAAATCTCTGCTGTTGTGTTGAAGATAGCTTATTATTGTAGAACGTTTTCACGTACAGCCTGTAAGATGTTATAAAAGATACATCTAACTACCTAAACTGTTGGGTATAGATATGCAATTGAGTTATTTGTATATTAATATCACAAGTCGGCAGCAATAACGTCACAAATAAAAAAAACAACGAATTTTTGAGTTTATGCCCCATTTAGACTGGCACTGTAGACATTTCTGTACTACCAAACTTAGCCATTATAAAGCAGAAGCACCATTACTGCAGAAAGTTAACTGTGTGCTTAATCGTGTTCTTTTTATCATATTGAAAAGTTAGGATTTTCCAGTTTTGATCGCTAAATGTAGAAATAGCTAGCTGTCATCGCTTGGTAGATGTTCCGGCATCATATCTTAAGTTTTCTGCAAGTCACCAGCACTTACAGTTCAACTCTTCAAGGCTCTGCGGTCCTCTTTTCTTTTGTTGATATCGTTCATTACTTTCCCTTTATCCTTAAAAATGAAGTAATAATAACTCAGTATTTTTTTTTTTTTTTAGTATTGTAACTGAGTTTGTTCGTTGAAGCTTATAATGGCGAAGATACACTACCCATGCGACTTTGGGTTATTGTTAACTTTTACAAATACTCTGATGTGTGTGGCTGGTCCAGTTGACAATGCTCAGGCTAATGAAGCGAAGTCGTGGGGAAAAAGGTGGTCGATATGGCCCCACCCCGATGACAAGTTTGCTCACAACAGCCAGGAGCAGCCAGTGTTGTGTACACCTCGGAGACATCTGGTCTGTCTACCTCCCGCGCTCTCAGGGTCAACAGTTTCTGGGAAGTAAGGCCCTGCTAACATATCCTCAATCGGCAAGAAGACTGGCACAACTCGAAATTTATTCATATTTCGGGAGAAGCATTTAGAATTTTCGTAAAACTGTATGCGCAAATATCATAAAACGCAGCAACTACAAGACAAATTGATCACACACAAAAAAATTATAATGGTTTTCTATGTAATTTTTTCCTACCATTTTTTCAATAATCACTATGCTATTTGAGTTGTGCTAGACTTCGTTCAAACATCTACTACTACAAATAACTATTTTTTATGTAACTTAGACCAGTAAATAAAGTTTTTGGGGGTATGTGCTGGTTGTGGATTGATTGTTCATAAACAACCATGTCTACCCACAAATTAGTATGCTTATTTTCTTCACAAGCACTTTCTCCAATCATGTTGTCATTTTCAAATGCTGCGTAAGCTTGTTATCAGGGTGGTAGCTAACACGTTACTGGCCTTAGTAACATGTGTACCTATCATTCAAAAATGACAGCATGATTGTTAATAGCGCTCCTTTACAGAAATTGTTTGTAAATAATAACATATTTTACATACAGTATAATGTAAACATAACATTTTTGAAATTTTGGTAGATTTATTCAACTATACATTTTACTTTCCACGCAGTTTTTCATAATAAAATTTCTTCTTATTTCTTGTAGTCCGTAAATATTTCAGGTTTGAAAAAAAAGATTGAAATAGTTATTAATCTGCATTCAATATAATACACCATAATCATAAAAATACCATTTAGTTAAGTGAATGTTTGTCTCAATTTAAATATAAATGGCTATTGACCCTAACTAAAACATTATTAGATATAAATCAGAGTGAGTGAAGAGGATTAAAGTCACAATTTTTATCTCTGCAGACTCAATCTTGTCGGAGATAAGCTTGATGAAATTGAATTTAATCCAAAGCAATGGAGCACTATAAATCCTGTCTCGAGGTTTAATGAAGATAAGATTTATTAAAAGAGCAGGAAAAAATAATTCTTGAATTAAAAAAATAAAGAAAACCAACAACATATTTTCCCCGTTAACGTTTTAATTACCGGATAGTGCATTATACGGGCGCTAATAACGAAAGATGAATTCGTGTTAAAGTTCTACCGTTACTCACAGTTTGTAGATAATCTCTGCTGATTTTTACCACGCCACCTTTTTTCTAATCTCTTAACTCGTCTCGTAACCTTACACATAAATGGTATTATGAGATGAAAGCATAAGTTTTAAGTAACATCTTCAAATAAATCATATTTAAAAGAGTTAGCATGTTCTTCAAGCTGTAAATCTAATAGCTCTCTAAAATATTTATAGATAATAGATACATAGTATAATACATGATTATTTGCCTCGCAATTATTATTTTTTGAAAAATAAATAGTCTTCATTGTCATATTTTGTATAATGCCTCAAAGTAATACATAATATATAACTGCATACATAAAACAACAGATTCACACAAAATGGTAAAACTTAAAGGTATAGAAAAGCTAACATAATTCCATATAACAATGTTTTCGAAGCGTATTTAACTCGAGACGAAATCGATAGTTTTTTTCTTTAATATTTCGTTTATTTGTTCATAAATAATATTAATAGCCCGGAATCCTTACTACTAAGGATTATTCTTTCGTAATTTTCAGGTTGTTGTTCAGGGTATTAGTTGCTTATACCACTAGACTGAACATCGTTAGCTATTATGTGAAAAGGGTATCATCGCGTGTTAGATGTTCCGGCATCATATGTTAAGTTTTCTTTGCCAAAACTTACTGCTCCACGTTCCTTACAAGCAATGATATTTGGTCTTAAATTCTTTAGTGTATACTCCCCACTAATCTCCGTCTCATAATTTTAAATGAAGTAATAGTACCGAGCAGTAAAAAAAAAAAAAGTCATTTGATAAGTACTCATAGAACTCACAAGAAGTCCCAAACCAAAATGTGTAACCATACAAACGTAACAAAATTTTTGAATGAAAAGAGCCATTCATTTTAACGAATGATTTTTATTAGAGACGAACGTACCGTAAAACAATTTGTAAAAAATAAGTTTTTTGAAGCCTCGAGTAGAAAATATCGCATATTTCAAGCCGATTTCTATTAATCAATAATTTAGCTGTGAATAATTTGTTTAAATTTATTGAAAAGTGGATTGATAGTGACTAAAAAGGTTTATTAAGATGTTGATGTCAGTTTTTCCGTTACAATACGTTTATTTTTTGAAAAAAAGAAAAGAAAAGTGAATTGAATCGTCCCTGCTACCTTAAAATCGAACATCTAATATCGAGGCCCGTCAATTCACGAGTTAATTAAATTCGCAGAAGTAAGCTAAGGGAGTTAGGAGTTGCGGTGACCACAGACTGGAGGTGAAGTCACTTAGTACAACTGGCCTGGTCCCCGCTGTCCGCCGGCCCGCTACACAATTGAATTCCCAGCGTCTCTATTAAAGGCTTTTATCGAGTTCCGACCGGCCTACAAACTTCTCATATTCAATTCAGATGTCTCTTGCTCTGACAGAGGAAATCTCCCTAATCCTACCATTCAATTATGTTCGTAGAGGATATTCAAAAATGATATTATTAAAAATCCAATTAAATAGACGTTTTGTGGGACCAGATAATTTTTTCAAATCTGACATTGTGATCACTCCTCAAGGTAGATTTGATTCAGACACATTTTGATGTATGTGAGAACTCGCTCACTCTTGCATAGGGTGTTCGTAAACGTACGTACACATTGAACATTCACGTGAAGCCTGTACAAGTGGTCAGAGGTATTTCATTCGAGCTGCGGAGCAACAGTGAGCTTCACGAGATCTTTGAGCTACCTACGGTGGATGAATTCATCCAACGTAGACATATCAAATTTTTCGACTCCCTGCAATACTTGACAAACCCGGTGCTTAACACGATAACCCCCACTCCGTTCCCCCATCGATGGCAGGACGCTGTCGTGGCTGGAACGCTTTAGTCTTAGGTTTTAGTTTGTAAGTTTTTCTCCCACTTTTTTAAACTAAAGTTGAGCCCCATCCCCTTGTAATGTATTTATGTCTTTTCCTTTTAACTTCAATCTTATATAAATGTAACCCAACCTCCTTCAAATGCATCTGCGCAGAATGAGGAGAAAACATTGTTAGTTCTTGTTCATATTTTTACATTGTAAAATTCAAAGGGGTTAAGAAAAAAAAAGCCTGTACACGATGGTATGTAACTTTACTGAACAAGAGGGTGCCAAGCTAAATAATCAAGCAAAATAAATTTAGTTTTTAAATGTTCGTTTCCCTCCGAACATTTTCCTTTAATTGACAAGCGTTTTAAACAGACCAAGGCTGTCATTCTCAGGCACCACTATGCCAAATGAAAAAAAACATGTTTTCAAGAGAAACAAATCCTGAAATTTAAAACCTAAATGATACATTATTTAAATATTTCTTTATTGTTCACTATTAATAATTTATTCTGGTTTGATATCTTTGTTTACTATGGCTAATTATTAGAAATACTAGTTTCTCTGTGGTAAGTTGGGTGGTAAGTAAGTTCACGAACTGTAGGACCGTTGAAGTAGTGAGTGACGTATACATAAGCAAGATACTGAAAGAAATAAGAGTTGAATGAGGAAATGATTATGTTGCAGCGGTGGTTATGGCATTTGGAAAAAATTGACAGTTTTCTTTATACTTTCAAGTGTGTAGGTGTTTGTAATCAAAGTGGTGGCTAATGCTGAGCTAAACGATACTCCCACATTCCCCGGGAGATACTGGCTAGTTCATTAGAAGCGAGACAACGGTTTATTGTCATTCATTATATCCAAGGTTACATCGTTATATCCTAAACCGAGTTTTTGCTCATACAACGCTTTCAATTACTATTCTACAGGTACAAAATCTTTATTGTGATAAAATTACAATCTGCCTTCTTATTTTATTTTATTTTGTTTTCAATTATAAAAGCAAATTAATAATACTGTGGCTACTACTAAATAATAGTAGACATTTTTGTCATTATTACAAAGTATTACCAATGACCCCGAAATAACAGGGCACAGTGATTTAAAAAATAAAATGTGAATTATTTCGTATCATTTCCCATTTACTTAAAATAATGACCGCCTTTGTGCACTAAAATGTATTTTTATTAGCATGGTTCTTTGCTCATCTCTGGAAAATCTAGGAAATCCTAATTGAAAAAGATAACACACTGACTATAACTGAATTAATTAGAAATAATCAATTTCTATGTACGTTTATTGTGAAAAGGTGAGCATGATAGCTATAAATTATTAGCTAGAGTTATTTAGGCTCGTGTAAGTTTGGCTGGAGCAGTAAGATGTGAGAAAATTCAATAGACAAACTACAGGATGTTAGGCTAAGAGATGTGATGACGAAGGCTGAAATGGAGCACTGTTTGCCCGGAGCTCGACCTGCAGACAAACATGTTTACTTCCGGCTCAGCGCCGGTCATCGATAACTCGCGTGCTTACTGGGGCTGGTTTCCACCTTATAGACTCATCAGGCTAGACGAAATAACGGTATCATAGTCTTCACCATTTTAGTCCTTAAAAGTTATCTTAAGTAACCTATCCACCACCCTAATTCCCTAGCACAGTCATTGCACTGCACCACTCATCCCTATAATCCTCCTCGGAGACTAAAATGGCAGTGGCCTCGTGACCTGCTATAAATAAGTGACAGTGGGAGTCCTGGCAATGGCCAGTTTCTCCAATCATGTCCTGAGCGTCTGTGGCTCTCGCGATCTTGGTCAGCCTCTGCTGGCTCTTATCCAGTGACGCGGCTGACGTAGGACCCTGGGGGATTTCCCAAGACTCCGCTTCCTCCTTCGCACGCGAGGGAGGTGACAACCATGTGGACTTGGGGGGCCTCTGGGCAGTTTGCATATATAGTATGAATCAGGCAGATTGTAATTTTATCATAATAGAGTTGTTATAAATAAAAAAAAAAAAAGTTATCTTGAACCCGAAGGTGGTCGTGATAGAGTGGGCTTACTAATAATAAATCACGTTTTGTCGGGGCTTGAGCTCGTGGTTGCCATCTTCACATCGCCGTCATTAATTCTTTTTTATTAGGCCCAATGATTATTTAGTTTGTTTTATTTATTTTTATAGAAGTTTGTTTGGGTTATTTATTATTATTTTCTTTCTTCTTTATCAAATATGTATAAATTTATCGTAAAATGGAACGCTAATAATATATTATGTACGATACGCGTGTTTAATGTTAATTTTTATAGAACATGGAACAATGCACACTAACGTGGAAAAAAAAGGTGATCGTGTCTGTTTTATCTGCATGGATCCCTGTGAGTTCTACAATTAAGCTCATAAACATCATTCAAACTATCTGAAATTATATTCAATAACCTCTATGCACATGTTCTGGTAAGGAAATAGGAACAGGCATGTGATAAAACCGCCTTCATGTCTATTAACTAACTCACCTTCTTACTATCTCTGCATTTTGAGCTTCCTTAAGCTCACTGCAAAGAAACTCTTTAAGTTTTGATTTTTGTCCATCTTTCAATATATCCTAAAAGGCGATAAAACTATAAAAATATTCTAAAAATAAAATTTGAGAACTAACAATATCAATTGGATATTTAGTGCCCTTACAGTTTATTTCAATACACAGGTGGTCTGAAAAGTTTCCGACCTCAACATGAAGATGATAATAAAATAAATAAAAGCTAAAATAAAAGGTTTGTTAGGTCGGACATTTTTCAGACCACCCTCGTAGCTATTCTTTTGATAAATATTTTAGTAATTTGATTTTAATAAGTATTTCAAGGAGAGCCGTCAGTTCGATATTGTTTCTTCACTTACTAGGTCATTTATTTCAATTACATATTTTTTTTTGAACTACAATTTTTAATTCATATTAAATTAATTGATGAATTAAATAGCTAATGATCAACTCCTATGTTTCATTTTAAATCAGTTCTATTGCGGTTTTTTTTTTGTTATTACTCTGGTAAGAAATCACGAAGTTACATAATAAGCGTGACCATCCCAGCATGTGAACTGCAAGAAGGGAAGTAGATACTAGACACCAGAATGTTGAGTAAGGAGATATTGGAAGCCGATACCGGAGGAAGATAGATAGTCTCTCGAACAGACAGCTGACTGCAACCTCACTTCCTCCTATAGGCAGCGACAAGATACTGTCATCTCGTGCTTAATATTAATTGCCTAACCTGATATTAGGGGTGCTAATTTCATTCTAGTAGGGCTGTGTCTATATTATTTACAATAGATGCCATGAAAATGATTCGACCCTTCTGAAATATTAGAGGTAAATACCACAAACTCGAAATAAATTGATTAATTTTTAGTCAATAAAACAATGACACGAAACATCGAAATCAATCTTAATGTGAAAAAAGTTTTAAACTTTTTTCTGGGACTTAATGATTAAGTACCATCTTCCAGAAGCTAATTTATTTTTAAAGTTATGATTTTTTTTCCCCAAGGTTAAACACGGTAACGCACAAGAATTTTAAAGGTATTGAAACAAAAATAAAGTTGAGTCCATGGTTTAACAATGATGTAGCTTTTGTTAAAAATGCCAAGTATTTTTCACTGCTATTCAATAGTATGAAATTGACGCGAAGACAAATGTTGAACGGTTTCGTTCATAATTAATGATCTATTGATCAAGTATTCCGTCTGTCTGTCTAAAAAATATTATTGCCGAGAGAAAATTATCCACAGCACAGGTGGAACATTTTAGAAACACGTCAGTAAACAATACTTACCTTACAATATTAAACCTTGTGGAGAATTGCAATCAAACTTCATGATTTGTAATTTCATGGCATTATAAATAACTGTCTTTTCGCCTGCGCTTCGTCCGCTCGGAAATTTTAACGCAATTCAAGTTTAAGCTCACAGTCCTACCCCTTAAGGTATGATGGTCCATGGTCTATTCGTTGAGGGACAGTCTACGGAAAATTTTCGAAATGCCTTCACCACCAGTTCCTGAGTGGTTTTTGTTTTGTTCCTGCTTCGATTCTCGATAACTCTTCACTTCTGGCTCACCTCCAACAGTCCCCTTCCACCACAAAGAGTGTTTTTTTCTATTTTAAATAAATTACAAACCTCAGAACTAAGTAACGGTATATAAACCGTATTTTAACAGCTAGTTGTTGTTTTTTTTCCTACAGCTTCGTCCTTGTCAAAGCCTTAACGCAATAAGACTATTTTCGTTCACCCCAATTATAAGTCAAAGTTTACTACCCAACCCCTGAAATAGTTAGCATGAAGATAAATAGCCTATTTGTTAACGGACAGTCTAAAGAGGAAAATATCAATTTTCGAAATCCGTGCAAACAAACCAACATTTAGCGTTGCTAGGGCATTGAGCCCTACCATCTATTATGCAGGAAATATAATTAATTCTATATAGCGTGTGAAATGAAAGTAATTTAATTTACTATGCCTAATGAACAGTAAAAATACAATAAAAAAATTATAAAATAGACTATTTTACAGATTTAATATAATATTATTATTATTTTTTTATTTATTTTTTTTTCCAAAACCCCTTTATTGATCATAAGTTGTACAGTTTACAAATTCTCGATTTACAGTTTTCTCCTCTTACTGCACATCTGCGTATGCATTCGAAGGAAGGTAGAATTACAATAACAATTTTCTATTTGAAGTTAAAATTACAAATCACTGGGTACAGGACTAGGTGATGGGGATCACTTTAAGATTGCAATGTGGAGAATAATAATAATATTAATTTAACGCAAAACCTTAATATAAACACCATTTATAGTTACACCTCCTGGAGCAAAACTAAATAGGATCAAAAATCGACTCCGTGATATTTGACTGTACGTGTTCTTAAATGACATGACTGTCTCGAAAAATACAGATTCGGCAAAGTTTTGTTTACACTTCTCTTAGCTTTCCATAGTTATACTGTAACATACACAAGCCTCCATCTGTGTATATATGGATAACGTATTGCATTTGGTTGCAGGTGAGGGAGGAGGGGTGAAGGTTGGCCTCGGGTTCACGGAGGACATGGCCCTGGAACTGCGAAGTAGCACTGAGGAGCTGGACTTCCACGAGGCCGAACCGGAGAGGAGGTCCAAAAGGAAGAAGCTGCAGCAACAGCAGGCTGTTGTCGTAAGTACCAAATGATGTATACAAGCTTTCGGTTATCCAATGAGTCTGTTCTGTCTAATACGTCATTCTCATCCAACGCGTTTCATTTCGAATCGGTCATCGTCCGACTTGACAGGAAAGTAATAGTTTAAAACATATATCACTTCAACATGTTTTGGGAGTCTCTGTATGATGTCATGCGAAAAGAGTGCTGCCGTAGGCGCCTTTGAAAGGTCTAGAGAAAAATATGTATTATACCCAGACAAAGGAATACTTCGAAATTACAATAAACAAACTGACACATATAAGGGTGTACAACAGGTATGGGCAACCTTTGACATGTTATGGGCCAAACTTTAGTGTGCAAATACGTTCGCGGGCCGCGTTTAAAAGTAGTGCATTTTAAAGTAGTGTTCATAATTTTTAGCGATAGATATCAGTCAGCCATGAAATAATACGACAATGTTATTACAACACAATTTATTAAAATAACAAAATGAAATGAAAAAATAGGTACCTACAGCATTAAATTAAATCGTTAAATTTAGAATTGTTACAAACTACGAAAGTTAAATAGCGACACCGAAATCAATGAGACACTTGAGCTTGAATTTGGGAAACTAATTCATCGATGTTTGGATTAATTCCACTGGTACAAAGACGTAAAGAATTTTCCAAATTATCGTCAGTCAGCCTTGTACGATGTTTTGATTTATTAACTTTCATCAATGAAAAGAACTGTTCGCATTTATAAGTACTGCCAAACGCACAAATCAATCTTCTTGCAAATTTTCTAAGCTGCGGAAAATGGTCTTCTTCGAGGTATTTTTTGTAGAAATCGCACAACTCCACGTCTTCAAATTTAGATTTTAGGAGTGAGTTTTCTTGAATCTCGATCAACTCCATTTGCAAGTGTATTGGAGCATTTTGTACATTACTTTTTGTTGGAGTAGCAAATAAATTGAAACAGTCTTCCATGTGTTTGAAATCGCTAAATCTGATCGAAAATTGCTCCGACAGTAACTTGAGTTCTTCAGCATATTGAGCGTAAGCAATATTTTCATACGCAGAGAGCGTGGTGAAATGGTAACTGTTACCAGACAGCATATGTGCCTCCCACAAGCGGATTTTGTTCTGAAACGCTTTCAAATGGCTGTACAAATCATTTACTAACTGTCCTTGTTTTTGAAGTTTCAAATTTAAATCATTCAAATGGCCTGTAAGGTCGACAAGAAATGCTAAGTCACATATCCATTTTGCGTCACTCAATTCAGATAGTGGTTTATCTTTTATTTGCATAAATTCTGCTATCTCATTTCTAAGCTCGTAAAACCGTTTCAGCATTTTCCCTTTGCTTAGCCATCTGACTTCACAATAATATGTTACCTCGTCATACTCGGCTGATATTTCATCCAAAAACGCCTTGAACTGACGATGGTTAAGCCCTCGGGATCGAATAAAATTGATGGTTTTTACTACCACATTCATAACATTCTGGAGTCGAATGGACTTAGAACACAAGTTCTGTTGGTGGATAATGCAATGAAGGACTATCAAACCATCTTTTTGCACATTTAATTCAGTTGCTTTTTCATTCAAAATTCCGATGAAACCTTTACGTAAGCCGACCATAGAAGGTGCACCATCTGTGCATACTCCAACTAATTTCGACCATGGCAAGCCAAAACTTGTGAATACCTTTTGAACTTCATTAAAAATGTCCTCTCCTGTAGTGGTTCCTTTTAGCGGCTGTAAAGCAAGCAATTCCTCAGTAATAGTGAATTCTTTATCAACACCTCGAATAAATATAGCCAGTTGAGCTATGTCAGACAAATCGGTGCTCTCGTCTAATGCTATGGAAAATGATTCAATACCAGTCATACGGCCAGTCAATGTTGTTTTTATATCATTAGCCATCATTTCTATACGTCGTACAACGGTTCGTCTTGACAAACTAATTTTTTCAAATTCATTTTTCTTTTCAGGACACAAAACACTTCAAACTTCTGACATACACTCCTTGATAAATTCTCCTTCGGCAAATGGTTTCAATGACTTTGCCAATTTTGAACTAGCTATAAAACTAGCTTTCACAACATTATCAAGTTGTGTTCTTTGTCTATGAAATATTTGCTGCTGTTTTTCCAAATTTGCGGTAAGTTTCTGGATTTTGTCTTTTCTTATTTGTCCTGTCAGTGAGAGCAGCGTAGGATGCTTAGTTGAGTAATGCCTCTTTATATTGAATTCTTTCATCACCGAAATGGATTCATTACACATCAAACAAATAGGCTTACCATTGTGCAAGATAAAGAAGAATTCTTCAGTCCATTTTTCTTGAAACTGGCGACCCTCTGCATCTACTTTTCGTTTCCTTCCACCAGACATCATTTTCATTTACTTATCGTTCGATAAACTTAATAAGAAAATAGGTATAATTAGTAAGCACTCAAGATGCACACAAAGTCACAAAGCAAACTTATCACCACGGTAGCTCGAATAGGACTGAACTAAGTTCCGGCCATCCACCCGCTTATATAGGCAAAATGAAGGAATGATCTAGAATCGTCTAGTGTAGAACAATACAATTGCGAAGCAATAATCCTTTGTTGCGCCGCCAGTGTGGCGGCAAACATCAATGGCTTTGAACTTTGATGTTTGCCGCCTCACTCTTTGATGATCACCGCCACTCGGCTTGCTCGCTCACTTGATTCCATGAGTATGAGTAAGTAGTGTATTTTTTTTTTTTAAATTGGGTTTTTCAAAATGTCTCGCGGGCCGGATCAAATCTTACAGCGGGCCGGATCCGGCCCGCGGGCCGGCTGTTGCCCACATACGGTGTACAAATTAGCTCGGGCTTTGAGAAAGGAGCTAATAGATATGCTACGCCAGGGACGCAATTTAGAAAAGAACGCTCCATTGACGCGCAATTACTGTTCATGGAAAAAATAATAATAATTCCAGACCACGACTTGACTCAATCCGATGAATGGCTATCCAATGAACTATTCAGACTTAAAACAGACCACGACAGTACACTACAAAGCGCATTAAAAATACGACGAACAATTATGTCAAAATTAAACTTGAATCAATTACGCGAATATATTACAAACGCCGAGACATACCGTATTGTCATACGGTATTATCAAATACATGAACAGGTATTATCTATAGAAGAATCATATCAAATAATAGCTTTAATATTATCTATTTAAATGAATCACAAAATGTTGGTAGAGCTTACGGGGCACTAAAAATTAGATGCCACGAGTCAATTATACACATACTGTAGAACTTTGGTTTAGAAAACAAACAACACATGAATAGTTTCCAGAATATTTAAATTAAATGAAAATACAGTCATATCAAATCTTCTCATTATTAAAGTGTCTTATTGAGTCAGTGCTAATTCATACACCCCCAAAAAACATTCTTAGTTTGTTACCATAGCTCTTTTAATGATAACACAGGCCAACAGGTGTTTTGGCGCCGGAGTATTTGGAGCTGATTTTATATGAATTTGATGCCATAAATTCAAATATGCCATTATTTTTTGCTTGGGAGCTCAAATTTCTAAGTTTAAGTAACATTTTAGTTAAATATCTTATAATAATAACATTTTAGTTAATAATAATTATTAAATATGTCCGTTACAGTATTTTAAGATAAATCTATGGATCAAATAAAAAAACTAAACATGGAATTTTTATTATTATATTATACAAATATTATTATATACAAAGATAGAGGTAAAATTCATCGATGAAACCAACTAGTCACTGAACACTTCGGAAGTTTCTTTTACATGACATTCTTGAATGCATTTTGGAACAGTCACTTTTAAAACTCCAGCAGTAATCTGCCATCATGTTCGTACCCCTTGTTAGCTGGCCTCCACAGTTTTAATATCCTAGTAAAATATTTCACCTTGTTCATCCCTGATGTCTGCCAAATACTGCACCTTAATACTCATGTTACACCCAAGTGATTTGAAAATGTTAAGCATCCTATGTTTACCAGTTCAACAAAGTTTTCGCTTTTCGTTTGCCCAGGTAATTTCCGACAGCTGCGAGAAATGAATCCCAGGCTTTTCGCTCAGCCTCATTCATCGAATTTACGAAGGCAGGATCCTTATTGATTTGTCTTATTTGTGGGCCGTCAAATATTTCCGCTTTAATTTTTTCAACTTAGGCATTGTTCCCCTTTATATGCAAAGCATGATACGTTCTTAACAAGAGTCTATATAAACTGCTTCATAAGACCCAGCTTTATATGCAGTGGAGGAAAGATGATTTTCTCTCGTTCAACTCCGGGGTATTCAACTAAGGTGACATTGACCTTTATAACAGTAGGGTGTTTTGTCCGTGCTATCCCAGAGGCACATGGAGCAAGGATATTTGGTGTGGCCACTTTGCTATCCAAGGAGAAAGTTTAACATTTTTAGGCCCACACAAATCCCCCGTTGATGTTCATGATACTTTATCTTCTCCAAGACCAAAGCTATGGTGTTATATTCTTCTTTCATATTCATTGAGTGAGCAATTGGTATTGAACCATAAATAGGCGCCAATAATCTGGAAAATAGTCAGGAAACCCATTTTTTCCAGGATTCCTCTAATTTGGAGACAAAATACAAAATTGTCTTCTTGAGAGAAGTAGATTGACAATAGGGCAAATAAACAAGGATCAATACTTGTATATGTGATTTCGAGCTGCACAAATGGAGTTAGAACTGCTCGTAAAAAAAAAATGTTAATAATTAATTTTATAATTGTTGACTAGTTTTAAACATTTTTAAGTTCAGGTATTTTTTTTCTATCCATTTGGTTTTAAATATCCTAATGTGAGTAATGAGATTTGGTTGCTAAGCTAAGTATGCTTTACATATACATACATTTACGGAGTAATTTTATCTAGATTGAAATTCGTTTTCAGTTCTTTTGTTGGCTTGCATTTAATATTGCTTTTAAATTTATAATTTGAAATATTTCTGTTCACCACCGCAGTCATTTGTGCCTGCACGTTTTTTTTTTCTGTTTTGTAACTGTCTCCCTTATATAATAGCTTCGAAGTTTTTGCAAGTTGGATTTGTTCTCGAAACAGCCCTTAATTGAACAAAATGCCTTTAAAGTATGTTTATTCAAATGATTATAATTTATATCTATTCCTTTTTTTTTTCTTAGCTCATCAAAAGCCATTAAAAACTGCTTCATAAGTCCTAGCTTTATATGCAGTGGAGGAAAGATGATTTTCTCTCGTTCAACTCCGGGGTATTCAACTAAGGTGACATTGACCTTTATAACAGTAGGGTGTTTTGTCCGTGCTATCCCAGAGGCACATGGAGCAAGGATATTTGGTGTGGCCACTTTGCTATCCAAGGAGAAAGTTTAACATTTTTAGGCCCACACAAATCCCCCGTTGATGTTCATGATACTTTAAGACCAAAGCTATGGTGTTATATTCTTCTTTCATATTCATTGAGTGAGCAATTGGTATTGAACCATAAATAGGCGCCAATAATCTGGAAAATAGTCAGGAAACCCATTTTTTCCAGGATTCCTCTAATTTGGAGACAAAATACAAAATTGTCTTCTTGAGAGAAGTAGATTGACAATAGGGCAAATAAACAAGGATCAATACTTGTATATGTGATTTCGAGCTGCACAAATGGAGTTAGAACTGCTCGTAAAAAAAAAATGTTAATAATTAATTTTATAATTGTTGACTAGTTTTAAACATTTTTAAGTTCAGGTATTTTTTTTCTATCCATTTGGTTTTAAATATCCTAATGTGAGTAATGAGATTTGGTTGCTAAGCTAAGTATGCTTTACATATACATACATTTACGGAGTAATTTTATCTAGATTGAAATTCGTTTTCAGTTCTTTTGTTGGCTTGCATTTAATATTGCTTTTAAATTTATAATTTGAAATATTTCTGTTCACCACCGCAGTCATTTGTGCCTGCACGTTTTTTTTTTCTGTTTTGTAACTGTCTCCCTTATATAATAGCTTCGAAGTTTTTGCAAGTTGGATTTGTTCTCGAAACAGCCCTTAATTGAACAAAATGCCTTTAAAGTATGTTTATTCAAATGATTATAATTTATATCTATTCCTTTTTTTTTTCTTAGCTCATCAAAAGCCATTAAAAACTGCTTCATAAGTCCTAGCTTTATATGCAGTGGAGGAAAGATGATTTTCTCTCGTTCAACTCCGGGGTATTCAACTAAGGTGACATTGACCGTTAATAACGGGGGGGGGGGGGTGTTTTGTCCGTGCTATCCCAGAGGCACAAGGAGCAAAGATTATGATGAGGGACAGGAGGAACTATAGGAGGGCTCCATAATATTAAACACAATGTTTAGATAATAAATAGAGAACATAGATAACTATTTAATGTATTGTACAACAGTAAATTACGTGAGCAAGGAAGCGGACTTCCTCAACATTTGACCTGCCACTCAGTGAGTAGTACTTTAAAATACTCAGGATGAGGTTGTTCCCTTAGACAGTTCAGGATGCTTCCACTAGAGGACGCTATAGTACGTGCCCTTGCATCTCCGTACCTCTGGTTGGTCATGTCGGTGGGAAACTTGAGCACTGACTACAGATAATGTTAACATATGATTGATTTCCGTTACAGAATATATCTGTAAAAAAATAGATAGTCGCGTAATAAAAATTTTGCTTCACCATTTTGCCAAAAACATTCTTAAATTGTTATACGATAGAAATAGAGTATTCTAACGACATACAAACATTCAAAATAACATTAGAGTCCACGGCAATACTAAAAATTGCTTTAGATACACATGGGACTAAGTAGGTAATAGATCATCTAAGCCTGTGTCGAGCACCAATTCGAAGAAAAGTCAATACCTGAAGACTGCATTACCAATTCATGACCGGGTGTCCTTCTCCTGTTACGTGTTCATGTTACCGAGGAAAAGAGGCCATATGGACGTAATACAATCCTTTTGTGAACCTCATTTCAAAATAGTAACAGGAATGCTTCTTTTTTTTTTTACTCTTTATAATTTGACAAGGTCGAAGTACCAATATTTTATGAACTTAGCGATTGCTGAAAAGGCTTGAGAAATATGAAAGGGGTTTCTAACAAAAATTACATTTTTTCGTAAGGCCACCACCATTTCAGACGATTGGTAGGTTTCTAAGGATAAGTGTAGTAACAGTAAGATTTTAGACGAGCGGATGGGAATAAATAAATCAGAAACGGAGGTTTAAAATGAAACGTTTTTAATTTTCTGTTCGTTTCATCGTTATTTCTCTTACTTATAGAAAGATTAAAGCTAATTGCTATTTACTTATACTGAAATAGAAGAAAACTAACCATTACAACGGTGGCCACAGCGCTAAATTTGGACAAAATTAAGACGAGTTACAAAGGTGGAATAAAAGACAGTGACAAACAAATTACTTCACCCGATGTATATACCAAAACAAAAAAAAAATTATCTGCCACAAACATTTCTATTTAAAGGTTTTTAGGGGTGGTGAAAACGAATACGAAAAGATTTTTTTGATTACTTTTTGTGAAGGATCTGTTATTTTTTTTGTTTCCTTTCAATAAGCTATGCCATTTCAAATATTTTTCGACTTAGTACCTCTAAAACAAGTTTCGCAGTAATCGGTGAACCCATGACATCAGCCATCCCTTATAAATACTCTGCTGTTTATAACAATATGGCAGAAAGTATTCTCATACAAAAACATACTCTGTGTTTGAAAACCGTCTTTATCGCCCCTTAACCCTTACAACGTAGTTATTTGGGAAGAGAGCTGAAATCAATAAAAATGTAATACCCTTTGCTGCGCTTAAGTTAGCTCGTTTCCATTACCAACCCTGCTATAACTGAACGCGCTGCTGGGAAACAAGCACCCAAATTAGGCTATCATCTGGTATAATCGTTTACTGAAACCTGCCTCTTCACAAACCCAAATATTTACACAGCCAGATACTAAAGATAGCAGCCTTTATACTCCCATAGCGATGGAATCACCTCATAGAGAAAGTATTTACCCCTTAATGTTTCTGGTTAGTATCACGTTCCATCGCACTTTAAATCAGTACACTATATTTTATCTCAGGAAGCTATCGTTAACCTTTATATTTCGAATTAAGTTAGAATTATGAATAAGTCTCATGAAGATTGTTCGAGCTCCACAGGAAAAAAAATTTCCATGCCTATATATGTTAAAAGCGTGAACCCTCGGTAACATAAGGGTACTTTTCTAAATCTCTTTCTGTGTTTGTTATTATCTTTGTGAGATCCCTGTTCAAGCTAGAAACTTCGGATACATGAAAAACAAAGGTATCTCCTAAAAAGCGTCATTATTTAATTAATTACTTGTTATAAAAAAAGTCTTATTAATTATTATTATAAATTATTTTTTCTCTATTCTTTGAACCACATTAATGACCGTAAATCCAAAATAAATTCAGGTTTTTACCGGTATATTTAGGTTTCCTTTTTGGCCAATTTTAGGTTTTATTTGAACAGGCCAATTAAATGAAGATATTTTTGATAAATATACAGAGTATATTTTTCACAGTTACTTAAAAAATATTTAATAAACTTAAGCGGAATATTTGGCCCTCTTTAAGATCATCCACCAATATTAATCCTTCTCATTGTACCTCTTTTATTTTGTTCATACGTATTTCTGAAAATACAATCTAGTTCATAAGTTGTGTTGGCGTAAAATATGGTTCGTTTGAATTTAAAAATTATGGTTAACCTAACGATCCTTGAATTAACTGGTACCACTTTACATTTAATTACATAAACTAATTTATTAATCAATATTAGTTATTAATATAAAAGTTTAAGTTAAAATTATATAAAAGTTAACTAATATAAGTTTAATTTCATAGGTAACTAAATATGACTTGGAAACTGAAAGTGAAAAGGAAAACAGGGAAAGGAAAGACTCTGGCTGCTCAGAAGGGGGACTGCTGTTGATAGGTGGGCGGACCAGCCGGCTGTCGTCTATCGGATCAGCAGCCTCTGGAGGTAGTGGATGCAGTGCCGCCTCCAACTTATCGGCCACCTCCCACCTGTCGAGGGCCTCCCGCTGCTCCTCCCCACACAAGATGCTGCTGGAGACCTCCTTCTGCGGCCCCAAGCCAATCCCCACCGTAAGCCTGGAGGCGGAGTACCCTCCCTCGGAGAGTGTGGAGGCGGCGCTGCTCAAGCGAAAGGCGGATCCGACGGGCGCTATACTCCCGCATTGCCTGGACGTCCGGGACAACAAGCCACGGAGGTGCAGCAGCGAGCGGGTGGTCCGCCCCCAGGTGACCGTGCAGGCGGCCAGGAGCAGCTCCGCCCGCGGTCCCAAGCGGGCAAACCGCCCCAAGCCAGGCAAGGACGACGAGCTATTCAGGATCATCCCCCTCCACGGATCCCTCGACTACGAAGACGACGGAGATGACGAAGATCCGGGCAACAACACTGAGGAGGGAGATTTCGCCCCAGAAAACGGAATCTACATCCCCCTCAAGGGACCAATCATCGACTGCAGGGAGGTAGAGGCGTCTAAAAGGAAAAAACCTGAGCTAGAAGACAGTGAGCTCTTCACGTTTATTTCTCTTCATGGCGACGACGATGAGGATATCATAAACAAGAAGAACCAGAACCAGAGTGCTCAATACAAGTCTTGGGAAGAGGTAACCACACTTGTACTAATTTAGTTTAGAAATTAATCTACTGTTAATTTAGTAACATCAAGATTAATTCACTTGAGCCTTTAGAAAATTCTCTCTCCCTCCCCCTTCAATTTTAAAGGAAAACTTTGTCAAAGTTGTATATTATACATCATGTTAATAGTTTAAAGCAGTAAAACTAACTCTTTTCAGCTTATTAAAGAGGCTCAAATATCAACTTTTCATTTCAGTTGAGTTTGTCCATAAGTTTTCAATGATATTTTAGGCCAAATAATAGCTTTAGTCCTTTGTGAATCACTTATACGGCATGAAACTATGCCAATTTGCACTACACACTAACGCCCACAGTATTCCATTGCTGGTCCAACTCAGTTAGGGTTACCCAAAGGATCCAATCTTTCAGGCTGGCTTCCCCGGGTTAACCCGTTGTACCTTTTTTTTATTACATTTAATGGGTTTTTCTTTAGTCTAAGATGTCTGTGTTCGTTGTGCTTTTCTAACAGCACTGTATGCTGTCCCACATTGGGTCAAGTACTCAAAGAGGTATTTCAAAGGTAAATTAAGTTTTGTTTCAAATTCTTGAGCCTAAATACTTTTGGCAATAAATTACAATCTTCTTTTGTTTGGGAGTTTGGCCACTTCCATGGAGGTCAGTTGTAAAAATAAAAGCTAGATTAAATGTATCTACCATTTTTTCTGAATTCATTTTTACTATTACCTTGAAAATTTTCTGTAAGTTAATTAAATATGTCATTTTTTATCTGCAGACCGTTCTTATTAATCTGACTAGTAATAATGTTATTTAAAAATGATAATGATAAATAATAGTTAAATGTTAATGAACACAATTTGAGTTGTATGTTTTTAATTACAGAAGTATTTTTTTTTCCAGGCTGCTAGATGGGTAGACTTGTCAAAGCCTCGAAGTCCTGAGCCACCAAAGCCTGGGAGATTGGAATTAGAAAAAAAAAAGAATGGACGAAGTTTAGGCCAGATACCAAGAGATGATTCAAGAACCCCTTCACCTGCCTCATCTTTTTCCAGAGGGAATATCTTTAGGAGAAGTTCAGACTCTTCTGGAAGTAGTAAAAAATCTGGCGGTAAGACCTTTATTACAGGTATTCAAGAGGGATTTCATTTCTTATTGTATAGTCAATTTAAATGCACATCAAAATAGAATTAATTGAATACAATAAAAAATGATCAACTACTTCTATCACCTATTTCTTAAAAAGTGATACATAAAAACTATAGAAATAAAGCATTTAAGGATAACTATAATTCAAACAAAGCTAAATCATTTTTTTTATATTAAGTACTAGCACAAGTCCTAATAAATTGTTGAAATGTCATAGAAAGCAGCTGGTACAAGTGTAAAAAATAAAACAGGTTGATGGAAACAGGAAGGTAACAGGTGTACAAGCATTTTCAATAATGCTTATACAACAAAAACAAAAACTGTAGTTTTGTACTGATTTGATGCAGTAAATTAAAATTACCTCTACTAACCAGCAAAATAATTAGAAATATGTTGTTAATTACTTATTTCTGCTATCATTCCCTGTTAAAATTGCCAAAACAGATCTTGTTTCAAAGGATTTTGAGATTAAATAATAAGATCATTTGTGTGGGTTTAGTTCCCATTATTATCCCATTAGGGACACTAAAAGTAATGTGTGCGATTTATACCAGTCTATTCTATCTGTGTTTATTCCATAAACTAACTTTATTTACTTTGCAGCCCTAACCCCGAAAGATCATTTTAAAAATATATTATACACAGATTGTAACTATGTTTCTAATAATTGTTCTCTTCTAGTAGGTTCAGGAGATTCAAAATCGAAAAAAGAAGGACGCAACAAATCAATGTTTACAGCTCTCTTCAGGAAGAATGTAAAGGAAATGCCAGTACAAAAGCCAATCCATCATGAGAAAGTGCTTATAGATCCAAAGCTGACAAATGTGGAGTATAAGTTTAACCAAGATGTGAGCGTAAGTTGATAAACAAATAAATTTAAATAAAGAAAATATTGATAAAATAGTACCAAATAAAATCGAAACCCAACGATATTTTTTCAATTTTCAATTTTATATTCCGTCCTATACAAAGAAATGAGCATAATATACATATGTGCCCTCTAAACCATTAAAATTCAGGGATCATAAAGCTAAGGAAGTATTGTGCTTTTATTTAGAGAAGATATTTTTAAATCAGCACACTGAAAAAAATTTTTTCAAATAGACTCTTGATTTTGAACAGAAATTCAATCTAAATAGCCTTTAACAGTAAAGTGTTTCGTGATTATATCTGTGGCCGTCATGAAAAAGCAAAAATGTCAAAATCAATGACAAAAGAGTGCCTGATTCTCATTCAGAGCATTTAACCCACTAATTGGAAGCCAGATGAATCACTTCAAAATAATTTTATCACAGCGTATCTGCCAACTTTTCCAGCGGTCAATAGATATCCTTTATTGTTCCTTTGCTATCATGTCAACTTCTTGTTTCCTCCCTCATTTTCTCTCACTTTGACCAGGGCTGTGTGGTGTATGGGGGTCTCACAGTGAGGAAATAAGTTAAAACAAATCATGAATTCCTTCGTTAGATTTGTCTGATGAACGTTTGGGACTCTGTGGAGAAGTGAGGTCCCATGTCTCCGATCTCTACACTGAGTTAGCTGATAGCTCTTCCCCTCCTACCCTTGCACAATATTTCCTGAGTTCATTCCTATTCCAAACCATTAATTCTCTTCACCCTCCCTATAGATTCAATATTCTTCTGTTCAAATCCTCACCCTTCTCTCACAGCACAAGATCCAGTCTGACCTTTATACTGTTATCCACAAAACTGTACCATATGATCTTTCCTTTTTTGCTCGCTCCACTTCTCTCTGGAACTCTTTCTACAAATATCCCCCATGCATCATCCATACGAACCTTCAAAACTCTCCTCTCTAATAACTCATCATCATCCAGACAGACGCTTGACTAGTTTTGAAATGATTTATTCATTATATTGTATTTTCATTCTTTTATTCTTTGCATTGATATTTTCATTACATTCTTTGTTGTGCTGTATTTTGCTGAGTTCTTCATATTGTCTTTTTTTGGGTTTTTTTTTTTATATCAGTTCATTCATGACTTGATTGTCTGAGTGCAGTTAACCAATCTGTTATTATACCTTTTTTTTTTATTATAGAGGTTTAAAGTTTATTTTACTTCGACATTTTTTTTTATAATATACTATTCTTTTGGTTAGCCAGAAATAAATTTGTTATCTGTTCATTGTCAATTTGACAACCAACACATGTTTACAATACATTGTAGGTATACAAATAAATATTATTCACATGAGTTTAAATGCAAATGCAACCAATGGTAAAATTTTTTATTTTCAGTAATGAATCAATTAAAATCAAGAGTAAACTTTCAGTTTTATAAATGAGTCTATGGCAGCAGAAATAATGTCTACTTAGACTGCTGCCATTGTTGGTAGATAGTGACAGGTAGCATGCATGACCAGTGCACATCCCAAACTCTCCGTTTTCTAGACCAGAGTGGCAGTACTAAGAGTAACTTTCTTTAAAACTTGGCTGTTCTGTACTATTAAAGCTCAGAAAGTCTGACGGTTTTTTAACTAAAGTAGCAGATTTTAGCTGATTAATCAATCAATCTCATTTTTATCTGAAAGTAACATAGTTAATATGTTAATTTAGGTGCTCAAGTATACACACACAATATTGTATTTTGATTATTATTCTTTTATATTAAAAATTTGATATTTTACAGAGTCACATGATAGATAAAGATACCATTATTATCCCACTTCATTCACCAGATGAAGTTGTTGAGCCTCTTATGCGATACGATCCAACCAACGATGATTCTGACATACTTAAAGGTATCCGACCAGAAATCAGATCTGAAACTTCTGTACCAAAATGTAATTATAATTTTTATTTTTTAACAGTATAATTAATAGGAATTTAATCTCTACCATTTGTTTCTTTTTCTGTTTAAAGATAGATATAAAAGCCCTATAGTTTTATTTTTATAAATAATTATTAGTTATAAATAATAATAATAGTTTTTTTAGTAAAAATGGCTAGCAAAAATTTATTAGTTTATTGTATATGATCTAAAGGTTAACTACATTATTCAATGAAGATCCCATCGTAAGCAAATAAAGATGAAGGTTTAATCCTTAGACAGACGCATTATTTTGGTTCACTTGAACACTTTTACTATATTATTAAAACATATAAAATAAATAAAATGGGCAAAAAAAGGTTAGTATAATTAAAGTGTGCATTTCAGAAGCCTATAAAGATTATTTTTATTAATACGTTAATAACAGTAACTTAAAAAGCTTAAAGGGGGAATAATTAAGAGTCTAACAAAGTGTTGTTTTTTTAATTATTTAAAATCTTAATACAGTCCAATTTTGACAATGCAGGTCCCATTTAAACAATGCAAAATAAGTAATTAAGGTTGAAATAATCCAAAGCTCCATTTGGTTTATTAAAATGTCTTTATTAAGAAAACATAGCCATAACTTAAAAATACTACAACATTATAACTAGAAATGTTATTTGACTCTTAGACTGTAAAACAATTTTTAACATAATATGCCACTCAATTGAAGAAACCTTATACCGAATCTTTTTTTAAATTATCAAGCCACCCATTACTAGTACAGTAATCTTCTTTCTCGGTAATTTCACTATATACAATTTTGCCTTTTCTTTTAAAATGTCACCTGATATTGGAATGTTCCTGTCTCTTTCTTGTTGAAAAGAGGCATTTAAAGATTCAACATTCGGTAATTCGCCACTTCTGAAAGTTTTTCTGATTAGTGGATCACTTACGATGGATTTAGCTTGTGCCATTGAATAATGAACCATTTATCATTTAGCGTAAGTGTCGTGTGTTTATGTTTTTGTTTGATGTGAACGTCATCGCTGAACAAAATCACAATACAAAACGTATTATAAAAAACATAATTTGCAGCACTGTCGTAATAGGCAAGAAAACTCTCAAACTCAAGAAAATCGACAAACATATTGTGACAGGAAAACAACTCCTTCCTTTCTGTTTTCTCTATTATAATCTGTCAAAATGTTTTTCCCTTATGTCTAAGGGATGTCTCAAAAGCTTGTAGGATTACCGAACATATCGGAATTTACAAATGTCGGACTATCAAGATTGTACTGTAATGTTTTTTTTTAATTATCAGATTCAATAACAAGTTGTCCTTTTTTCTACTTTTTTGTGAAATACTGGCATTTTAAATAACTACAAAGTGACATAACACAACTTATGGATATAAACCAGAAATTTTTGTGATATTCATTTTTTTTAACTTATTGGCGAGAAACTAGAAAGAAATAGAATATAGGATAATTTGCTGTTATAAAAAAAACTGTTAATTTTCTTGCCTAATATCAGTTGTGAATGGTTCCTTTAAAATTCATGACACTTATGATAGCAAATATAAGATAAAATATCTTGCAGCAGGAAATGACTTCGATCCTGAACACAGACATCCTTTGCTACAGAGGAAAAAATGACAGAGATAAACAAAAATCATGTTAGTAAAAACAACAATAATAAAAAGATTGAAAGTAATTAATCATTCCACAGTAGAGAAGGGTAGGCCACAACAGATTGGGTGACATGTGTCAGCACTACACATAGAGAATTAAGTGCAGAAAGAGGCAGCAAATAATTTTATAACAATAAAGGTTTAAATGATCTTATTATAGTTTATTTATGAAATGGTTAAGTAAATTTGTTAAACCTTTTTAAGTACAATAACAAATAAATAAATATGATAATTTACTTATACATGGTAATAAACTTATTACTTAGGAAAGCTTATAAAACATGTTAATTAACTAATATTAATAAATACATTTATTTTCATGGGAATAAATAAATAAATAAAAATTATTTATTCTGATTGCTAAATACATGTTATAATGACAACATATTTAAAATTTTAAATGTGTATATGATTAAAAGAGAGATTCTGTTGTTATGGTTTTCAAATAATTGGTGTATTTGTTAAAATGGAAAAGAGGAGGAACTTTCCGGAGGTGTGCAGAATTTATAATTTCATAATTCTTGTTCAAATTCTTTGAGCTGAAACAATCTAGTTCTATTTTGAAGCTTTCCTATTTATTATTTGTTTTCTATTATTTACTTTGTGCGTCAATGTGATTTTGTGTGGGGTATCTCGGTGGCTTCAGTCTTGAAGTGTAAGCAGAATCCAATAATCTTATGTCTAAGATGTATAATTTTCCATATGTTCTGCCAGCAAAAGATTTACTAAAATCTTTACTCTCTACTGGCTTCTTGACTCTTGAGTTCTTCAACTGAGTCGTGTCTTTGGTGTAGTAGATATAACTACATTAAGTATGTTTATCTTTATAATAAATCCAAATCCTTTCTCTTTTTATAAGATTAACTGTTTTATTGGTTTTGGGGCCTAAATATGGACGTCTGCACCATTTGTTGAACATATGCTGATGACCAGCCCTCCCAGTGTTAAATTATTATATTCCCAAATGAGTAGCCAAGTTTGTTGAGAAATGTACATAGGTTTATGAAAACTAACAACTCTATGTCAGCAGCCCAAGCCAATTTCCAACAAACTTTTCTACTGATTTATACATTCACAGCTAAAAATGATATCATGTTTATAATGATATTTATATCTATATATATAATGATATACATTTATGCAGTATATATAAATGTTTATCATTTTTACAATAACTTTAATTGTTACAACAATAGCGATAGCCTGGGCAGGCCTTGACTCTTCATTGTGAGATGGATTTTTGTTTTTCAATTTTTCTATCATGTGAAATGCCTATTCTTTTATTCCAGATCAAAGATCATCAGTTGCAGAACATACTATAGAGAAGAACATAGTTGTTGTTGATGTAATTAATGAGGATACAAATGAACCTTATTCTAGACATACAAAAAAAGAAGTGAAAGTGAAAGAACCTAAAGAAGTGCTTATAACAGAAACAAAGGAACAAATGAAATCAGATGCAATAGAACAGGTTAAATCAGAGCCTAAAGTAGTTATGGAGGTAAAAAAAAGAGTTAAGGAAGTCACAAAAAAAGTGGAAGAACTTCAGATCCAACACTTGGAATTTGAACCGAAAGTTAGAAGGTCGTCTAGTGTTTCTTCCAGGGAAGTAGAATATGCCAAAGGAGAAAAGGCGATCACATCAAATCCAGAAGAAGTAAAATCTAACATAGTAACCGAAAATCAAGAAAGTTTTGAGGGTGAACGACAAGAAAGCGAAGAAACAATGAGGCAGGCAAGTCAGGAAACTGTAATAGAAAACCCAATAATGAAAGAAGAGGGCCTAACTAATGAGGTTTCTTCTTGTCATGAAGATGCAGTGTTAAGTTGTATTATTCAAGATGAAGAAATAGAAAGTTTAATTAAGAAAGAAGATTATTCAGAGAATAACATTACAAAAAGCGAGGGTCATGAAAGGCAATCCTCTGAATCAGAAGTAGACATGGAAGTAGAGAAAGAGGTTGATGCTGAAGAATGTGACGAAGAAAGAAAAGGGTTATTTCATCAAACTGATTCTCAAGAAGATGAACTGCCATATGTACCGACAACACTGCCACAAGAAAGGTAATTTACATACTATGCATTTTTTTTCTAATACGGGTGTTATAGTCTAAGTTGTATTTTTTTAAAGAAATTGGAGCACTCTTTTATTGTATTTATTGATGTCATTGTTACCACTAAAATCATAAAATCAGTTTTTAGATTATAAAATAATTTAAAGTGAACATTTATTGTAGCTGTTGATAATCTTTATTATACTCAAAATTATAGCACATATTATCAGATATCTATTATACTATCATACTTTAAAGTTGAATTAATTAAATATACAGATTAAGGTTTGATCATTCCTCAATTGCATCGAGATCAGTTCATCAAATTAAAACCAGTCTTTTAGAAATACATTCATTGTTGAATAGAATATCATCTGCAAGTTAAATGTTTAGGTCTGTAGCAGTTCCTATTATTCCTATCAGACAGAGGGTGAGTGAAGTTAAGACTTGCCCTGTTGATAGACCCCGTTCTACAACTCCTATCCAACCTTCCAACTTCGAAGAATACGCAACGTTCCATGAACCTAGGCCGCCTTCAACCCAAGAGAAAATGCAAATCACCCTCCCAAGGTGAGTCCAGGTATGTCATGCTATTTTTACATCTTCTTGGTGTTTAGATTTAGATAGCATGGCATGGTCTAATGATTTTCATTTTATTTTAAATGACGTCCTTATTTACATTTATTTTGTTTTTCACATTTTACTCATTTTATTGGGTTAAATCACCTTTTATTAATTATATTACTTATTTATCAATCATTCAATTAAAAAGAACATTTAAAGAAACAGTACAGGCATCAAATTTTCAAATATTTCTATACTTAATTCACATACAGCTTTACTTCCAATGCAGTTTATTTACTTCAAACAAATAAAATTAAGATTCCATGTTCAAATGAGTCTTCTCAAAAGTTTTCAAAGTTCTTTGCTATTCACTCTTTTCTTTGCAGAACTAGATATTCCTACGATGTATTCATTTGATGTGTTTCTTTAACTTCTTCACCAGAACAAATATTTGTTTCCAAATGGTACTCTAATCACATCTTTCAATCTAGAACAGCACAGAGATGGTAAGCACCCATCAAGTGCTTACCTAGCTTGAGTGTGCTTAATTTTTACTATCTACAGGCTACTCACCAATCTGTGTTGATATGTTTAAAAGCTGTGTTGCACTCCTGACAATAAATCCTTAACTTATTGTGTCGATTTTGAGGTATCTGATTAGAAATTACTAAAAAGGTTTTTTACCAAAACATTTGTACTTTTAAAAATACACAGTACAGTTTTGTTATTTCCAAGCTTTCAAGCTTAAATTCGTTATGTTTCCCATTTCTATAACAATTTAGTAAATACTACAGGTTTAGATCTTACTTTATAATTGTTGAGTTTGAGAGTAATTTCTCTATAGCTACTAACTTCTAGAATTTTCATTAAATACAGAACATATTTATTATATATGTACCATTATTATAACAATCTGCAATTACTGCTGGCAATAAAAAGTTACTAAAACTACATGGACTTTTTGTCAAAATAAGAGAACATGGAGTGAATGACGAGGCTTTCTAATGTTTTAGCTGGTGTTTTCATTAAAATTATATTTATTAATAAAAGATTATTTGATTAAAAAAATACTCATTTTTCAGTAATGTTAGTCACTCAGCTAAAAAGAATGTATAAATATAACCCGGGCTCAGAATAATAATAAAATTGTCACATTTCTTGTGTTCAAATGCCAATACATTTTTTCATAATGTATGAGAAATGGTAATAATTTAGGTTTCACAGTATAGTTCTACCAGTTGGGCAATACCCATGTCTACCTTGGCTCCATAACCTCATATTTTAGGCTACGTATGTAGATTATCACCTTGACTGGGCTCCCCAACTTAACGTGCTATAGACCGGTGAGAGGAAGGATTGAAGCTTGAACTTAGTCGCATTTGCACTTGCAACCTCACTATCAAGTGATTGAACTGAACACCCAAGTATTTATAATAATTTATCGCTTTGTTATGTGAAATATTAGCCTGCTAACTGTTCGATTGTTCCACTTAAAGCAGATGCCTTCCTACCCCCAAAAATATAATATATTAACAAAATAAAAGTTGAATAGAAGTATAGCCACAAGGAATGTTTAGATTAGTAATTGATTCAATGCATGCAGGCTAATTCAAATGATTGCTGTACGTAAGTGACATTTTGATGAGCTACCTGAAATGTGCCTAGAAGCTTTCTTTGGAATTTTCATTATTGGATTTATGCCTCACCATTCAATGCTGTTATAACTTTTTAATCCCATTGTTACCCATAGATAACATTCCTAAGTATCCAAAATTAATAGAATGAAGATGCCATTTTTGCCTGCAATTCCTTCCTCATTTTCGTATTTGACATCCATTTTGAATTTTTAATAATTACTTATGTTCTGGGTATAATAATTTTGTAAAAATGTTTGGTATATGACCTTAGTTTCTCAAAATTCCTAAAGATATTTTATACTCCCTATCATCAATAATTATAATATTTATTCAATTTATCATATCACTTCCCCCTCTCCATTTCCGAATTACTAATTAAAACTAAATATCTAAAAACATCAAATCTAGAATTATATTTTTTAAAGGGATAAGTTAATTCTGTCTAATACAACACTAGATAAGATTCGATTGACTTTAATTTCTGCAAAATGCCATTCCTGGTTGAGATAATGAATTGAAAACATTTAAAATAATAATATTGAAAATTGTATGATTTCATTTGGCAGCACTATCCCATGAATTTGAATTACCCCCAGTAATGCCCTTGGTAGTCAGGTTTTTGTATGGTTTGAGCTTGTTAAATCTGAGAAGTGAGTTCCATTTTTTTTTGTGCAATATCACTGGATGTAAACATCTCTTATTTTAGTGCAATAGCAAAGGAGTTTAGAAGAATGTCTTTCATCTTGGTATGTGAATAATAATAATAATTAAAAACAATCATTATTGAGCACTATTCTATGACTGCTTTGATAAATTAACAATTTGGCAAAGACTCCATTATTATTACAGACACATCATAATAAGAAAGTGATGAGGAAATTCTGCCTCGTATTCTGAAGAAACTTCAAGAAGGTGATCGGGGATCATGCTTTAACATCCTACATTTTTCCCAATAAGCTCAGGTACTGTATAGTTCATTCCACAGCATTGTAAAGAATTAATGGTTGGAGTTTTTTTTTCCTTTTCATTAACTGATGGGAAACTAAACTTTAATTTGACTTTATGTTAAAACAAATAATACTTGAGATAAAAATAGGTCAGATTGTTTACAAACAATACTAAGCTATGGAGTTCGGCCCATAGCTTCCCAGCCGGCCAGCTGTGGTAATTTAATTTATTTTTTGCTTACTCTCTGGTCTGAAGTCTTTCCCAGAGCTCATCCAAACTCTTTGAAGTAATTACCTCCCCTTTTACTGGGTTCGGGGATACAACTAGGCAGTTGGAGGGTGATTCTGACCACTTTACCTCCACAGTACATTTAATGGTTAAGAAATCTGTACTGTCTCAAGTGTTTTACCAACCTGTAATGATACAATGTAATTCATAAACCAAAATTTTCTTTTGCGGTAATAATTGAGTTCAATGAAAGACTTAAGCGATACTAAAGTAGAAATGCCAGAGACATTTATAAGCCAAGAAATTTTGATTTGAAAATGTTAATTTCAAAAGTCCACTTCACTCTCCACCTCATCAAATTATATTGTGTATATTTTTAGTAAGCAAAATAAAAGTTTTTTTTATCCAAATAAACCCTCACTGAGTATTTAAGCGTTGCCAAAATAGTTAATTGGTCATGATATTTATAATGCTCAAAAAGCAATTGTTATATAAATTATGGCGGTCAGTAGAGGCATTAGTGAAGCAAATTTGTGGAAAGAATGCATACAATGCTTGTAGAGGGTGTACCTGTGATATGCATTGTGGTTGTTTGTAACAAAAAGTACTCAACACATTACTTGCAAATAAATCATGAATTGTTGATATTTATGCTAGTTTCTTTTTTTATGTTCAAAATATTGTAAGATTTCTTTAGGTAATTTTTTTTTCATTGCAATTACTAAAAACACCAATGTTTTTATTGCTTTGATAGTTCCGTATACCCATTACTAATAATAGTGTTATTATATTTTGGGTATTAATCTTTGAACCAAACATCAAATAGTACATCATTTATGTTTGGTACCCAGCATGTTTCCTCATTACTTAAGAAAAAAATATACAGCATACTTCTCTAACAAATGCATTTTGACTGTTTTTCAATAATGTCTTCATTCAACTACTCATCTCATTGTTGTGTATTTGTTATAATTTACTAAGCAGTCGTCTTTTTCATTTCAGTGTTTTCTACTTTTGGTGTTAGATAACCTTTTTTATATACCACTCTTTATGATTTAGTGAATGATGTAGAAAATCAATTGTATTCACAAAGATATGAGCATTTTTTAAAAGATATTTATAATATTATTCCCTCATTTCTTTTTCTATCTATTACTTGCGAATTCTGATCAATTAACTGAAAAAAAAGTTAGTTTGATGAGATTAGTAAGAGTAATAATATCGAAACAAAGAAAAAATCAATACAATAACATACAAACTTATCTTTTGAAGCATATTTACTATCTTATGTCAATTACCTGTGACAATTCCAATTCATTTTAAAAATAATAACATGTTCTTCAAATTCCAGAAATATTATAATTTGTTTGAAAATATGTATTACTGTTTTCCTTAAAGACAGATTAAATAAACTTATAAATATTATGTTTTCAATATAAAAAATGTCTAATTAATTTTATTTTCAACATGTAAACATACAGCACACATATATATATATATTTTAATCAAACTAAAATTAATTGTTTTTAATTGCATGCAATGCTGGAAATGTTCATGTCCATAAAATAATTGCTTTTTTATATTGATTTTTTTTCTAAACAAGTTGCAACATGAATGTAATAGATGTTTCAATCTGTCATATTTCTATTTAATTAATATTTTATACGCTGATTATAAATGACACATTTGTATATAATAATATTAACATAATGTATATTTCATTTGAATGATAAAACTTTGTGCATACTAATTATATTATAATTATGTATACTTATATATTGGTATTAACAATCTGAAAAAACTTCCACTCACTTTAATCAAGTTAATATGGCTGCCATTTTTTTAAAAAAATTTTTAGTTAGTGTATATAATTTCTATTTTATATAATTTATTATTAAAATATCACTGCTGATATCAAGTAATATCTCTTTGATTACAGTTTCTTTGCTTTGATTACAGATTATAGGCTCTCTGTGTTAGGAAAAAATTCTCATTCTATGAGATGTGTAATTCTATTCCACCTGAAGTTTCCAATTCTATTCTATTACACAGGCCTACAATAAAAGAAATGTTTTTGGTGCTAAGATTTTAGATTTTAGCTATATTTGGGGCGCTGAATCTAAATATGAAATCAGTTTTTCTCTATCTGTTCTACTTTTGTAGTTCAGACTTTTTTTTTTAACGTTCAGTTCTAGATGAAATGTTCTAGCTCCATTTTGTGCAGGCTGCTGGAACAAGGAACCAAAATTACATTTTACTGTACAAGAGATTAAGGTCTGCTACCCTTTTTCTCTCAAGAAGACAATCTTAGTTGAATGAGGCTGACCAAAAAGCCTGGACTTCATTTCTTGCAGTTGTAGGAAACTTTCTGGGCAAACCCTGCTGCTTTTGAAACTGGTAAATGAGATGCTTAACATTTCAAAATCTTACACTTGGGTGTAAGATGAGTATTAAGGTACACTATTTTCCACATAGCCACTTAGACCGTCTTCCTGAAAATGTTGGTGACACCAGTGAGAAAAAATGTGAAAGATTTTACCAGAATATTAAAACTGTGGAGCTATTACTACAAGGGATACATATATGATGGCAGATTACTGCTGGAGTTTAAAAAGGTACTTTCCAAAATGCATTCAAGAATGTCACGGAAAAGACGCTTTCGAATTGTTCAGTGACTAATTGGTTTCATCAATGACTTTTTCCTCTATCTTTGTATATAATAATATTTGTATAATATAATAAGAAAAATTCCATGTTTAGTTTTTTTATTTGATCTGTGATTTAACTTAAAGTAGTGTAACGTATATTTCACTAAAATGTTATAACTCAGAAATATGAGCTCCTGAGCAAAAACTAATGGCATATTTGAATTCAGGGCATCAAATTCATATGAAATCAGCTCCAACTACTAAGGCACCAAAACATCTGTTCACCTGTGTTCATCTATGCATGAGGTGTTAATTAAAAGATTAATTATAAATAATTAACATAATAAAATATATAAAGATTAATAAATTTATTTAAATAACACCAAATGTGGGTGTCTCTTCATTAGCTATTTAATTGGCAACGCTTTCAATATCCTTTCATCCTCAGTCTATGACAATTATACAACAACGTAACCTTTGAAATGTCAAATTTTAAGAGGTAAAAACAGTTAAAATTTAAAAGATTAAAAATAAATATATAATTAATATCCGTCATAGAATTACAAATAAAAGGATTAAAAATTAGAATTATGGTAAATAATATATAATATACGTATGATATATATATATAATTTTATTTTTTTACACATGCGTCAAATATACAAAAAGTCATTTTATCCACCAATATTGAAAATCTTTTTTAATTTTAAAAAGTTTTATGGATTTTTTTTGAAGATTATAATGTGATGAAAAAAATGAAACCCACACTACAAAAAAATCAGCAACTAGTAAAATAATTTAGATGACATTATTTGTATTTCACCCAGAAAGTTAAGAATTGAATACAATTTTACCAATAAACATATAACATTTAAAGTAGACCCCGAAAAAGAAAAAAAACTTAATTATCTTGACATAACTATCCACATACATGAATTTAACTTATACAGGAAACCCACTACAACAGACACAGTCATACCCAAATAATCTTTCATTCACCTTGCATAAGGATTTTACCACACACATACCATACTGACAGACTTGTTTAAACATTTTTCATAAAAGGGGAAAATACTTTAAAACACTGATACTTGAGAGCTTGCAGATGAAATACAAAAAAAATTTCCAGTAATAAAAATATTAATAATAAAACTGAATGTGTACTGGTATCCTAAATTTACCCTCAATTAAATTTTTGAAATTTTAACCTGTTGACCATAGGGTTTAATAGTGGACTGATGTGGCAATGATTGTTGTTTAATTTTCTATAAAATTGACTTATACAAAGATTTATGTTAATTTTATGCATAAGGTAAATTATTTTAATTTTTGGTAATAATTACATAACAGGAATTATTTATATGTATTTTAATCTTTTAAATTTTAACTGTTTTTATCTATTAAATTTTAATGTTTTCAATGTTTTCCTTGTTTTATATCTGTCATTGCCCCAGATGATAGATAGACATGGGTAACTGAAAGGGCTTGCCAATCAAAGAAAAATTTTGACGAAAAATAAACATTTGGTGTTATTTGAACCTAAAATATTCCATTATCGATTACTTACAGAGCATGCCGAGAAAGCTAGAATCTGTAATTGAGGTAAGGGGAGGTAGAACTCCATAGTATTAGAATAAATTATGTATAAAATAGATTTATTTATACAATTTAAAGATTTCATAGCCATTTTTTAAATATTTATTACTGTCCCTTTTCCTAGTGAGTCTTATCGTTTCCATTTATTTGAAAATTCAATTTACCATAAAAGTTAAAAACATTCTCTATTAAATTTCCGTAATCATTTAACATTTTTAAATTTTCTTAATTTTAATTGAAAATATTTCTCAACCATAGTGAAATAGGAGAAGCATTGGTCACCATTTTGAAAAACATCTGTTATGAAACATGACAGCCAGTATGTATGGGTTCTGTTTAAGCTGCTTTTAACAGATGCCGTTATATTTTCTATATTTTATGACATGGGAAATGTTTTATGTAAATGCCCAATTTTTTTTCCATCCATTTAATATTCTTCCTTTAGATACATTAATTACTTAGGTAATTTTAAAAGATATGGTAAACTATCATAAATATGATTATTAGCTAAGAAAAAAATATGGTAACAGGACCTGGTTTCATAGTGAAGCTTTACAATAATAAATCATAAAGTGACGAATTATTAGTTCAACCCTATAATATTAAAAAATAGCAGCTAATTATTTTCTTCAGTAGAAAATAAACATAACATTGTTTAACTGCTGATTTTTTTTTTTTAATTCATATTGATACAAGTTTTTTTATGGTGTAGGTTTAAAGAACTTCCTGTATTTGCATATAATGGCCACTACAAGTATTGAAAATATACAAGCAGGCAGGCTAAACCCATGCTTTGATTGTTTGGAATACTATTTTGTAATTGTAGGCAAAACAATAAATAATCATTGGAAATATAAAGAAGCTTCCATGTCAAAAAAAATTCCTTCTATCCGATTTTGTATTATCTCAGCTTTCAACCTTTTCTAACAAGTCAATTCATAAGCCAGACATACAAATTCAAATTAATATAAGGTTTAGTCTTTTAGTATTTTGATGTTAAAATGACCACTTCAAATATCGTTACAATACCTATAAAAGTATTTTTCTACATGTCTTATATTTTGTACATTTATATTTGATGACATGATAAAGAACATTATAGTTAAAATTTTATGTTGAAATTTTATGATTTTTTGCAGAACAGATCCAACCGGTAAAGGTCGAGTGCGTGGTAAAACATCATCACCTCCGCCTCCCCTCCCCCCGAGAGCCCCTCAATGGGTTGCCTTTGATGAACCAGAGCGCAGAAGACCGCCTCGCCGAATAACCACCCTTCCAAACAACTATGTCAACCCAGACGAGTGCACCTGTGAGTGCCATGACCCCAAGCACAGGCCGACCGCTGTGAACTCTAAGTGCTCCAAGCCAGAACAGTGTTCGTACCCTAAAAGGGGCAGTAGGACAGAAAAAGAAAAACGAAACAGAACATGAGAGAGATGACTTATTGGAAACAATGCCTTCTATGTCATAGTAATAAATAAGTAGCCCATAATAAATGTTAAGGTCTAATGTACGGAGTGATGGTCAATGGAAAGGTGATAGCTGTAATCATTACAAGGGTTATCACATTTTCTTTCATGAAATTAAAACAAAATCCATTAATCATAAACTGTTATCTCTAATGTAACCAATGAATTTAAATTCCAATAATCAGCCTCTCACTTTACTCTTAGGGGTGGTAGGTAGCCCATTCTTTCTTCGAAAGGATTCTTGTCAAATTGAAAGCAAGTACGTTATGTAAAAAATAATAATTAATTATTATATATGTGTAAGTTTTTTGGGGTTGTTTTTGGCTTCTTTTGTATACGTGGTTGCTGTTGGCAATTTTTGTAGAGATAGCAGGGATTTGATGAACAATGGAGTATTGTTTTCTGACTAATTAATTGATACTATGGCTTATAAATATTTATCTATGTAATCATACCTATTTGAGGTGCATGTATTTCAACTCTTGGAGAGTCTATGGATATCTGGTGACCAATAGATCCCTAGTTCGGGGAGCTAACTAAGCCAGTGTGGTCTTGATTGAGGTCAACCTCCATTTTTTTTTTGCTCAGTAAAACATGCTCAAGAATGCGTTGCTAGTAAATTATCTTGTTTTTTCTTTTTGGAATGAATTTCTGCTGTTAATTTTAATGCCTAATGAATAAAAAAAAAGTTAGTTATGTGAGATATTTTTTTATAAATGAAACTAAAATTTTATTAAGTTGTTATATTTTTGCACCCATTTACCAAGGGGGGAAAAATTAAATTTTGTTTATCTAATGAATGTACTTATAATGTTATAACAATAGTATGTGGGTATAATTACTAATTTATAATAATTATTTAAACACAAGTACCCAACTAAACCTAATTATGCTTCATTGTTGAAGGCTAATATTAAAGGATTGACAATTTTACTATCCACCTTGTTTCAAAAAAAGTAAATTACTAAAGTATAATTTCTTTTGGAAAGAATATCAAAAAAGCTAATTCTCAAACAAAGAGAAAAACTACCGTTCACACCGTGCATTAGATATTAGCTATAAATGTTGTTGTTTATTAATGATTCAAATCATGTTTATATTTTCTATGTGTCAATCCCTGAGGGTATAGAGGGAAGGGGGGTTAAATTATATAGTCGAGAGCTTATTTTTAAGAAAACTGTTAATATTTAACATCTGGATGTGGTGAAGGATATATTTAATATGAGTATGTATATTCTTTCTTTAAAGAAGGGATTTTTGCATAGATTATCACAAGATGTAGGATAAAGGAACTGCTGCTTGTTTTGTTTTATAAAGCAATCAGACAGTGCATGTGAATAAACAGTCGACTGCAACGCTTTATTAAAATTGTTAAGTGATTATTTTATGTACATAATTCATGGGATATTGTGAAATAGTTCTAGTAAATTAGATTCCCTCATTTTGTAAGTGGAAGAAACATAAATGTGAATCGAAAGTAAAACATTGATATATACATTTGCTTATTGAACTAAATATAATAAAATATATAAATTTTTTTACAAGTTATAGCTGAATCTGCAGATTTACAATTTAGTGATTGAAAGACATATAGGACATTGAAACATTATTTATTTATTTAATTGCTTCATTTCTATATATAAAAGAAAAGGACTTAAATATCAAGTCATAAGCAGTGAAATTGTCTTATGTTAAGTTGGAAGTATAATTAATTCCAAATGAATTGACAATAGTATTTTGTAGTAATTAAAATAAATCAAAATTTTTTTATGCCTACAATCAGGCTGCATTAAGTATGCAAATGTTCCTTAATTAGGAAAGATGAATTTAAAAAATATTCATTATTGTTTTAGTGCATAGCTATTTAAATAACTTGTGTTCAACTGTTTGATGATTGTAAATAAGCTGAAATAATTGTGAAAAATGGAATGAAATGTGTTGTAACAACTGGCTACATATTGATTCATTAATGCAATATTTAAAAAATAATAAGCCAAAACAGAGGAAAATACTAGTGCCATTCTATTTCTAAAGCTATATAGATTTATCTCATGAATTTTGAAGTATTCCATGGAATAATATGTGTATTTTTATTTTAATGATAAGCAACAACAAAATGAAACTTTAAATATTAAACTCTAAGGCTAGTTTTGCTATTGCATTGTTTGATATATAGCTTTATTGTCCATTAAATTATTTTTGCTTTTAATTAATTGTTCTTTTTAGTTAAGATTTAGGATTATCCATATAATCCTTATTTATGAAATTTATGCTTAAAAAAATTATAAGAAGTATCCAAAAAGGTGAATCTTCATATTTATTTTATTTTTAGACTGTTACGATTTCACCACGGCAAACTGAGGTAACATCTTTAAAAGTTGAAAACTCAAGCAGCAATTGTTTTATCCTTTTCCTCATTCCTGTTTTAAAATGCACACCTGCAATTTCATTGTGATATGTAAAAACCACTAACATGAGTGTGTTTAGTCTTAATAAAACTAATCCAGTTTAAGTAAATTTGGTCTTTAGAAATTTATTTTTAAATTTCTTGATGACTTTTATAAATCTAATAAAATCTAGTATTCCAAAAATTTTAATATTTATTGAAAAAAAATGTAAAAACAAAAAAAATATGTATATTATATAATAAAAAAATATATCTTATCATAAATAATATTGGAAATCATTTAAAGAAATCCTTGAATGTTAAATCAAAGTAAAATATTTAAAAAAAAGTACATTTTACCCCATTCTAATTTTCTCTTTTCTATAAAGAAAAAAAACAAAAATGTTACCATTTGCCTAATGTTATAGTCTGGTGATGAAGTAAATAGTTGAAAAGGATTTAAATAAATAAAGATTAAAATTCAATAACTATGTTACTAAGTCCAAATATATTACTAAAAATATATTTTTCTGTCAAACCTTTATTCATTATATTCAATAATTATGCGATTCAACCCAGTTCTTATAACCATTTGAAACTTCATCCACTTTGTTCGTTGTACATTAAAATTGTAAATATATATAAAATAAAAATTCAAACAAACTGAAATTTATAATTTTGAATGTATACCTATCCTTCCATTATCTGCAAAAACTTGTAGTGATGCATTGAGGAAAAAGTAGGAAGGAAACCTATGCATAATAAAATAATATGTGTTTTCAGGTAATGAGTTCAAATGTAACTGTCTCAAGAGAGATATTAATAATTATTATTTGTGGTACATAATCCTAATTTTTTTGCATTGTAATAATTAATTATTGATTAAAGGAGAAAAAAAGTAGTGTAAATGTTGGGGTTCAAACACAGGAACTTATTCTTGTTCTTTCTTTAGAAATTATTTGAATGATAAAAATTTCACAATCGGAATCACTACAACTAATAAATTATAATATATTTCTTTTATAAATTAAATGTATTTGGTGCTATTAAAACCATACAAGGGAAAAATTCACTAATATATAATAAATTATGAAATGACCACATCATCATCAGCTTTGAGAAAATATGGCAATTTGAGATGTTATCACAGAATAAACGAGATCTACTGACAGAACGGACAGTGGCATGGTCGAGGGATGTTGCAGGATAGTGCATAGTGGTAAGGGTATCTGAGCAGTTCAGAATTCCCTATTGAATAGTGCCTGTCTCTTTTTTCCTTTTTAACCAATAATTTTTAAAATTAACCTTTGTTGGATTTCATGCCCCAACTAATGATTATTAATATATTTGTAACACAGCTATAATACTTAACACATTTATATCGAGATAAATGTGCAAACATTTGATAGGCTTTATTCACCCCTTGAAGAAATGGGTATTATTGATTTTGAGAACATTTAATCCTAAATGATGCAAATAGAGTTAATAAACATAATTTTTAGGGATGCTCCAATGTTAAAAAATATTACACACAAAATATACAATTTTAAAGCCTAGAACTACTGAAATGATACTGTTAATAAAAAATAAGACCAAAGAAAAAATTAAATAAATTAAAATGACATTATCAGAGTCACCTTTGATAAAATATGGCAATATTTTATGTTTAAAGAGAATGAAAGAGACCCAATAAGATGGTCACAATAATAATGGTGTATCTGTGTTCAAATATGAAAGTCTTGAGTTTAAATCCTGAATGTATCACTTTTTTTTTCTTTTTTTTATCTTTAACCAAGAATGATTATGAAAATTCACACTTTTAGTCTTAATTAATTCACATATATATAAATGTATAGATATATATATATTTATAATAAAACTTTGAGGGCCATCAAGAAGGTAAGTCAAATTCAGAGTGTAGTTGTCACAATGAAACCGTTTGTAACTATCATTCTGAAGTATAAATAAAGAACAATAGCTAAATTTTTTTTAAATAAATTTATTTTCAAAATTGACATAGTAAAGATTATCTTATGGTAATATGCAATGCATCTAGTCTAAAAAAAAATTAACCACTCTCTTGATGAAAAAAAATGAATAAAAAAACCTAACAAAAATAAAAAATAAATAAATTAAAAATTCACGCTAATAGAAAAACATATCGTAATAATATATAATATAATCATAATAATATATTAATAGGCCTTTATGACAAGTTAAATTTATGGACTAGTTACGCAAAATTCGGCCGCATAAAATTACAGATTTGATAAAATTGTTTTATAAAGAAACATGAGTTATTTAGTTTTCCACATTTTTAGTATTTTATGATATAATCCTAATTATTTTTTTTTCAATTGTGGCTTTGACTCAATTAGAGTGATTTTCCTATCCCACTGAGTATGGTACCAAATTAGATCTCAATTTCCAGATTAAGCTTTAGTGGTCTATAATTTCAAAGATTCATTAAAACTATCATTAAAATATTTTCACAGCTGAAACAATGCTATTAATAATGTGTTTCATTTGTAATTGAGTTGTTTAGATTTTTTAAATTTCATCGTTTTAACTACGCGGAAATATTCGAGATTTTAGGTGTTAATTTTATATGAAGGTTCAAACTAAAAATACTTCAAAATGCACCAGCGATTTTGGTATTTGTTTGTTAGATTTACTGAAAACAGCTATTATGACTAACCTTTGCAGGACAGAGACGTTCTGCTCAATGGCCGAGTAGATGACCAGAAGATATCATCTGCAGCAATAACTGTCTTCCGTCCCTGGGCTCACAATACTACACTCTTGCCATCCCATTGTCTCCCGACTAATATCCAGCTGTATTCAGGAGGTGTGGCGGCGCGTAATCTCAAAACCAATCAATTTGCTGGAGCGTCTTTGTCTCGCTTCACGAACCCTCAGCTCTGAAAACAAAACCCGGGGTTTCACAGCTTCGCGAAGGTCAGTTGCGATAGGGACGGGCATAGCTCATCAGCTATTGTTTTTTCCAATAGTCTATGATATGAAATCGTCGCTTAGGACTTGTGTTTAGTGTAAACGTACAAAACAAGTAAGCATTTTGTCGGTAATGGGGAACTCAGTGGTTACGAGTTGTCTACAGTGCCAATCCTATGAACTAATCCATATATCAGAGGCCTTTCCATTATTTTGATCCGTTTTTCATTTTAAAGACTAAATTTTTTGGCATAACTTATCAACTGCGTTCTATTTTCTAAATATGTGAAAACGAAATAAAGAACGTTGGAAGAGAAGGAACGATATCGGGAAAGGTCAGAGTGCTGGAGTTATAGCCCAAAGGCTGTCCCAACAACGGTCGGCTTGGCATGAGTGAAGAAGTACATAAACATCGGCAAATCTGTGCCCTGCCAGCAATGCAATTATAATTTCCTTGTGCTGTGGCATTTTGTGTACTTTGAGTTCACCGTAACCGTAGCCATTGACAATGCCGACACGAGAATTTCTTCAGGAACTTCCCAAAGACCCCCTGTTCAGGTACAGACTACAGCCTACCGAAGTAAGGAACAAAACAAGCCACATTTAACTTGAGGTATAATCAAGCTGGCCTATTAAAACCCTGTAGAACACTGATCTGGAGCTCATTCCTCAATATCTCATACAGCCCATACCAGCCATCTCTCCTGTATAAAGTCTTTACAGTAAACTATACCATTATCGAGAGTCGTTTTTATTACTAAATGCGTTTTTAAGTTATACTGTTGTTAGTTGGTTAATTTTGGTGACTGTCCACGGATACTTAAAGAACCATCTTCACTGCAATGGAGAAGCTGATTCTACATTTTTCAAACTACGTCGACAGCAAAATAACGAGGAGAGTGCCTAGCTCTTCGACAAAAAGCTTATACGACTAGTCTAACAAAAAAAAATTTCTAAAATATTTATTTAATGACTGAGAAAAATATTTTACATTTATTCGTGAACTATTTCAACCACCTAAACTAATTCAAGCTATTTGTGGCATGGTCACAAAATTAAGGATTTCATTACGGCCGTGAGAAAAGTTTTAAAGAAATTAAAAACATTTTTTATTTGGAGTATTCAGTAGAAATATTTTCATTGGGATAGGTTTAATCAAACCAGAGGTGAAGCCATGGGGAGTCTTTAAGCCCTTTAATGGTGGAAATGTTTATGGATATTTTGAAACAAGGCCATGTGTCAAACAAGAACCCCTTGTCGACAATATGCTGTACTGGGTGAAGTACGTCGATGGCGTGTTGACATGCGTAAAGGGCTCACATGAGATTGTACATAATATACTTCAGTATATCAAAAGTACATATAAAAAAAAATTACAATGGAAATGAAAGAGGAAGGGCATATAACAATTTTAACTTTCTGGATTTAAATATTGGTAGAAACAACAAAAGGTGTAAATTTGATATTTTTAGGAAATGTTTCGCTATGGGCATGTCCATTCATCAGACTTCATTCCAGCACCACAGCCACAAAATAGCCATGTTTAATTTTCTATTAAATAGACTACAGAACATTTATCTTGATAAAGATAATCATGAAAAGAAATTAAAACAAATAGAACGGGTTGCGATTCATTCACTAATGGTTATACCAAGAATACCCTCTCAGGAATAATAAACAAAATAGAAAGGATAACTTTGTTCAACGAAATTAATGTAGATGGAATGAAAAAAAACATGCTTAGTGTCTGGTGTACATTCCCATACATAGGAACAATTTCAATTAATTAATGTAATGACAAGTTTAATTCATTTTTATTGTCCACTAATGTCTACAACACAATATATATATATATATATTATTATTCAAGACGCTTAGATCTTATTTATCTTCCGAGCTGTTACTAGATTTAGCAAAAAGGCGAGGAATATAGGGGCCATACTTTTTTTTAGCATATTTAACGTAATTATAACTGAGCCAAAACATATACAGCGAAACCGTTGGAAATATTTCCACATTTTCAGATTTATGACCACTCGTTGTGCGCGCAGTTTTTTTGTTCCTCAACAACAACATTTCAAACATTTTTAACAAATTATGAACAATAAAAGTATTGAATATTGATGATTAATGGCTCCTTTTTCTGCATAACATATGCATTGTAAGGAGGGTAGGAATACAAAAACAATTATCTTTTTGAAGTTAAAAATACAAAATCAATAGACTGGACAATGTGATGGGGCTCACCTTCGGTTTATAAATTGGTAAAAACGTACATACTAAAACTTAACACTAAAGTGTTCCTGCCTCGACTGCGTTCTGTCATCGATGGGTGAACGGAGCAGGGGTTATCGTGCTAAATACTGGGTTTGTCATGTATCACTGAATCAACGAATATGTCTACGTTTAATGAATTCATCCACCGTAGGCAGCTCAAAAATCTCATGAAGCTCGCTGTTTCTCCGCTGCTCGAATGTAGTATGTCTGACCACTTCATCAGTATGCCGTTTTGAAATTGTGGGAGCCGCGCTGCCGTTTCCGTCAGGTGACGAAATAGCGGTGCACCATACAGCAGAGTAGGCCTGAGTACACTCTTATAGATCATGAGCTTGAGGCGTAGTGATAGGTTGGGGGAAGTCAATAAATGCGTAAGACTGTGTGCGCAGTGAGGCAGACATCTGTAACCGTAGGCTAAAGACGTTTGCCCCGTACTTGTATGAAAGTGAAGCCTCTCTCTATATAGGTCTGATGCTGCATCTCATTATACAATTCTATAAAGGTACTTCTCCTAATTAGGTTGGATGAGTTCGAAGTCATACGCGCATCACTAAATTACCATCAACATCCATAACCGTTTGATGTTCCAAAAACTATCGAGTGTTTAGTCTTTCTTTCTTCTGACAAAGTGAACATCCTCAGTTATCATTTAAAAGTAAATGACCTCGAGTCAGTGTACTCTTTATCCATTCACTATTTAATAAACCTGCTAACATATAATTATTTGTGATTTGTATATACTTTACCTACAGTAACATGCGTAAATTATGTGCACAGTTTTAATAATGATGAAAAAATATTAAAATATTAAATGCTTCATAGCTAAAGGGTATCATATATTTATGTACAGTTTTTGTGAAAAATTCTACCACTCCTTCTATCCTGCATAATGTAGGGTTTGGTAAGAGACCCATCGTATTGTTAGAAGACCTGTCGTAATTACCAACCTTTCCCTGTAACCGTGTCCTCGATGAAGAATAGGCAACCATCTGAATACAAGCATAATTACACTACAAGTAATAATTATTATAAGAAATATAATAATGTAATAAATTATTAGAAATAATTTATAAGAAATAAATGATTTCGAATTCGGATTTGAGGAGGAAATAAACTGGGAAACTTGATATTTTAGAATTTAATGTAATTAAGTATATATAGAAAATGAACTATATATTATATATATGTATATCCTCATCTTCACTGGAATAAAGGATACGAAAAACTGATCTTTGTTGCGTCTATTGTGTTAACTAATTATAATTTTGAAAGATTTATAATTATTTTACTATTATATTACCTTTTTTATATTCAATTTATTTTGATTTGTATTTAGCTAGATTAGTGGACAGGCCTGATGAGAGCAGACGGATGACTCGGTGAAATTCCCCTGAGAATAACAAGGATGTCCTAACACAATTAAATTTTTCCGCAGTAATTAACCAAATAAGAGGTAACTTTGATCACATAAAAAAATAGCCAATGCACGATAAAGTAATATATCCATAAATAAATTAATTAATAATTTTAATTAATTAAAATATTAAGAGGGGTGCCCCACTCATTAATTATTATTAATAATTAATTAATTATTTCTTTAATTTAACTACCAGTACACATGGTATTGTTTTTATGGCTACGTAACATTTTTTTACTATGTGAGTTTTTTTGACCCTCACAATTGACAGTTTGGCTGATGAAGGAACTAACAAGGCACTACTGGTAACACAAAAGAGCGTGTTCCTCTCCTTAAGTAGAAGTGAAACCTCTGGCTACATTAGCATATGTTGATTAGTAGGGGCAATGAATCTGCGTCTTTCATCTTCTGGAAGGGAGACAAAGCATATCCTGGCCTGTCGGACCAACGAGGAGAATAGGAAGTGAAGACAATGGAACGTAAATCAGCGTTCAGATCGGATCGGACTTGAAAAGTGGACGGTAGGCCAAAAGCAGATGGGCCCTCTTCTCGTGTCACATTGGCTCTGGCAATTTCGTGGTTTTAGCAGTTATTTTTTCTTAAGTGCATGATATCCTTATGCAAGGTCTTTATTGCTGTATTCTTTAATTAGGAAAATCCTACAAAGCAGGACCTTACCGATTTAATTAAGCACTTCCAGAAGTTACATTACATTCATTGTATGTCGGTATTCATATCATCAGTGCTATTATTACAATCATTAACTTGATGTGCAGCACTCAACTTCCACGCTATAACCAATAACCACTTTATCTAATAAATACAAATGGATACAAAAGGAAATTACACTCCTTGTACAGGACTGTACATTTTTAAGACTGACATTTTAAAAACTAGGACAGGTTTAGTGCACCCTTGCATCACATAGTAACTCTTTCAAGTGATTCATTTTCAAGAGAACATAAACCTACTAGTACCAAGGGTGTGTAGAGAAAAAATGACAACATGCAGGTAATAATAACTAACTTCCACTTATATTTTTAATAATTATAATTATTTAGAATTTGAGTAGCAAGTTCTCGAGGCTAAATAATCCTTGAACCTGGGGTTCCGAGTAAAAGTCACCATGCTAACCTCTAACCTAACAATTTCGAATACGTACGTACAAAAACCTGGAAGTTAAAAAAAAATTAAAAGAAATAATTTGAATTCGACTCAACCGACCCCTAATATCCTCCGAGAGTAAAAGCATTGATTAAAAAATAATTATTATTTTATTACGATTAATTGTTATTGGTAATTCCCAAAACGCCTAAAAATTCTCCGTTCATTTTCAGTACACTGTTATGATTAGTTGTTTACATTATTAACTTTATAACAAATTGATTTGTTTATTCTCTTCTTATGACTTCCAGGACACTCGGGCAGCGATAGTGTTTATAAGTGATGGCCAAAAGTGCCACCAGGGAATGAGAGCCAGGACTTGATGAATGCCACCACACAATGTCGTGGGGAAGGAGCAAAGAGTTGCGAAGCTTTCAACTATTGTGGAGTGCTCTCAGGGACAACAAGCTAAGAATGATTGATTCAGTTGTAAGCCGAAGTTGGAACAATCGCATCCTGTCCTATAGAGAGGAAGTTATTTGGACTCAGCTGATGATAGGCTACCTCGCCCGCGAAGATGTGATGTCTCGGAGCACTCGGCCGATGTGCCTCTACCGTTGCCCAAATCCTCACCGAATGTCTCGGAGAACAACGACACAGGGAACAGAATATCGAACCAAAAACCACGGCCGCGGCCGCCTCGAGAGCGGACAAAGGAGACGCGGCCAAGGCCTGCACTCCGCGCTCCCACATTACTTAGAAGCAGCTTATCTATGCCCCTCTTATCAGCCAGCCTTCTCCAGTAATTGGCCATTGGTTTTCGGCCAATTGTACTTCCTTCAGTACCTTTTGGGACAAAGGAGAAAAGCAGTCACTAAATTCGAATGCAGAACGCTCATATTAGGATTCACTGCTAGTTGTCGACCGTTCTTAAAAGGATTAAAAGAAAAAGTTGTTATATTTAGGTGTTGACCCCCAGTTACATAGAAGATACCGGTGCCTTCACGCAGGTGTTACATGATTGATCATATAACCATTCCAAATATAATCGAGGCAATGATATTTTGCAAACAATTTTCCGTGCTAAGCTGAAGCAAATTTTGTGCTACTTAAGAGGAACAGTGAAACCACGAATGAATTTAGAATATGTTTTGTCTAGAGCAGGTATGGGCAACCTTTGACATGTTATGGGCCAAACTTTAGTGTGCAAATACGTTCGCGGGCCGCGTTTAAAAGTAGTGCATTTTAAAGTAGTGTTCATAATTTTTAGCGATAGATATCAGTCAGCCATGAAATAATACGACAATGTTATTACAACACAATTTATTAAAATAACAAAATGAAATGAAAAAATAGGTACCTACAGCATTAAATTAAATCGTTAAATTTAGAATTGTTACAAACTACGAAAGTTAAATAGCGACACCGAAATCAATGAGACACTTGAGCTTGAATTTGGGAAACTAATTCATCGATGTTTGGATTAATTCCACTGGTACAAAGACGTAAAGAATTTTCCAAATTATCGTCAGTCAGCCTTGTACGATGTTTTGATTTATTAACTTTCATCAATGAAAAGAACTGTTCGCATTTATAAGTACTGCCAAACGCACAAATCAATCTTCTTGCAAATTTTCTAAGCTGCGGAAAATGGTCTTCTTCGAGGTATTTTTTGTAGAAATCGCACAACTCCACGTCTTCAAATTTAGATTTTAGGAGTGAGTTTTCTTGAATCTCGATCAACTCCATTTGCAAGTGTATTGGAGCATTTTGTACATTACTTTTTGTTGGAGTAGCAAATAAATTGAAACAGTCTTCCATGTGTTTGAAATCGCTAAATCTGATCGAAAATTGCTCCGACAGTAACTTGAGTTCTTCAGCATATTGAGCGTAAGCAATATTTTCATACGCAGAGAGCGTGGTGAAATGGTAACTGTTACCAGACAGCATATGTGCCTCCCACAAGCGGATTTTGTTCTGAAACGCTTTCAAATGGCTGTACAAATCATTTACTAACTGTCCTTGTTTTTGAAGTTTCAAATTTAAATCATTCAAATGGCCTGTAAGGTCGACAAGAAATGCTAAGTCACATATCCATTTTGCGTCACTCAATTCAGATAGTGGTTTATCTTTTATTTGCATAAATTCTGCTATCTCATTTCTAAGCTCGCAAAACCGTTTCAGCATTTTCCCTTTGCTTAGCCATCTGACTTCACAATAATATGTTACGTCGTCATACTCGGCTGATATTTCATCCAAAAACGCCTTGAACTGACGATGGTTAAGCCCTCGGGATCGAATAAAATTGATGGTTTTTACTACCACATTCATAACATTCTGGAGTCGAATGGACTTAGAACACAAGTTCTGTTGGTGGATAATGCAATGAAGGACTATCAAACCATCTTTTTGCACATTTAATTCAGTTGCTTTTTCATTCAAAATTCCGATGAAACCTTTACGTAAGCCGACCATAGAAGGTGCACCATCTGTGCATACTCCAACTAATTTCGACCATGGCAAGCCAAAACTTGTGAATACCTTTTGAACTTCATTAAAAATGTCCTCTCCTGTAGTGGTTCCTTTTAGCGGCTGTAAAGCAAGCAATTCCTCAGTAATAGTGAATTCTTTATCAACACCTCGAATAAATATAGCCAGTTGAGCTATGTCAGACAAATCGGTGCTCTCGTCTAATGCTATGGAAAATGATTCAATACCAGTCATACGGCCAGTCAATGTTGTTTTTATATCATTAGCCATCATTTCTATACGTCGTACAACGGTTCGTCTTGACAAACTAATTTTTTCAAATTCATTTTTCTTTTCAGGACACAAAACACTGCAAACTTCTGACATACACTTCTTGATAAATTCTCCTTCGGCAAATGGTTTCAATGACTTTGCCAATTTTGAACTAACTATAAAACTAGCTTTCACAACATTATCAAGTTGTGTTCTTTGTCTATGAAATATTTGCTGCTGTTTTTCCAAATTTGCGGTAAGTTTCTGGATTTTGTCTTTTCTTATTTGTCCTGTCAGTGAGAGCAGCGTAGGATGCTTAGTTGAGTAATGCCTCTTTATATTGAATTCTTTCATCACCGAAATGGATTCATTACACATCAAACAAATAGGCTTACCATTGTGCAAGATAAAGAAGAATTCTTCAGTCCATTTTTCTTGAAACTGGCGACCCTCTGCATCTACTTTTCGTTTCCTTCCACCAGACATCATTTTCATTTACTTATCGTTCGATAAACTTAATAAGAAAATAGGTATAATTAGTAAGCACTCAAGATGCACACAAAGTCACAAAGCAAACTTATCACCACGGTAGCTCGAATAGGACTGAACTAAGTTCCGGCCATCCACCCGCTTATATAGGCAAAATGAAGGAATGATCTAGAATCGTCTAGTGTAGAACAATACAATTGCGAAGCAATAATCCTTTGTTGCGCCGCCAGTGTGGCGGCAAACATCAATGGCTTTGAACTTTGATGTTTGCCGCCTCACTCTTTGATGATCACCGCCACTCGGCTTGCTCGCTCACTTGATTCCATGAGTATGAGTAAGTAGTGTATTTTTTTTTTTTAAATTGGGTTTTTCAAAATGTCTCGCGGGCCGGATCAAATCTTACAGCGGGCCGGATCCGGCCCGCGGGCCGGCTGTTGCCCACATACGGTCTAGAGTATATTTGAATATCACCTGTTTTCATATTTGGATATCGGGCAAAACAGCTAAAAAAATCTCTTTAAATAATTTATTTAAAAAATCTTTTAATAATTTTTGAGATTTTTTAGATTATGATTAGATTATGATCTACTACTATTTTAAGTATTTTGTACCACGTTGTGATTTGTGAATTTTGTCATTGTTTAGCACTTGATAATGGCAGTAGGAGCTATCGAAAGCCTTTGTACAAACGTTTTTGTGGCAACTCTGCTCTACATTATCCCACTTTATAGTCACCTGACTGACAACACAGCTAAAAGTCTCCAACGATTTCAGAACGCTGTGATGAGAAAAGTGGTCGGACATAGCTCCCTCGAGAGGCTAAATAACCTACCCCCGTCGCTTGGGGTGCCGACGGCGGATGACTTCAACCCATCAAATTTTTTGACTTGTTGCAGCACCTAACTAACCCAGTGTTAAACATATCATTATGACTTTACCACCCTTCCAACAGACTGTCTGGGAAACGTAGGTTATTAGTTTTCACATAGATTTTAAGTTAGTATTAGATAGAATCATCTTTAAGGTGGACCCCATTATCTTAATTTACTCAATAATCAGCCAATTAATGGTTAGTGGGAGCCCTCTGAGGTTTGTGTGCGTGCTGTCTCAAATCTATATTAAAAGAAAAGATATTTAAATAATTCTACCTTCTTGAGCTTACCAATAAACATGAAAGTAATATGAAGATGGCATTACGGTTACATTGACTCACTCTAACTGCTGTAATTAGCCTAGGCCCTAGGACACCGAGGGTCAGAAGACACTTCCAGCCAAGCGACCTTGGGCTAGAGAGGTACCTGGAATTTGTGACCAGCCGGACCGTAACAAAAAACTTCCTCTGGAGCTGATCAGTCTTGTAAATTAGCAAGAGAACAAATGAAACAAAACTCGAAGGATAAGTGCTGCCCTAACCTTGGTTAGCGCTCAAGCGCAGTTTGTTTGTATACGAGTACTGTCAATTAGAGAATCACCCGACGTTGTGCAGTATACTGAGAAATGATAAATTAATATTTCATTTATTAGAATTTGATTCTGTCTCCACGTTACCCCGTGACAACTTGTGTAAACTAACCTGCATGGATATTATCCCTATAAAATATAAATCATCATTTAAAAAAATGTTTGTTTATACATGATTTTTTTAAGATTGTAACATTAACTGAATATTTTTGTTTTTGTTGTGAAATTTAGTGTTCGCCATATTAACAACATTTCATGTGCCTCATACTTGTTATTTTATTTAACGAACATTTGACTATTCGTTTAGAATAATACAATAAATAATACATATATATGAGTTTTAGGTGGAAGTATTCTCATTTCGATGTTATGAGTTCCGCTTAATTTTTCATAAGGTAGAGAGGAAGTAGAGATAATCTCGAGGTAGCCGCTCCTAGTGTTTTTTGTAAGCCCATGATAAATTAATTATATGACTACTAGTAATATTTAAAAGGTAGCTGAATAAATGTTGATACTTCAAATATTAATGATTAAAACTTGGTTTTTAATCGATCGTGTTAAGATTAACCTGTGCTATCGCATTCTAACTGGTAAATTAATTTTCATTAGGTCATACATGTATACATATGAGCTGTTTTCTACGTGTTACTACACTCCATGCGACCCCGTCCGTAATCTTCATTCAAATTGAGAGTCTCTTGTCACACAGTAACTCCATACTTAACCATAAATTAAACAATAATGAACACTCATAGACTCAATCAGGGACAAGAATCGATTTTGACGAAATTTGTTTGGCTGATTGGAAAAAAGCAATTACGACCTGCCACCGGACCATATCGTTCACGAGATCACTTAACAAAAAGTGGGGCCAGGCTCCTATCTAGATCCTATCTACAACAATTAGGCACTAGGGGTCGAAGTATTAACAGTAATTGTTTTGATTCGGCAAGGGTACAGTCTGCCAACAACAGTCGAACCAATCCCTCTTTTCACAGACCATCATAAAATTATGTGGGAAAAAGGAGATAATTAATGGAACCCTGTTGCCGGTTACCTTGTGGTCTCTATCGTTACAACTATCTTAAAACAATACATTGCCATTGGTCATTGTAACCTTTCTGAAAGTTTGACTTTAGATCTGGCCAATACTTTTCTCAAGAAACGTATTTGAAGAGAGGAGCCGCGATATACATTCTGGGTATGTATGAGACGCAGTGTGCTCATAATGAAAGAAAGGCTCTTTCGTTCTAAATTTTTAAATTTTATTCAAAATTATTGATACATCCTAATATTACTACAATATCGCTATCAATATTACTACATCGGTGCAAACCTCCTCGAGGAGGATGTAGCAGTTATATTGTGTATACAGTAATATAATAAATATTTTATGAATGAGAGCGAGAATGAAGTATCGTAAATACTACGTGAATGAGATCATTTACCACGATTATCCTTAGTTGCTCTTCTGTGGACTCGAGTTTGAAGCTCTTTGATTCCTGGTCAAACCTGTGCCGTACCACAATTGTGAACGTGTCATTATTCCCAAAAGAGATATACTGTCCAAACCCATCTTGTTCCCCTGGTTGCATACTCATTCTTCCCAGGTTTGAGAGATTACCAACTTTATAAAGTTTGAGCACTGATGCCATAAATCTTCTGATTAATACAACTAAGAAGGTCGTAATGTTTTTTCTCTCGAGTGATTTATATCTCATGGCTTGACTATATCAATAAAACAAACGTGGGCATCTTTATCCTATTATATATTGGAAAATTATTATTCCTATACATTAATGCAGATTCATTAAATTTACTGTTATCAAATAGTGTTAATCTTAACTAATGATTTAAACGGCTGTGGCGAAAAAACAAAAAGAATAACGGCGCGGTCCATTAGCAATCCAGTCGTTAGCAATTGCCATTTCCGTTCAGTACAAGATGATGGAACAAAGGATAAAAAGTACTAAAACAGCAGTTTCCTCTAGACACCGCTTTTCTCGTCCATCGCTTTAGAGGTCAATAGTAAACGCATCTTAGAGTGGATAATATTCCAAACATCTTCAGCTCTAAGATTTACTACGGCTAAATATACTACTACCTTGTAACCTTTAGTAGTCTAGGACTAAAAGTTGTAGAGCTCATACTTTAGCTTATGAGATCATGCTGCCTTCATGGTTTTTCCAGATACTGGCAAATGGATTGGAATGCGATGAAGTGTATGTATGCATAATTAAAATTGTCTATACGTTTGTGATGTTTTACTTATTTAGGGTGCCTTCATTTTCTTCAGCAAACTCCTCCAGCAACCCCATTTCACTTATGTAATGAGTAATGTTTTATTTAACACAAAATGTTTTAATTTAATGAGGAATAAAAACTTTTTTTTTCTCCCCCCCCCCTTCCTGAGGTGAACCTCAAACGGGGTTAGGAATGAAAAACTAAAACACAAATATGATGGAGCAAGCGATTAATTTTGCACATTTGGCAGTCAGACTGCGATATCAGATACCACTGGATAAAAACAAATTGTGGTTTTTTTTTTTATTATCTTTAAGAGCAACCCTCAACCAGATAAATATTATAAACCGAAATATGATATCAATCATTTTTGAGTTACTTAACTCTCCACTATTGATCTATCTATGAACAAACTCAACCACACTGAGAAACAGTTGAAGGATATAGCAATGGCTAGAACAATACGCATCGCAGAGGTTGAACATATTGCTCAGTAGGACATAGAGGAATAAAGTGTCTGCGGTACAGGTCATTCTCTCTGAGGTTTCGAGAAATTCTCTTGACTTGGTCCTGGCGTAAGTACACATTTGAGGTTTCCAATGATATCTGGGCTATTGAAATTGTTGCAGGAAGTTAATTATAAGAAAGCGACAGCTTGCCGTCCCAGTAAGCGTTATTTTCTATTTGAAAACTCAACTGGCTTCAGGATTGGAACGCATCTCTAATTTATTATGACTTGTCCACTAGTTTATTTTAATTCTATTCCTCTCCCTGTAACCGAGACAGTACGGTACTTAGGCTTCCATCTCGACAAACGACTGACCTGGAACCCACATACGAGACTAAAAAGACAAGAACTAAACAGACGCTTTGGACAACTGTACAGACTACTTCAAAGGACATCCCATCTCTCAATAGAAAATAAACTACTAATCTACAAAGTTATACTTAAACCAATCTGGACATACGGAATAGAGCTATGGGGGACAGCAAAAAAGTCGAACATCAAGCGTATCCAATCCTTTCAATCCAAAGTCCTGAGAACAATAGTAAATGCCCCTTATTATGTCAGCAACAAAACCCTTCATAACGACCTTAATATACCCTACATTCTAGAACTCATCCCTTCCAAGTTTATGAAATTCCACAGTAGCCTTTCCAACCACCCTAATCCTGTAGCACAGTCTTTGCACTGCGCCACTCATCCCTATAATCCTCCTCGGAGACTGAAACGGCAGTGGCCTCGTGACCTGCTATAATCGCGTGACAGTGGGAGCCCTGGCAATGGCCAGTTTCTCCAATCATGTCCTATTGTATGAATGAGCGAGTGAATGATGAACTGTAAATATGGTATGAATGAGATCATTTATCTGTATTATTATTGCCTTATAAAAGGCAGATTGTAATTATTGCATAATAAAAAGGTTTTATGAAAATTTATTATGATTGGTGAATATTATGTTTTATAAGCAATTTAAACGTAAGCGAGCGATCTGATACAAATTAAATTAATCATATGATAAATATACATATTTAAGTTCAAAAATCTAGAAAATAGCTTACTCCTTACGTTTAATAAATTACCACTAAGGACTTGTCCAGAGCCATAGAAAGTTAATAAAACGGCAGCTATACCGATCATATACCAAGTCCACTTCAATGAAATCTCCACCCGATTCAGAAACGGCGTCCACTAACATACAGACTCCTCAAAAAGCAAAAAAAGTAATGTTGAATATTTTTGAATTATTTCACTGGGAACGTCACCGACTAAAAAATCTAGGTATCTTCACGGTTTGAAATGATCTCAAATCACTGGTACTTATAATAGGACAGATTATATTTTTTTTATATATTAAACAAATATTCCTATAAATCAATTATAAATCAAATCGAGGGTCTTATGAAGTTAGAATCTCCAACTAATAACAGCGCTTTGTAATTTGTTATGCAACTGCTCCTATGGTTGATTAAAGTTAAGTTCTCAAACCCGATTTCGGCATGTAGAACCTCTTAAAAGGTAGTGTTGTATTAGACATTCTTGAGCGTCTTGTAAAAATCATTTACAATGTGTCTAGAGATAAATTAGTTGCTGCCATTGGCATTGTATGAATAGCTACGTGGCCCCTCGTAAATAGAACCAGGTAACAGCTAATTTGCATCTAAAGGGAAGAATGAAAAGGGAAAGGAAATTATAGAGTGGGCGGGTCTATTGATGGCTTCATGTTGAAGCCAGATCCGACAATTGAGTCTTATAGTGTCAATAGTGTATTCCTCACGGCTAAACGACCCTTGAAAACAATATTCTCTTAAGCGTTATTTCATATGAAAAAAAAGCTCACTCATTACACTGTGAAGTGAATCTCTTGGTTTGCCTCCACTAGCTCGTATTCGGTGACGCGGTTAATGGAGAAGATTGGGGGACACTTCCCGATACTCCGGTTCTTCTTTTGCTTGCGAGGGAGGTGACAACGACCTCCCGAATGTCTTTGGACTGTTTTAAAATACTGTATGAATGAAGAACTGTAAATATGGTTTAAATGATAACATTCATCATATTTACTTATTGCACAATAAAAGGCATTTTGTAATTTTATCACAATAAAGATTCGTATTCCTAAGTATAATGAATGATGTGTTATTGCATGTACTAATTGAAAACGAATTGAAGATGTTTCAGAAAATAAAAGATTATTTGAAAAATCTTTACTTGGAAAAAAATACATTCTACTCTGATGGGTAATTGCAATAAGTAAATTCATTCGTATATACAAAACTTTACATAATAACTCAACTAATTTACTGAGGAACACAATAAAATTATTACTAGCTATTTCATTTTTTCCAAATCATTAAAATTAATGGATTAACAAGAACAACTGATATATTTTTTGGCAGTTTACACATATACATCTTTTATTTCACATATTTCTCGGGAATTATTTACTAAGTTTTCTAAACATGCTGATAAGAAACATATTGCACTGGGCAGTTTTAAAAAAAATTGAAGTAAAAAAAATCGAATAAAGAATCAATATGGTATCTAAACCTAATTCACTTATTTAAAATTATTTCAATAATGTAAACTACTTTAAATATATAAAATTATATAGAATATATATAAATAAAAAAAATATTATAAATATAAGCAACTATCGAGAGAAAGTGTATTAGTAATTTGTACTTCTCTCATCTAACCTCTTAATTTTGTTTTAGTATCGCAAATGTTAAACACCACATTTTTCTTATTTAGAATACAAATAAACGTGAGCCTTAAAACAATAAAAAAACATTAATAAAAAAAAAAGGCTGCATTACATTATCCAGCCCGGAGAAATACAAAAATATACGCCATCCACCGTAAATTAGTTACCTCAGCCTTACATTTGAAATGCAGTAAATAAGGTCCACTGAGAGTAAAATGCCGGTCAGGGATGATACAGAATTTTGATTATTATTAATTCTCTATATGACTCTTAAGGGATATGATTAAGCTGCCTTCAGGTATGCTTGAAGAAACAAAATTCTTTTATTTCAAGAATAAGAGAGTTAAATGAAAAAAAACAGAGAGAATATTGAAAGTTGAAATTGGTCATGAAATTTAAAATTATAAGATTCAGAAAAATAAATATAATGATGTATAGATAATAAATAACCACTGCTAAAAATCAAATAATACATACATAGTATATACCGATGTCCTTTTCACACGATGACCTGAAGCGGGGCTATATTGGTTTGTCTAAACGTTGTCCCATAATAAATTTGACGAAAACCTAAAAACTCTTTTTCATCAACCTAATCCGATCTATCGACAAACTGTTCAGCTTGTTTGTATCCTAACGCTGACAACTTGTGAACTCACAATATGAATTTTTAAATACGTGGTATCCTTGTTCGGTGGAACACGTAGATGTTAAGTACTGGGCTACTACACTGTGGAAAAACAAAGTGATTTTTATCATACTATTTTATCATCAGTTAAAAATAAGTTTATATAAACTTTTTATAGGTAATAAGTTGTAGTAATTGCTCTTAGGTTAATTGATTCGATGCAATGCAAACTAGATTAAATATTTAAAACGGATAGTGAGTTCAATAGTAGACATTCTCATAATTTTTGTGAGAATATTTTTTTATTTTTTTTTTTAATTCAAAGCGTAGGTAGGATTTTGACTCGTTTATTGATTTGATCCCGGTATACATTGAACGTTACTGTGTTGCTAGCCTTGCATTGCCCAGTAGGGCTTAGGTTTTATTTATTTATTAAATGCTATACTACAGCAATGGACTCCGTTATTATTACAGAAGAGCGAAATTACGATGGCATTCCTTCTCAGTTCTTAGTGTTAGTTGTACAGGGGTCAGGTCAAATCTCCGGCTAATCTTTCTGCCCTTTGCGTTTTACGCTTTAAGTTTTAAACGACGCACAGTTGGACAAGGAGGCATCAAAATGTTAACTCCCTGTTTGCCTCCCCGACGGGCAAGTAATTATCCCTTTGTGAGAACATAATGAGAATAAATTTACGGGCAATACAATAATGATAGATCCAAGAATTAGTCGTTGCGCAATATTATTTTAAAAATGTCAAATATTTGAATGGAAATCATTAGATTTTTTTATTTTTGCTGAGTAGAACTTTCTTGCATTAATTATGAACTTTTTTTTATTTATACTTATTACTAGCACACATCCTCTTGGGTGAGTCTATTACTACACAAGTCGTCTTCCTTAGCCAAAATCCTAGTTTTTAAAAGAATGAGGCCCTGGTTGAGGCGACATTGAGAGTGGATTGGTGTCCTCTTCCTAGGATATTTTGGAATAAACATACTCGATAAAGGTCTTATAGATTTCTATGCAATTGACCAGAAAACGCTGGTCAACTTCCGAGAGAGCTACGCTTTTCTGCTCAATTATTTTTACGGAATATTGAAACACTCCTAAAAATACATTGTAGCTAAGAAAAAGAGTCTTCTCGAAGGATGTTAAGGACCCGAATTTATACTATTGAATTCAAAATTCTCGTTTTTCGAAATATCTTTATTTGTGCCTCGCCATCTTTGATTGACCCTTTAACTCTAAATTGTCCTGATAATTATCTTGAGAAAGATTATAAGTCAAAGACTTGAGTATCAATTTAGAAATAAGGTTCAGACTTTGTTCACGTTGAATGTTTTTCCTCTTATTATTGCCCAAGCTAAAACCCGTAACCCGTAATACGCGTTTGATATTTCCGACCGATCGGATAGTTTTTGTACACATTTATAAAATAATATCAATTAAAAAACAAATGTCTAAAAAATTAAGTAAACAAAATTTTAAAACATTAATCTCCAATGAACTCGACACCTTAGTAATTTATTTACAAAATTACATTACATTTCCAGGAATCTAATAATTAGTATCATATGTTTTTAATGATATTTATTATTTAACTGAACAAAATTTTTTCATAGAATAATAGAAAAATGTTGGGAGATAAAAAAAAAAAATTTTATATGTATTATGGACATATATCCTTTTCAGCCTTTTTAAAATTAAATTTTTTTTTCTGTGTGAGCTCTTATATTTAATTAAACATTAATATATATTTTTGGTTTTACAATTGTTTATGGTTTTCTACCACATGTGAATATATAGACACCTATAAGTGGTATTTTTTCTATAAACTCTTCGATTTCTATAGGTTGGTCACCGAATCTTTTTTTTTTTGTTATATATTGGAAATTATTTTTATGTAACGGTAACTTATACCACTTTAACTACTGTGAATACTCGAAAACTGAAGTCTTCAATACTTTTTGATCCTTTGAACCCTCTCTAATAATGCCTCAAATATTGAGAGCTTTTGAAATGTATGGATTTGAAAACTTATTTGTTAATATTTGGGTAACAAAAAAGTAAACTTTCATTATAATTTAGATTATGTTTGGGCATTCTCAAACTTTTTTTAACTTACAAACGAGTAAAAAATATAATTTGACAATGTGTGATTTTCACTTTTCATCAGTAATTAGTTAAAGCGATGGTTTATCCTATACATGGCATAACATTTATCTAGGCTTTTTTGGAATTTTGGGCCATGCATTAAAATTCACATCGGTGATAAAGAAAATATCAATATTTTCAACTGTTTATACGAAGAACCAACTGAAAAAAATATTTATACACATACTTTTCTCCGATTTAAATGGATCTACTTATACACTAGATGCATTCAATGAGACGTCTATTATATTTTTTTCAATACAAATTTCTAATATGAATGCTTCCTATCCAAATGGCTAGTGCAAAAGACCAATATAAGATTTAAGATGGCAAAAGCAGAGCTCGGACACAGACAGATCGGAGGCCTCGGCTGAGAAGATGGCTATCTCCTTCATCTTTCCGGCTAGCTGAAGACGTCCTTTGGCTATAGTGGGGGTGGGCCTCCTATATATCCCAACCCTCCAACTGGAGGGTCAGTTAGAGTTTGTGACTGTGCCAAGTGATCCATCAGATGGCTCTACTCTGGACTTTACTAGTGGTGGTAGGTTAAGTATTAAAATGATTTAATCATGTCTAAAGCTACAGGATTTCTACGAGGATTACTCCAAATTGGACTGAACCGGATCGTGAAAACTTACGAGTAATAAATATTTTGAAAAGAGATCGCTAAGAATACGCGAATCCAGTTACAATCAGAAAATTGTTCAAATTATTACCGATTTTAAAAAGCAAAATTTAAAGTCAACGTAAAACAAGCTTTAAAACGAGCCTTCACATTAAGCGAAAATAATACCTTGCGTAAGAAAGAAGTATCTGGCTTATTTTTTTTTCTTCTGAGCTATTCGTTCGAGATATGATCGACATATAGCCAGAGCATTCATTAATCTTCCACTTGCAGCTGCCTGAGATTGGCAGGTCTGAAGAAGAGCGTTACCTAATCTGATTGAAATACCTTTCGACTTATCGGTTATTTCTTCGAAGTGGCGGATTTGCATATTTAAACTTGTGTTAGTTACGAGTAAAAAAGAAAAAAAGTCGCATTTTTAAAATATGTAAATTTAAAAAAGAAACTCTTATTAATTTGGCGTCAAGCTAATGCCCAATATAAATTCTGGACTATAATGCCTGCTGTTTATTTACACTTGTCAACCGTAAATGAACTCTACCCGTGGCTTAGTGGTTGGAAAACCTGATTACGTTACCCTGCAACTCTGATCTAATCCCCGGTTACCAAAAACTCTAATTTCTAAAAGGTTGGGTTTGGTCAGGGTCCACTCATCCTTGATTGGAAAACGACTATCGCCTTAAATTACTAATACGAAATACAAGTCGCGAGGATTACTTATTACCGACCCTGATACAAATCTAGTGCTATCTACCAACGAGACAGGTACTAGAGTGGTTAAACATCAATCAATAAATTCATGGTTCAGTAATTTCAGTCACATTTTATAACTTTGGTTTTTAGTAACGAATAAATGAAACTGGTTGATCCAATAAACATTTGTTTATTATTTGATAATATGTATCGGCTATAAGTTATCTAATCAGAACTTTAAAAACCCTTACTTTTTCACCAGTGCCCCTCTGTAAAACATAATTAATAATACTATAAACAAATTTTTTTTATTTTAAGAGTTATTAGCCCGGGGCTATCAAAAAAAAGAGGATATTGATACGTCTACCAATATCCCCAACTTGGTGTTCCGGAAACACGTTTTAGTCTTTATCTAATAAAAAATTTTAAAAAAATGGATCGTTTAGTTATAACGAGAAGTTAAGATTTATCAGCTAATGTTTTTAACATTCAGGGTATTAATTATTATAAAGTATTAATTAATACAATCTGTTAATTTTGATAAAAGTCACTTTTGACAATTTGGTGTTTCAGACAAATTCATGGTCTAGGCTACTACCACTCAACCTAAATTCCAATTTAATTAATCGGGTTCCCAACTTCTATATTCATGTAGCTGTTCATTTTTCCTGGAGAGGCCCAAACAGGCCCATCCTCCATATGAAAAATCCTAAAACTTTTTTCCCACGGGGGTGGTCTATTTCTCTTACTAGTGGCTATTAAATCATTTCTAGAAACATGAAACTGAACATTTTGTGTGCATTTAAAATGTTTATTCAATCGTTTTTATCAAAGCTACCACAGCACAATCATTTCAAAAGCGAAAAGAAAATGGTTGTTAATTAAACAGTCTTGTTGGCAATTCGAACTCGAATTGACTGTTGAAGGTTGACCACGGCACTCCGTGGATAATTTTGGGATAGTTAAACTATCCATCATGTTGGTTCCCAAATTGAAAAATATTTTTTACTTCCTCTTCCTGGAACAGCACTTATTCTTGTAGCCTTTGGAATTTTACGATAACTAGTTATTGGAGTCAGTTAAATCGGGATCTCTTGAGGGACAAAAACAAAACCTAGCGTCGACATTGAAGTGGTCAAACTGACATTTTGGTGGTCAAGTTTCAATTTGTCAGCAGATGAGACAGTTAGATTTATGAATATTCTAATTACAGAATCTTTACAACTATTTAGCCTTAATAGATGACAAAATTAATTTTGTAATTAATTTATAAACCAATAATTCAACTGGGTTGAAGAAACTCACAAAAGTAATGCATTGATAATATTACCGGAATTGGAAGAGACGATTCTTTGAAAATTTAAAATGAATACTACCCAAATTGACTAATGTTATAAAACAATTTTAAAGGTAACTTTAACTTTTTTTTTGTCAAGGATGGTTTTTTGTTCGTATGTCAGCTATGAAGACCGTTAAACATGAACCCAATGAATCGTATATGTAACAATATTAAAAAGAGTAAGGAAACTTCAATATGTTTGTACCAATCGTAATACATTTGACCGAATCCACTCAATATTACTCATCGGAGTTGCAGCTCGTATTATTACTGGTAAGTCTCGATAGGTAACTAGGCTAGAATTTATAGAAGTCAAGTTTATAGAAATCGAAATCGTCGTTTCGAAAAATATTTTTAATTTCTACTTCCCTTTAGTTCTCAACTAATGATAGGTTAGGCTAAGATATTCAAATGCTAAATGTTTTTTTTGGACGTTATGTTGAATGAAGTTTTAAAAAACTCCTGAGGATAAATGAAACTCTTTCCAAGGGCATGAACAGTCGTAGTTACAATTACACACGGACGACTGAAGGCTTCCGGTAAGGAAATTCTAGTCGTAAAAATCATCGTAGTGTAGAAAAACTGGCCATGTAATCAGTGTAAACATTAGTATGTAAAAGTTTTGAAATTGTGAGATAAAATTAACTGAAAAAGGCTTTAATGCAAGAATAAGTTGTTGTTTTTTCTCTACTTTGCTCACTTAGGCCTGCCAATCTACAATTGCCTCGGTTGGCCAACAAACTTGAGAAACGAAGGGGAATAATGTCTCCATTTCTTCGTACGTGCTTTTAACGATTTCATTCCACTAATAACAACTGATTTCCACCAACAATAGCTGGTACGTGTTAGTCATTCTTTATTGTGCAGTTATTTACTTGAGGCGCCTCAACTGTACCCGCGAACGATTAGACTGTCACTGTTTCGCAAATGAATTTCAAAAGAAGTATAATAAGAAAAAATAGAAGTGCTCTTGTACGTATATAAACGGGCACCTGTAGGATAAGCAAGAGTGATGTAAGCCCTGCTGCTCCCATAGTCCATTATTTCCCGTGGGCTCATTTGAATTCCAGGTTCAAGGTTTGTTGTCACCGCCTTAGAGACATGGTTCTCGCCACGTCTCGCTTAGATCACGCGACTCGCAAACTAGTTAAAATATTTCCAAGGGAAAAATCTATGTCCCCCGAAGTATATTTAGTAAATGTCATCACACAATCATTAATTTTCCACAAATTAAAAAATAAAAAGACCTCATGATCGAGATCAACGATATTTCATCATTTTCTTTAATTGTTTTTTTTTAGGGTAGTCACCAATAGAGTTGCCCTTAATAGAACTATTTTCAATTCTCGATACACATAAATAAAGAAAAAAAGAAGCAACAGTTGGGTAGACCAACAAAATATAGCAGACGATTAATGCGTTCAGAAATAAATTGATAAAGTTGTAAAAGTAAAATAATTTCCAACATTGTTCCAAAAATCAAATCATACTTAAAAAAGGTTTGTTTTATGAATGCAAAACGTGTTTTAAAAAGTATTTATATACCTAATGATTTACTTTATTATTATAATTTAGTAAAATTTAGTCAATCACTGAGAATGACTATCAAAATATAAAATATTGATAAAAAATATACCAATAAAAACAACCTCAGTAACATCTATAATTTCTTTATAAAGTTGCTGTATATAATTTATTCTGAACCTAAATAGATTATGAAAGCTAAAAAAAAAGATTTTTTTATTTTTATCTCGTACTTATCTTGCTTATATCCTTACAGAATGCTCTTCAAACAAGATCAAAGGTTTTTTCGTAATAAACAATAAAAATTTCTGATGGTAGACTGCTACCCATACTTGTTTCAAAGTAAACCTCTACCATAGGCTTCGGAGACAGATTATTTGATGTTCTTTCTCTAGTCTATATTCGGATAAAAGTATAATTTTTTTCCAGGGGTTATCTAGTGTCAGGATATTTCGAATCATGTTCTTTTTGTACAATATTTTGTTGCTATATTATTGTACGATAATCCTACTGATAAAATACAAATAGGTGGCGGTGGCAAGGAAGGGAGAGGGCCAACGCGGAGTGCCCCCTGTCGGTAGTGAGTACAACGACGTGCGTGTGGACGGCAGCTACCAATTCGGCTTCCAAACTGGCGATAGAGGCCAGCACTACCAAGCAGCGGCTGCTAACTCGCAGAACCAAGTCTCCGGCAGGTAATATAATACAGATATATTTAGCATTTAGAAAATTGTGGTTTTAAAATAAGCACCTTGTATCATTCAGAGCAATACACTTCCAACTAATTATTATAATCAATCAAAGACAAATATTCTTGTTTGCTTCCTGTTGATTGCAGGTTCGGGTCCCTAGACCCAGCTAAGAAGACTGTTGTGAACACAGAATGGACCGCGGGCAGACGTGGGTTCCGAGCCCGAGGCCCCAACATAGCCCGAAAGATGGACCTGTCCCAAGCCAAGATCCCCTACAACCCACCAGTCAGCCCGGGCTCTCCTAACTACAATCCCACATACGATGGCTACCATGATCCCAACGAGGACCCAACTTACAGCTACACGTACAGGACTCCCACGTCCGGAAAACAGGAGGCATCCGATTCGCTCGGTCACGTCAACGGCAAGTATTATTTCTACGACGACGTAGGAGAGCGCCACGACGTCGCTTATGAAGCCGGTGCAAGGATAGGCTTCAATGTAAAAACTCCCTTTCCCGACTCAAAGGTCTTCACTGGACTGTTCTATAGAGGCGCTGATGGAAAACCGGGAGGAAATCCGAGAGGAAAAACCTCTATACTACAAAGATTAGACGGGTCGTACCGCTTCGTTGCAGCAGGACCGGATCAGAGAAGAACAGAACAGAGTGATTCTGTGGGCAACGTAAGGGGCTCATATACATATGTGGATGACAAGGGCCAGCAGAGGACTGTAGAGTACATTGCAGGTCCTGGCATTGGCTATCGTATTGTCAAAAAGGGAACAGGGGCTTCTTTCCCTTCCATTCCTTCATTTATACCACCGATTTCACCATCGGTTACTATTCCTCCTTTTCCTAGTAATTCACCTATTCCCTTTCCACCAATAGTGCCAGATAATGACGGGATTTCTGATGACTACGATTCAACAGGACGCCCAGGAGCTCCTCCGTTCGGTGGCAACAGACCAAGTACTGCGGCTGGTTCAGGAGGAAGGCCGGGAGGATCAAGTTTTGGACAAGATGTGACGGGACCAGATGCTGGGACTGGAACAGGCAGTGGAGAATCTGGTCCAGGCAGCACTGCTACAGGTAGTGGAGGTGATAAAGAAACCACTGGACCACCAAGCTGGTCAACTACCGAATCATCTCCAGGAGGTAGTAGCTGGAGCACGACAACATCTGGAAGTAGTAGTTGGACAACACCTCCTCCACCTTCAGGAACATGGGGCTCTGGTACAACGAAGCCTTCCGGTGGGTCAGGGCCATTTAAACCGCCCCCTTCTTTTGGTGGGGATGAAGATGGCTATCCACCAGTGCCTCCATTGTATAAACCTCCGCCAACCTCTCTGTATCCTTCGTCAGGGTCTACTTTTTCTTCACCATCCACAACAGGAGGGGGCAGCTCTACAACGGAGCAGTATCCTGGATATCCTGACTCAGAAGGTTATCCAAGCGGACGACCAAAACCTGGATCTCCGACATTCTCACTTCCGAACAATTGCTGCAGACCAGGCCCACCGCCGCCCTTGAATAATCCACCTTCAGCGTTCCCCGAAGACGATCCAAACAACCAATCGAAAAAACCACCGAAACCGACATCTCCTGAAGATTTCCTACAAGCACCATTCGAAGACTTCCCACCGAAGGAGTTCAACGGACCCAATTACTACAGGCCAAGGCCGATAGCGTCTAGTTCCACTAGTGGCCTGCAAGTGGGTGACAACACTTTCCTCAGTTCGAACAAGAACTACTTTTCTTTCCCTGCTGGAGTAGCAGTACGGGCGCACATACAATCCTTGGATATTTTACCCTTTGGTTCCAGGATTCCATCACCTGGAGCCGCGCTAGAAGCAGGTGCGTCGAAAAGTGCTCGGAGATAAGGTATGATATTAATGTGTAAACAATGACCTTGCAAGATCTCGCTGCCAAGAGTTATGACATTTATTTATTAACTAAGGACTTCATAATTCCGATAAATGTATATAATACGACCCAGAAAATTACTTGTATTTTTCTATATGCACGATGTGTATATTTATTTATTTTTAGAAACAACAGAGGTCATTTGTAAATAAAGAATCAAAATGAATCTAATTTAAATTTATTTCATTTTATTGAATTATAACCTACAGTATAATGTACTCACTGAAAACGAAAAGTTATAGTGAAAAGTGGTTTTGAATATAGTTAAGATATTCGTAACTATTAATATGTTTTTGTTTTTTTTTTAGCCTTAGATCTTTTTATTTACGATTTTCTTTCCTAATAGCTGTGTAATTTCAATTTTTTTCTATAACATATCACGTACATGGAACATATCACGTAAATGTATGTTACGAACCAACATTCTGGAATAATGTACTCTAATCAGTTCTACAGTCACGGCTAAAGGAAAAGACAGATGATTCTTTAATACAAATAGGTAATCAGCGTTTGTTTTTTTTTAACAATGTATTTTGTTTCTAATTGTTTTAATAATTTACTTAGCCTTGGAAACGGATTTGTCCATGATCAGTATGCATGGCATAAGTGAACACCGGGATAACCTCTACGTCACGGGATAACAATGCACCGTGAGAAATAGTCTAACCCAATTTCAACACCAATTAAACTGGTAGGTTCAGGATGAGAATAGATTCCCCGGATTGAACAATGTGATAACATTCTTAAAGATGGTTGATGATCATAAAGGAAGTCTTAAGGCCTGAATACAATACTTCTCACAATAGCATCGGTTCATAAAGATTTTTTTTTTTCTTAAACCCTATTTAATATGTTTTAAAACAATAAACCTATAAACATCAATATAAACTAAAAATGTGGCTCCTTCTAATGCATAACTTAGGCATTGTAAGTTATTGCTGCAGAAAACGGATTAATGAATTTTTAAAGTGTTCAAAATAACTAAATTTTACACCTAATCGAACAAAACAATTTTTCCTATATAATTTTATTAGTTATTTGACTAGGTCCACAAGTAATCCACTAGTGGCTGTGGATTTGATATGTTTTAACTGTCAAGGTAATTTAAATAGCTTTAAGATCTACTTTACAAGACTATGTATTAGTACCAGATGCTGATTCTTGTCTCTCTACTAATGAGATAAGTATTAATGTGTATTACAGACATTAAAAAGTTCTAATTATGAAAGGTTAATTAGTTACAAAGTGAAAATCACATTGAGTTAACTAACAGCCGAAGTTGTCCAATTTATGACGTTATTATTAGAAACGTTTATGACATTATTGCTAGGTGTAGCACGGAGGATAATTGTTACATTGGTTTGCCAAATAAATAAATTTGTGGATAGAAAAGACGTTTTAGCTCTTATATTCTATGAGACGATCTCCCGATGACGGCTTATGGGAAGATTGTCAAATTGAAGTCTTTTTATGGTGTCATGTTCGTGTAATCTGGTCTGGAAGTGCATATTGTAGGGCAGTGCATATTGTCTGGTTTGTAATCAACAGTTTGACATGAATCTAAGCATTGTTGACCGCGGTAATTGATCGTTTCACTGCAGCTCAAAAGCTTATTTTGAATATGGTTTAATAAATACTTTGCATATATTTTTTTTTGTCATGCAGCTACAGATGACAGTTGTCTATAGGGATTCTCGCATCGTCTAAATCTTCCTGTTTAAAGTTTATTATTTTGCGAAGTTCTTTTATTCGGGGCCCGAGGGTAGTTAAGAAATGGTCCTGAAAGATATGAGATCTGCTTTCACCGATGTATAATACATTTATTTGCCTTGTAGGCAAATATTCCAATGGAACTTTTAATACAAAAATACTGATTATCATTCTGCTTTATTATTATATTGCTTAATTTATTACTTTGAGTTTGGGATTAGATAAAGTAAAAACTGGTTACTTATTTTCAAAATGAGTTTTAAAAACCTTATAATATTTTCTTTTCTTTGTTTGCTGTTATAATCGTTTACTGCGGGGTCCTTGGGTCTCAGTTTTTTTTTAGATTCTGTGGAAACTTTTAAACATATGAAAATAATTTCGTTTTCCCTCAGATATTGATGTCATTGATATCTATGCAGAATAATGTTCTCTTTTCTTTTAGGTATACCAAGGCTATAAATCGTTGCTCCGCAATGCTCACAAATTTGTCGATGTAGTCTTTGAGGTAAGGAACCGAGTGAAATCACATATTGGCCCACCCGCAGTGAACACAGGTTTTTTACCTCTTCATCTTTTGACTCCATTTCCCAGGTTTTCCGTATTGTCGATTTTAATCATGAATGTCTGAGCAGTAAGCGGGCCTATCGAATCAGTTAGTTACTTTTAGTGCTCAAATCCTGAGAACAATAGTAAATGCCCCTTATTACGTCAGCAACAAAACCCTTCATAACGATCTTAATATACCTTACATTCTTGAACTCATCCCTTCCAAGTTCATGAAATTGTATAGTAACCTATCTAACCACCCTATTCCCCTAGCACAGTTATTGCACTGCACCATTCATCACTATAATCCTCCTCGAAGACTAAAACGGCAGTGCCTCGTGACCTGCTATAAATACGTGACAGTGGGAGTCCTGGCAATGGCCAGTTTTTCCAATCATGTCCTGAGTGTCTGTGGCTTTCGCCCTCTTGGTCTGCTCTTATCCGGTGACGCGGCTGACGGAGGATCGTGGGGGACTTCCCAAGACTCCATTCCTCTTTCGCATGTGACGGAGATGACAACCTGGTGGATTTGGGAGGTCTCTGGGCTTTTTGTAAATACTGTATGAATGAGCGAGTGAATGAAAATTGCAAATATGGTATGAATAAGAGCATTTATTGTAATTTCATCACAATAAAGAAGTTTCATATATATAGTGCTCAAATAGGATCAGGTACAGTATAAAAGGTATTATAAAGTGTTGAAGCTGCGTGCTTAAATTGGGTGTATAGGTTTCTTAATATGCTGTTGGTTTTTTATAATCCTCCTATAGCCAATATTATTCAAAGTCTATCCAATTAACGAAAATATATACATTTATATATCTCTCAAGCAATATATATATATATATTTTTTTATATATATAAATATATTCTTGTGATATTAGATATTGTGGAGTTTGTATATAAGAAATTTAAATATAAAGATTTAATCCAACTTATCAAGAAGGCGAAAATAAAAACAATTGAGAGTGGAGGAAAAAACAAAAGGGCAAGAGTACTGGTTGTTGTGAAGATGAAAACACACACATTATTCACTCTAGTTTTGGGATCAGCCTGGTATATAAGTATCTAAATCTAGTGGTCATGTAACAACTTTTTAAGTTGTTAGTTGTTGTTGTTATGATGAGAACACAACATTATTCACTCTAGTTTTGGGATCAGCCCGTGATACATGTTAGCTGTAAATTGTGTGTCAGAAAAACTTTAAAATGTCTTTTAGTTAGTGGTATTGGACTTAGCAGAACCAAGAAGAGCCATTGTAAGAAAAGAAAAAGAATTGATTTGGTTTGAAAATAATTGATGAGGATAAAAGAAGAAAAAGAAGCAAAATTGTAAACAAGTATTTATATATAATAAATAAGTTTGTTTTTTTTGTAATTAAATATAATCTTTTGCCAGAATTATTTTTGTTAGAAGAACCTTAAACATCAGTTAATAACTAATAAAATAAAGTTAACGAATAAAAATAAAATTACGATATCTTTCAAAGAACGTAATAATATATATATATTTCTTTATTGAAATGTTCACTTGTAATCAATAATAGTACTTTATATCAATATAGTACTTTAGAGCAGTCCTCAGAACAACATAGAACACGAAATTCGTATATTAAAACTTAAATGAATTTAAAAATATCCATAATATTCTTTGTGGGTAGTAAAGGTGTAAAACTATAATAAAATGATTATATATAGGTGATTCGAAGGAAATCTTACTTCGTTTTTATTCTCTTGTTCCTACATGGCCGGTGTTTCAGGTTATCGTGCATTTTCAAGGTCATAAAAAAAATAAATACAGAATAACATTACAGACATTTCACAATAACCTATTAGAATAATCCATTGTTTATTTTCGTATCATTTAACTGGGGGTCTAATTTAAATGGTCTAAAAATTAATAAATAATTTTAAATTCTTGTATTTTTTCTCGAGGATTGTCTTGTAATATTTTAGACAAGGGTAGGTCACCATTGTTTGAATTTTGATATGTGTATATCATGGTGTTTCCCAATCTTTTTTAAGCCTGGTTTAAAATGAACTAACTGTTTTGAGTTCGGTTATCGAAACATATTCTTTAGTTTTTTTTTGTTTTTTTTTTATTAATACAGTTAATTAATAATCATTCTACAAATTTTTAGAATGAACATGCATCTTGAAATTTTAGAATTGTAAGCATAAATGACCTCAAAGATACATGTTTAGTTACAACTAAAAACTACTTCTTAATTATTCGAATCTAATCGCAACTAACAAACTGGGATGTTAATCATAAACAGTACCCCAAACGCGACATCGTCCGATGCCATAATTATCAGGGATAAAGATAAACCAAAACCTACTGTCAGCCCCCCCCCCCCACTAGGTGAGGTGCCGAGAAATCCTGATCTCCGTGACTTCTTCTTTTACAATAGTTTAGGCACACTAAACTATTCACTTACGTGCCTCGATGACATCTCCTCCGATCATAGCCCTTCGATTCTGACCATTTCCCTAAGGATTCACAAACTGCCTTCTCCTTCATTTATTAGGGGCCCAGTTGATTAGGACCACATCCACCAGTCAGCCCAGCCACCAATCCACTATCACAGTCATTACACTGCGCCAGACACTCCTTGTATCCTTCTCCAATTATGTCCTGAGCGTCTGTGGATCTCGCGCTCTTGGTCAGCCTCCACTGGCTCGTATCCCGTGACGCGGTTGAGGAAGGAGCGTGGAGGACTTTCCAAGACTCCGCTTCCTCTTTCGCATGAGAGGGAGGTGACTACCATGTGGATTTGGGAGGTCTCTGGGCTGTTTGTAAATACTGTATGAATGAGCGAGTGAATGAAGAATTGAATATGGTATGATTGAGAACATTGATCACAATGACTTATTGGTCAATAAGCCAGATTGCACTTTGACCACGGTAAAGATTTTGAAAATAAAAATAAAAAAAATCCACATGATTAAATAAGTTAGTTGGTGTAAAATTTTAGTGAACTGTTAGCTGCAAAGTCAACTGAAAACTATTCAGTGTATTCATATTTGCCTATTGACTATTAACAACTAGTTTTTAAATAAATAAAACAACTTTTCTACCCCCTGCAAGGGTGTTTTTGGGAAGGTGCTTCAAGGGTCTGTTAAAAATGATGTAAATGTGGGCTCATATATAATATATGTACGGGAAAGCGAAGATGAGGGTCCTCGTCAAGCCTCTATAGCTTTAAATGTTCTCACTGAAACTTGTGAGTTTTTAAATATTGCTTGTATTTGGTTATGAAATATATGTTAAAATTAGGTTGAAGTATCTAAGGAGAGACATTTTTAATTTAGATTTATTTATAATTGAAGCTTACTTAGTAGATATTTAGTAAAACACTAATGTGTCTAGTCACCCTGTATTGTGAGGCACGAATGAAATCAATATGCAGAAAATATTTCCATTGAGTAAACAGGTTGTGTCATTTGATTAATACAATATAAACAATACAATAGCATAAAGCGAATATTGTACTGAAGCATAAAAAATATTGTACCAGTGGAACAGTATATTTTCCCTCCATACAGCTCAAAGAAACGTTACAAATATTATGCTGTGTATTTATGATTATTGTTGCTTGTTATTTAAGAAAAATGTTTCTATTTTCATATTTACGTATTTATTTCAAAAAATAAATTTCCAAAATATGAACTGAATGATAAGTTCCTCTCAAACAGACATCTGCTGGATAGGAGCTTATTAATTTATTCCGTTTCAACCAACAATTTGAACCAATTGCACTCTAATATATGAATGCAATGTGGTTTGTGAGGTCTATTTGGAAAGTACTGAAAACCTTGGCCGTGTCAGAAAAAAAATCACGTGTGCAGGAAAATAGACTGTGGTTAGTTCAACCATAAAAAGGTGAGATTTCCCACGCGTGAATCCCTGAACTGCTCAGGCTCAACTACCTGTTGTTATCGATAATTACCACAATTAAAATACCTCAAGATTGTATTGATGTATTGATAGTAGAATTATCCTGGTAGAAAAGGAATGATGAAAGTAATATTTAATTTTAGTGTTGGTAATATTTCAATGTAAATGTTACGTTCACGATAGTGTCACAATTGTATAGTGTTAGCATAAACCATTATTTACTACATTGAACAAATACTATGTATTTACATTTGTAGCCTATTTACCTTTTCGACACCCTTAAACCACAAGTGCAGTTACTAATGATACAAATCTAAACCCTGATAGTTCATTAATAAGATAATTTTTACCAGTAAGATTTTAACCCTCCAAACAATAGATTTTTATAATTGTTTCAATCTGTTGAATTGTTAATTCTTCGTTAAACCAAATAAGGAATCTTGATAAGGAAATCAGAGACGCATGAAAATAACCATTTCAGACCTGTGAACACTTGAAATTTCTATGATTTGACGGTTAAGTAATTAAGCAGTAAAAGCAATGGACATAAATATTATTACTAAAACTTAATTGTGAGTACATGGCCACCTATAACTTTTGCCTAACACTTAGCTACATAAGTATATATCAAAAAAATCAGGGCTCTCACTTAAGTCATTTTTAAAAGTACTATTTATCTTCATTTTTGTTTTTAATATTAATTGATCTTCATTGAACGGTGATTTTAATTTTATTATTAAAACTTAGAATGTTTAGTGTGCAATACATTTTCATCGACTCTGTTCGATAAATTTGCTGTGAATTCTCGTCATGTTTATGTTTATACAGAAGTAATAATGCATACTGGTCCATAAGTGTATAATACTAATAGTTCTACAAGGTAAATGTAGGGACTATTTAAGTATTAATAATTTAGTATATTGATATATATGATTTAACAATATTCGTGTTTTGCAACAATCCGTAAAAGGCAGAAGGTTGAATTTATTATTACTATAAACCGTTGAGTCACGTTAAAGTTTCTTGTTTCTTTTATATTTTCTAAAATAAGATTTACACAACTTAAAACATGATTTACATTTCATAAAAGGTAAGATATTTTATGATGCTCCACCTTACTTACATTTGCATTCAGTCATTTCAATGCCAATGATAGTTATTCAACTAAGTATGAAAACACCTACACGTGATTGTTCAAGAGGCTGTAAATGTAGATGAATTTGTCACCAGGATTATTTAGGAATAATCAATAGAAAATCATCACAGAGGGCAACTAGTGATACTAAAATGATTCCGAGGATTCAATCCGAATTACAACCATAAACAAAATGTGTCAATTGGAAATTGTCTGGATTTCCTCCCAAAATAGAATCCTACTTGTAATTGTCACAAGGGCTCATATATGGAGTTTTATTAATTATTCATTGAATGAAACACCGTTTAACTCCTCAATGATTCTTGAAGAAATCGTAAACATATTACATCTAGTAAAATTGGTAATTTGTTTACCTTATAACGTTTTTAATATCAGCTGATAGTGACGGCATTAAGCAAATGCAAATGCTAATAAAAATAACTGCTTACAGAAATACGAGTACAATTAAACCCCATTAAGGACTGAATAGAAGATTACAAGAATTGATTTCGCCCTGTTTATTATTATTAAACCTCTTTATTTATTAACATATTTACAAATAGATGAACAAAATCAATGTACAAGATGTACAGGTTTCTCCTCTTACTCCATGCGCAAATGCATTATAGGAGGGTAGAATTACAACATAATATCGTTTTGAAGTCAAAAGGTCAAATAACTTATATACATGACTAGGTGATGGGGCTCACCTTCGGTTTCCCCCGAAAATGTTTTTTTTTCTTACTTTATAACCTCTCTTTATTAATAGTATACAATGAACAAAAAATAAATAATTTTTGATTTACATATTTCTCCTCGTTCTTAATACACAGGTTCATTCGAAGGAGGGCATAACTCCCCAAACTACTACTACTTAGTTGGATTGCTAGTAGAGGTTGCCAACAGAGAGTGTACACTCCATATTGAGCTCTGCAGCATAATTTGCAGTAAGGACTATTAACTTCGGAGAGGTGACTGTGGAACATGGACAGAAAAAGGTTTGGACTGTAGGCGAAGGGTTGTGAAATGATCTGAAGATCAATATTCTGTAGAGTTTGCTTTATCTACTACAGAGGGTGTAGTCCATGCGGCTTGTTTGTTCCTTAGAAGGTGTTCGGTCTTCACCATGTTCTCTACCGGGACCCAGGTAATCAAGGTGGTTTGTTTTTCCTTTAGGACGCACCCGAAAGTTTGGGGTTGAGATTGCTATCATCTCTTCACCTACCACTAACTCATACTAATATTAGCACAGCATACTAATATTAATACAGCAAAAGTACATCATTTCTGGAGGGGGGGGGGGCTCTGTTGGACTAAATACCATTTGTCTTATATGTCTACAATGGATCCCGTAAAAATAATCCAATAATCTGAAATTCTAAAGGTATATTTTAGTTTGGGTTGAGATATAATCACGGAAAATATGTGAAGATAAACTAACTGCTATTTATGTCTACTTTAATGAGTAATAATAACATTTAAGGTTTCTTATGTATGAGGACTTATGTAAAGTTTCTCAGCTACCTGCTCAAGAGCTATTTAAGACTCAAAGTTCAATATTTCCCCGTTGTTGAGGATATTTTACACAGGGTGGTAGAACAAAAACTATTTTACTTCTTTCATAAAAGTAAAGTACTTGGAACCATAAAAATTAACGATGTTGTTTTAGGTCATCATTTTAGGTTCACTATCTATGTCATTTAACAAATACGTGGTATTAATAAAAAAGTACCAAATTGTTTCTATTTTGCAAGTGTTTGAAAAACTCGCATCTACGTCTTATATATAAAAAAAATAAAAGTTAGGCAATAAGGGATGTTTTTTTTTACATATATTATACAAGTGATCTTCGTACCAACTAGCGCAGAGCATGTATGTAGCAATGAAGTCATCAATGACCTATGACAATGCTTCGGTCAAGCTGGCATAGTGAATACATAAGAAGGTGGCGTGTAAGTATGCAGGAGATGTAGGGAAGAGTTCAGCCTCGGCCGAGTGAAGGTCCAGAGACTCCAAGACAGCGAAAAGAGGCAGAAATGTTTATTCCACTCAGGGAGTGAGTCAGTTCACACTCGGCAAGGCTTCGGTGACATTGGCGCTGGATTCTCTTCAAGCCGGCCTTCATCTTCAAAGAGATCTAAAGCGAGATATGAATACTTTACTGAGGAGGGAAAACAGCCAGCACCAGTAAGAGCAGCCTACAACCAAAAATCACTAGATATTTTCAGCGAACCAGTGTCGAGGAAGCATTTGGCACCACAGTTCGCATCCTGGAGAGTGATTATTATTTATTATTTAGCAATAACTTAAAAACTTTTTGTTTGATATACAGTAACGAGAAAAAAATTAAATATAAAAAATCTCTTTGTCTACTGCTAACACAATTTTTCACATTTAAGCTATCTTATAATAAAGTGTTAGTAGCCAACATTATAATTCACGTACTTTATCACGCGTTTCTAACAATGGCGCACCTAGCTCGTTCCATGAACAAAATACATACGATTTCTTTTACGCCCGGAGCACAAATTGAGATCCCACTTTGAACCCTTCCCACCACCTAATATCACAATTTTTAGAGCATATATGCAACATGTCGACGCGATCCGTAATGGTGTGGTTATAACGACACAATTTGTCACATCTGTTACATTTGTGGGACCAGTATTGTAACAATTTTAAAGACTTTTCACTTAAAAAAAATCTTTTAAAGATAAAATGAAAAATCATTCAAATTATGAGAAACAACAAAACCTTAACGCTTGGCTCACCTCCCATAAATAGGTAATGTTAACCCCAACTGGTTTATGCAGTGGTTACCAAAAACTAGAGATCCTTTTGTATATTTAATATAGTTTATTTTCCTCTGAACAACAAATACCATAGGAGTATTAGTTTCATTACTGGAAGTATGCAGTAGCTACAAGAGACCTTGGTCTCGCTGAAATTTCCCACGGTCACAGGCAGTTAACGCGAAAATACTAATCGAAGCATCACGATGTGTCATCTACATCTTTATTACTAGCCAGCGAATATTGATGAGTATTTCCAATTATTCAGTCGTTAGGTATTCACAACTCTCAAAGCGCCATCAGCCTGCTTTTCAACATCTTTCTGAAAGCACCTCACACCTTCACCGTAATGTGGATCGATTCAGGCTGCATGTTTCACGTTGGAACTAAACCAGCTTATTTTCTCAGTAATCCCATATCAATACCACCTATTAAAAAATGATTTAGGTTGTTTAATAATTTCTGATGTTTGAGTGGTTAAGCCCCTCGAAACTAGGTTAAATATTACAAATTTATGCAAACTAGGAAGATTGTGAGTTTGCATTGAGATACATATAAAGATTAATTTATTATTTATCAGGGAGTCCTTACATACTATACAAGAACAAATTATAAAGCAACTCGATATACACATAAAAACAGAACTAATTACAATAACAGTTAACCAAGTGCAAACAATAAAACAACATGATGCCAACTTTTTTATGGAATTATGTTAACAACTATCTAGGCTGGGTTTCTTGTTGCAGATATCTTGTAGGTTTTCTTTTTTAGTGCCTGATTCGTTGTAGAAAATATCTTATGTTACAGATACTGCACATTTCTCTCTCATCAATAGAATGATACTCCCATGAATAATTACAACGATTTCCCAATAGCTATAAAGGAAAAACAAACATGTTTTTTATGCAATTTTAGTTCCAGGCGCTTCTCTGTACTATGAAAAGCGTTTAAATTATTTTAAAAATCATACAATAAAGAGCCCTGCATTTTGACTGCAGTGGGAGATAAGAATGCAACGGGGGGTGTAAAAGTGTATTGTAAATAACCAGTCAAGAAAGATCAGGTGGGATCCGACATATTTTTCATATATGGGAGCAATATATGTACTGTTCTCATTCAGCAATTAGTTAGATGTTGGCCAGAGTTGAAAACTCCCTTGATGATGATGAAAACAAGCAGGTCAAAAGATCAGCGAGTGATCGATCGAGGGAAGGTTCTGTGTTATTCGTGTGCAGTGACGTAGGGAAATTACAGGTCATCGCCGAATCGCGATCATTTCCAGTCAGCATCCATTTTAATACATTTAATAAATAGTGGTATTTATAACAGCCCGATATCATGCCAGTTGTGTGAAAAACCAATCGAAATTAGGTAAAGAAACGTCTTAATCGCTTGCTTCTATGAAGTTTATTAAATAATTAATGGTATGCTTGGGATGGATGGATTTTTTATATTAAAATTTAATTAATTAGATGTGAAATCCATTTAAAATATACTTTTATCCAAATAACGAACCCAAATAGCTCAAACAAAATGTGCTTAAATAAAATTTAAAATATTGCTTACCAACACCCAGTAGATGTATGAATAATAAATAAACTGCAGCATTTCACGTAAGTATGAAGTCTTTAAGTAACCGTCATCAAACTACTTAACTATTGTTTTTAATGTGTGGGAGGTTTAATGTATGCAATACCTTATTATGTTAGATTTTATTTGTTTGAATGCTTTCTATATAATTGAGAAAATAGTTTATTTTGGTTGTTAATATCTTTGAAATTCGACCTGCGTATAATAATATATATATGTACTTGACTGTGTGGAATCAAATCAAAATATAAACACAGAATATGAGGTGGACACAATATTAGAAACTTTTATTTTTGGAAAAGAAATGGGACAAATGGGAGGGAGGGGAACGAGGAAGGAAGGACAAGGAAGAAGTAGACCAAAAGGTGACACATAGCAGGAGGCCAGGAGGGGCAGGAGGTAATGTTATCATAGAAATTGTAGGACACTACCTCCGTAGCTCTTGCCACTCCGCGCTGCCCTGGTAACGATTAGCGTCATCAAAAAACTTGTTGAATCATTGAAATTCACGGTAAATTGCAGGAAATTGGTGAAAAACTCGCTAAATACTACGGTCATATTATTATTAATATTCAATTATTAATTTGTAGTTTTGCACAAATAACCATATATATTCATTGTTTACTTACTTACTTCCCTTCTTACTTCACATAATTAAGGCTTAAAACATTTAATGCCTGCTTAAAAATTGATAATTGGTAAAAGATCAATATTGCAGCCAGATGTCCAAATGTCATCTTTTAGACATAATTCCAATCAACCAACAGAGACCCTTGCTAGCGGGTTCGCTAACAGATTTCTTTTTAAGTGGAACGTTGTCGTTTTATCCGGGAGCCTTGCAAGTGGCATAAAAGACATGTTTTCAACCATTCTACGCCACTTGCGAACGTAAAGCTAGCTGGATGTCTCTGGATTACATCCATGCTTTATAGTGTGTGTCGAATGATCTGCAACCGGAATTGTATCGATATCCTTGTTATAAGATCGGTAAGCGTAATACGACTGGGTGACAGTTTCTCTGGTAACTTCCTTCTTCTCTGGTGGAATACCTGAAGAAGCCGCGCTGTCATTTTTCAACGTTCAGAGATCAGAAATAGTTAGAAAAAATTGCTAAGGCACCAGAACACTTAACGGGCCACACGGCGTACAGTGGTACCCTCAACCCAAAGCGAGCTCCCTCGGTGGCCGAGTCAGTTAGCAACTGAATCAAAGATAAGTTGGAGTAGTTTAACAGCATTACAGTAAAGGCCACACTGCGTAACATTTTCATATTCAATACAGGAACCAATAGCCAAGAGTTGCAACCATATTATCGAATAGGTTTTGATATTCACATCAATGTATTCTTTATTGGGCTATAATTACAATCTGCCTTTTATAAGGCAATAAATAATTAAGATAAACGCTCTCATTCATACCATATTTACAATTCATCATTCACTCGCTCATTCATACAATATTTACAGACAGCCCAGAGACCTCCCAAATCCACATGCGAAGAGAAAGCGGAGTCTTGGGAAGTCCCCCACGCTCCTCCGTCAGCCGCATCACCGGATACTAGCCAGTGGAGGCTGACCAAGAGCACGAGAGCCTGGTTTTGATATTAAAAAAAAAATATATTATATTTGTATAAAATTGTTCACCTGCACACATAACTTAAATAAAGACGTTATACCTGCCAATAATTCTTAATTAAATAACGACAGTTCAACAGTTTACGATTGTGCGATTTGAATTTGTAACTTTCTGTAAAACAAAAACCGTACATATAAAATTTACTTTTTTCATCTCTATGATGAAATTTAGTTTTTATTAAAATAATGCGAGACAAACTATTAGAAACGGCTTATCCAAATAAAAAACAAAAACAGATTAATGGACAAACTACACTACTCCATTCAGTATTCATAGCTCAACTCAATATGGATCTTTGGCTAATATATTAAAACTTAGGAGCATTTTCGCTACTGATTATTTTTAACCATTATAAATTATTATAGCTGATATTACAAGTGGTGATTCGTGGTTCAGAAGCTCTAAATTATTCTTAACACAGCACTTATTTATCTAAAACAGATCATATACAATAGTAATATATTATATTCATGATTATGATATATAATAGATTCACAAAAGGGCCTTTAAATAAATTCATAGATAAAGTATTATTGATCAATTACCGACTCAAGAGAACGATCACGGAAGAAACATTTTTCACCTGCACGTATGTTTGAGTGCCTATATTTTACAAGTACATACATCTATTGTATGTATAATATTTAAAGACGGATTTACACAATCTCGTCCTGATTCACTAAATTTCTTTAGATTGTAGCTTAGAATCTATCTTTAAACTCTAATTTCTTTTCATGTTTTAAGCATTAAGATGTTATTACAAAGGAGTTTAGTTTTATCTTCATTTTCTCAACTTTGAAGATGCCAATCGTTTCTCCACGAAGACCTCGAAAAATAATTTTTCTTTTGTTTTTTTTCTCCTGTTTTATCAACATTAACATACTAGTTGCTCTGATAGCTAATTCCTGATTTTATCAGTTTTTTCTTAACAGCCAGAAAATGCTCATTGATCACAACAATCACAAAAACTACAATATATTGATAGGGTACAATAGGTTTATTATATTCTTTACAATTCATTCTAGAATGCTAACGCTATATTGCTTTCAATATAGCGGCCTTCATGCTTGTTAGGTTAGAAGAATTATATGAAAGGACCAAAAAAAATATGAGCATACGTCAATATGTCGATTCTAAGTGTAATTTTCCTACTAACTAAAGAAGTACATATTTATATTAAGTATGGCACAAATAGACTTAAAGAAAAGCATGTCTAATAAAACATACTTTGATTGTTAAAATTAAAATTAACTAATATATTTTTTATATTTTCCCGTCACCTTTATTCGGAAAAACGGGCATTTTTGCCGATCTTTTTTTTCATGTCTTGTAAGATGAATTGTGGATAAGTCATTCACGAATAATTTTTTATGAAAATGAATGCATTCTGGATTGCCTCCACTTAACTGTGAAATCTGTAGTTTTATCGTTCAACGATAAGTTTGTGGTCCCCTTTTCATACACAAAGCAATACAGTTCGGTTAAAACTAGGAATTTGCTATTAATTGGGACCTTTTTTCTAAAAGCTCATCCACATACATGAAGCTATTGCATTTTTTCATTCTGCGTTTTTTTAACCTTAAGGTTGTTTAAAATTTCATTTTTACTCTAGCGGCGATGCAAAACTTACATTTAAATTGATTTAATCATTATAATATGTTACATAATAATCTTTTGAATTATTTTCAGGATAACTTTTATGGGACCCTTTTGATTTTAATCTGCTACTCATTATAGTCACCATTTGTTAAATCCTCAAGACAATACCACATTTTTTAATGGTTTACTATTTTCGATATTAACATTGTTATAAAAGCACAATTAAAATGATCGAATACAAATATTTCTTATTCTAGTTAGATAAATACATATCAGAAATGTTGGAATTACCAGAAGATCATGGTAAACATAATAAAAAGGTAAACAAATCATATAAAATGAATAAAGTAGATATTAAATGTCAGTATAATTAGCCATAAGTACACATAGAATGTACGCCTTCTAGATATTAAAATAGAGCTTCTAAAATAGGCTAAATTTTAACACGTATCGTACACTGTATAATGCATTTTTTAGCACTATTTCCTCCAGCTTCTAATTATTGTCTGATTCACAGCAAATTTGGCACCGATACAGCTTATTATAAATAAATATGTTTCCCCTACCACCTTCGATTCTTATTTACTATCGTGTTTCACTACATTTTTGCACGGATAACGTTGTGGGTAAGGTAAACCCTGAGAAACTCACCATCGCCAAGATTTTACCACTACTCTTAATTTATTGCCGTTTCTACCACGACTTAGACGTTAACAATATGACGTGTAGTAAAAATATTATTATGGAAATAATTATTTTAAAATTAGGGAATCAAGTTTAAGTAATATCATGAAAGCAGGGGACCATGAAGAATGGTTTATGACACTTTAACAGCCAGTATCTTCTTATTTTCTTGAAGAGGAAGTGACCACTGACAATTACTTAAACATACATACAGAATAATCAGAAAAAATGAGAGCCTGTTTTTTATTCTATTGACGCTATGCGACTCCTCTTGAATGAAAGTTATTGTCCTCTTTGTAGAGCCGAGTGCGTATAACCTTGTTCCTTACATAAATGATGCATGAACTTGTTCTATTCTCGGAGGTTCGCAATCGGGTACAGAATTATATCATAACTTTTATACAGTTTTGCAACAAGAATTGAAATTGGTTCTTGGGAAAATTAATTAGTTTCAAAGGCTTGTATAAAAGTTTAAGCTAATAACCTAAGTCTGTTGGTATGAACGTTTGAGTTAATTAGGAGATGAATTATTTAAAATGTACTTATTTATCATTTTAAATCAGAATAAAAGATGAGATCTTTGAGAAATTATATTTATTCCAACGGTGTAACATTACTTCCTGCTTTGACGAATAGTATAGTAACGATCCTGTACATAATTTTAAAATATATTGCTGCTTTTCAACGAACTTTCCAAATCCTAAAACTGTCTAACCAGACTATAAATATTATCAAACATTTCCGTACCATGAGTGAGCGATAATTGCAGACAAGAGGTTTTAGTTTTATGAAAATCGATGTTTTTTTAATCCAGCTTCCAAAATCTGTAAATATTAATCATGCCTTTATTATAGGTTGAATCTATGTTATAAAACCATTTTGTAAAACATTATAATAATTTTGTATGTCCACCTTGTTAAGATCAGTATAATGTCCCTCTATGTATAATTATTCAATTTGCAAATAATGCGGGTGTATTAAATTGTCATCCATAAAATGAATAATTAATGGTCAGATAAAAAGGACTGATTTATGTTTCTTTTTTTCTCTGGAGAAAAACATTATGTAATTTGAATGTTACTTAATGGGAAAACCAACCAAGTTTTTCTTTAACTTCTAGTTTCGTGTCAATAACAGAAAACGAGACCACATGATTTATTCCTACCATCATCACTTCATACGTAAACGCCTCATGAATGACCTTCATCTGGGAAGAATCTAGGTCATTCTTTCTTCCTTTCCGTATACACATACGTACTATTGCTACGTGTTTTATTAATTCACGCACAATCATTGTACCCACTTCCTTGCTTGTTACATCACATCTGGACTGAACAAAACCAAATAACCCAGCGTACCTCCCCGAATAAATAAGTTACATCAGATCTTACCCAGAGTATTTTATTTGGATTCAGCGGAAACTGTTTTTATCACGGATTCAATTTCTAGCCATTGCTATTGAAATCACATTGCCCATTTAAGAAAATATAGGTTGCCCCTGTTTCGTAGAAGTTGTTTTGCCATATTAGCATGCAAGATCATCGCGCGAACCCTCATTCCCACCGTTTAAGACCGCATAATTGCGGCATCCTGTCGTTTGAGCAATGAAGAATTGATAGAACTGTTCGACACAGGAGGCGAATCAATCACGCCTTTGAAAGGCTATTTATGTAGCGGTTGATGCTTTTATTTCCTCTGACTCACTGTGTATATTCCAATCAGAAGAAAAAATATGTTTAAGAATATCCGAATGACACTATTGAAAAAAATAGTTCTGATTCGAATCATTTCAATTCTGAGCTCCCAAAAAAAATTATCCTTCAAAACCGATTTTTTTTTTTGAGAGCATGGGATAGATGAATCATTCCTTCAACCCCATTTCTGCAGCACTACAATATTTGTGATAATTTTTGGCGCAAAAAAATCTGTCCTGTAGGTTATGCAAGGTTAAGATGGTAAACACTTTAAGGTAGCTTTTTTAAGTCAGGACTTTTAGTGTTTTAATCATCTATTGAGCTGTTGGAGAGTACGAATAAAATTTGAGATTGATTGATTAATTTTTACAAACAAGTAATACAATCATGTTGACAATTCCGAGCTAAATGTCCGTTTTTTTGTACACCTAAGTCGATAAATGCATACCTGAATTTTGTTTTTTTAGTTTACTTTTTCAAAATTTATGAAAGCTTCTTGAAATATAGTACTATCAAATATTTGACAGTACCTAAAATCCTATCCTGTCTGAAAATGGATTGCGGAGCCAGCTGATCCTCCTCTGGTGTTATGAGCAAACATATGAATTTGTTTATTCAATATATATACTATACATATAATATATACTATACAAGTATATATACTAACGCTGTTGGTAGGCAAGGATACCGGAGCCACGCGTGAGATGTACTCAAGTTGAAGGTATTGTGGAGAACGCTATAGGTGTGTGTACAGCGTAGATTCTTGTGGAAAAGTGACATAATAAATACTATGATGGTAGTGTGTAAGAAAAAATTATTGCTATCCTTATTATTTATATATACCAATTGTACGTCAAATACGTGAACTCGGATTACTACAAAATGACAACTACAGACAAGTCATCGGATAACGTAAATGTGGTGGAGAGGATAATACAGCGAAAAATCCAGGAAAACAAATCTTTAACAAAACTAAGCAAAACAGTGTAACGTCCGTGGAAGATTATGCAAGGTTAAGATGGTAAACACTTTAAGGTAGTTTTTTTAAAGTCAGGGCTTTTAGTGTTGTTTTTTTTTCATCCTTACCATACACAGTTTGCTTTGGCCTAGTGGTTAGCATCCTGACTTAGAACTGGGAGACCTGCGTTCAATTCCCTATTCTCATAAGGAGCATTCTTCATGCAAATTGAGTTTGCTCTACGTAAATTTTTGTGTATCATAATATGTAAAATGTACCACTTATCTAGGAATTGTAATGCAAAACCTTCTGATTCATGTAATACTAAAATATATGACATTGCCACGTTAGAATATTTATAAATTTAGTATAAGCTAATTTTATTCGGCAGTCGTAGATTGAATAAATTTTAGAAGGCGAATAAGCGGATTCTATTATACAACAGGCCTCACTAAGGCCTTCAGCTGGCTCAACAGCGCTCATTGGAAGAGAATGACGACCACTACATATCAGGAAACGCGAGATATTTTACGTCATTGTTGGTAGGCAAGGATACCGGAGCCACGCGTGAGATGTACTCAAGTTGAAGGTATTGTGGAGAACGCTATAGATGTGTGTACAGCGTACCATTCTTGTGGAAAAGTGACACAATAAATACTACTGATGGTAGTGTGTAATAAAAACATTATTGCTACCTTATTATTTATATATACTAATTGAATCAAGGATTTGCTTAAATTTAAATTAATTTTTTTTTTATTATATATCTATGATACCAGGGAAAAGTAAAACTATTTTTTGTATAATTCGATGATTATTTCAACAGACACTTACAATTTTTTTTTAATTTACGGAATCATTCTGATAGGAACATTCATACATCTTCTTGACAAAAACCAATAATCATCTATTGAGCTGTTGGAGCGTACCAATAAAAAGTTAGATTGATTGATTCATTTTTACGAACCAATAATACAATGATGTTGACAATTCCGAGCTACATGTCCGTTTTTTGCATGCCTAAGACGATCAATGCATACCTGAATTAATTTTTTTTTTTTTAGTTTACTTTTACATAATTTATGAAAGCTTCTAGAAATATATACTATCAAATACTTGACAGTACCTACCCTAATTATATTCTAAATCCATAACGTTGATATTACCTAAAACAAAAAAACAACCTGATTCCTTCAAATCAATTAAGTCCAAGGTGTTCATTTTTTAGATCAATGGTTAAAGTAATTTTTATTTCCGACCACCTGAAACAATTCGTATATATTTTAATTTATGCTTTCAAGATTGGCTTACTCCTGTTATGTATTTAGAAACAAAATGAATAGTTTCTTTGAATGCCTTCTTCAAAGTGTAAACAGGAAAAAGTAATAACCTTCCACGATTTCACGACCTTTAACTGTTGACATCCAGACTTTTCGTAAGAGCTATTACCGCAGGATCCTATATCCTAAATTATGAGGCAATTCTTTTAAAGAACAACCTTGCCGAAATTCAATGCAATAGTTTTTAAACTTTCTAATCCCTTCTGTTTGAAAATGCTTAACGTAAAAAAGGCAAACGTTCAACGAAATCCCTTCATTCTCGAATGTTACAAAAACTAAAACATATTTGAGATAATCATTTGATCAACTTCTTAAAATAGACTTATTCATTAGAATATAGTGGTCAATGATTAAATATATTCTAATTGTAAAAAAAACAAAAAAACACGTTAGTTCCTAAAATTATTATTTTGACGTCATATGAGACTGTTTCGAAGCAAATTGGCGCAAGTGCCATAATTTTGAGAAAAGGCAGCTCAATTTTAATCTCGTCCGCAAAGCATTGCCAAAAAGTAAGAGAAATTGAAAGGTCTTTTTCATAACTCATATGACATATTCAAATTTCATAACATGCGAATTTTCAGAACCAGTGAGAAGATTAATGATAAGAGGTGGCAAATGCGGGTGAAATCATATTTGACAATAAAGTAATTTTTGCTAGAAGAAATCTATTGCTCTTATTTATTATTATTATTTTGAAGTTATGAGGTTAGAGGATTTTATTATATGAGTACGGTATTATAAAAAATCGATATTAGTATTTTTTGCTTAACTCGGTGAGGCCACCGAGATCCTTGCGTAAACCAGCATGTCTTTAAATAGTCCTTAAAAGATGACTCAATTTCCCTCACTGATTTACATGTGGAGGTATCATTATGTTCTGGGTAGTGATATAAATTTTCAATTGTTGAGCAAAATAATTGAGCGGGTGATGTCATATTCTGCATTAGCCACCCGGTGCCCATTTCACAGGAAACCTTTTTTTCCGAATCCATGGCCAGAAACCAATTTTATTATTTTTTTCTAATTTGAGGGCGTGACTACCTAGGGCTATACAAAGATCGGACTATGGGAATAACCAACTCATCGGCTGTCTTCAGATATCAACTCAGAACTTTAACATTATGAACAAGCAACTGCACGGGAGAGTTGGGCCAAAATCAGTCCAACTACAAAGTATAAAACTACAACATTAGTAGTTGGGAAGTAGCAGCAACTATAACTACTTTTTTTAGTTAGTAGTTGGTGGACAACAACTACTATTTGTCAACCACAATATCCATTGTTGCTGTTCACAGCTTCAACTACTGTAGTTGCCATAGTAACTACCAAATAATAGTTCTGTACCTCGGAGGGATACAACACTTAAGGTATTAACGGGTGATCTTCAAAAATGTTTGCCGTCACCCTTTATAACAAATTGCATAAGCTTTTACAAGAGAAAACTTTGGACGTTGAATTACACCCTTTTTGATTCTTCTGATTCGTCAGTCCATTGTATTATGTGGGACGAATCCAAAGGAGCTCGTGTTGTATCCCTCCGAGGTACAGAGTTGTAGTTGTAGTTATAGAGCTACAACTGCAATTATTGATAATTTTTACTAGCATCACTGTTGGATTGGATTTAGGCTCCAACAGGCCAGTTGGAGTTGTTAGAAAGGGACTATTAGGGCATATGCTGAAATGAACAAACAAATTGTAGAAAAAAACTAAACTAAACTTTAATTTTCGCAGTACGATAGTTACGATGTCCATTCTTTTCTTTGTTTTATTTTATTTAATGATTAAAAAATGTTTTTCAAATGTGTATTATGTATTAATTAACAAACACAAACTTTAAGTTGTGTTAATGTTAATAACTCATGTTTGTGTTCAAAAAAAACATGTAGGGTTGAATTTTACGTAGCGTAGTAACTGCAGTTACAGCTCCGTAACTACAATTACGACTAGTGTTCGCCGTCGCAACCACTTTAGTTGTAGTTTTGAAATCCAACTACAGAGTTGGTAGTTGACAAATAGTAGGTGCGTGCTACCAACTACCAACTACTAAAAGTAGTTGAAATTGCAACTACTAAAAAATATTTGCTGGTTGTAAATAAGTGATTTTCATTTTGTTAGTTACGCTGCGTAAATGTAACTTAAAATCACTAAACTATTTCTCAAGCAGTTGTCTTTGTAGTTAACTACTAATGAAGTTAACTACTGCCCAACTCTACTGCACAGTATGATTACGAAATTGCATAGACCTTCACGAAACATTTCGTGAACAATCATTTCTGAATGTATGCTTGAAATTTTTGGAAACAAGCTTTCAAAAGAAAACATCATATTTCTTATTTTTATTTTTTTTTTATTTCCATCTTATTTTTCAAGGAACTGATACTAAAATAAAAATAAATAACCATATAAATAAAATTTAATTGTCATACCGAAATATAATATATTACAACGAAACTCTTTGTGCTGGCTAAAAGGACTTTAAACAAAGCCAAGAATATTTCTACAGGAATAGTCGAAGCTATGAGTGTAGCACTGAAGATAGAATCTTGTGATAACCCAGAAAGGATTATTCTTCTGGCGGTGGCTGCATAGTTTCTTCGACTCGGCAAGTTATGATAATGTTATTTTATCAAGAAGAAATATTTATGTTCAATATGTATTAATGTTATTTTATTACGAAATGGGTTTATTATTATTTATGTCTTCATTTTATCAGCTTCGTTAGTAAACCTTTTATGCCAGATTCTTTTTAAAGCCTTTTCGTCCAGCAAAGATTCCTTTTCATGATAGCGTTCTCTCTCTGGCTTTGAAAATGGTTAATCATGAAAAATGACCTGCATTTTTTGTGCATTATACTGGTAGGCGTTATTATTATAAGAACGTAAAACGCAAACAAAAAAAATAGCTTGTGCGAAAGAAGCCAGGAGATTTACAATGCCATAACTCCAGCACACGCAAGCTCCCTTAATCGCTCAACTGAAGAGTGAACACAACCTTGAACTTACACAAGCGTGACTTATAACGGACAATGAACCATATGCACAACCGAAATGAAAAACAGAAATTTTCATGAAGCTGAGCGTGCGACTTCCGTTTTTTAGTTCTGAACTTCCGGATGTTTGATATTCTTAAGTAACCTTACTAAGAACAATCTGCAAATCCTGGAGAGTTATTTATTTTAATGAATTTTGATTTTCAAATTGTATTATTTACAGCTATTCATATAATTGTTACTATAAGTGTTCTAAAACCTCTTTTTTTAAAAACTAAAACAACAAAACTTGTAAAAAAAACGAACTCTCAACACAATTACTCAATTTCAAAACATTTCCGTTATTATATGACTAAGACTTTTTTCAAATGACTCCGTGTAATTGACAGTGAACTTGAGAATAATGAAACCATGAATAATACGTTGCAGCTCATCCGGCTGAGTCTACAACTAAGGCAAGTGCAAAAAGGATGTGTGAATCATGCGAAGATTTTAAACAAGCACCGAACCATGACCGTTGAGTAAGCTCTTATTATGAACACAGATATTATCCTCTATCCAGAACATACATAAGATTCGTCCACTTCGGTACATAATATATGTTGGTATGAGAGATAAAGGATTTATTAATGGTACCACTCAACAGACTGTAGATATTTACTTTCCCCGTCCATTAATGTCATTTAGTGAAATCAACACTGTCGGGTCGTCACTAGGGGGGTGCCTGGTTACCTGGAGTGTACAACCTGGACAAACGTTTGTGACGGCTTTACTATCTGACTCCATATTTGATAGGTATGTGCCCCGACAGTGCACTATGTTCAGGAGAAGAGGTATAGGGTAGGTAGGTAGGTAGTTTGTGTGGTCTTGGAATGACCACGAATTCACACTCGGTATCTGAATCCGTCCGGATCCCAAAGGCGAGTGTGAACCGGATAGAGGTAGACTGAATTGTCGCGGGAGACACTGCTTGGTAAGTTTGCAGGGCCGCGACAACCGTTGTCCACTAGGGAGAGGTCTCTCCCAAGGAGGCGCTAGATTTAGCGAGACGAAGGCAGATATTCCCACTAGGAAGGTGTGGGGTCTGACAACGCCGGACTAAAACGTAGCGAGGCGAGGGGAAGAAGAGATGCATAGGTTTTTCATAAAGAAGCAGTCAAGTTTCAGTTTCAAGCGGGGGTAGCCACGGGTCTGCCGGCGGTTGGGCCTATCCATAAACCTGGCTACTGACAGCTGGCGTCCCAGCTCATATAACTAATTGGCACCCCGCATTTTTTATTGTTTAACACATTTACAATGATTTATATTTTGGTCATGTTATTTACATTTGTTTACAATATATATATACAATTGAGTATAGGGTGATTTCTCTTATGTAGTTAGCGGTCGCTACAAACACAAAAGTATTTATTCAAGAATTTGTTTCAGCTCTGTTGAAAGAATACTTTAACACAGAATATTCCACATAACTATCAATACGGCAGAAAATAAATGAGTTTATCCATCAAAGTACTACATTTACAGAACAATACTATTCTCATTTTGAAATTTTAATTTATTTTAAGGAAGAAATGAAATTTTACTCGGAAACCCTATTTGTTTTAAGAAAAACATGAAATGTTACATGGAAACCCTACTTGTTTTAAGACAGTCATAAATTATAGCTATATCCATAAAACATGAGTAAATGCCATTGATAAATTAAATTAATTAAAAACAAATATTTCTTTATAATGTTGATTAGGGCATCCGAATTAAAGATCTCAATGCCATAATTAACAGCATGTAACTTTTTGTTTTCTTTTTTCAAACGATAATTACAAAACTATCTTTAACATGCGTTTGTTACTTAAAGTCTATTAGTGTTTTTTAAGAGGTTGGCTATTTTTCAGGGTAGTTTCATTCAAAACCTTGGTAACAAAAAAAAAAAAACTAGCCCGTTATCCTAATAAAAATAATAAAACTAGCTTAAAAAAAATAGCCTGGTGAAAATAATTATGGGATAATTATATAACATAAATTTGTTATAAACTCAAAATAAGTCTTTTTATTTTCGTATGTTCAATATGTGTTTTATTTTTATGTTCGTTTTATTTCATCTCTTGAACGCAGAAGGTAGCCGATCAGACACTATTTGAGCTCTTGGCAAGGAAACATGAAGCAGTAATATTATAGAGATAAATGTCCGAATTAAAGTGTACGTTAACTGATAAAAGTCAAACAATTTATATGATCTTTACTAAGAGATTTCTTTTATCAGTATCCGTTTCCTCCGATATTTCCTCCGTGTCCTCCCCGTTTCCATGGGGAAACAAACCTTTCAACGACTAACCAACTCAGGGTGCGATATTTTCATTAGCCGAAATAGAGCTCAGTGTGTATGGTGTATAAGCTAATTAATTATTAAACTGCGTCAAGTCAATTTAATTTGACAAACCCAATAATTAAAATATCATTTACATAATAATTTAAATTGTAAATAATTTAAATATCATTGAGCAGTGATACATACCTTCTGCTGCCATCACTCTATAAAATAGCAGTCACATCCAGTGCGTGATTCTGGCCACTCTATATCCTGAAAAAGAAATTCTGTGCTTTATCATGTGGCTCTCAAGTCTCTTGCACAGCTTGTATTAGGTAGATTTAGTATTCTTATTCTCAATCGACTTGTTCGTTTATTATCACAGTATTGTCTTTACTTATTGTTTATTAGATACCGTTTCCATATCAGATTAATTATTTATGTCCGGAAAGTTAAGGAATAGAAATATTTTTTATTTTAGTCTAACTGTAATCCGAGTACTTCAGTTCAATGACACCTTCCTCCCTTATAAACAAAACCAGCTACTGAAATCCCCAATTCTGCATCTCGTTAATTTCTTTAAATTTATTGTCAATTTAAGACCAAAGTTAACTAATCATCTCTCAGCAAGTCAGCAATCAACACACATGCCGGGAGAAACCTTAGTTTTAAAAAAGTGCAGATCAGTTGTCTTAAATCTGTTTGTATCACCCATAAAGATCATAAAAATTTTAATTTAAGAGATATCCAAAAGCTAGTCTGACTATACTTCTTAAGTTTTAGATAAATTTAGTTTATAAAAACTTTATTATGATAAAATTACAATCTGCCTGATTGGGCTATAATTAATTGTGCAATATGATCTCGTTCATACCAATTTACAATTTTCATTCACTCGATTATTCATACAATATTTACAAACAGCCCAGAGGCCCCCCAAGTCCACATGGTTGTCACCTCCCTCGCGTGCGAAGGAGGAAGCGAAGTCTTGGAAAGTCCCCCACGCTCCTACGTCAGCCGCGTCAGTGGATAAGAGCCAGCGAAGGCTGGCCAAGAGCGTGAGAGCCACAGACGCTCAGGACATGATTAGATAAACTGGCCATTGCCAGTGGACCCACCATGTCAGTATTTTGTCGAGATGAAAGCGTAAATACCGTACTGTCTCAGACACAGGGAGATGAATCGAATTTAAAAAGACTGGCGGACAGGACTTGTGGCAGAGGGTAAAGCTTATGTGGGAACATTTTGCTTCATTGACTTTGATTCGCCATTGGTTGCACCAATTAGACAAATTCAAAATCTTTATTTTAATAAAATTACAATCTGCCTTATTGGGCAATAAGTAATTGTGCCCAATGTGCTCATTAATACCATATACCATATAAGTTTTAGATAAGATACAACAGCTAACAGATAAGATGATAAGGAAGTATGATTAAAAAAGGCAACGTGAAAAAATTCGGTCTCAAATCTCTTTATACTTCTGTATTGATTGCTGTAAAATAGGTCTTTAAGAGATTTTAGGCCGTATAATTTATTAAATATTTACAGTTCCCATTTTCCTTATCAAACATAATTAAGGGTTGATAATTAATTAATTATTTGGCAATACAAAACAATAGTTCCTATGATATTGTGTAGGGTATCATATCAAAAATGTCGTCGCCCTAATTAATAATAAGTAATTTTTCGAATATAATTACACAAAGTCAATGTCACATTACACATTACATTACACAAATCATCATGCACAGTGCTAATCAATAGGGTGTATGGTAGAAATTCCTTTTGAATATGCAAGCTGATAAAAATGATTCAATAACATTTGGAAATCAATCAAGAAGGAGTAATTTGCAAGACCATCGAAACTTTTGCGTGATACTGCACACTTTAATAATATTTTAAAAAATATTTAAGTAATTTGCGTGGAGGTATCGCCCAGCATCCGGTCTGTCTCTGGTCTTCTTGCACGTAACACTTGTTTTAATTAATTTATACCTGCTTCAAAAACATGAAATTTAGTTCATCATTCATTCAAAAAATTCCTCTAAAATATAATTTGTACTATCTCCTCTAATCTAATACCTCATTGTTTACATAAGTTTAGTCGGTAAACTAATATATAATCTGATGGTGAAACAATTAGGATATTTCTAGCTCCATTTGGGGACTACTTACGGACGTTTATGGCATTTTCCAAAGTATCTATAAACAAAATTTAAGATATCAACAAAAATATTGGTTGGGATGCGTTAGTACAGCACGCAGAGCGTAACCGCCCTACCCCGGGACGGGGATCAGCTGGGGCGACCTTGCCCACCAAGGTGAGGGCCGGCGCATCATCTCCCACCCCGTACCGTACCTGTCTGCCTCACCGTCTTTAAATATCTTCCAGCCTCGCAGCAGTCAGCACCTATCAGTGCTCCAGTAGCTCCATTGTTCCAGTGTTGACGAGTCAGTGTCATTTGTGTCTCCATGATGGAGTCGACCGTAAGTAGCATGCGACAACTCCTGGTACCCATGTCCCACAGTTTAGGACCTTCAATGTCTGCACTCTTGCCTAGGTCCTTCTGCCGCTGTTGGTGCTTCTTCTGCATTGTGCCTGGGGGCGGCTCAACAGCGGGGACGCACGGGACCTGGAAGGCTTCAACTACCCTGCGCCCTCAGTGTCGTCTCCTGTGTCTCCTCCCCCTGCAGCGTCAGCCGCTCTAGGTAAGAGGAATGCGTGAAACTTCAGGCAAATGAATCATCAAGGTATTCTGACCGTATAGTGTTTTGGATAAATTACGGGAATTTTAACAACGCTTGTTACTTAATTCGACATAACACTCAGATAATTAATTAGAAAAAATTATGAGCAATACAGAGAGGCCCTTATAGTAGTGTTGGTCAGCCACATACAAATATAATTTAAAAATATACTTAAGCTAAAGAAATAAGGGCTGTACAGGGTTTTCGTTCTGTTATTAAAAAAAAAAATTAATCCTGAAAATACATCAAAAATTTAAAGCGCCACCAGACGTAGTTTTACGAGTATATCTCAACCCGTTGCTAATATTTGATTTTTTTGATGTTTATTTCTGTTTTGCATTTAAATCCGTTTTATCAACTTTTCAGATTTTTGGGATCATCGTTTAATTTCCAGTAAAACTAGTGTAATTTTAGTTATAATTCAAAGCTAGAGTTAGTTTTAATTGAAAAATTAGAATTTTTCAAAGTTCAGTGAAAGATGAGAAGTTTGAAATTTATGGCGAAAATGAGGTTTTATGATAAAATTAAAAAACTGCAGGTAGTGACCTATCTATTATTGAAGTATTTTCATGTATTCAATTTCTCAAAGCGATGAGCCTAACACCCAGTATAATAACTCTTCCCATCCGTCCCACTGGTTTAATTCAGAATCAGAATTAAATCTCTTGAAATGTTATAAAAACATGTAATTTTAAAATATACCTTTTTTTTCATGCTTGGTTAATTTTTTATAATTATAAAAAGTAATAATTTATACAAGGGAGTAACCCAATTTGGAATTTTGAAACCTTGGTTTACATTGTGCTGAGAAAAAGGGAAGCTGGTCCTCATAAATGGGGCTCCTTCTCACATAGTAAGTAGTCTGTAATATTACGCTCTGGACTTCAAAGATGAATGTAAGTTAAAAAACGTCTATTGTCGCTTGGCTTACATCACGTACGTCAATTCACACGTTACGCTTTTCTACTGTGTTTTTGACTAACTGAACAGCAACCCATTTCATGTAAACGAAATTCTCCAAATAAGTCTTAACGCTTATTTCAGAGCACTATTATTTCCTCCACTTGTAGTGTTTTATTTGATAGCAAACAGGAAAAATAGATTTCGTCCATTCAATTTGCTTGGAGTACTCTACCCTTGAAAAAAAATGTTACTACCTTCAGATTTTTGTTAGTTATATCTGATTTATTAGTGTGATCTCACGCAAAATTCAATTGTGGTTGTTGATGCTCACTGGAGCAAACCTTTTTTTTTGTTCATCGACGCATTTTGTATTTTCGTTTCTATAAATGAGCTTGTCAATGCTACCTTCTTTATCAACAACCGTACCCTATACACTGATTTGAACACTCCAATCATTCAAGACCTAGCCACGGCCCGTTACCAGAAATTCCATTTCCACCTCCCTGGCATTCCTGATCCGTATGCTGATGCTAATACGCTTTTCTCCTATCTCATCCATGGCTGCCCAAAGTGGCGCCTTAGGCGCAGGTTGCCTTGCGACTTCCTTAAACCCAGCTAGCATTTTGTTTGCTGTGTGACAAACTAAGTGGTTTTGGCCAACAAGCCGTTTTTCCAACAAAAAAACTAATAAGACGTTTAAAACTGTTATGTTACTGACGTAAAAAATCTAATGTTTGGCGATGCTTGACGTGGGTCTGTATTTCGTTTATGACATTCTAGAGTATGGACGGCTTTCCTCAAATATATTTGAGTAGTTTTTTGGTAATTATTTCCCCAAGAAAGAGATATCGGTTGACCCCATATATACTATATATTCATGAATACTTCAACTTGCCAACCAAATTAAGAAATGGAAATAGCAAACAAGTTAAATTCAAAATCAATGAAACATCGCCACGTTTCAGACAGAACACTTTTAACCGACCGAAAGTCCTCGCCTCAAATGCCTACCACTATTTGTTTCCTTCAACCGATGATTATATAGAACTGATTATTTGTTTAAGGATTGTAGTACATATTTTTGGAATGTCACTAGTAAATAATTAAACTGTTAAACTAGTTTAGTCCCGTGAAAATTGTTAAAATAACTATGATCGTTTGACACGTCAACAAAGTGTTTCAATACCATCCTTTCCGTTTTGCCTGCAAGATATTATATCATTTCAGTAATGATTTATGCATCATCGAAGAAGTACAAGACTCATCGTTGTTAGTCAACACAAAATCACTCTCATTGGTACAAAGTGCTGTTTCATCTATCATTCCTAACAATCCGTCACGATTAATGTCCTAATAAATGCAAGGCCTGTTCGAAACCTTCAATCGGTAAAAAAAAAATATAATAAGTATAATTATTTAGACATTTCAATGGTCTCATTACAGTTCCAAAAACATCAATTTATTCTTGTATGAATAACTTAAAAGTACTTAATTTGTCCCAAAAGTTAAACCAAAGCATCTGTAATCGTCTGTGATAAGTAACGAATATAAACCGAGAAATACTCTCTTGATTATTGATTGAAATTGTATACTAGTCTTAGTGGACTAGAACAAAATTAAAATTCTTTAAATAATTTATTTTTTCTAATGGAAGTACCGATAAACAAATCTACTTGTTGACAAAAACAGCTCTGATTGATTTGTTTTTTTTTTTAAACGATAGGTTATTGAACTGTTTCAATTGTTCACGGATCAGTGGATTCAGATTGATCTACATCTGGACAGTGACAGGATGACGAAAATTAATGGACATTGAGTGGGAGTAATGTTCATGTTCATACTTCTTTGTCTGCGATGATAGTCTCATTTTTCAAGGATCCACGCAAGTTATCTTACTGTCATACACCCACTCCTGGTCGGCGCCGCGCTGTCAAATAGTCACGAGAAAGTAGACAATATCGTTCCTTATCTTGGGTTCTTGCACCAGTTTACTACCATCAGAAATAAAAGGTGGTCTGCATCGTAGTTTGGCACCAGTGATTTGATGAACTTCCGGAGATTCATAGGTGTTCCCGAAATGCGAGGTGATTTACCCGGAACCTAGGGGTGGGTAAAACAGCTTGTTTCAAATAAATAAGTCACTGAAGCTAAGCTAAATTATGTCATAGGCCTTTATTTAATCTATTAATAAACAAAAATTTATCTAGTTCTTACTTTATTTTTTTAAACTCTAAATTAATTTTCTTAATTTATCATTGATAACATTTTTATTCATATCATGCTTAAAGGGTTTGAATGTTCCCAAGTCCAAAGGGAAAGCTTCATTAAGCTACAATTAACGATCTAACAACAGAAAATACTTGAAAACACTTTATTAATAGAAAAAACTCACAATCAAGACAGGTTAAAAAAAATTAGTATAGATTCTGCATACATGAATCTATTTACAATGTTCTGTGGTTCGGCTACATTTTATACATTGACTAATAATTTTGCATTGTAATTGTAACAAAAGTATAATGTACATGATACATTCATTTTCTAACCACGTTTAAAAGTGATGGGACTCACTTTATGAATCATACACTTAAAATTTACATCTAAAAACAAAATCTCAATCTAATTTTCACCGAAAGTCTGCTGCCATCGACGCGGGAAGGGTGGTGGGGTCATAGTGTCAAACAATGGGTTTGTTAGGTGCTGCAACGAGTCAAAAAACTTCATGTCTCTCCGGTGGATGCTCCAGATCAGTGTTCTACAGAGTTTAAATAGACCTGCTTGATTCTACCTGAACTATAGAGGATATGCTTCAATGTTCCTTACTTCGGTTGACTCCAGGCTCCTACCTAGACACAGGATGTCTTAGGTAAATACCTGAACAAACTCTTGGATCGGCATTGCCACCTACAGTTAACCCTAAGTAAACAAATTGCCATGGCACCAGTCGTTGCTGGTAGGGCACCAGTTGGCCAATATTTAATTCTTTGCTTTGGGTCAAACCAACCATTGTAGAGTTACAGCGTTTTGTGCTATAACTCAACGATAGAGTTTGTAAAAAATATTCAATCGGCCTGAAATTATAAATGTGTATACCACAAACCCTCAAAACATTGTGAATATTTTTTTTGCTAAATTTTGATTACGGGAAGTATGGCAAATCAAACGTGTAGCAAGTTTTAAGAAACGGAATCATGGTATTGCTATTTGACTTTTTACATCCATAATTTTTACTGACTTTTTACAATTTTTAATTTTGTTTATAGTTGATGGAAACAAATTCGTAGCACGTAATTTATATTTAATAATAACGGTAACGAAATTGCCTGTGTTGAGCCTTTTGCCGAAGGCCCCAACTTCCAAATTACCAAATCCGTACAATAGAGGGGTCTAAAAGATACATTTTTCGTCCATAACTTGCAAACTAATTGACGGAGTTGTCTCATTTTTGGTGAAAGTGTAGCTTAAAGTCCAACTTAAAGATATCAAAATTCGCCGAACACTTGAGCGACTCACTTCAGTCTCACAAACTTCTGTGGTGAGCGAGTGAATTGTTGTAACACAAGATGGGAGTTAAATGGACTTGTTACTGTTACAGGTCGTCCAGATTGTTGTTTGTGTACATCTTTAACACAGCCTTCGGCTTCAAATACACATTACGGTTTAATACACATTTCGCCATTGCCGTTGAACCTCGTTAATGTTTTCGTACTTAAAATATCACTTTAAAACAGACTTCCTTTCATCAAATGTAAGCCTTACGCCAGCCATGTTTACTCGAGTAACAAGGTACAACTAACAATAAAACACTAACTATCTGGCGACTGTCATCTGACAAAACAAAACAACGCAATACAACGCTTGTATGGCGATTGCCGGAACTACAAACTATTACACCACTAAAAATGAGACAACTCCGTCAATTAGTTTGCAATTTATGGACTTTTAAACAGTGGATACATTTTTTTGGACCCCTCCATAATGCTGTCGTAAATAGCTAAAATAATGACCAATTAATGCCACCCGGATAATTTTGGCTCGCATTTAGTTTTGGAATGTCAGGGGTGAAAAGGATTTTCTTTAATAATAACTTCATGACTCCTTCATCAAATTATTAGAAGATTTTTTGATATATTGATTTCGGCCACGGTCAAGCTCATAACGCAATAATAATTCATTCTGAATTCTGCTTGCAGACTGCAAGGTAAGGAACGCATGATGGGACCACCATGGGAGAATGATGGACTCACTTTAAGTTCATAGTGTTTTCTTACGCTCTGGTAATCTGATTTTTAATAGTCAATAAGTTTATTAAATATGCCATTGGTTTAATCATAATGGTTGTAAATTGGACAAAATAAGCTTTGGGTGGGTTTGCACCCTTAAGTAACAGTTCATATTAATAATATTAAACGTTTTTCAATCAAATAGCATATCATTTATATTTATATCCGTTAATTAACTTTATTTCTTTATGAAATCTTTAATGCCGGCACAATATAATTCACCAATTAATTCATTTGAAGACAGGTACAATTTTGTTTTTGGAATATGCAAATTATTGCAATAGGATTGCCCATATTGATAAATTAATGAATCAAGTTTTACTTATTCTAGTAGATTCCACTTGTGTATTTTAGTGAACTTTATATAGGAAAGACGAGGGTGAGAAATAGAGAAGTACCAATATACAAACATAAAAGTTTATATTTTAACTAACCAAACAAGATGATATATATATAAAAAATTTTTTGGCATTAGTATGATAATAATTGGCATAAATATTAGGAAAAGTAAACAAGTAATAACATTCAGTATGTAAAAAAAAATATGTCATTAAATTAGTTTAATAAATTTTAAATCAACAAGCTTGATACTTTGTCTTTTCTTCAATTACATATGAATCTTGTAAATGTTTCAGGTGAAATTCCCGGAAACCCCTTCAACAATCTACAATTTCCGCCTGAAGAAGTGACTGAAGCAGACATTCGTTACAGTACCCAAGGGAATTTGAGAAAAAGTTTTTCCTATGAGTCGATCAAAAAACCAAGGGGGAAAGCCAGATACGAAGCACTAAAATTAACCATAAATGACCGACTTGTGGGTTACAATGAAAGTTTTACGGAAGATTCCCAAGATAGGTCATCTCCAAGGCAAAAAAATATTGTGAGGGGTAGATCTTATCCTTCGACGACAACTGAAAAAAACGAAGCAATAGATCAAACCTCGTCCCTGTCGGGTCCAAACGTAGATGGTCAACAGCCATATCGTCATTGGTCTACTGAACCCAATGTTATCAGAGAAGAGCACCCAGATGGGTTGTACTCCTACCCATACATTGGGTCCAGCGTGGATTCTTCGAGGGGAAACCTAAAACGAACCTACGAGCTATCCTCAACTGAGGCTCCTCGTTTGGCTAGTAGGATCTACCCCACAAACCCGAACATACATGCGATTATTCCAGCTACTACATATCGCCCGTCAACTTCTAAAAATCTGGGCTATTCTTTTGGATTCTCGTCGAGAAATCAATCACGGGAAGAAGCTGGCGATTTGAGAGGAAATTTTCGAGGAACTATAAAATACAACTACCCCTACGGAGAGACCAAAAACATTGATTACGAGGGAAATCCTGAAGTCGGAATCGTTACGACTGAAAGGCCTACAGTAGTAAATATACCTCAGAGGCCAATACAGAGATATTTGACACCCAGCACTCCAGGGCCCACCACCAGAGCTAGAGAAGGTTTGTCATATTCCTTCAGCAGTCCAGCAACGGGAGTTGCATACTCACCTTACACTGCAAGCACAAGGCAAATACCAGTCTCTAGTACACCGAACCCACAATTGATAAACAGGGGAAACACTGTGTATCAACCGCCACAAGTTTATCAGGAGCCAGAGCTGGCATATATGCCAGCAGGGGCTGGAGACCCATACCTGTACTACGAGAATACACCCCCTCAATACGCATTGCTTCAACCAAATTATGGTTCATACATGTTCTCTTATGATGCGGGTGACCACCAAAGAAAAGAAATGCGAGACAACGAAGGAAACGTTCATGGAATGTATAGTTTTGATGGTACTGACGGTGAAAGGAAACGAGTGGAGTACGAAGCGAATTCTGAAAAAGGATTTGTCGCTCGAGGTAGGCACCTACCCATACAGCCTGTAGAACTGGCAGGGGACTATTACGAACGACCCACGCCTATTCCGGAAAGTGATCCTTCTCCTACTGACGGGACATATTTCTTTTCTTACAATGCTGGAGAGCACATGAGGGAAGAACGTAAGGACGAAAACGGAAACGTTCAAGGGATGTACAGTTTCTTAACTGGCGATGGCCAAAGAAAAACTGTAACATACAGGGCGAACCCTAGCGAAGGCTTCGTTGCCTCTGGGGATGACATCCCAAATGTTAATGATGGTTCATATTCGGTTAATTACAGATTAGGGGATCCGGCATATTCACCTGTATTTGGCTTAAGAAATCAATATCAACCTCAAGTTCCAATTGTATGATAAACATAGAAGTAAAGTCAACTCAAGAGAGCATAAGTCAATTTAATTGCTTCATTTTCACGGATGTATAAAAGTCATGATTGACACATTTAAAGTTTTATTTAAATGGAATATGTGTATATATTACGAAAATGTTTGTCTACCTCTATTTGAAATAAGTTAACAAGTAAAATAAATTTTAAATTAGATTTTAACTTGTGTAAACTTGTAACATACATTTATTGTTACTAATTATATTGCAAAAATTATGTATACGTATGTTTATCTAGGCAATTTGGATGTCATTTACTGTATAAATTGTATATAAAATGGTTATAGCATACAAATTTTATGATTGCTCTATCCTATTTGATAAATGTATATATATAATCATTTGAGAAAATAAATATGATGTATAACTTTTAACTGGTTTGGCTGCAATAAAAGATACCCCCTCCTTTTCCATATATTGTGAGTGTTTCTTTCAATCATTTACTAATTAAAATGTCCAGCCTGATTAAAATAATTAGTCAATAATTAAAAAAGACACTTTCCCCAATAGTTGTAAAAAACATGCTAACTTAAAGTCCGTATTAGGTATTACATTTATTATAAGTTTTTTTCGCTTATAAGTTCTCTTCATGATAAAAAACTAATTAAGCATGCCCAATGGTCCCCATACATTGTATACCGGTTGCCTTCCAATTGTTACAAACCTGCTGCCAAAACTTCTACAAACGACCCATAAAAACGAACTGGTGCATTGCTTATGCTGTGGTTCAGTGTGTCGCTGCACATATCTTGATCTGTTTCATTTAGTCCCTGTCGTAAACTTATGCTACGTTTAAAAATCTATAATGTTGAGTGGGGTATCAAATTAAAAATCTCAACATTTCAATTAATACTATATTTTTTAAAATTATGACTAACATCGTGCTCTCAGTATTAAATGACACAGTGTTGTTTTTAAGACATGATATTTTACACGGGAGCTCCGTTCGATGACCATGAGATGTCATCCCACGGATCATTGACGGATTCAATGTGAAATTAAACCAATCCCATAAAAGATAAAGAGGTTTTATTAATTAATAAGCAAATCATATTGGTAGGTTATCAAATTAATGATCTCGGCGCTCTAGATAATAATTCGAAATATGTTAGTAATGTCGTAGTATGTTAGTAATGTCGTAATATGTTAGTAATGTCGTAATATGTTAGTAATGTCGTAATATGTTAGTAATGTCGTAGTATGTTAGTAATGTCGTAATATGTTAGTAATGTCGTAATATGTTAGCAATGTCGTAGTATGTTAGTAATGTCGTAGTATGTTAGTAATGTCGTAATATGTTAGTAATGTCGTAATATGTTAGTAATGTCGTAATATGTTAGTAATGTCGTAGTATGTTAGTAATGTCGTAGTATGTTAGTAATGTCGTAGTATGTTAGTAATGTCGTAATATGTTAGTAATGTCGTAGTATGTTAGTAATGTCGTAGTATGTTAGTAATGTCGTAGTATGTTAGTAATGTCGTAATATGTTAGTAATGTCGTAATATGTTAGTAATGTCGTAGTATGTTAGTAATGTCGTAATATGTTAGTAATGTCGTAATATGTTAGTAATGTCGTAGTATGTTAGTAATGTCGTAATATGTTAGTAATGTCGTAGTATGTTAGTAATGTCGTAGTATGTTAGTAATGTCGTAGTATGTTAGTAATGTCGTAATATGTTAGTAATGTCGTAATATGTTAGTAATGTCGTAATATGTTAGTAATGTCGTAGTATGTTAGTAATGTCGTAATATGTTAGTAATGTCGTAGTATGTTAGTAATGTCGTAATATGTTAGTAATGTCGTAGTATGTTAGCAATGTCGTAATATGTTAGTAATGTCGTAATATGTTAGTAATGTCGTAGGATGTTAGTAATGTCGTAGTATGTTAGTAATGTCGTAATATGTTAGTAATGTCGTAATATGTTAGTAATGTCGTAATTTGTTAGTAATGTCGTAGTATGTTAGTAATGTCGTAGTGCGTTAGTAATGTCGTAGTATGTTAGTAATGTCGTAGTATGTTAGTAGTGTCGTAGTATGTGGGTTACGGTTGCGAAAAGTGATTAATATCGGTCAATAGAAATCACATACTTAATGTGGCTCGATTCGTGAACCATTTAGCTATTCGTATACGAGGGCGGTCTGAAAAGTTTCCGACCTCAACATGAAGATAGCAGGTGTCGTAAATAAAAGCTAGTGAATTTCGTTGTTCATCTGTTGACAGTTACTCACCAAAGTTTCAGCCATTTTGGACGCACAGTTGTTGTGTAACAGTCGTTTGAGTGAGTCGATGTGAGTGTTTTTATGAAAATGGACAAAATCGAGTATCGAGCTGTCATTAAATATTTGTTTTTGAAAGGCAATACGCCTACGCAAATCAAAGATCAGTTGGATTCTGTGTATGGGGACTCTGCACCATCATTTACCACAGTGAAATTTTGGGCAGCTGAATTTAAACGTGGTCGTAAGAGCTTGGGAGACGATGAACGTTCGGGACGTCCAAAAACTCCAACTACCGACGAAAACATCGCCAAAGTTCACCAAATGGTGCTAGACGACCGCCGAATTAAAGTGAGAGAGATAGCAGAGGTTATGAACATGTCAAAAGAACGTTTTTTTTTTGTTTTTTCTTTTATTTCAAAACCTCGAATACAATGTACAAAAGAAAAATAACAAAATAATAATCGACTTACAAATTTCTCCTCTTCCTGCATTTAAATGCATTTGGAGGGGTGCATAATACAATAAATTTTTTGATGTTAATAGTACTCAGTCTTATATTCACACTAGGTGATGAGGCTCACCTTCTTTTTCTCACCGACACCAAACACTAAACACTAGGAACAAAAACAAACAAAACAAAATAAACTAAAAAAACAAACTAAATTTCTACCTAGAACCTAGGACTAGAGTGTTCCAGCCGCGACAGCGTCCTGCCATCGCTGGGGGAACGGAGAGGGGGTTATAGTGCTAAACACCGGGTTCGTTAGATATTGTAATGAGTCGAAAAATTTGATATGTCTACGCTGGATAAATTCATCCACCGTAGGCAGCTCAAATATCTCATGCAGCTCACTGTTCCTTCGCTGCTCGAATGAAGTACCTCTGACCACTTTCATCAGTATACCGTTTTGGAATTGTTGGAGTTTCTTAGCTGTCGTATACGTCAGATAACGAAATAGCGGTGCACCATACAGCAGAGTAGGCCTGAGTATGCTCTTGTAAATCAGTAGCTTGAGACGTAGTGATAGATTGGGGGAAGTCAATAAGTGCGTAAGCCGGTAAGACTTCATGCGTGTATCCTTCAACTTCTTCGCAAAATGGTTACTAAAATGGAGGTGTCTGTCCATTTTAATTCCCAGATATACTAGGTTGTTGGCTGGTGAATTTTCCTCCGTTCCTACTACGTAACTAGTAGGGAGCGGGCTTTTTCCCTTTTGAAAAGAGAAAATTACACAGTCAGTCTTACCCACGTTTACAGAGAGTCTCCCCAACCTCTCACTGTTTTGGTTACAGGCTGCTTCAGCCTGTCTTAGAGCTACCTTGGCACTCATGCTGCTACTGTACACCGCTATGTCATCCGCGAAAGCAGTAACTGTGGTATTTTTGTACCGAGCTCCAACAATCTCAGACGTGTATACGTTGAATAGTACAGGCGATAAGACGGCGCCTTGGGGTACTCCACAGGTCAGTGGCACAGCTTCGGAGAAGCTATCACCCACCCGCACCCGCAGCGATCTGTTTTTGAGGAAGCTAGCCAGAATTGAATACAGTTGTTCCGGGCATTCCCGGTCGCAGAGCATTTAACACAGTGTCCCGTGAGACACCGAGTCGAATGCTTGGGTGCAATCAATGGAAATCATAGCCGTGGCTATGTTTCTATTCATGTTATGGCTAACTTCTGACTGCACCTTCAAAAGAACGTCGTTGTCACATATTAAATCAACATTTAGAGATGAGAAAGCTGTCCGCGCGTTAGGTGCCGCGTTTGCTCACATTAGACTAAAAACGTGTTCGAATGAACATTTCCAACGCTCTGTTGGCGCAGTTTAGGCGCAATAAATCCGAGTTTTGGCGCCGATTAATTACTGTGGATGAAACTTGGATACACCATTATACGCCCGAAACAAAAATACAGTCCAAACAGTGGACTGCAAAGGGGGAACCGGCTCCAAAATAAGTAAACTGTTTTTTCGGCTGGGAAAGTGATGGCGACTGTTTTTGTTTTTTGGGATAGTCATGGAGTTATTTTAATCGATTATCTTCAAAAAGGAAAAACCATTACAGGAGCATACTACGCATCATTACTTGACAAGCGGAAGGCAGAACTTGCGGAAAAACGGACACATTTGCAGAAAAAGAAAATCCTGTTTCACCAAGACAACGCACCGTCTCACACCTCAGCGGTTGCCATGGCGGAAATCCATGAATTATGGTTTAAACTGTTTTACCATCCACCTTACCCACCAGATCTAGCCCCAAGCGACTTCTTTTTGTTCCCTCGTCTAAAAATTGCGCTCGGAGGACAGAGATTTTCGTCAAATGAAGAGGCAATCACCTTCGTGAACGATTATTTTGCAGAGAAAAACGCCGAGTACTATTTGGACGGGTTACAGAGATGGAAGCATCGCTGGGAGAAGTGTGTAGAGTTACAAGGAGATTATGTTGAAAAATAAAAAAAAAAATCTGAAAAAACTTCTTGTATCTTTGTTAGGTCGGAAAATTTTCAGACCACCCTCGTATATATTTTTTTTGTTGTTGAAAAGCCAATTAATAGTGGTTTTACAAATGAAATGAAGTAGTAATGAATACCATTACTTTTCTCAGGAACAGTTAATAAGTCAGTAAGATACTGAAACTGATTCCAATAAGTATATATTGATATTGTTTCATCACTTTATAAATGAATATATTTTGTAAATTTAGCCCATAATAGATGTAAAAAATTGATAGTCAATAAAAATCTTTTTAAGGGTATTAATAGCGCTTTCATGTCAAAAAAGTAAATAATGGGCGTTCTTCATCCCACACGACTATCAAAGCAGTTATGATTATGTTTTCATCACATTCGCATAATGTACAATAAAAAAAAAAATTAAATAACGAGAAAATAACTGATCATTAAATCAGTTGATCTACCAGTTCAATTAATTTTTTTACCGGCATAATGTTTATGAGTTCAAGTATTAAAAAACAAACTAGCTGGCCACACCCGGCGTTGCCCGAGATGAATAGTGCAAAACGTCTTTCGGTGAGAAAAACTGAAGAAATTTAAGGGTTTGTGTGCTGGTTGATTGCAAAACTGCGGGAGTTTTGAAGACACGAAGTAATGTGGTTGGTCAGGAGGAAAAGCTGTTGGGGGAGGCTTGAATAGATGCAATATCTAGCGATGCAATGAATAGATAAATAGTGACAACACAGAGAAGAATTTGTGTCTCTGTCATCCATCGGCAGTCACTCTTTGGTCTGGACCTAACCCAATATGGTCCATTTGTCTTTCGTAGTTAGCCTCGAGCCTGACCTCTGTCTCCAATAGAGTCGTTGTCAGATCTGCACAGGTCAGATCCGTGCCTAGATGGGTAAATTATAGTTTACACCATTTCACTGTAAAGATTAGACAATTTTAATGAGTTCGATTATTAAATCACTTATGTTTGTTCAAAGAGGCTTAAGGCATGAAATGTGAAGATTACAGGACGATTTACCAAATCCTGAATCATTTTGTTGTCTTAACAGACTATTCATTATAGTAGAATACGAACAATAAACATTATTTATTTAATATAAGCTCATTGGTCAAGAAGACATAAAATCCATAATTTCGAAACAATAATGACTTGAGCCGTTTTAACCAACCACCAGTGAAATATTAACTGCAGCTTGGCTCATGTAGGGACAGTCAAGAATTAATAGCTCGTATAGAGTCAAACGATCATAATAATTCACTAGTGTTAGGTCAAAAGGGCTTAAGTCATCATATTACAAAAGTAAGGTTTTTATGTATTCTTGACCAAAAAATGTTGCTTAAAATAAATAATATTTATTAAAAGTTCGTATTTTACTATATTGAATAATCTCTGTTAAAATAACACAATGATTTAGGAAGAAAGAAATACTTAAGACAGGATTAAAATGATTTTTCAAAAGTTTGGTAAATCATACTGTAAACTTCACATTTCATGACTTTGGCCTTTTGACCAAACACCAGTGAGTTCTTTCCAGCTGGAATGCATGCAAGATACAAACATGATTGATAGCGACATTGGTTTACAATTTGTATATACAGGAGTCCTCTCCATGTAAATAAATTAATAAACATTATATATTTTTGAAAATGTTTTGCGGTGAAGCACGCTACAATATTTATTTAGTTATCAATAATCTTTTTCCTTGAATTTTATTATATTTATGCACTCCTCCAAATGCATGTAAATGCTGAAAGAGGAGAAATCTGTAATCCAATTATTTTACTATTTTTGTACATTGTATTATTTTGTTTTGAGGTTTTGAAATAAAAAAAACAAAAAAAAAATATTTATGTATATATAAATAATAATAAAGATGTAGAATAAAGAACTACGATAAGAGCATTTTTTATCTTGTTTCAAAGTTTTCGTGTATAAATACAAACACACACATTTATACACGAAAACTTTGAAATTAGTTTTAAAAAACCCTGTAATCGTAATTCTGTTGGTCCTAAATATGCTCGATTGGCAGCCCGTGGTTTTCAGACAAAACGTAGAATAAGGAAGTCAATTGTATCGCATTTGTTTAAAAGTAGAGCCTCTCCATTCGGATTCAACAATTATAAATTTGTATACATTTATCGTGTAATGTAAGTGTATACAGTTGTTTCAATTTGGCTTGTGCAGTTTTTTTTTTTTTTAATGTCAAATCTAAATGAAAAATGATGTCTGAATTTCTAAGGGCTGTATTAAACATAAACAAATTAAAGTTTTAATAATCAAAGGCATTATATATTCAAGTGAAGTCCATCTTTAACATTGTGCCGGCTTATTTGTTCTAACTTTAATATCAACACTGCCGGAATATGTAATGTCGGCCATACGTGTCATTTCAGTAGCGATTTCTGTTCGTTTGGTCGTGTTTGTTGACATATTGGTTAAGTGAAATAAGATGAATTTGTGAATTACTTATAGATGCCAGTGGGTAATTGGCCTTTAAAAAGAGCTCTTTAAGATATCTACGATGTGGCACGAAATCCGCAAACAGGAGAAGAAAATTCGTTGTATGATAGTAGATTATAAACGAAGAGCAGAAAGGAGAAGAGATTATTATGAAAAAATCGTAAGCTATTTATTTTTATTATTTATGGCCATTAATTTGAAAATATTCATAGTGACCCAGAATGAAAATTCCTCTGTATATTAGATATTCAATGGAGTAATAATTAGAACTCACATCATTAACGTTTCAAAGTGTATTAAGTATTACTTAAGTTTCTATTTAGATCACATCTTTTTGTGATATGGGTTTCTGATTTTGGAGTAATTACATTTTTAACAGACATAACCTATAAGAAATCACTGGTGCTTTCAACAACCTTAATTATTGCGCTTCAAAAACATTAGGGAATCATGGAGTCATCTAAAGACTACTACGCTAAACATATTTTTGATTGATTATTAATGATGAGCACCATGTAATTGAAATTTGTATTAGTGCCCAAAGCGGTTGTGTAAAGAAGTTTTTCAATCTTAAATATAGCTTTCTACCTTATGAATTCACACCATTCATACGATTTTACGATCCAGGTAGAAGATACATTCACCGAGATGATCAAGGTCACTAAAACTGAACCAACCTTTGGTTCGAAACAATGAACTGTGGTGAAAATAAGGCTAATTGCTTTATGCTTATTGCTAAGCAAATCGATTATTACTAAGGAAAGCTTTTATCATTACAGATTAAACTATTATGTTGTTAAGCCTATAGTAGTTCTTGTTTTGGTTATGTTACCAACTGCTATATTGAGCTGCTATATTATATTGAATATAATGGTAGCTTGTAATGTTAGGAAAACTTTTATTTAACTCTTATTTGATTTGATCTATTCTGCATCCTACTCTATATGATAAGAAAAATATCTATTTTATTAATACTAAGTAATTGCTTTATGAATTGAATGTCACGAAGCTACATTTGATTGCTTGTTCGAGCTGGGAACTCGCAAAGACTAAAACATACAGACATCGAAGTGGTATACCTGGAATAAAAAGTCACCTCTTTCAATCAACACCTAACTAAATACCTAACTTTAAACATAGTATTGAATTTTTTCTTTCATAAATATGGACCCTTGATTTCCAGAATTGAAAATATCCATGTTACAGGTTTTTTTTGTTTGGTTTTTTACAGAAAGCTGACCCTACTCAATTTCTCCAAATTCATGGAAGATCATCCAAAATTCATCTTGATCCTCAGATTGCGGCTGCTGGAGACAGCCCTGCAGTAATGTATGTGTCAAAATTTATTTTATAATATAGTTGGCTAGTTCAAACGATTATTAGGCAGTTAAAATGTCACTTATTACTTCTATTTTATACTGGTAGACATTGTTTCATACACATATCGAGGGAAATGAGTTTGTTTAGGAAATGATGACAGGTGCAGTTTTCAGGAATGCTTAGTTATGTAATCTTGTAGTAAAGCAATGAAAAAATCAATTGCTTATAACCTGATTTGCTAACTTCTGGTTAGCCAAACATGGTTCACTACGAAGAAAATTTTGCTTAGTAAAACCTCATCCGCCCTGAAGTTGGTGAAATAATTTAGCTTATTACATTACTTCTTTTGTATCCATGTTTTATGCTATATACCCAAAAAATAAAATAAAATTTAAATATTGTACTTCAAAAAAGAATGGAATGCATAAAATTATTCCTAAAAAGCTTTTGATGTATACCAAAAATATTCAAAAATACAAAAACGTATTTTACTTACTTTTCTTATATGTATTGGTTTATTTTTCGACTGCTTTGTAAGTTAGTTAAGTATAAATGTGAATTGTTACATGAAAAGTAAAGCCAGGTTTATAAAATGAAGGATGAAGTAACCATTTTAACAAAATAATGCAATGTATTTGTTCACCTTAACTGTACTATAAATATAAACCAACAATAAGTTTATATCAGTTCTATTATTGTTGATACAAAGTGACAAGAACCAGGCTATTTATTTTGCTTTCAGGATGAGCTGGCAAGCTGCTCAAGATGTTGTTATAGACAGATTTGATGTCCGAGCTCACTTAGACTTTATCCAAGAATATAGAGGAGCATCGGAAGAAAATCTTTCATATGATGAAAGGCTTATTAATTATGAACGATATCGAATTCTAGTTCAAAATGACTTCCTCGGAGGTATTAACAGTTTCGATTACTTCAAAAGGAACCTTCTCATACTGAGTTTCATACTCAAGACTCATCCATGGGCTGTTTCTGTTAAAAAACTAAGCTGGATAACATATCCTATGTTAGTTTCAATATCATGGTCCTGTCGATTTGATCAGTTTTGCTCTTATTTATAATTTAAATTCTAAACATCTCACTTTTTTTTCTTCTTGCAAAATATTAATCATAAGCTTTATTTAATATTTGTTGAATCAATTTAATTACCTCAAATTAAACAGTCATCACATACTGATTTCAGTTATTTATCAACTACAGATAAATAAAAATAATCTCTATAAGTATAAAAAATGTTTTTGTAAATTAACGCCCTCTTTTCAAATTTTATGTAATCTTAAATAAGGTACATTGGAGTTCAATATGGAGAATCATTTTTTGATAACCCTTATTACTAATAAGTTATTTAGTATCAAGTGGCAAGATAATGATGAAATTAACAGGAGTACATTTTAAGAGCTTTATTAAACAGAAAAAGTTGTTGCTCCTTTTGTTTAGTTTTAGTGATAATGAATACACTACCTTTATATTGCTTGTTATGCCATTTAGATTTGAAAACTTAATGGTTATAGCTAAAATGAAATTACAAGATATTAGTTATCCATGCAGTTGTGTGTAATAGTTTGTTTTACATTATGTATTAATTACTACATGATAAGACGAAACTTGTTTTTCAATAACCCATACCTTTCTTTGAGTGTCATGCTCTTTCGGACTCTTCAAGGGCTGGAAGCACAGACCATTTGAATTGTGACACATTTACATTACCTTGATGGGATGCCTCCTATGAGCTATGGAGTTCTATCTTACCTGGAAATTATTAACTGATTGTAATAAGTACAAGAATATTTATTGAAGTATGGTATCTAAAATAGAGATCCAATCGGCAAATGGGGCCTGATTTAGGGAACAGAAAAACAAATTAACAAAAACGATGGACCAGAACTAGCTTGCATGTTGTGGTTCATACTGAACATTAGAAGAATGTTTTCATCATGAATGAGTATTTGATAGATCCTGACGTCTGTATTTTTAAATAATTAAATAACTAACCCTAAAGAAGAATGTATAGCTAAAAATTTACTTGAGCTTTTGCCAGGGTGTAGAACTGTCAAGATTGGTCTCATTAGTGCTTCCCTTTACTAATAACAAAAATATCCATATTTATTATTATCTTTATTGTTTTAATTTAGATTATTAATTTATCGCCTTTATTTCAATCGAATAAATTAATTTAAAAGTATTTTTTTAGAAAAAAGCATATGGTATTGATGCCATATTTCAAGTATTTTAATCACTGTTATGGGAATTAAGTACTTATCAGTTTTATTAATTACTTAGGAAATATTTAAAATTTAATTTTTATTTGTTAATTATAAAAGACTAAAACTTTTATTTATCTTTTAGTACCTGAGGAAAAATTTCTTCACCAAATTTTCTTGGAAGAGCAATTTGGTGCTGTAAAAAGTGAACCTCAACCTATTGAAGGAAAGAAAAAAGTGGCAGGTGCTGCTATTGGATATAATTATGATGAACCTGCAATAGACGTTAGTCCTCAGCAAGTACCTCCACCTCCACCTGATCCTGACCCTGATGCTGCTGGAGAGGATGAAGATGACGATGATAGTGACATCGATTTTGGTAAAATATAATTATATAGTATTGAATTTTTGTTTGTTTTCATTATTTGTGTCTTTCTATACTCCCATTTAAGGCTGAGAGCTGGGGCATCCACTTCTCTTTATGAAAATAAAATAAATTCACTTCCCATCCAGATATTTGAACCCAGAACTTTACTATCATGAAGCAATTATATCATCTAATAAAGTTATATTTTTTTGTCATTTATAGACATGTGTGTTGATGTAAACAAGGTCTCCACCCAACAAGCCCACGAATTGAATAACTGTGGGCATATATATGGAATGGATGGAAACGATTTCTTTAGTTTTCTCACCAAAGATAAGGAAGAGGCAGATAATTTGAGGATTGCGAAAGAACTAGAAGAGGAGAAGGCAATGTACTCGGTTTGTGATTATCCCTACATTTTTTTTTTTTCGTAGTTTTTGGCTAGCAATAATTTAAATGATACAAGGAAATAAACATAATATGGCATAGTTTGAAAGAATTTTATATTTAAAAATTATTACAAACAAACAATTACTGAATAAATATTTTTAGGTTCTGGCTTTTTTTTTTTTTTTTAATTGTCATTAGATCACTTTTTTTGATTAAAAAATCAATCTGTACAAAAGATAAACATAATTAAAATACAATAAATAATATATATAAAAGGGTTGACCAATGTAGCCAACCTTACACTCCCCCCTTAAAGGCGCTTCGTGCTGGAAGAAGGGGTGGAAAAAATTGGAGATCTTTTTTCTTTCCACAAGCCACTTCGTAAAACAGCTGGGAGATTCGTTGGAAGATTGGAAAAGGACCAATTTGACTTTGATCTCTAATAAATTGGCATTGATTCTTATCCACAAAATTCTTATTGAAAAATCTTCAAGAGATGATTAGATTTCTGGAAGAGGAGATATTGCAGATTTTGTACCAGCAATAGTATGGTGGTGCAAAGTGTGTGTGGAACTGTGTATCGTATCATTGCATTCGTTGACACATTCTTTTGCTAGGGTCGACCAGGCTTTTCTTTAATTATTGTTTATTTTGCATCTGAGGTGATTTACCAATGTCTGGTTTAACCTCTATTCTCTGTTCCTGTCTTGTTTAGAAAATTATTGTTATTTGAAATTATTTATGAAATCTTTGGATGTGTGGCCCTTTGTGATGGAAATCCATGCACATAAGCGTGAAATGATCTACCATGATATGCATGTATTGTTAGGGCGACTGGTTGCCTGCAAAACCTCTGACATTGTCGAGTGACATTATTTGAAACGGTTCTGTAGCAGGTCCCAATTGTGAAAGTAGGTTGAAAGAACGACTAGGACGAACTATATTTTCAATGCATATTTTACAAGTTTTAAAGAAGGTGTATTCATTTTTGTCTAGTCCCTTGAAGTAGTAATGTGGTCTGATCTTAGCGAGGATATGTGCTGGACCAAAATGGCCATAATGTTGATGCACTAGTTCAATTATTTCGCGTTCTAATGTTGGAGAAACAAAATATTCTCAACTTTTCTTTTAATTTCTTGAGTATTATTCCTTCTTTATTCTCTATATGTGTAGCTTTCTTCAAATTGATGTATGTGCAGCTTGGTCCTTCAATATAGTTGGGAGATTATTAAGTATACAATCTGGATCGCATCTTCATTCTCAAAATATTCAAGGACTTGATTTCTGGACAATAGGTCCACATATTTTCTTTGCCTTTTTTATATACAAGTTGCTTGATTGTTGAACTTAAATTGAGATAAATAAAGCATTGGGTCTTCAAGGATTTCATCAAGCTGTTCTGGCTTTTGTCTTCAAATTTTCTAATGATTTGTGATCACTACAGACAGTTAAGTAATGCTGCCAAAACTTGTTTGCGTCTTTGTATTCCAAATGAATAATATCTAACCTTTTTTCTCTGTCTGAAAGCTTTTGTGAGTAATATGCTAGTTGTTTACGCCTGTAAGTCGTTTATTTTGTTTATTGAAAAAAGAATTATCATTCATTGTTTAAGCCCGAATAAGGGGTCTTGCATTGACAAGTAATTATCTAACAAAGTACCCTCTTAAAATTTATTATTAAAAGGTGTAAATCAGAGATAAATATTTTTTTTTGTATTTGTTTAGTTTATATAAAGAATTAATAATTATTGATAATATTATAAATGTTCTAAGAATATCTTTGTGTTTCGAATGTGAGTGTTGTGTATTTGTATTGAATAATGAACCTGCCATGCCCCAGGGCTGAAGAGAAGTTATGTTAATTGATTTTGTTTTAAGTGAAAGATGTTTGAAAGTAAACAAAACAAATAACGATACGGGACGCATCCGAGGCCCCGTAATCGGATTGAGAACACTACATCCTTTATAGAGGATTAAAGGACGGAGCACGGGTTGATAAGTCGCTCCCAGAGTCAGTGTGGATCCAGATTTCAGTTGGCCAACACGCACCAGAGTGCCCTCCCCCACCGACGGTTCCAACCTCCATCATCTCACCGCCTTATCGGCCTATTGTTTACATCTCACCGCCTTATCGGCCTATTGTTTATGTGGAGCACCTCTGGTGGGAGTTCGTCTTGGAAGTCGTAGCAGTGAGGACCTCGCTCAACTCTCCACTAATCGATTACCTGCCATCGATTATTAGCAACACAAGCGCCGCTTGTGTCCCAGCTGCCAGCTTGGGTACCCAATGAAGCAGTCAATAAGTACTGTACTTTATTTATTTATTAGCGATCCTAATCTGTAGGATCTTGCTCCATTGATGTTTTCGTCAATAATGCGTATTTTTTATTTATATATATTTAATATTTTAACCCAGTTATAAGGCGAATTCATTATTAATTTTCTGCATGTGTTTTTATGTTTATAATATGAATTCTTTTCACGAACACATTTAGAAATTATTTAGTAATCTGAAAAATGCAAAATTATATTGCATAGAAATAGAAACAGGATTTTAAATAAAGCATAACATTCAGGTTGGTTAACTCAACTGTTATCTCTTTTCATGTGTCACTTAATGCAAGAATGACACTTAATTAATTAATTTATAAAACTCATGAAATGTGTTTGTCTCTTGGATCATTCCAATTAGAGCATAATATTTTAAGGTTAAAATACCATATTATTTAATCTAAAAATTATTTTTATCTATTACAATTTTCTTATATATTAAATACATGTGTGCTTGTGGACGCGCATACACACGTGTTTGTTGTTTTATGTAAGTATTGGGTGCGTGTATGTATTTATTGCTGTAGTAGATTTATTTATTTATAAATTCATATCAGTTATTTTGTTAGAAAACTGTAAGTTATTCTGGGCTATCCGTATCATGCCTAGTTTGATCCTTGTATTTCAAACTGCTTTTCTCAATATAAGGATTTTCTAATTGAGATATGAAAGGCAAATGTATTTAAATTTATTACTCATTATATTGTTTGTTGTCAATCACGCATGTAGTCTCTCGTTACATTAAAATACCATTTGTTCGATTTGCCATTTCGTTCTTCTTTATTTTTTTTTCTTTCATTTCCCTTCATTAATGTTTCCGTTGTTTGTTTGAACCCCCCGCAATTGATATCTCGTTACCTTCTTTCATGAGCTCAAAAGACCGGCATAATTGACACGGGGTCGGAGAATTACACCTGTCGATTTTTTCTTTATGGTGTCACTCTCCCCAACACTAGTGGATGCAGGATTCCATCTTGGTTGTTTCAGTGTTGCACCGATACCTCTGTAACTGGTGTTTGTTTATAGAACCTAGAATACTACATATGCCAGTCTTATCAGGGATTTGCTGAAGCTTTTGAACTCATATTCAATTTCAGACTTGTTGGTTTATCTTACTTTTTTCTAGTAAAAGCATCTTCCAATTTTCAGAGCTCTGTAAATAATTCATCTACAGTAAGTATTTCTTCTCTATCAAGTTGGTCTTGTGCTTCTGTCAGCAAAGCGAAAATTTGATTAATAAGAGATAATTCAGTACATTTGGGTTCCATTTCAAACCACAATGTTTCTTTCACAAACACATAATCAATCAAAGAGCTACCCAAATATTTATAGTTAAATGCCTTTCTAACAATAGGTCACTCTTTATAGTAAGTAAGTGCACAAAAGAATTAATTTACCTGTCCTTTAAATCTAGTATGTGACAGTTCTAGAATAACAAACACAAAAAAAACATACGGGTTAAGCAATTTAGCCAATCTTATATGTTTCTTAAAAACATACTTTGACTATTAACAAACATCACCCTCTGCCCACAAATTGGTAAATGTAATTATCTACACTAGAGCTTTCAATAGTCACAGATGCTATTTTCAAGTGCTAGGTATCGAAGTGGTTTTTGATTTATTACTTCCTAATAATTAAGTGGCAGCTTTACTAGCAAAAGCACATGTGTGGATTATAATTTATAATTAATTAGAAGTGCTGATTTTCTAAATTAACTTGTTATATTTAATTACAAATAATTATTTTTTTGCTATGTTACTTGTGTTGTTAGATAGAGCTGTTCAATAAGGCTTCTGTTACACATATTCCCGGTTATGCCACTTGTTGACTTTGAGATCACAATTGTTTTTTAAATACAAGTGCTGGAATCAACCTTATTCCAATTACTCCTTATTTATATAAAAAATGACCTTGTAAATTATCATTATAAATTATTGTTTTAGGGTCGAAAATCAAGAAGAGAACGAAGAGCTTACAGAGATAAAAAGTTAGCTGGAAGGAAAATCAGTCCCCCTAGGTATGTATTAGTACTAGTACGGTTACAACATCTTAAATAGAATTGCCACATCATCAAATGTATTGACAATTTTAAATATTGTTGCAGCTACGCATCCCGGAAAAGCCCTACATACAGGGATTATTGTGATCTATCAAGATCTAGATCAAAAAGTTCATCTCCTATTAACTCAGGAAAGATTACCTACATTACTAGCTTTAGTGGAGAAGAACCAACTGCAGGGACCAGCCCTAAAGTCATTCAGCATAAGATTTATAAGAGGTTTAACATTTTATATTTTTTAATGTTGTTTAGGTAATGATTTTATTCTAGCTTTTTATTTTTATTTTAAAAAGATGTGTTTTCTTCAGTGAATCTTAAAAGAACTGTGAATATTAATAGTAGTTAGGCTCAAATGTAATTTCCTTTTAAAATTATTGAACAATTTCAGTGCTCTTAATTTCACTGTATACATTACGCCTGAAGACCTTCAGGAAGCCATCCTGCGATCTTCAGATAAGCTGTTGAAGTATTCGGTTAATTTTCTGTACTGACTCAAGTGTCTTATCTTTACACTTTCCAAGAAAATTTGAATTTAACAAATTAACATAAAACCTAGAGAGGCTAGGTTAGGTGTGTAATAACACTGTTAGTTAGCTTCTTACACTAATCTTGGCAAATTTCAAATTAATGATTTGTTTGCTGGGGAATATTTTTTGACATGAACCTACTGTGGTACTTTGCGAACTGTCAAACATCAATCTGATGTCCCCCCATAATTAGAGTACTGTAATAAGAGTAAGGTACATTTTTATGGTAGGGCTTCCTGGGAACAACATGATTAGTAGTGATGGAGTGCCAGTCATAACGTTAACAAGAGCCGGCCTTACCAGGGATGTCAGTGAGGAGGAACCTGGTGATGAAGACTCGCTATACCTGGGTCTCCTTGAGAGAGCCTTTGACACCTGGGTTACCTATGACATACGGGCCACAAATAGTAACCAGAACATCATAAACCACAGGATAGATGGCTTAATAGACAACATAAAAAAGCATATAGCATAAAGACAAAACTGAAGGAGGTAGTCTTACCATCGGGTTCATCGCAGCAGATTTAACCACTGCAGTTGAAGAAGCAACATGTAGGATGATTCCCTCGCCCAGAACATATCAATGAGGGTGGGAGAGGTGGTGATCACAGTGGTTATGCACCAGGCCCCACCATCCGTGGAAGAAATCCAACGTTCAGCATCTCCAAACTCCCAAGAGGTGGGAAAGGCATGAACACAGGCCCACCCCCCTTGCTGGATGGCAAGGAAGAGGAGGCCAAGGGTGGTAGCGAGAGAAGTCCCTAAATCATGGAGCAAGGAAGATTATCAAGAGGAGGTTTGGGTCATACTGTCCCGGGTGAAACCTACCCTGGTGGTTAGGTCAGAGGACTGCCACCATGAAGTCCCTGTTCAGTATGAGTTGAGCAGGGGACCAGGTTTACACTAGCTGAGTAGTAATGATCATCCCAGCAGTGAGGTTTGCTCTCATCAGTGCTACACTAAGGTGGAAGTCCCCCCCCCCTGTGACCCTCCTCCTTTAAAGAAAGCCTCGGAAGATCAGCAACCCATGGTGGGCGCCTGCCCTAATAGAACCCAAGAGAAGTCTATAGGGCAAGATGTGAGTACCATAGGTGCAGGATCAAGCTGGTCCATGAAAACCTCTGGGCCCGGTACAAGAACCTCAGAGCAGAGTACAAGAAGAAAAACGAGACCACCCAGAGGAAAACCTGGAATGAGTTGGTCCAGCACAAGGAGGAGTAAGTAAAGTCCTAGAACGTCTGATGTATTTGGTACCACGGCAGGTACTCAATAGAGCAGATCACTAATTAGTTGAGTAAAGGTAAGAGCTCGGCAGACGCTCTGGATAGGTTATGGCAGGACATAATGAAGTGTCGCTCCAAGTATGTTATAGTCATGATGTCTGACATCTCCTCTGCCTTCAAAAGAGAGTGCCCCTCGTGAAGAGGGAGTTGCAGAAACAGACACCCAGCAACTCCCCTCTATGAACTTGTGGGCAGCTACCTGAACCAACGGAGAGTGGTCCTTGATCAGAGGAGATACATACAAGGTGGAGGCCACTGTTGCGCGAGGATGTCCCCAGAGGTTAGCACTGAGCCCTGCCCTTACTAAGGTTCTCATGACCCTTAATTACCACCGGAGCCCTGCAGTAGCTTATGTGGATGATCTGGCGGCAACAATTGCGGTAGACTCCCAAGCTGAGGTCGTCAGAAGAGCCTGTACTTATGCTACCCTTGTGGAAGAGTGGTGGGCATCCAGAAAGATGATCATGGCTGTAGAAAAGACAATAGAGTTGGGTTTTCTGGACCATCATTGCATTTGGCTCGATTCTCTACTTTTAAAACACCTTAACCCACCAACAATGCTGTATGAAGGTCAAAGAATCGAAGAGTAATCCCCGCAAGCTTCTGGGTTAACAAAAAAATCTTACCGGTGCAAGTAACCAAGTGTAACTTAAAAGATACCAAAATACCATTAATTTCTTGATTTTATTGCATATAATTGGTATATTTTTAAGTATCTATTTTTTTTAAAAGCTCTTTCAGCAGCTTATACTGCCATTCTCAAGTGCTCAGAATGTTGGTAATATTAGTGGTGTCAGACACATTATTAGCAACATTCTGAGCACTTGAGAATGACATTATAGGCTCAAAACGCTTGTAATTAGAAATACAACGTTGCGAGAAGACGAAATTGGACATAGTTTACTTATTTTAGACTTAAATCCCACCAATTAAACCCTACTATTATTTTCTAGTGCAAGTGATGACCATCGCTCAGTCAAGTACACATCAAGGATACCTGACAATAGGAGGCACAGGTAACTTTGATAATTCAATATTTTACATGTTGTTGGACTTGCATATAATTTGTTTTAAAAAAGAAAAATGCTATATATTCCTTTCTTTAGCGGATATCTGTCATTAGCATATAATTATTGAAACCATTTGATTATAAAACAGAACTAATAATTATAAAAAATAAATTATATTAATTACTGATTAAATGGTAGGATTCAAAGAATCTGTAATTTAGTTGCAAGATGTATGCCATTGGGGGAGTAGGAACTATACAAATAACAAATCTTCTGTATATCCACTATATAGTTTATTAAACAAAAACGCTTTTGACAGTTCTAAGCCAGTTGCCAATAGATGGTATAAAAAACTTTTAATACTCTGTTGGGTCCCCCCAAGGGGGGAAGATGCCCGTCCGGCGAGCGTCGGCAGGCAACTTTATTCGTACTCATCGGACTCCATAAGATCTTATAAGGTGTGCCCCGACTGTGCATTATATTCAGGAGAAGAGGAACAGGGTAGGTAGTTTATGTGGTCTTGGAATGACCACGAATTCACTCTCGGTATCTAAGGGTAGGCGAAAACCGACCGGATCCCAAAGGCGAGTGTGAACCAGAGAGAGGCAGTCTGGATCACTGGGGGAGACACTACTAGGTAAAGTTCGTAGGGCCCCAGGTGACTGTCGTCCGCAAGGAAGAAATCTCTTCCAAGGAGGTACTAGTTTTAGCCAGACAAAGGCAGAGAATCCCACTAGCAAAGTGTGGGGTCTGACAAGGCCAGACTAAAACATAGCAGGGTTAGGAGAGAGAGAGAGATGCAGAGGTAGTTCAATAAGATAGTTATGGTTCGAGTAGAGCAGCAAGCACCAGTGCAGAGAGAGAGAGAAACGAGACCCGGGTTCTGAGAGTCAGGGGGGAAAAAACAAATCTAGGCCTTATATAGGCAGGTCAGAGTCCCTAGTGGGCTTGAGCTGTTTCGTGCACTAGTTTCCTCCTCTCTTAACTGACACCTTTTGAAGGTTTTTATTATTTCAACATGGAAACATAGGTGGATATTTTCTGGGCCGAGAAGAGGGGAACTTCTATTTATTCGTGGTGAAGAAGTTGACCCAACAATTCTCGAAATTCTTTTTATGAAGCAAAACTTTTAAAAGAGGTTAGTTACTTGTACTGACTTCACGCTACGACTCAACCAGATATTTAAGGAACTAAACTGCTCTGCTAAAAAACACGATTAACAGATGAAAAATGTATTTCATACTTCTATAAAGTATCATATTTAATACTGTACACGTTTTCTCCGAACACCTACCTACTTGTTCAGTGCATAAGAAAGCACACTCACCTATTGAATTGAAAGACTAATTATTATTTTTAGTTACTAAAAGATTTATTATTCTTTTTTTTCTTTTATACTAATACTAATTTTTATATCAAAATTGTAAGTTGTTAAGGTTGCTAGGTCAATGTTCACACTTTTCTGACAATATTTTTTAGATTATTAGATTATTTTTGTTTTATCATTTCAGGTATCATTCCAGGAGTAGGTCCAGAAGTCGAGAGCAGAGTCATAGAAGACGCTCTAGGTCAAGAAGTCGTAGCCCACCGAATTCGTTAAGATCTAGATACAGGTCTTCCAGGAGATCAAGGTCTATCTCCAGGTCATATAGTAAATCTTCTAGTCTAAGGTACTTAAGCAAAATTTGGTTCCAGATCATATAATTTTACATCATACATTATTATGAATATATTACGTTTTTAACCCCTATTTTTAGGGATCAAAAATCTGCTCGATCTAAAAGCAAATCACCGTCTAGGTAAATCCATTTTGATATTTAGATTTTTAAATAAGTAGATATAATATTTGATCAATGTTTTATTGCTGTTATAATGTTTCCAGGAGCGCTAAAGCTGATAGTAAACCTCAATTAAACTTCAATCCTGCTGTTCCTGTCAAGCAGCCTCCTGCTCCAATAATATCCAGGTTATTATACGCTTTTTAAACCATGACATTAATGAAAACAAGGATGCTGTTATTAAATCACCATTGAACCTATTAACTTAGTATACATTTTATGGCAGAGAACTGTCACACGGGGACTCCACATGCAGACATGTTTACTGAAAAGGGGGCATGTTGCTTACTTCAGTTTCAGTTTTGGGGTGGCATTTTTTACATTAAAATTGATATTTCGTCAGATCAGAATGTTAGTTTAAAAAAAAGGGAAATCAGTAAATGTGACTACAGTTATTTTATTTTCCTTGCAATACTCTTCAAATTACACAGCATATAAAATTAAAATCTCCATTTCCTCACCTTTCAATCTTCTCCTATTGCATTCTTATATTTGTCTCTTTCATAAGAGACCTCATACATCTGTATCAATCTATACTTTCCTAAATAGTTTTTATCAAGAACAGTTTTGGTCTAACTCTCTTCTATCTTTGGTTCTGGTGTTAGTATTAACACCTTAACTATTCCAATTTCTTTTCGGCTATTTTTTATAATACAGGTTTTTCAGCTTCCATTTTTTTAGTATTCTTTTTTAAATTTGTATGTTACCATTAGGTATTATGGAAGGAGGGGACAGTCCTCCTCATCTGAATTGTCTCTTTCAGAAGAGGATGAGGAGAAATCCAAACAGACATCTGATAAACAGTCAACTGTTCAAAAGTGAGTACTAGTGTTTTATTAACGCATTGATGAACACATAACCAACACTGAATAAATTTCTTATAGGTTAAATAACAAAAATATATGTATAACATCTTAATCTTGCTTTTCTTTGAATTGTTTTTATCTTATTTGTATTGTCTTTGCATTGTGAAGTGAATTTTTGATTGAGTTTAGAAGAGTAGCCCTTGAGCTAATTATGAATTGCTTAGAGAATAGTAGTATCTCTGATAAACTAGGAACATCCTGGTTCCTGTTGGAAGTCATGTTTGTATCCAGCAGTGGCTATATGTTATGAAAAATCTAGGTACTTCTGGAAAAAGATGTATTTTTTAACAATTTTTATGGGTGACTATAATGCAGTCAATTTTCTTTTAGAACTACTTTATTGGTTTATTATAATTTTTTTTCATTTTTTAAGAGAAGTTAATTATAATAAATAAAGTTTTGGCAATATTTTATTGTTAGTTGGAGTCGTACCTCACTTATATAGTGTGGATTTGGTATAACAATCCAGAACTACTATTTTTTTTGCATTTTACCAGTCCTGTAAATTATTTTACAATATAATAAGTGCAATTCAGTGTCGTATTAAGCAGGGTGTATCTGCATTGTTGATTTAAAATATATATTTTTAAGAGGTTGTGGAGGTCATGTTATTTAAGTAGATTATCATAATCTAATAATTTGTAAATACAATTACTCTCATTAATTACTCTTACTGATCATTCTTCCAGGAAACCATGGACAGATTTTGGTAATTCGAGTGGCAGAAACAAAGTCAGTAAGAATCAACACTTAATTTCTCTCTCTTTATTTTTGTTTTAAGTAATTTTTTTGAGACTTCAATATGCAATGTATTGAAACTCATACAAATGAAAAGGTAGTACTGTACTTCAGTCAAAGTTACTTAACTTTAAAAAAAAGAAAAAATAAAGATTTTATTTATGTTTTTCTCCCAATAAAAATAAAATAAATATTATCTCTTAAATATTTTAAGAATTTTCACATTCTATTAAAAAAAATTAAAAATCCATTTTGGATGAACCTAAAACAATCTTAAATTTGAGAAATTTTGGCTTTTGTCACTTTTCTTGTCCATATCCGGTATTTGTACATTTTAGTTTCATTTAGCCAACATGATTTTTGCAACAGAATTTTTCTTGCTCAATTCAGATCTGAAATCAGTGTTGTTTGATTTTGTGTTGACTCAAAAGTTATTGCTATTTTTAGCATTTACTGATTAAATCAAATATATCACTCACAATAATGTTGGTTGTACCAGATATGAGTTAAGCTGAATTCAGATTTCAAAAAAAGTTTTTAAGAAATCACATTTTTATTTCCTAATGATTATTATTCTAAGTGGTTATGCATTCTTTAGCAAATTAAGGGGAAGTGATTCTGCCTATCAATTGAACATGACTGTATTAGCATTCATTTCCATTAATATAGTTTGGTATACGATACATGAACAAACCATACAAATATTATACCATAGTTATTTTATATCAAACAATTTCATTAATCTTGTTTTTTTATGTTTTTTCTTATTATAGTCCTCTAAACTCTCATCATACTATACTTACTCTTAATCAGGGCCTTGAGACCATTAATTTGATTGGAAATTATTTTTTTCATTTTACAGTAACGAACTGATTACTGAAACTTCATATATATTAATTTCATTTTTAGCATCATCAAATAGAACCTCCATTCAAAATATCACTGGTTGGGTTAAAGTAGCTAACACAATTTTAAAGACTTTGTGTAGTCACAGTTTAAAAATAAATAATATATATAATTTATCTTGGCGAAAAGATCTCTATTTTAAAATTCCACTCAATTGTATAGAAAATAATTTTTAATAATAAATATTGATTAGAAAATTATCTAGTAATTAATTAATATTGACCCGCTGTATTATTATGGGTGTGATTTTAATTTTAACACCAACGGCGCATGAAATGAAACTTCCACATAAAATATGAACTCTCTTTGTAAAACACAGAGTTAGTTAAAATTGAGAACACAATTTTCATGAATTTCTGTTGTTACTCAAAATAAAAATCCTATATTAATCGTGGCTGCAAGACCATTAATTTGATACAACACTCAATATGAGTTATTTTTAGTACCAATTAATTAATGATTTAAATTATTAATTTAATAATAACCCTTATGTTTTATGAAGTCAACAATATTTTTCAGTTCATCGGGTGATAAAATGGAATCGTTATATAAACTGTCATGTTTTTCAGTCACGCAGAGAACTCGCAATCGACAGGACAGACAGACAAACAAGTTAAAACAAAGGTTTTTAGATGTGAAGTCAAAGTTGAAAATACTACAAGAATACTCATCTATCTGGTCCAGTTATCATTATCGTGACCTCTATTGTACATTGAAATATGCTAATTCCTTTAAAAAATTTGAATGCAATATGAAATCCCCATGTGATAGAAAAAAAAAACAGATTCCAGATCTGAATTCAGCGGGAAAAATCCAGTGAGATTCACCCATCTTTGTAGCAAAAAAAAAAATGTCTTGGCTTGTGGAATTAGATTTATACATATAATTAACTGCAAGAAATTTTAAAATATAGTCGTAGTTTTAAGAATGTATGGTGTATGTTTTAAAACAGATAAGCGGATACTATCTTCATTAAACTCTTGGCATATAATGAATGGTATTTCGAAAATTGTGTTGGTTTCGTTTGGAATTGTAGGCATTGGCTTCTCCAACAAAATCTCTAACTCTGTCTCCAGCACAGAGTAGTCACTCCTAATCTGTGCAATGATTTGGTTTTAGTTTACTATCTACAGAATGCTCTTCTTCCTCTCTTCCATGGTACCCTTAGCAAATTCCTCTGTCAAACCAATGAAAATCAATGTCTGTTTTAATTTTATGGCAATGGGTACAAGTATGCAGGTATAAGGTGAACTAGAATACTTACTAGAGTGTGCCAAAAACATCCTTCAAAAGTTATAAAAAGCTGTTATTTGGTTTTTAAAAAGATTTGTGACCGTGTTATTTGTGACAATCTGGTTAAATTAACGCCGGAATCATCCAATTTGGTAGGCTTAGCTGACTGAGGAAAGTCACAATAAAGATATAATTTAAAATCTACGGGGTATTCAAAACATAAATCCAAAAGAATGCATCAACATATACTTATGGTACACTTATTTTTACCATTATTCTTTCTTCATTCTCTCGCTTCTTTCTATTAACTTGAATTAATCTTATCCTACTTCGTATTTGATTGATTTCATATTAATTCTATCTATTCTTATCAGCGAACTATGACCGGATGGTTTGCTGGTTTGGGATATTTTTTAATAATTAATGAAAGTCAGTATCAGGGATTATCTCATAGTTACAATATTTTGTTAATACAAACTCTTTTGTACTGAGAAACATTATCATGAATTCTTCCCTCATGGCAAGTTATTTCATTTTATCCTTCTGTTTTTAGGTTTTTTTTTTTATTTCGAACCCAGAAATGCTTATGTATCAGTTTTGGTGATAGTGAACTTCCATGCTTTTCTTGGAAGCATGAAATTTCATATGGAGGTTAGAGTGGGAAACGCATTTACATAATAACCGTTATATCAGCCCCTATCAAAAATAATTAAGGATTATTTCTGTTATTGCTAGGAAATTATTGTTCAATATTCATTATAATTTAAAAGAGCTTTTTTGTTTTCTTTAAGTGTGATTTGTATTGGGCAATTTCCTTTTTCTTTGTGAGCTCTTCTATCTTCTCACTGGTATGAATGAATTTATTTAATATATTTGATCATTATATGAATTTTTTGTAATAGCTACAAAAAAATGTGGGTAGTAAATCTGGAGATGGAGTTGAAAATTCCGACCTTATCATAACATTTTTTTTGAAACTAAGAAATAATAATTTCTTTAAAAAACTTTGAAATGGTTCACAATATTGATAGGATGCTCAGCATATTTATTTTTTCACCTAGACGTTTTGATTCAATTTAAATTGAGGTTAGCTATAATGTGCCAACATCGTGAGTAACTATGTTAGCATTTTTTGTTCCAGACTTTCATTGTCTTTAACATTTAATCGGTCACTCTGTTTAGGACTTTATATTAAACTCTTTTTTTTTTGCAAGAATTAAACATTACACACTTATCCAAATTATAATATAAGATCCAGTTTATGAAACCATGAACAGCTAATCTTCATAAACCATTCTTTTCAATAGTAAAGCTTTAATAACAAGCTTATTGCAACTACTTATGAGGTAATGGTATACTTACAGAAAATAACTGTGAGATTTCATTTAAGTTTATCTATTTGGAGATATTCCTCTATAATAAAACCTGTTTAATTAAATATTTATCTCAAATGCTCAGTGCATTGTAAGGTTTATTTAAATATTTTCTTGTACACTGTCACAAAAAATTGTAAGAACAATATTTTAATATTCAGTTTAACTTTCAGGCTGGGCCAAGTACATACATTCCATCAGGACCTAGGATGACCCCTCAAGAGAGGCTTAAGAAAAAAATGCAAGCTTTGCTCAACAAACAATGTATGGTGAACTGAAATATGTCCTCGTACCTTTACTGAGAAAAATATAGAAATCCGACTTCCTTTTTTTTCATTACAGGTTTTGCTTATTATTGTGGTGAATATTGCTTCATTATTATTTTGTGTTTTTTGTTTTATTTCACAGATAAGGCTGACAAGAAAGCTGAGAGAGAAAAAAAAGTGAAAGAAGAACAAGAAAGATTGGACAGAGAAGATGAAATGAGAGAAATGTCTATAAAATTACGAAAAAGGTAATTTTATTAAAATCTTCTGAGTTTTGTGTTAAGGAATGAATAAAGCTAAACAAAAGCTATATTATTTTTGTCTTCATGCTTCTCATAAATAAATTATTACCAATCATCATTAAAAACTAAGAATAAGTCTTTATTCTGAGACTATTAATAGTTATTAGCCCAAGAAAATATATATTGCCATGACCCAAACTCGGGATCCACCCAATATTTTGTCGGGTGCTCTACCAACTGATATATCCCTGTACAAGTGACAAATCTGTCAATATCAGTTGACATCTGTATGCACAGATTTGGTTCTCACAACATAGGAAAAGGTCAAATGGAGATATGTGTTCGAAAAAGAATAATGACTATGTTTTCATTGTCATGATGATAACAAGTTAATTTTACAAAGTGCAAATAGGATCCTTGTACCTATTTTAAACCCCTCCCTTATTTTAGTCTATTTGTTACTATGGGAAGTTAATTAGCTGAGAAATGTTTCTAATTTATAGAGGTTGATCGAATCAGATCTTGACAATATGGTGGTGATACTGGAGTGTAAAAAGTAGTTTCAAACTAAGTATTAAAAGAGGTAGTTTAGTTTCAAATGTGCTGTAATCATTACCTTGATATTTATTGGCAACACTCTACCCCCACCATTAAGTTTGTGATTTTTCCCATAGGTATCCTTGGCTGCCTGATTTTGTACACAATACACACTCCAGCTTTTCTATTCAACCAGATATTATGTTATAATAAAACTCAAATTGATCATAGAAATATTATTACTGTATATGTCATTCTAAATTTTATTATATTTTTCAGGGAAAGACGGCGTAGGCATGAACACCTCTCAGACAGAAGGCGGTCTGGGTCTTCTCAGTCAATGTCCTCCCAGTCATCGAGATCAAGAAGCTGGAGTCCTGTGCCCAGGTAATTGATTTAATATGTAGAAATTTATTATGAGGCATTCGGCTTATAATTTTCAAGTTTATGTTTTTAGAAAAAACAAATATGTCTTATACGCTGATAATTATAGAAATCATTAGTAATTATTTATTGCCGTTATGTATAATCATTTATCATGAAATAGCTTGTCTTGTGTCCCTAAAATTCTATGTTCTGTCAGTTGACTTTGTGATTTGCTTGAAAAAAGATGAAAAAAAATTTGTCAACAAAAAAATAAGATTATAACATCAAAAAGTACCTTTGTTTTTAAAATAATTTCTAAATAGATGATTAGATCTATTTTATTATATAAGGTTTGTTTTATATAGGAAATAGATAAATATAAGAAAAATCAAGCACTTTTTTTTTTTGGCATCCTACAAAACACTCACTCATATCTTACTTCAAGGCTAACTATCTACTCACTAATTACATTATTTTTAAAGTTTCATTTTGTTTAACAAATAAAAAAATAACTTTGCAACATATATGGATATCCTTAAACCTTTAACACTGCCAATTACTTCATTTGAATGTTGTATTAAAAATAGATAAAATCATCTACTCAGAAGTTTTTTTTGATCAGTTAATTTAGACAGTACATATGGTCTAGTGGTTAGCATGCTGACTTCTAACTGTGAAGGCTCGGCTCACCCAAGGGTTTTTTCTTTGAGGGATGGTCTGGTTTGGGTTAATTAAGCCTCATGAGGGTAAATGAGTAGCTACTTTAATATAAAAGTAACAAATCAGATGAAGAAATCAAAAGTTGAGAGGTAACATAGTGCCTCAGCACCATCTCCCAACTATGGAAACAACCTTCAGGTGGCATCTTCTAGATTTTGTTACACTATAGATTTATTTAATTTTTTTCAATGAATTGAAACAGATATGTTAGTTTTAATTGATCCAGATTTACCACTATTTATTAATACTATCACTGAGATTTATTTTATATTATAATTTTTCCATAAGTTTTTAAATCTTGTTATAATGCTATAAGTTAGTAATTAAATATTTTACCAATAGGCGAGAAAGAAGAGGCAGTAGAAGGAGATCAAAATCCAGGTCCCGGTCTCGTTCGAGGAGCAGAGAAAGGCAGGTTCATGGGCCAGGTCCTAGGTACAGATTTTTTTTGTTTTAATCATAATCTTATTTATATTTTTGTCTTGTTTCACAATCCTGTGGTTATTCTTTAACCCTTAATGTCATGCATACACATAGTGATCACCTGTGCTAATGCTGTCTAAGTTACTGTCCACAACCTAAGGGAAAGATTAATTTGGTTTCGAGACAGTTCAGTATCAGTTCATGTACTACCTAGTCGAGTGATCTTACAAAATAGTACAAATCCAACTTTTTTCCATTTATTATTTCCCCTCATACTTCCCTTTATTTCACCTTAGCCATTGTTTAATCTTTGTAATTTTGAGTAATGATTCTGTGCGACCTTCTCTCTTGTATAATTTGGGTTTTGGAATTACTTGATTGTTCACAATTAGTACAGATATTTCCAGTGATGAGTGGTTGGTTGCAATTGTTATTTTAAGAAATTAACTAAATCAACTTTTCTTTTTTTTTTTCCAGGCCACTTGTGGACTATTAAGAATCCTTTGCTCAGATGTTACATCAAAGGATCACTAAATATTTTCCTGTTAGGTGCTCTTCCATTATTGTTTAATGTGGATTTTAATGAATAGAGGCCATTTTATTATAAAAGGGTATAAATATGACTATCGTCCATTGTAAAGTTGTATATTAAATGCACCATTTTAAATTTAATTCAGTGTACATAGTATTTACAGTAGAATTTAGTTGTATTAGAATTTATGGTTAGCTCTGGAATACTAGTAATTAAAATTTTTTTGGGAACCCCCTTAAGAAATGTAACATAAATACTTACAAACCATCAGTAATAACTTAAAGCATCGGTTAAAATCTCGTTTACAAAATGTAATTATCAGGCTCCTTTAGTATATTTTCTGAAGAAATCTCAATGGCAGTTACTGTGCTATGTTTTGCTTTCATATATGTACTTTTTTTTTTCTAACTTCTAAATTGAATTGATGAAAGAAGAAGTTTCATCTAACTTAGGAATGGGTGAAGTTTTGACAGATAAAGTATGTCAGGATCTAATCTGGAGAGATATATTCAAATGTCAACAAGAAATGGCGAACATTAATAAATTGTGTAATCCAGTTATAACTGTAAACTTACAAAAACTCCCTTTTCAGAGATATTTCTTACATTTCTTAAGGATGAATAGGATTGATAAGTTGTTTTTCCATTACTGAAAGGCCTTCATTAATTAGTAAGAATTTATTGTTAGTTGCTTTGTTTTAACCATTTACTGCCGCATTGTTAATATAGAACATTATTTCTACGAAGAAGTTTTTTTTTATGACTTTACTAAACATACTCAGAGGCATTTAATATCATATATGTATTTATTTATTTTTAAGTGTAAGCACTTAAAATGATATTATTTTAATGAGGTATTTATTCTACCTTATCTTGTTTTTGTAAATATTTGAATATATTTAAATGCAATAATAATAAATACAAAACCTTTATGATGTAAAGAACCATACTTGAAACTTTAATATGTAATAAAATTTATTAACATATTTTTGGCTTATTTAATTATAATAACTCCTTTGTCATTTAGTGAAAAAAACTGTTAAACAAATTCAAATGAAGTGTGATGTATCATCACAAGTGAGGATATCATTACAGTTAAGAAAGTTAAGTTAAGAAAAGATTTTGTAAATTAAATTTCAATGACTTGATTTAATTATTGTTTTAAAAGGCAAAACAAAAATTGCATATTAATCAGGATGTCAAGATCTTTATTATCTATCCCACTCAACATGATACATTATTATGTATTTTAATTACCGAATAATTAATTAATGGCACTTGATCATGTTTCATGGAGTTAGCTGTATTTTTCAAGCTGTGCGATCATTAATAGAAATGTATATGCATTTCTCTAGGTTGAAAATCAGACTTATTATGACCAGAACATTCACAATTACTGCCACAGGTGAAAACACAAAGGTTTCTGGTTAGAAAAAATAAATAAACCCCTAAAGATTGATATGGATATCAGAGGAAAACAGAAAAATATAGATTGAATCAGTTTTTCAATGTTTAACTGTTGTTTCTCCTTACCACAAGCCATAATCCTATTTATCCAAGCAACACACATTTCTTTTTGGTACCCTTATGTGTTAACTTCCATATGTGATGATCATGGTATTAAAATATGATGGCACATTCATCATTTATATTGATGTTGATACAGTATCTGTTTTATTTAGAGTACATAGAAAAGCAATACAGCTCTACAACAAATTAGTCAATGTTTTATACAACAAATATAAATGAATTTAACGTTTAAATCTTCACAAAGAAAGGATATACATATTTAGTATGGCATGGACGTGGAACCGACCGCAGACAGTCAGATCTCAACTGTATTGTAAAACATTATTTGTTTTTAATCATTCCTAATTAAGGTTGCTAGATTTGGACTTAAGATGCTGAGGAAGTTGGATTTGGGACTGTATGATGATATTTGTGGATTGGGCATTATGGATAAGCTCGATTCTTGAAAGATTTCTTTAATGAAAAAAAACCTTATTATAATATACTATAATAATTATTATTAACCAAATTATAATATGTGTAAGTGCGATGAAGGCTAAAAAGAATATACAATAAGGTTAATGATTTTAGTGAGTGGATTTATAAAGGGAAGGATTATAACATATTGAAGTGAATTTACTAGTCAGGCTATTATTAGTATATTTTATCTGATAATGAAAATCCCAAATTAAATACTTACTTTAACTAACCTCTTAGGGTTATAAGTCAATATATGACCACGTGGGGATATCAAATAACCTCTTCGTTACAAATATATTAGAATACTAGGTTTTAATATTTAATAACAAATGATTTCTTAATCATTGATTTATTTTTGAATTCACTATTCTTTTAATAATTATAAAATTCAGGTTGGATTTAGACTAACTAACATTCGTACTTTTATCTACTTAACTTAATCTACTTTAATCTTATAATGTAATCTAATTATAAAATATTATAATAGCATTACAATATATACAGCAAAATTGTACTCTTCTGGAATGCAACGATGAACAGATGGTATGTTCTATTATTGGCTGGTATAGCTTCCTGGTATCTATGGTGAATAATCGCTGTTGTATGGTAAACATTCTAGATGGACTTGCATAAACAGTTTTTGCTGATCAACCATTGTTCTCCCATTGTCATCTATGCTCCTCCCTCAATGAAGCAAAGAGCCTCTCTCCTCAATCATCTTGGAAGTAAGGTGATTGAGAAATGATGAAAGATATCACCATGGGATATTTTCTGATGTACACCAGTCTGCTCAGACATCCAGCGAATACGTGGCAACTTTTCTGACCACAGGGAGACAGTGCCACATTTACAACTGCCGGTGGCCCAAAGTTATTTAAATTGTGTTCACAATTGTAATACATTCAGACATAGAAATTATAGTTAACAAGTAAATTTCACTTAATTTCTAGATAATAGCAAAATAAAACCAGAAGAATGGTAAAATTACGAGTTAAGTTAATTAATAAATTGATAATTAAAAAAAATCCTTTCTTTTTGAGAAGGGTTCCATAATAAAGATCTCGTTGCCCTGATTAATAATGTGTAATTTTAACTGTAATCACATAAGTCATAAAAATCGTGTCCAAACTTGAACTCAACTGGAGATTGTTTTTGAGGGAGAGCCATATTTTGCATGATAGTTCCATTTGATGTCCTGATGATGTTCAAAATAATAATTCTATAAAAAGTAACAAGTATCATTAATCAATTAGTTAACATGCAATGAAAAAAACATTTTTTGCCAAGTAAAAATTAATAATCACCGTCCTTGACCTTTTTGTTGGTTCTGCAAATTAGGAAGTCAAAAATTTAATCATAGAATCAACTAAAGATACCTGGATTATCTCACAAATTTTCCATAAAGTTACTCTGGCTATACATCTATACTTAATTGAATAGTAAATTAGGTCTTAATTTGCCAATTTGGAAAGCAATTTGCACTTTTTCTGAACATAATTTGAGATGTTTTCTACTACCTGATTTGTTTGATATTATATGAGTTGACTTGATATAGCTGAAAGGGAACGATACAAAATTAAGTAAATTAAATAAAAAAAACAAAGTGAGCATCTCGGGGCATCGGATAGAAGTGAAATTTAAAATCGTTGGGTGGTATATATGAGGTTGATAAAGGTTTAGTTATTAGTACAAGATTAATTAAGTATTAAATTATGAGTACACTATTAATAAAGAACACTATTATGCGTGTTACCTGGTAATAATTTCCCTTTTAATAACATTCAATAAATTTGGTGAGGTCTTGGTAGCTCAAGAAACATTTCCCCTCCATTTAACACTAAAAGGAAAAGAAAGAAATTTAAATAAAAAGATTAAAAAATTAATAACATAAAAACTTTGGAGCCAATTCAAATAAGTTAGTAAGGACCTGAACAACCAAGAAAAAAACGAAACAACGTTTGATGGTAGCATTCCTAATAGACATTTAAGGAGCCTATGATCTCACAAATAGACACTTCCGGTTGTAAGCTGAAGGTGAGCCTGATCACCTAGTGTTGTGTATGTGTTTTGACTTTTTAACATCAAATTGAAATGTATCATATTTATGCCCTCCTTCGAATGCATCTGTGTATGCAGCACGAGGAGAAAAATGTAAATAAAAAATTATTTATTTATTTATTTTTGTTCATTGTACTTATTAATAAAGAGGTTATGAAATTAAAAAAAAAAAATAGACACTTTGCACATTTGTTGCACTGTAGCACATTCTATTGAGAGGTGAAAGAACTAAGCCAGGGACTGATTGGATAAGTTAGCTCCTTCAGGATCCTGAAGACCTCATACTGAATAAAAATTTTCTGATGATTCTGAAGATCGGCCTTGTTGAACAAGTTAAGTTCTACCCAATCCTCAATAGAATGTACCACAGCACAATAAAAATGCCATATTTGCTATTTAGTTTCTACTATCAACCAACAGATAGTCCTCTATGTCAATTTTTTATGGAAAATTCTATTTCTCTCTTTTTAATCCACTGACACTACTTAAAAAAGCGAAATTTAAAATAAGGAGAGTGAAATCTATTACTCAATTAGCAAATAAATTTTTTATCTGTCCGGTCGTCACGAGGGGGTGCCTAGTTACCCTAGCCCTAGTGACGAAGTGAGGCTATGACCTGGACAATTGCTTCATGACGGGTCTTACTACTGTACTGTCTGACTCCATGTCTGATAGGTGCACTATGTTCAGGAGAAGAGGTATAGGGTAGGTATTATAGGTAGTTTATGTGGTCTTGGCATGACCACGAGTTTAAACTCGGTATCTGAGGGTAGGCGAAAACCAACCGGATCCCAAAGGCAAGTGTGAACCAGAGAGAGGCAGTCTGGATCACTGGGGGACAATAAAATGGAGACACTACTAGGTAAAGTTCGTAGGGCCCCTGGTGACTGTCGTTCGCAAGGAAGAAATCTCTTCCAAGGAGGTACTAGTTTTAGCGAGACAAAGGCAGAGAATCCCACTAGCAAAGTGCGGGGTCTGACAAGGCCAGACTAAAACAGGGAGGTTAGGAAAGAGAGATGCAGAGGTTTTCATAAATGAGAAGGCCAAATCTAGAAACATCAGTGCAGCTGCAAGTACCAGTCCAGAGAGCCGTAGTTAGAATGACTTATCAGTTAAAACTAGGGGGTATATATATATATAGCCCCAAGTAGCCTGCAGGCTGGGGTTTTGTTCTCACAGGGTTGTGTGACGCTATACTGTTCTATAACTGGACCCACCCAGCCCCATTACCTGACTCCCTCTGCAGGGGCCTCTGAACTAGTTTTTTGCAGCTGCTTCTTTTATTGTTTACCATATTTACACTGATATGACTTATGGTTTGGTAATATTATTTACATTTGTTTAAATTAATTTACAACATATTATGACCAATTTACAATATATATACAATAGAGTATAGGGTGATTTATCTTATGCAGTTGCTACATCATCAGTTAAGTTTTTTATTATATACGTGGTTTATTAAATAGGCTTTTAATGTGAAAGATGAAGTATTATAAATTGAAATATGCACTTCTGTGGTTATTGATCTTTTATGTGGTTGACTATATGGGTATGTGTGAAACTCCAACTAATAATTTTTAATCTATTGAGCTTCATTATGAAATTTCAGAAGTAATAATTCAAATTACAGTTTAATTGTTTATGATAATATGTAAACTTAGATTAGTGTGTTGATATTCTATTATATTATCTACAAAAGATTCATTACTTTTATAGATAAGAATAAGTTACTTTGATGTAAATAAATCATTGGAGTGTCCATATTATGTTACTAAATAAAGATTGAATCAGTTTTTCAATGTTTAACTGTTGTTTCTCCTTACCACAAGCCATAATCCTATTTATCCAAGCAACACACATTTCTTTTTGGTACCCTTATGTGTTAACTTCCATATGTGATGATCATGGTATTAAAATATGATGGCACATTCATCATTTATTCTTAAATATTTCTTTATTGAAAGGGTATTTTTGTTTTTGATTGAGAGATGGCTCAATTTCTTTCATATTATTTTTATCTTACAGTTTCATTATTAAACTTTTTCCAGTAATCAATTTTTTTTCAAACTAATAAAATCGTTTATTATATCATATTCAAGGCTCATTGTATAATATCTAGATAATCTGTCATTGATCAACTCAATATTCCTCCTTGAGAAGAAATTGGGAAAGTGTTGTGTATAAATAATGGTAACTTGATATGTTAAATGTTTCTGTTTTTTATCTATTTAAATGCCTCATGGTGAAGATGACAAACTATCAAGCTCACACCCTTATTATTTGTCCTGAATTAGCACCACATTAGTTCTTTTATTAATGTAAAGTTGATCTACTGTATTCAAGATAGATTTCTCAAAACAGCATCATGAGATAGATGATTGTCTATAAGATAAGTGACCCAATGTATTGTGTTTTTATATACTTTAATTACACAAAGTCAATCTGCTATCATTGGATTCACAAATGTAATTCAACCAGTGTTTTACCTAGAGGCTTGATATTTTGCATGGTAGTTCAAATGTATGCCTTGATGGTGATACAAAAAAAAAAGCAGCTCCGTGGTACATAATAAAGTAATTATCTATAAACTGATAAATAATTTGTGTTTCTAACTTCTAAGGAGCATTGGAGCTGGGCTGGGGTGTTCCATATCTCCATGTGGAGTACATGTGGGGCGACCCAGGCAATCATTCAGATACATCGTAAGACCTATATATAATATAAGGATAACCATCTTTGCTAAACATTTTACTTTTTTATTCATTAGAATTCAAATGACATTTATAAAAAGTTCATAAAGAATAATAGTTTATTTTATTTTCCTTCAATAAATGTGATCTTTTCAGGGCTTTATTTGGTACTGTTGTATTTTTTTTTTTTTTTTTTTCAAATGTTTCCTAATAATATAATTGGATAGAGAATTTAATCTATCTTGTTTGTCTGTGCAATGTTCTATACCGCCCTTGGAAGATATCCTGGCTGAGGCTTCACCACCTGTTCCTTCACAGTGGAACGGTATCACCTCACTCAATGCAAGAAGCAGCTGCGTCTTGCATTGCCTCAAGCCCAATGAAACTAAATTAACTGTCATAACTAATTAATTACTTGGTAATTAAACAAATATTTCTTGTTACATGCAATCATATAGAGTAGAGTATCAAATTAAAGATCTCGTAATTACTCAAAGTCATTCAAATTGTGTTTGCAATTGTAATCATCTGTGTTTTATTAAGAGAAATTATATTATCCATTTAATGCTTCAATGGTGTGAAAAATAAGTAGGGTCTCAAATTAGAGATCTCGTCACCCTAATCAAGCATGTGTCATTTTTATTTTAGAACTGTAACTTCACAAATCCTTCAAAATCGTGTTCACATCTTGAACTCAACTAGTGATATTTTTAGATAAATGATATTTTGGATGGTAGTTCAAGTTCATGGTCTGATGATGCTAAAAATAAAAATAGTTCTATAAAAAATTATAAGTATTATTATCAGTTAATCTTTGTGCAGTGGCAAAAATATTTTATTTCCAAGTAAATTGTGTAGGGCACAAAATTAAAGATTTGGATTTGCTTTTTAAGAATATGCTTAATGTATGGGAGGGGGGTTAGTGGACTATAATTACAAAAAACAATAAAATCAGAGTAATGACCACTTTTTTAAAAATGTTTATATAAAACAACTGTAGCTGTGATTACAAATTCCTATATACATTGCCAATCAATAGGTCCTGCTAGGGAAACAGCTTTTGAAGTTGTAATAAAACTAACAATGCAATAAAACAAAGGAAATTAATCAATATTGAGTAAATAGGATGATCACAGAAACCCTTAATTGTGTGCTACTGACTACTTCACTTAACTGTTTTAGTTAGCAGTTAGACACAATGGTTCAATCAAGGAGTCTATATTTATTGAAGGTGATGATATTTATTTTATTCACATGATCAAGTATTCAATCAAAATGTAAACTAATACTTTGATCAAATTTAAACCAGAAAATTAACTATCAAGTAAAAATTCAAATCAACTATAGTTGTTTTTTTGGGCGAGTTTTCCGAAATATCAAATGGTAAAAAGACTGGTACATCTTGCATACAAAATTCCAGGGCTGATATTATACAATTAGAAAATTTTGATTATTTATGTAAAAACGGTAGGTACATAAATATGTATATGTAAACATAAATAAGACACTGCATATAATATGGGATAACAATATCCATGATTTTTTTTTTTTAATCCTAGTCTTGAGGGATCCTGCTGTGTAAGGAAAAATTGACCAGAATTGAGACATAAAGGTATGGTAAAACTGCTTTAATTTGTAATGGTTAGGTTTATTATTATTGGTAGTTAACAGAAAAATAAAAAATATACTGCCAGGATTGGGACCTATGCCATAACTGAAATCTCACATTGAGGTTTATTATTTTCCGCGTAAGTGCCACTCTGCTTACTCTTCTTGGGGCCGGTAGAGGCCGTTTTGCAACTTCGCTTCTATCCGGTAGGTAGCACTGCTGTCGGACCTGTTAAATTTTTTGTTCCGTTCGGAGCCTGGAACCGGAACTTCGGAATGGCTCCTCCTGGAACGTAGCAGGGCTAGGATGGAAGGATTTCAGGCCATGGGTCGGGAGTCCAGGCCATGCCACAGTCTACGATAGAACCTTAGAACCAAAATTAGAAAATATAAAATTTATTCACTTGCCTTAACATCGGATTATCTGGTTTAATCTTCTACCTGTGCTAATCATTAGACGGAAGGACGATTAGGGAGCACTAAGTGAATATTAAGGAGGATAAGGCACCCCTGACATGTTAAAACCACTGTTAATAACACAGTCTAACTAGTACTGAGAGAACCTACATGTTGCTTGAGTGACTGCCTGCATAGCTGTGACCTAAAATAGTGTAAGTTCGCCTAGGGGGAAAGTCCCTCACCGACCAAAATTCCGTATACAGGTATCCCTAAAGGGTCTAGGGTTGTCCCCACAAATCTCTGGAAGGGTCGTCTCTCCCTATCAATTTCGCCAGAACTGATCCCCTTCAAATCGGCCTAATTCTAATAGATAAATTTAGTTTCATTCTAAAATCTCATTATATATTACTATGTCCTAAACATTCCTGATTATCATTTGCTTGAATGTTAAGTGTATTAAAATTGTGTTAACATCTTTTTCGTAGCCGGTACTAATTAAGTATGTCATGATACTTGACTTGAATATCTTTATATATAAGATTGTATTAAGATGAAGAGTTGCCAACATCTCCATTCGTTTGTCCTTATACTCTCTCAACTTACATTATTTGTATTTATAATTGTGATGAATGTTTTTTCAAAAAGAGAAAAACAATTGCTAATGTAAGGCCTTTTTGACGAAAAGCAGGCTATTTTTGCCGTTAAGAAAGGAAGGATGTTAGAGCTGTTGTTATTTGAGGCCGGAGAGGATATGTTTATTCAGAAGACATTAGGCTATCGATTGTGCTTGGGGTAAGAAAACAGCAAACCGTACATTGTGGTACCGGGGGAGAAGGGGGAGGGGGTTACCCGGGTAACGGAGCCCCACGGGACCACCCTGCCCACGGTCCATCTTTTACTTCGGCCCACGGGTGTCGTTGGCGGCACCAGACTTATTTCCCTCTTCCGCCCCTGTCTACTGTCTTTGTTAACTCTGCCCCTGGTCTTTCTTGCCCTTCCGAATGCTTGGGGATCAACTATGGCTATTGGATACGATAGTAATCACAGCATGTCACATTTTAAAGGAGTTAATGCCCTTTTAGGCTTGCATTATTAGTGGCCGTCAAAAAATATAATCACAACGGTATAAAACTGCATTAAACCGCTTTTGTTATATCCATTATGTTATTGTCTCGTATTTCCAGGCAGATTTGGGGAAATCGTCTTTCAGTTAATAAATGATAAAATACATAATATCTCTCTCTATCTTCTAAATAGTTATATTGTGTTAAAATTAGTTCCATAAATGTCTTTTTCTATTGATGAGACATCAGCCGATGTTTCACCTATTTAGGATTCTACAGCACTACAATTCAGAGAAGCATAAATTTACATATATTGGAGACTATTAAAACACTTAATTAGTTTGGAAACATCAAAAATAACAAAACAATGTGAATGGATCAAGCTTTTTTTTTTTTTTGAAAACTAACTTTAAAACAATAAAAATATTAATAAAAGATATTTGTCCTGAGCGTCTGTGGCTCTCACGCTCTTGGCCAGCCTCCGCTGGCTCTTATCCAGTGACGCGGCTGACGAAGGTGCGTGGGGGACTTCCCAAGACTCCGCTTCCTTCGCACGCGAGGTAGGTGACAACCATGTGGACTTGGGGGGCCTCTGGGCTGTTAGTATATATAGCATGAATGAGCGAGTGAATGAAAATTGTAATGAATGAGATCATTTATCACAATTACTTATAGCCCAATCAGGCAGATCGTAATTTCATCATAATAAAGTTGTTGTTGAAGCATAAAAATATAATATATGTTTTGTTTATGTTGTAAGTATGGTGTTCTTCATTCAGAAATGAATGTTCTTGAGTCAATGGGATATTGCATTAGCACGTCGAAAGATCGGAGAGGCAGAAGAAATGGAAAAAAGTACGTATGTGAGTCCAATCGCAATATTGTGTATATGCTATGAATGAGTTCATTTATCACAATTACGTATTGCCCTTTTAGGGCAGATTGTAGTTTTACTTCTCAAAAAAATCTATAGGTTATCACCCGTTCCTTGTCGGTGAGGCTGGCGAGTTCATTTTGTAGGACTACCCTGATATAACATGTGCTGGGGAGAGAATCTAACTCTAGTTGTCTCGGTTATGGTGACTACTGGTGTAACATAACCTTGTTAATGCTCTCTTCAAAGTCAATGACACGCAACGCTAAAAAAATACATTTTATCGAACCAATAACAGGAAACATAACGAACAAGTTTTTAACAATGGAACAACATTACTATCCTATTCCAATGTTTTATTGTTTTTTTACATTGGTTTTAATTTTTTAAGGTGGTTTTATCGACTTTTTTTTCAAAAGTAACTAGTTTTTTTTTACAATAATTCAATACGTTTATCTAAGAAATTCACGCCTCGCGAGTGTTTGTAGGCGTTATTTCTTCCCTTCTTGCTAAAAATTAGGAGGCTATTATATATTTATTTGGTGTGTTATCTCGTACATATTAATTCATTTTTTTTTAATTTAATACTGTATTTTTTATTTGTCACGTGACATTTATTTGCTGTTAGCCAGAATTGATTTTTATTATTTTTTTTTTTTTTTTAACTTTATTATTGATCACATCTCCTCAGCCCTTGAAACCAAACAGTATTGCACTGCTGCCTTTCTTGATATAGCTGAAGCTTTTGACAGGGTTTGGCACGCAGGATTGCTCTACAAGCTCAAAAGATATTTACCACAGACTCTTTTCCTAATCCTACAGTCCTACCTTTCAAACCGCTTCTTCCAAGTCCGCTGTGGTTTAGAATACTCTAACTACTATCCCATAAATGCAGGAGTTCCACAGGGCAGTGTCCTGGGCCCCATCATCTATAACCTATACACCGCTGATGTCCCCTCTACTCCCAATACCTTCTTGGCCACATTTGCAGATGACACTGCAGTCTTGTCATCCCACGCAGACCCCGACATAGCATCCCATAACCTTCAAAAACACCTTGACGAGATCGAGTATTGGTGCAATCAATGGCGGATCAAAGTTAATGAAGCAAATTGCTCCCACATTACCTTCACCCTTTGTCGCAAGACTTGTCCACTAGTTTATTTTAATTCTATTCCTCTCCCTGTATCCGAGACAGTAGGGTACTTAGGCTTCCATCTTGACAAACGACTGACCTGGAACCCACATACGAGACTAAAAAGACAAGAACTAAACAGACGCTTTGGACAAATGTACAGACTACTTCAAAGGACATCCCATCTCTCAATAGAAAATAAACTACTAATGTACAAAGTTATACTTAAACCAATCTGGACATACGGAATAGAGCTATGGGGGACAGCAAAAAAGTCGAACATCAAGCGTATCCAATCCTTTCAATCCAAAGTCCTAAGAACAATAGTAAATGCCCCTTATTATGTCAGCAACAAAACCCTTCATAACGACCTTAATATACCCTACATTCTTGAACTCATCCCTTCCAAGTTTATGAAATTCCACAGTAGCCTTTCCAACCACCCTAATCCTGTAGCACAGTCATTGCACTGCGCCACTCATCCCTATAATCCTCCTCGGAGACTGAAACGGCAGTGGCCTCGTGACCTACTATAAACGCGTGACAGTGGGAGTCCTGGCAATGGCCAGTTTCTTCAATCATGTCCTATTGTATGAATGAGCGAGTGAATGATGCTGTAAATATGGTATGAATGAGATCATTTATCTGTATTATTATTGCCTTATAAAAGGCAGATTGTAATTATTGCACAATAAAGATTGTTAGATTAGTTACTTTATTATTATTCATACGGTCCCAGAATGATTTTTTTTTTCTAACTATCTGTGAACATCGGTTATTCTAGAGCGAAAAGCCGTCAGCTGGCCAAGACTGGCCCTCGTTGGAAAGGCTTCAAGACAATTATGCCGGGTAGGATGCCATTATCCGGCCAGTATTTAAATAGATTTACTGGGCCCTATTAGGTCGAAGGGAGATAAGGGACAGTAAATGGTGGCCATTTACCCCGCCCTTGGATAAACTTCTTATAGGCCAATCTTCTCGATTTATAGCCAGGGTCTTCGGCCTGCGGTCGTCTTCGAGGATTCTCTCTGGTAATCTATGACCGATCGGACCAGCGATAGCCTCGATCTCGAATGACAAAAAGCGTAACAATGCAGCACAAGTGTGGACCGAAGGATTGTTCTTACAAGCTCGTAGAGCAATGAGAGGGATCTTAGATTTCAAATACGTTGTAAATCTAATTAACGTTTAAGCTCATCACAGTATTTCAAGGTTTAGAATAACTTTTTGTCTACCCAAAAAAGACTCCCGAGTCCATAAAATATCATCACTTAATCATTAAGTGGCAATATGTAATTGCTAATAAATTATTATCTTTAGCTATGAGTTAGGTATTAATTTAAATACATTTGAGCCCTTTTACGCACGCTAGTTTGTTGAGGTATTTTGCAGATGCAACAATAAAAAAAAGTTAGGCAATGCAAAATTAATTAACTTCTAATCTATCTAAAGTAATCTACCTGTGGCATCATCCATTGGACAGAAGGATGTTTCGGGAACGGGGAGTGAATATTGAGGAGAGTAAGATGCTTGTCATGTCTGATAACCACTCTAAAATAAACAATAGTATCTTCACAGCTATCAAAACTAAAAGTAATTACGGAACCGTTAAACGATAAGTATATCAGTCATTAGTAATGGTATAATAAAGTATAAGCACTATACATCTGTTATAATTGTAAAAAGGGGACTTTTTTTTTTTTTTCAAGGTAATATAAGGGTAAATTATTGATGAGTTTATAAACCTGTAAGTAGCTAGGCTAAAAGTTATCAGTTAGGAATATTTATAACTTTGGATAATGATAGGTATAGTTCATTACATTTGAATGGAGGTTGAGCGGTGACCATTCATACCATATTAACAGTTCATCATTCACTCGCTCATTCATACAATATTTACAGACAGCCCAAAGACCTCCCAAATCCACATGCGAAAGAGAAAGCGGAGTCTTGGGAAGTCTCCCACGCTCCTCCGTTTGCCGCGTCACGGGATACTAGCCAGTGGAGGCTGACCAAGAGCGCGAGAGCCACAGACGCTCAGGAAATGATTGGGAAAACTGGCCATTGCCAGGACTCCCACTGTCGCGCGTTTATAGCGGGTCACGAGGCCACTGCCGTTTCAGTCTCCGAGGAGGATTATAGGGATGAGTGGCGCAGTGCAATGACTGTGCTACAGGATTAGGGTGGTTGGAAAGGCTACTGTGGAATTTCATAAACTTGGAAGGGATGAGTTCAAGAATGTAGGGTATATTAAGGTCGTTATGAAGGGTTTTGTTCCTTACGTAATAAGGGGCATTTACTATTGTTCTCAGGACTTTTGATTGAAAGGATTGGATACGCTTGATGTTCGACTTTTTTGCTGTCCCCCATAGCTCTATTCCGTATGTCCAGATTGGCTTAAGTATAACTTTGTATATTAGTAGTTTATTTTCTATTGAGAGATGGGATGCCCTTTGAAGTAGTCTGTACGTTGGTCCAAAGCATCTGTTTAGTTCTTGTCTTTTTAGTCTTGTATGTGGGTTCCAGGTCAGTCGTTTGTCGAGATGGAAGCCTAAGTACCATACTGTCTCGTATACAGGGAGAGGAATAGAATTAAAATGAACTAGAGGACAAGGCTTGTGACAAAGGGTAAAGGTCATGTGGGAACATTTCGCTTCATTAACTTTGATCCGGCATTGATTGCACCAATACTCGATCTCGTCAAGGGTGTGTGGGAAAAAGGTTTTTTGTTTCAACAATTGGAAGTAGACGTTTTAGTAGGAGTTTCTCAAATATTTTTGAGAGGATAGCGAGTAAGCTAATTGGACGGTAAGATGAGGCGTCATTGGGTGGTTTACCGGGTTTGGCGAATAGGAAACTAATGGAATGTTTCCAGAGGAGAGGAAAGTGCGTCGTTCGGATAGTGCAATTACATATCTAGGTTAGGAAGATTTTGGCTTTAGGAGGAAGTTGTTTGAGAATTTGAAGAGTAAGGAGATCATATCCGCATCTATAGTTAAAAAAAAATAATCAACATTTACTCTAACAAGGATATCCAATAATAAATACTTGGTAAAATATTTAGTAAAACTACAAGGTGATTTCTCCTGTTACTACAATACCACTGAGGACCAAGCAGTCAGTGTAATGCGCAAATCGGTGGATCTTTGGTTTGCTGATAGTACGAGGGTGGTCTGATAAGTTTCCGACCTAACAAAGCTTTTATTTATTTTATTATCATCTTCATGTTGAGGTCGGAAACTTTTCAGACCACCTGTGTATAATAGCATGTTAAGAGAACATTCGTAGGAATCAAGGACGCATTCACAGTGACGTTGAGAGAGGGTTGACTGATTGTAAATAAATTGACATGTTTTCACATTATTTCGATCATGCAATCAAAAACGACGTGTTAATTCAAGAGATGGAGAAGTAAAAACTTGTCAAGTTGGAAACATCAAATCAATTTATTTGCAGTATTTACATAATAAAAACAATCTTGGTCTAATATGCATTAGGGCTAGGAATGAGCATACAGTAATAGCTATGTCTGAGATGGCGGACAGATAGAGCACTAGGGATGAGAAGATGTAGGAGACGCAGCACTGGGCTAAGAGAACAGGTGGGGGTCAGGGGCCCTGTATATTCTATTAGATTGCCTAACAAATGAGGAGCAGCTCTCCGGTGTGCTCCAGTTAAAAGGAACATCCTTCATAAAAATAAACGAGGCCTATGTAGGCGGGACTCTAATCCAGACCGGAGGGATCCCGCGGGATAAGAGAGGTGAGGACAGTAATGTATGCATTACCCTCCGTATATAGGGTCTGTGGGAAACATAAATAAGGAGCGGTGAGCCCTCTTTCTCCTAATGTGACGCCTGATCCTGGATTTATCCAGTGCCGGCTCACCCCCGCTCCATCCTCTAATAAATTGTGCCTCTCTTCACCTAATACACTATCCCTTACCTCCCTTCCAGGGGATTAAATATACTCCTCCTACTACTCCTTCTTATCCCACCTTGTCTTGTTTCTCTTTTTTTCTTCTCTGGACCTCCTAGGCACATAGTTTCCACCACATACGTCCCACGCCTCCTGGGTAAACCATACTGAAATACTCCTCTATGTTATGTTGTCAAAAAATACAAAATACTACTTGGATATTAATTTCTAATAAGTTATCATGCAGTACGAGGACTTCAGGTCTTAAGTACTCAGACATTTATTTCCGTCTTTCCGAAAATATTGCTATGGGAATTTCGTTGCAGGTTTACGAACAATGGAAACATATCTCTCCTCTCTCTGACTAATATCGATCACAGTATACTGAACCCAAGAATATTTCTCCATGTTGTTACCTGTTGCACACTCTACTCGTAAAAGCTACCTGTCCAAAGAATGAGTCACATCACCTACAACGGACCTTTACTACCATATAGAAGCTCAAACCATTTTTATATATTCGTATGTAACCCCTTCAATACAATGTAACCCTGTTTCATTGCAAAGGATATGTACATTATAATGAAAGAAAAAAACCACTTTATTCTGAACTTTGTCTCCTAAGAATAACAAAATAGTGACATCCTTTGACAAAAAAAACAAAACACAAGCCTGATATAATTAGCTTTTAAATAGCCTAGGGCCTGTGTAGATATTTGATGAATACATGAAGTAGCAGCAAAATATTGAAACAAAAAGCATAAAATAGTTGCTGCATTCGGTGAATGAGGGTTTCATATTTAATGGATACCCTCGTAGCAATACACAAATGTATCTGATATACCAACTGCATCCGAATTCATACAATAATGTGAGGAAATATACAAGGGATGTTTCTTTTCTACGAATACATCTATACTTTTATAAATTTACCTGATTCAACCTCAATTGCTCACTGTTACGAAGGAGTAGGATAATTAAAATATTTAATTAAAAGGTACTCCTATTCAAGTCCTACAAATTTGATTTCTCTATCAAATCTTCAACGTATTGTATTAGTGTAAAGTTATACAAAATTATTGATAACTAACTAATAACTAATAAATAATATAAACTAATTGATAACTTTTAGCCTTGCTACTTACAATTTACCCTCTTTATAAACTCATCAATAATTTACCCTTATATTACCTTAAAAAAAAAGTCCCATTTTTAAAATTATAACAAATGTATAATGCTTATATTTTATTCTATCATTACTAAAAAATGATATGCTTATGATGGTCATTAAGGGGCACCCATGTGTATGCCAAAAATCTGTCTCCATCTGGGCTATTCGAAGCTGGATGGCCAACCCAAAAAGGTTTATTACATGTCACTTCTTCCGTTTATGACAGTCTGCCCACACATGCAATCTCTATCTCTTAATATATTCTTACTTATATGCATTAAAGTCACATGTCAGGGTTGGCCAACCATGGATGTAGGAACAGAGCACTGATTAAAAAAAAATATAGGCATTATCACAAAGGGGAAAAAAGCGTAAAATATTGCAGGAATGTATTAAAAAAAAAAGAACTGAAAAATAAATAAAAAGAATAAAAATGGTGACTTATGAATTGTTAGATTAGAGAGAGATAAGGGACTGGCAAAGCCTAGATTTAAAGATTAGGAGAGTTGATTAACGACGACGACTATACCAAAGCTTTATCGGCACGGCTAAGAAAAGAGTGTCAAAGGAAGCACATTTGTCAGAAGGGAAATACAGATTGGAGGGTAAGTAGGCTTTAAGCGTGTGGTTATGGTAACATTTATTGCCTAGTAAATACGATTATAATACCTGGGTGTTCAAAGCCCTTCACCAAATCCATGTTCAAATCCGAATGGAGGCAGCCAATTTTTTGTATGCACCATGCGCTTATTATACAGCATATCACATACGGTTATTATACAGCATAACTCAAAACAACTAGGTGTCTCAATACAGACTGATTTTATTGCTCCATCGGTTTGGTTGGAAACTAATGACCGCGGACTGTACACATTTACCTTGCACCGATTAGGAGGGAGCTGATGTGTTGATTTTGGTTTGACTAGTATCACAGAAGAACAAAATGCACCAAAAAAAAAAAAGATTGCTGTTGCAACGTGTGATATCCTTCTGATGAGTAAATGCTCTTGTCTTAACTAGAAGGTTCCCTAGTGATAATAGTCAGTCCATTGTGAAAACTCGCTCATTGTGAAAGATTCACTTTGTTTCATGAAATAGAACTATGAATCCGCCGTTAGACAGGAAACACCAGCCTTCTTAGCTCTTACGATCGACATTTGGAAAATAAGCAGATCCTGGACAGTTATGTATGCTCTATATATTTCTTTCTTCTATATATTGTTCGTGTTTTCATTCAGATTCTTTACCGTTTCCCACTTGGCACCTGAGGGATATAAACTCCAGCTGGAACTGTGGTGAGTTAAGAAGCTATAACTCAGGTAGAACTGCTGGAGAAGTCTGTAGCAACTCAGTGACAAGGCGGAAGGAAGCAGACATATTTCTCAATAAGCGGACTATCGGAGATAAGAATGGGCCGACTAACCTGGAAAGCCATTAAGCCCCAGCCTCCGTATCCTTGGGGATCAAAAGCCGTATCTGCCAGTGGTGCTCGCACCGAATTCCAAATGTACCATCCTTACGTGTGCTGTATCCCATAGTTCTGGGAAGGAGAATCTCATGCTTGCGGATAATGTTGACATATGATGTAAACTTATCAATTTAACTGAATAATAATAATTATTAGTCTCATTGAAACAGTTGTAGCTTAAATACATGGTATAGCACAAAAATATTGCTTTGCATTCATAGCCATGCTGGATGATGCTTAAGTATTTTTAGGAATTTTCGTACATTTACATATTTATAATATGTTAAGATATACTTGTTCTGAATTAATTATGTTATTGATTATTATTTAATTGTATTCACATTTGAGAATCTCATATTTTAGATATATTTTCAACTGAACTTATGTAGAAACAGTTATTAGTGATATTATAGTATAGTATGGCTGAACAATTTAAACAGGCTTCATAAATTAAACTGAATTATTTGAAAAATAAAGAACTGCAAATGAAAAATGTCTATTTGAATGCAGTTGGGTGAGCTTCACAACCCAGTCCTGCTAAATATATGTATGTTCTACTTTAGGTTTAGCTAGTGTTTTATACACCTACCCAATGCCTCTGAACTCGATGCAAAATCTTCACTCTATTGGTCTTAAGATTTGTTGATTTCTTTCTAAATCTAGTAAGAAATACTAAATTAAAACTGGATAACTTAGCGTCAAATCTTTCACTCATCGTTTCTTCTTTCCTTGTAACGTTTTTTATTTTATGTAAACACTCAAGGTGTGCTTTATGTTTTTACTAATATATTGAATCTCTTGATTCATGATATTCTCTAGGCTAAAATTCAATAAAGAATAATTTAAAGAATAGCACCAGGCTCTGACAAAATTTGTTTTGTTTGTCTAATAATTGTGGAGAAATTTTGGAATCAGTGACAAAATTTATGATTAAAAATTTGATTTTAAGTACATAATTTACTAAAAAAATGTTGCGGTTTATCGTATATGATTTCATACTCATAGTGTATTTCATATATCTTCTTCAACAAACCTGCGCTTCTTAAATTAGGGCAATTTATTAATAATGCGCTCAATTGAACGGTTCGTGGCTTGAATGCGTGCTGTTGCAGGGAGCGTGTATAAAACCCTAAGCGACAAAAAGGTGTTTGTTGCACTACAAGAGAACAAATCGCTGGCTCGTGCCAATCGTGCAGAGTGCCAGGGATGGTACCCCTCGTTACGTTACATCGCTCCGTCATGGCTTCTGCTTTTTCTTTAGGCCTCTTGTCTCTCTGAGAAATGTCCACTTACCTAATAGTTGTCTACTGCCATGAGTCTCACTCATTGGGATCTCTCGATAAAATATGTGGTTTGCATAAAATCATCTGTCCGTCAGTTAAATGTTCAATAAGATTCAAAAATACTTCCACACTACAAGCACAACAAGTTAATACTAAAGTGAGAAAGTCATTGATGACCACAAGGAGAGATTAAATGTTCTGTAACGCCAGAAGAGTTATGACTAGGAAGAGTTTGGCCATTATCATAATAATTAATCTCCATTTCTTTTATTAAGAAATGAGAAACATATAAAAGGTATTGCATTTTTTTTTGTATGTGACTCGTTGTTACAGTCCGTGACATGGCTGGCGTTCGGGCTATTATACAACCTATTGTCTAAGTGTCTAAAGGATAGTATGAGAATGCTAGATCGAGAGTTTTTAAGTAAAGTACTGCCTTAACCTTCGTCGAATTGAAAAAAGTCATTATAAGTTCCTAAAAGGAGAGAAACTTGTAGTCGTTTAAACTCTTCACATTCAGTATTTATATTTTGTGGATGTTTTATAAAGAATATCTAGGAAGAAATATGAGCTACTTGTTATTTGGTTGTAGCGTTGAGTCAACCACTGACTTGATAAAACCGAGTAAAGATAGAAGCAGGCCACGACGCAGTGAGGAGGGGTTGGTGCATCCCCTAGGCTTCCTGGTCCCAGGTGTGGCCGTCGCCGGTAATTCCCTCCTTGCGGACCTCCCTTAACGAGTTTACAGGGACCACCAGGATTACCTTGTTAGGGCGAGCTCTCCCTTGGCCAATCCTACGCACGGTGCCAATTTTATCCTTCCCCGCCTCTTCCGATCCTTAGAGACCGCTAATCAGCTTATCAGCCACTCTTTTTGACCTTATTACCTCGTAAGCATTTCATCAAATGTTAAATTTTGAAGAATAAATGATATTACCGATAATTCAGATTACAACGGTGTATTTATGAATTTCGAGTTTAACGGCATTAGGTGTTAAACTTAACTTAAAATTCACTTATTTGAATCTGGAATGATCATCAAGAAGAGGTTGCCTCTAGCATTACGTAGTATGTGACCATGGATATCGCCTGCAGCCCTGCAAACGGGTACTGCCTCCATAATCATGGACTGCCAATCCTGTCTGTTGTCTCACATATGTGAACACTAATTATGTTAGTTGATAATGTCTTTACATATATGGTAGGTTCTGCGATTTTTTCAGATCTCTATAGCAGCCAGTGCAACTTAACTATTTTCGGTCAGCATTGGCCCTGTAAGCTGGGAATCTATTTTTCCAGGGTGTTATCTAACCTATTCTTGGTAGAAAGAATGAGCAGGGCTTCGGAGATGCCTTTGCAGCCAACGTGCTAATATAAAATTAGGACTCGTATGGTACACATAATTACAGCAGAATCGACGTTGATAACCAGTAATTTACTATTTACTTTATTCATTTGTTGCTGCTAATAGTACAGTTTTAAAGGTACGTACAAGAGATGTTTTTGGCCGTGAATAAATGGATCTTAAACACCTATTCACTCCGTCAACGAAATAGACGGATCTCAAAGTAATCCATCAGCAGTAGCGTCTAGAAGACATGCAGATGGCTGCCCAGAAAGGGCAGGATCCATGTTATGCCCCGTGCTTAACAAGCAGGTTGAGGCCTTGGCTAAGATGACCCATTGTGAGCAGGCTCAAAGTTATGCAAAGCAACATGATAAAGAGCCAAAAAGTCGCTTTCAATGTATGGTCATCTCTCAATCGGTGTAGTAATTGATGTAATACGACGAATTGAGGTTTCGAGCCGTAAACCAAATGTCTCCAGGCCTGTCTAAGTTCCATTTCAAACTTACATCAGAATTTTACTTGTTTTATCGCCTTCGTGTAGAACGCAATGTGGTTAAAAAATTGAAACTCATTTGTGCACACTGTATGATAGGGGTCACCAACCTTCGTATCTAAATGGTGCTATGTATACGATCCTGAAACTAAGCAGCCGTCAAGCCAATGGAAGGCACTCATTTGCCTTGCCCCAAAATACCTTATCAGGTGAAATCAACCATTAAGATGATGCTCATTTGTTTTTTTCAATGTGAGAGGAGGCAACTTATTACAGGCTTTTTAACTAGAAGTTTTGAAAAGATTGCGCAACAGTTTAGGGAGGAAAATACCTGATTTTTAGGATTGGTTTTTCCACCACTACAACACTTTTGCTCACACGGCCCCTTCTGTGCGCCGATTTTTGTCCAAAAATGGTATGACCAATGCGCCCTATACTCCCTATTCACCCGATCTATTTTTGATTTTCCCCCGAATGAAAAGGGACACGAAAGGAAACGTTTTGAAGAAATAAATACAAAAACGACGGAGGCACTGTCTGGCGTAACAAAAGAGGATTTAAAAAATGTTTCAAAGAGAGGAATGGAAGATTGGAGAAGTGTATTGACTCCAATGGAGAGTACTTTGAAGTAGATTAAAGGTTTTTGTAAAAAAAAATTAAATAAATCACTTTGTACTCAAATAGTTCGGTTTCTTCTGGGTACTCCCTCGTATATATATTTTGTTTTTATGGAATATGGGGTATCATATATAGCCGGATCGAGATCCATAATAGAAAATACAAGGTTTAGATAATTAGGATCACTGTTTAATAAATTGTGAGTAAGGAGAAAGGAGCCGGCCTCCCTCAATACATCGAACTGTACCAGCCCCCACCACAAAATGACCTGGTTGACTTCTGTTCGACGTTTCGGGTTGGCCCACCAGAGGACACTTTTCGGCGTGGTCTACTGATTGGACATGTTGGACAATAATTTTTTACCACTTTATGAGTGACGTATGAGATTTAGCTATACCTTCTAAGTTTACTATTTTAATACAGTAAAAAATTTTCCACTGAATTTAGCTTTTACATTCAATTCCAAGAGCGAGCATTCCGATCCCAACTCAAATTGAAAACAGAAAAGCTCAACGCTTTGAAGAAGTCCTATAGGACATCCTGACCTTCTTCGTGTTGTATCCGTTCTTCAGCCCTATTGCTTCGGCTGATGTGGTATCTTCCACTCGCATTTCGACATGTGCCCTTCCGGTTGCCGGTGTAGCATACGACATCCTCAGTCCTAGGAGTCGTGGGATGTAACAGTTTCCTTGGAGTAGCATGCGGTTTCCAAATTGACGGGTGGTGAGCCTGGTTGAATTGGTTGTAGCGGCGTCTTTGCCAACTCTTTGATTAGTGACTCCATAAACCGATTCTGAGTTGCTATCTGTCCGCTTTGAGAATGAAAACACAATGTTTAGGTAACTGTTTAATAAATTGTGTAACAGTAGAGTACGTGAAGCAAGGAACTGGCTCCGAGAATACTTCAAACTGAACTGTATCAGTCACGGCCACACAATGTTCTGGAAGAACCCGTTTCATCAGGGTGCCCCGCTAGATGACGCTTTTGGGCGTGGTCCTTGCATCTCCACCTGCTGGTTGGTCATGTCGGCCGCTTCCAAACATGTGTCAGTTTCTGGCTAAGACCAGCCAATATATTCGCCTATGAAGATGTATTAAGGTCTCGGGGAGTTACCCCATTCACTATGAAGTAGTACAAAATTAAATTGAAAAAAAGTTATTCCCTTTATATAATTTTTATTACTTCATGAACTATTTGAAACTTCAAGTTTATTCCTTGTACGCTTGCCTCTAATGGGTTTGTTTCTCCAACCGTCCTGAAATCCCTTCTCCCGATTAACTTTTTACCCTAAGTTGGAATAAATTTTATAACTGCAGCAGCATTTATAGGCAGGCTTGACCTGGCCGACTACAAACCCTTGCCTAGGTACCCCTAGGCTCCACCCTCGGTAGACTCTCACTACCTTCCTGATTCCACCCGCCTCCTTTAGGCATTCCACACCCTATATCCTTCTCATACATCCTTCAAATGGGGGACTCCCCTTAGTGAAAGGCACTCATTAGCCCAAAATAATTTTCCTTTATTTTTCCTACATCCTATTTTTATAAGTTTAAGAGCTAAGAAAAAAAAAAAGCATTTATTTTTATGTTTGATTCACTTTTTTATTGACAGAGACCTTTTTATATATAATTTTGATGTATCATTATTATTCTCATTTTTTACTTCTGAGAATTAAAAAAAAATACAATAATAAATTGTTTTTTGCTGAAATTGTCCAATGTTAAGGAATCTATTTTAATTTCATTGCTAACCAGGCTATTCATTAATTTTTGTATGGTGTAGCAAGGCAACTCAATGTGGTGGGTGCATCATGGTGCCCTTCCTCCTGTAGTTGCTGGATGCTTGTTTTTTGTTTCAGATATTCTTTGCATCTAATTGAAAATTTTCTATTTGTCTCACTAACATAAGATTCATTCCCCACACTCTATTGCATTTATCCCCGATTTATCTTTTAGCATAGTTTTATCAAAGTATTCATCTTTGTCCATAATTATCATGGATTTGCATTTGTCTGATTTTAATGTAATTAAATTATTCTCCTCTATTTTGTTTTTTTTATGATTTTTATCTGCGGGTTTTCTAAATTTATCCTGTTATGTCTGACTGGATCGCATCGTACAAATTGTCAAACGCTACCCTACATTCGTTTAATACTCGTTGTCAGCGATGCATTCTACACTAGCCGTAAGATTAATAATATAAATGTGTTAACATTATGATTATCTGTAAATCGGCTAGGTGGAGCATAATTATAAACCCTTGTGTAATAATTATTTATAATATAATAAGTGTAATAATAATTTTCGTTCTCATCGAGGTGTACATCCTATAGGTTAACTGACTAGGGAAACACATGTGATTATTCTCCATAATTTTATTCTTAAATATATTGTGCTGTGGTTTAGAATACTCTAACTACTATCCCATAAATGCAGGAGTTCCACAGGGCAGTGTCCTGGGCCCCATCTTCTATAACCTATACACCGCTGATGTCCCCTATACTCCCAATACCTGCTTGGCCACATTTCCAGATGAAACTGCAGTCTTGTCATCCCACACAGACCCCGACATAGCATCCCATAACCTTCAAAAACACCTTGACGAGATCGAGTATTGGTGCAACCAATGATCGATCAAAGTTAATGAAGCAAAATGTTCCCACATTACCTTCACCCTTTGTCACAAGCCTTGTCCTCTAGTTCATTTTAATTCTATTCCTCTCCCTTTATCCGAGACAGTATAGTACTTAGGCTTCCATCTCGACAAACGACTGACCTGGACCCCACATACAAGACTAAAAAGACAAGAACTAAACAGATGCTTTGGACAACTGTACAGACTACTTCAAAGGGCATCCCATCTCTCAATAGAAAATAAACTACTAATCTACAAAGTTATACTTAAGCCAATCTGGACATACGGAACAGAGCTATGGGGGACAGCAAAAAAGTCGAACATCAAGCGTATCCAATCCTTTCAATCAAAAGTCCTGAGAACAATAGTAAATGCCCCTTATTATATCAGCAACAAAACCCCTTATAACGACTTTAATATACCCTACATTCTAGAACTCATCCCTTCCAAGTTTATGAAATTCCACAGTAGCCTTTCCAACCACCCTAATCCTGTAGCACAGTCATTGCACTGCGCAACTCATCCCTATAATCCTCCTCGGAGACTGAAACGGCAGTGGCCTCGTGACCCGCTATAAACGCGTGACAGTGGGAGTCCTAGCAATGGCCAGTTTCTCCAATCATGTCCTGAGCGTCTGTGGCTCTCGCGCTCTTGGTCAGCCTCCATTGGCTAGTATCCGGTGACGCGGCTGACGGAGGGGCGTGGGGGACTTCCCAAGACTCCGCTTTCTCTTCACATGTGGATTTGGGAGGTCTCTGGGCTGTCTGTAAATATTGTATGAATGAACGAGTGAATGATGAACTGTAAATATGGTATGAATGAACGAGTGAATGATGAACCGTAAATATGGTATGAATGAGAGCATTTATCTTAATTACTTATTGCCTTATAAAAGGCAGATTGTAATTATAGCACAATAAAGGAATATAATAGATAATAGAAATATGTTGTAGTTTTAAGGATTCAAGTAGCTCGTTTATGAAACTTTGTTTATGTCTAAATGTGTTTTTATGTTTTTATGCAACATGTTGTATTGTTCGAGCTCAAATAGATCAAAGATATGCACTAAGCGTAATTGCAATACTCATTTGGTAAAACGAAATGCCATCTCAGAACCATTTTTGTGTTTCTCTTTTCGAAAGAGGAGTAATGATTTTATTTTTAAAAGCCTAGCACTTTAATTTATTAAATCTTGTAAAGTTTGAATTAATCATGTATAATTTTAAGATTCTCAGAGCCATAAGTGAAAACTTATCGTTCAAATGGATTTTATTTTACATATATGACCAAGAACAAATACACATATTTGTACATATAAATGAGTGGCATAATATCCCTTTGATTCTGCTTTGTCTAATAATTAAAGCTGTAATAATATAAAGTTCTAAAATGACTAGACCATGGATTGGAAACTTTTATTTTAAAATTCTCATGGGAAAAAAAACATTCACAGTTAGATAATGTTTATATTATTGCATTGGAGGATGGGAAAATTAATATTATCCAATGTTAGGAAAAAATGTGGTGTTTCGAATACATTATTAAAACTGAATTATTTTTAAAATCGAGAGGAGCTTTGTTGCCAATTTGCCTTATAATATATAGTTGTTGGAAGGCTTTGTTTGGAGGGGGAAAAATGATAACATTGTTGTTTTTTTGTTTATATTTTTTACATTCGTTATTAACTTTTTTTGTTACTGATTGTAATATGAAATATAAACAATGTCAGCAAACAGCCATCCAGCCATTGAAATCATTCACAGCCTGCAACATACAAAATGATAAAATTAGAATGATGAGATAATGGTGTTTATTATTTAATGCATTATAGTTTGATATAGATTACAGATAAATGTGTTGAATTAATTTTACTAATTGATAAAACGTGGATTTTCGAAAACTGAGGGAATGATTATGCAGTAGAACAGTGACAAAAATTTTATTACTTGCATTAACATCATTAGTGACTAGAGCAAATAAAATTGAGAAGAATTTTGTATAATTTTTCGTAAATCAGTGAACATATTCTATTATCTGCTAATCTTAATAAAATATATATATCTTTCGGCATTTTTGAAAGTAACACTCCAAACAAAGAGACTTTTCTTAAATATGTGTTGTGTTGCCAACAATGTTTGGTATCTCCCGTTCAGGTTAAATTTTTCATTTCATTTGAGGACATTGATTGATCATCATTTCATTTAAGTGATGAAGTTGCTTTTACCCTGTTCGGGATTCATATGTGTTTACGGTTAATGTCAATTAAATAGTTCTTAAATACTATTTTATCGTTATAAATCTTTTCCCTTTAATTATGGCAATGAGTAATGTAGAAATATCAATTTAAAATTAAGCAATATTCTTTCTTTGGTTTTTTTCGATCTCGCATCTAGACGTTTTACCTCTGTCGAAATTCAGTACGAAAGATTTCTGAATAAATAGGCGAAATTCGTAAAGTACCTGGCTGGAGATCAGGAATCAGGTCCAGGCAACAATTCTTTTGCCAACAATTATTAAAAAAAAAGAACTTATTTAACATAAGCCGCAATTATTAGCGCTTAGACTAGAAAGGATATTGTCTAAAATCAAGCTATAATCAGAACCAGTGTTTTGTTTTTTTAAATTTGAGTAAGAAATTCCAATATGATATACCGTAAGGAATGCTCATAATATGCGGTCGGTTCCTTCAGGTATAGCAAGTGAAGAGCCGAAAAGAGCAGCCGGTGGAAAAGATCAGAGGCACGCTGATATTAGGGAGTCCGGTATGAAATAAAGGAATCGGACGCATTCTACATTTTTTATCAGCGGAACAGCACATAGGTAGGCAGGCTACGTGGGTGCAGATCGGATTCCGGGGCGGGACATATAAGTGCTCCAGAATTCCTCCATTCTCCAACTGCCTATGCGGGGAATGCCATTTTTCTCCAGGGCCTGGAACAGAAAGAGAGAGAGGGAGAGAGGACACATCTATAATGTAGGAGCGGGGCAGTTATGGTAAGCAGACCCACCCTCACATATGTTGCCATGTTTACGGCCACCCCTTGGTCCATTCGACCATCCCCGGATCTGATAAATGGCGAATGCTGTCCTGGCCAGTGGCCCTCTTTTATCCATATATGTATTTATCTAACGGCCATTTTAACAGAAAGTTTTTCTTTCGCGACCATGTCCCGTCAATTTAGATTTTTCTCATCTGATAATTTTTTATTCATTTAAAGTAATCCTTTACGCCAATGCACTTATTTAAATAACAATTACAACTACATTTTTTCCTCATATAACATTTACCAACATACACTATCAGCTACATTACTTAAAATTAATTCATAACAAGTTAAAGTAAAGTCTAGTGAAACTTAAAAACAAAATCTAATATTACACCACTGGTAGCTGCCCTGACATTAAATAAAATTCGTTTTTATTGAAAAAAAAAAAAACTAATTTAATTTTAAGATTACAAGTAAATAGTTACATCTGCTTATTTGTATAATACACGCACAAATTTTACCAATATATAATGTAAGCGGTAGCACGGGATAGCTAAGGATAAAGAAAAGGTCACTTTTCCCCAAGGCGTCATACCCTCAATTAGAAAGAACATCACTTTATTTTTTATGCACAACGCTTTCAAAAACTTTAGGTGTAATATGACGTAAAAAATATAATTTTAAAACATATCAGTTATAGCGAAAAATTCACATCAATATAGGTACCACATGAATATAATTGTTTTTTGCATATCCACGTAACAAAGTAATTTTTTTTATTGATGTTTTACATTTTTAAAGATTTAATTTCACACAGTTGCTAATGGTTTCATTACAGTGTGACCTGATCTAGCTGAAATACTTAGTTGCAAAATTTGAAGGATTTCTCTTAAGTATGAATGAACTCTTTTGAATGGAATATCAAAAAAGGACGGTCTCGATCATACTACTATCGTATTATATTGTAGGGGAAGACATTACACTATGGACTGCAATAGGTCAGTTGTAGTCGGCCTGTGAATTCTATATAATTTTTAGATCGAGAAACATTAATAGTGACAAAAAATATGAATGCAAGTAATCATAACATTGTTGAGTTGTAATAAAAATAGTTTTATACAAATTAATAATATTTACTCAAGAATATTGTATTGAGAAATAAATATAAGAAACTCAATTGTTAAATTCTCTATTTGAGGTTATTTACCTGTACTATATGCCTATATGCTGGCATACAAATATCTCTAGAGGTGAAAAGAATTCAAATCGCTAAGTAAGAAATCTTGAATTTGGAATTTATTTTTTTGAAGAAATTTTATTTTGAACTCTGAGACAGTATCAGATAAAAGTGAAAGTTGGTTTCTATTTCATTAAAAAGACACTACAGAAAGAATATTTGAATACTTCAGTGGCTACCGAAGGTAGAAATGTTAAATCATTTCTGCTTGGCATTTTCATTTTCAGACATCATGTAGCACTTAACTTATAAATCTAACATGTAATGTAACATAAACTATTTTTGGTCCTGGTAAATAAGTAGTAAGTCTAAAAACATTTATTTTCAGGGCAACGTTTTCTTAAATCTTTACGTAACAAATTTGCGCCCATAAAGTACCAAATTCACTCAACACCAATAATAAATACTCATTCCTTCACTAGGCAAACAAACTTTACCAAAAGTATATATATTTACCTGGTTTTGAAGTTGACTTAACCAACTTATTCCTCGAAACCACATATTTATTTTATAATTTAGGATTGCTTGTCTTGTTTGATTATTTATTTATATCTACCCTTATAGAAGCGGATTGTCCGCCAATTTCATGGAGAAGTTAAATCGATTAACTTTTCATCTGAGGACTTAAACCTGGAACATTCCTTTCATTAACCAGTGAAGCTAATCACTACACCAAATGAAATCTTTCATTTTATCTTAGATCGATTATTTTCGTGATTATTGTTATAAGCGAAAACACTTCTATGATTTATGTACTTTGAATGGGTCAGTCATTCCTTATAATTTATAAAATATTATTTGTCTGTGTATTTTTGGTTGATATCGACTGATATGAGCGATTTTCATCAAAATTTACTAGTGAACAAAGTTATTACTAAAGTTTGTTACCTAGTTGAAACTAAGTTTGTCAGCATCGAGGGATGACAAAAAAAACAACGGAAGATGTTAAACATATCATGAGAATTGTTATCGCCAAGGATACTAACAAGAGTTGCGCATATACATGTAGCGTAAATGATTTATGCAATGATCAGTTTGAAATTTAAGAAAATATATGTTCGTATCGCATATTATTATTAGTAAGAATATAAATATGACAAAAATATAATAGTGTTATTAGCTACCTTAGGCTTTACAAAGTTGTGAAAATGATCATAAATAATAATCATGATCATTACATCAATACACGTTTCTCCTTAATTCATGCACATTTCATTCTCATTTATAGTTCTTTCATTTTATTTGCTTTATTAATAAGCTGATTTATTTATTTACTTTTATTGTTGTAATTTATTATGTTATATTCTTTCTTAATTATTAACTCTGCATTATTTTAATTGTGTTTATTACTTATTATTAGCTTTTATTTTAGTACTGTTTTTTTATGCTGACTACTGTTTATTAAATCATACATCGTAAATCGAATTAAAAACTATTTACAATTATATTGAAGAAAATATGTTTGATGGGTGCATAGTAAATAACGTGACACTAAAAAAGCGCTTTAGGGTTACTATGAAAATAAAAATAAAAGCAGTATTTTTATCTATTCACAATAAATTAGAAATCAAACCCTTTCTGCACCAAGTGGTCAATGAATAACAAATAATAATAATCATTGGTATTATGATGGTCTCATGACTATAGCATTATGCAAGTATATTATATCGATGAATATTTTTTGTAACAAATAATAAGTTAATTTATTTTGTGAACAAGGTGTATGCTAATATCATTTATGAACTGAATTATTAGTTTTAAAAATATATTTCAACAAGCAAACCTTATGATGAAATGTGTGCGCGACTTGAACGTACTACGCATTTCCAAAAACACATAGTAACGGAACTGAAATTTATGTAAATCCTGGCCAACAAATTTTCCTTTTAAGTTTATTGCGAAATGTATAAATTTTATTTTATGAATAATGATGAATGAGGCCTTTTCCATTGGTAACTTTTATAAATGGATTTAGTTCCGTTAAGTGATCTGAACGATTCTGTACTTAAGGGACTTGTTCGAAACTTGAGAGATTCGATATTTTACGTTGATTGTGTTGAGATTGATATATTAAGATAACAACTAAGATTGTTGGGTATTTTTTATCTAACACAAACAGTTTAATGTATAATAGTTGGAAAGACGCTCCTCAGCGCTTTTGCTCTACAAATTATGTTGAATTGTAACCATATAACAGGAACATGAAACAATCATACATTCAGGTTATATAAATGCAAAAAGCGCAGCCATTCAATTTATTTTATACATGAGCGGAGTACTTTTACTTTAATGGCTTCAATTTATATTATTTTCTTTAGAGATTTTTTTGCGATTTATTGAACGGTACATGGCATTGCACACAAGCTACATTATCGTATCCGCATTAATGTTTAGAGTAATTATTAGTCCATAACGGGATTCTATAAAAATTAATTACTCATGGGTGAAAATCACAAATTACTTTTTCATGATACGGTCTTTATAAACTACATGCATTTTTATTCATTATTATAAAATACAACTACGCTTACCTCAATTTCGTTTTTATGCTCAGAGAATTTGAATTCAACATTAAGCAGCAAACAATTTTGGTGCTTTTCAATAATGAGCTCAAAAAATTTGAAATATCGTTGAAGTGTTGAATTTATCTGGTGATAAATTATATCATTATTACTGATAATACGATCATCATACCATTAATTGATCGTTATTGTTTAAATGTTATTTATCCTAAGGTAATATCAATATAACTGTGATCATATCTTTAATTATCCAATTGAAAAACAATTTTACAAAGTGTTGAAACATTTTAAAGCGTTTCTCAATTGGTTTAAGTACATAATGAGTTATTATTTTTATAATATTTTTTTTGTGAGCAATTATGATCCAATGGTTATAATTGTTTTATTCCACAAATCTAAAAATATAACTATTTATTTAAGATCGTCAAAAGAAATTTATTATTCGCAGCAAGGTCGTGGACCTGATCTTATAAATTTATTTAATAAATAAATGACCAAAAGAATTTAAAAAAATAATATATAATTATTCAGTTTCAAAACAATTTTATTAAGATAAAATTACAATCTGCCTTTTATTAGGCAATGAGTAATTGAGATAAATGTCATCATTCATACTATATTTACAATTCATCATTCACTCGCTCATTCATACAATATTTACAAACAGCCCAGAGGCCCCCCAAGTCCACAAGGGTAATTATTAATTATAGAGTCCTCCGTAGGTTAAAGACATGAATTTAAACAATTATTGTATTAGTTCAATGAACGATTTAGAATATGAGTATTCTTTTAACATCATTTTATTACTATAATTTATTATGAGTCTTTGATCAATTTTCCATTAAAATAACAACCTGCCTAATTAATTTAACAATATTATATTTTATTTATTAACCATATTATATTGGTCTGGCATAGCTTTTTTGAAAAAAAATAATAAATTGGTGGTTTGATAGGTCAGGCTTGTAATTTGTTATTATAATTTATAAACTTAATATTTACCTGGCTAGAGAGAAGAAGAAGGAAGGCAGTCACGGGCAGACAGAGCGACACTGACTGAGCATAGAAGGTGCAAGAAAGGGGTGGGGTGACTAGGAGCGTGCAATAAAAAAAGAACCCTTTGATTGGGGTTCGGCATCCGGCCTGTTCTGTGTTCTGTATTCACAATGTCCCGGCTCAGGTTACCTGGGCGGTCTGTTTTAGTGCCTCGCATAATCGCTGCTTCTCTTTTCTGTTTGGGTTTTTTATTTTTTTTTGCTTTTCGCCTGGTAGAACGGGGACTTGGGTCGAGGAAATGGAATATGGATCTCATGGGGAGGAAAGGGTTCTCGAATTACGTATCATGAACCAAAAGGGTCTTTACTGTTCTAGGCTGTTTATTTTATAACGTATTTCAGAGATGGAGACTTGTTTAAATTATTTCAGTCTTTAAACTTCGGTAATATTAATAAGTGCTTAGGCACTTAACTATTTGCCATCGACTGCCTTCATATATGTCGGAGCATTTCACAGTAATCATGACATACTACACAAAAAATCATTAAAACTGTCATTATATAAGTCGTGTTCGTTTTTTTAACTTTTACAGAGATGATGTGTTGATTGTTTCGTAGGATAGGGCCCAAAATAAAGTAACCCTGTAATAATAATAAGCCTCATTAATCAGTTAATAACTGTGTAATGAAAACAAAATCTTTATGATGATAAGGATTGTTTATTATATTATGAGTGGTTTAACGGGCTAAAATTACAAAACATAAAATCAGATTAATGATAACTTTTTTTTTTAACTAGTTAAATAAAACAACTGCGGCAGTACTGACACTTTCCACATCATTAAATAGATTGCTTTTAAATCCCCATGAAATAATACAATAAAACTTACGACAAGAATCAAGACGGAGTGCTTTGTAAGACCATCGAAACCCTCAACTACGTAGTAGTGCACAAAGCTTATAACTTTTACAAACATGACTTTTATTATTTTTCTTTTTACGAAATTCCTAGCATGTATAAACAACAAATATAAAAGAATAGCAATCAATTTCTGCATCCAGAACGTACATTAATCTATTGATCGGGAGTTTTTTTTTAAAGGGTTCCTGCTTATGGGTAAATTTTAATAATTATCATGTGCTTGAAGTAGGGCATGCACGAACGTAATGAGGCACTTTGCACTTTTTTTTTTGTATTTACATCTCCGTTTAAGAAACAAGTACCTTCAAAAGTCTTATTTATACCCTTTTATAACATTATTGGTCAGAAAAGTTACCAAAACAAAAGTTGACTAAATATTTTGTATTAAATAATAGTGTACAAAATAAAAAAATACTGTTTTAACGCAAACGACCCATACGTCAGAAGTGAAAGTTAACTAAGAATTGATGCACAGAACCTGAGGAACTACTCACACATAACGGGTCCAAAAAAATATCATATATTGATAGATCGATTTTTGGTGCGATTAACTGATGGTATCATCACTCATGGCTTATTTATGAAACTCATCCCACAGCACAAACCGTTTCCTAGCAATTGGACTAACCCACTAATACTGGTGTCATAAAACACACCACTTTTCCACATCTGCCAACAATGGAACGTCCGCTTTGAGGAAGCGCTCCAATTTGAAACTGAATGAAGAGAGAGAGCCATAAAATTATAGATGTGTTTATAGAGGACACCGGCTGGCAATAGTGAATGGGCCCCCATCCAGTCTACGTGCTGCGTACGCTAACAGCACCATCCCAGCCTTGTTTGCATCCTCAAAGGGTTGTCGGATGGAGGAAAAAAAAACGGTCGAGGGGTGGAGGGAGCTAAAAAAAAAAAATTAAAATGAGTTACCCTAGAGAGAGGGTTAGGGCTGGATAAAAAACCCTGACCCCCTCAAACAGGCGGAGGGACGCATATGCGCCAGGAAGCTAGGCGCTACACAACAAAGACGGCCTACCTGCAGCGCCCCTAGCGCCTCTGGCCAACAAAGGAATTAGTTCAATAATGGCAAATAATAGTCTGCTCAGGGCGGGAAAAAAAATAATGAAAGGGAAAAAAAGGTGTATTAATTGAATCAACCGCTGTGCTTTGGTCAGGTCCTTAATTGTCACTATGTCTGGTGGACAATGTCTGCATTTTCTGTCACAGTACTGCAACAGTAGCGGGCGAGATCGGCATGGTTGGACTTCTAAGCACATTCACTAGGAGGGTTGACAGTATTGAGTATATTGTTAGTTTTAAATAAGCAACTTTTAATAAATTAGTTAGTTAATTATGCAGGATCGTGAAATCGAGGGTTTGGATGATTTAACTAATTAGTCTCTCTGATTTACATTAGCTAACATTCAAACGGTTTCTTTAATTCACCACATTTATGGTTCCTTTATATGGGAATTGGTCTTCTGCCACTGCTGTTTTTTATAATGTTTTTAAAAATATTTGTTATTAGCCTGGTTTTTTTTTGTAAAAGTAGTCCACTAAAACTCCAACATATCATTTATATTCTTAAACAACCCGTCGAGATCTTTAATTTGATTTTCAAATGCTTTTTTAAATGTATACCGAATTGTATTTATTAATGATTCATTTCATAAAGACTTCCAACTGAGCCTAAAATTACGTGAGTAGACGAGGGAGAGCTTCGGATCCCTCATTGATACAGGAGAGGTCAGAGCTGGTTCGGTAGCGACGGGACATCCCCCCGACCCAGTGCAAACAGTCGAACCGACCATCAGTCAATTACCGGCAGGGACACTCTAAATATTTGCCTTACCTCTCTCTCTGAGCCTTTAGTCGTCTCCCGTCTCTAATTCTCTTCGCCCTCCTCAATCTCTGTTGGTCTATTTGTCTGAGGACATCATCCGGATCTGCTTCTCCGTTTGGCTTCAGCTTTTGTCTCCTCTTCCTCCTTGAGGCCTTGGAGGGAAAGTATTAACGCGGCAGATTTGCTATCATAAGCTCAGGCTGGTAACCTACATTTGTAATAACGAGTTGCTTCTACAACTATAAATCAATCAGCTTTTTTGGAGGGGGGGGGGCAGAATTATTTCATTCCAGAAGGGCAGGTATTGACTGTGGTTGATCCGGTCCAAAGAGAGAGAGAAAGACACCTCAGAGACCAACTTGACAAAACAGCCACAAAGTTCTAACACCACTGCCCAGAGAATGAAATCCCACCTCGCCGCGGTAGAATTCTGTACGACTCTTAAAGCTCGACGAAGGGAATACTCCGGTCAGAAGAGCACACAGCTGAAAGAAACCTGCTGAAATCCGACTCCGAGGACAAGCAGGAAACTTAATTGGTCCCTAAGTGAAACAGAACAGAAAGCCACAGTCAATTTTCCAGGTTGGCCATAGGCGCTCTGATTGGGATTGGACCTCGAAGACACGTTCAAACGAGAATTTTGTAGATACCTCAAGTTATTATTTCAGAAAGTGAGAATAGAGCTGATTTTGATAAATAAACCGTGAAAGTCCTTTGTTTCGGCTGTGCGTATTTCTAAAAATGCTATTTACCTCATAAATGAATGTGAATAATAATACTAAAAAAAAAACAAACAAAAAAACAACAAAAACAAACAAAACGTTGCCACCCCACTGTTATTTGGATCCTGGTAATCTATTCAGTTGATATCAGCTCTCATTTGTGTCTGTAGAACTGCTGCAGGAGATTGATTCGTTCGACCCGGAATTTATTTTTATTTTGGAGGGGAGTGGTTGTTGTCCTGAATGCAATGCACGAACCTCTCATTTACTGATGTCTTATTTAATCCATTCAAAAGTTCTTAGTGAGATGCAAAAAGTGATTGCCTTAATTATCAAGGATAACTTTCATCACTTTTCATAATTATTGTAGAAAAATCTTAAATAACCTCATTAAAACATAAGATGTAACTTTATATTATTTTCTTTGACACTCTGATAGTCAGGAGTTTTTCATGATCCGACCTTAATGCGTCTCAATAAATGATGAATTCGCAAAGGTTTTGTGGATAACAATAAAATTAGTAAGAATAGCCCAGGAATCGCTACGAAATTGTAAAATTGTAGTTGACATTGAAGAAATGATCTGAAAAATAAGTTAATTTTTCAACAGGAGCAAGGCAGGAGCAGAGAGCCAGAGAGAGAGAGATATGACGACGGGGTGGAGTTGACGCGAGCGAAATCCCTTGGACTCTCTCCATCATATGTAAATAGGGTGAGGCTGGGACGGACTATTAGGGCGGTGATGGATGGAGGGGGTGGCTGAATCATAAATTAGGGCTTTATGGAGGAAATGGCGCGGGAAAAAGGCTGCCCGGTCCGGCGGCCATACGTATCTGCAGCGGATGGCTATCTGTGCAGAGATCTGCGATATCGTTCCTTTAGGGCCAGCCTCACTTCCTCCATAACTTGCTACGATGGTCCCCGCTAGTTGGCTGGCCATCGACTGGGCTTATTTGGTTAGTTCGCAGATGTGTGAATTTAAACGAAGCAAGTTAATTTGCTTAGGCGTTACAGATTCACGGGTTCAGTAACAGGAACTATTTAAAAAAAGTCTTATTTAAAACATAACTGAATAATAATAGTAACTGAATAATGTTTCTCTTTTCTCTCTCTGGTGTTATTCTAGTGGAACTTTCTAGACTCAGTAATTTCCTTGGTGACGTCACTGACGTGCTGAATGTTGTATATACCGTATGAATGAGACAGTAAATACAAATTGGTAAATATGATAAGAATGAGATCATTCATCACAATAAGATAATTTTCTTCAAGTAAATATTTACACTAAGAAAAGTTTAACAGTGAGTTTTAAATTGTAAAGTGGATAAAATTGAAATGGTTAGGTGGACGTTTCCTGGACTATTCCGAAGAAAATTATCTCCAAAACCCAGAGTGCAGATCCTGAAGAATGAGAAAACAGACTGCTATGGTTGGGCAGTGATGAAAATGATGACAAAAGTTTTCGGATCCGCAAAGGGACTTCACACAACAGATAAAACTTCAATAAAAAACTCCACTAAATATAATCGTTAATGTGAATTTTCCTCAAGAAACGTCTGGACTTTGATGTGTGAATCGGAGTTTAGATTAGCGATAATACGCCTTCGTCATAGTATATAATAAGGCTCAGGTGAAATAACAAATTTAAGTCTTGAACTAGGTTTATAACTTATTATATATTCGACCTCTGCCATGTAAAGTAAAATTAAAATAATATTGAGAGATAGAGATTGTATATATAGGGCAGATGGTGACTGTCATAAACGGTAGAAGTTGGCATGCAATAAAACCTTTTAAGTCGTAAAGACTAGTGTGAGAGACTTTTGAGGAATTATAGTGGTAACACTATAAAGTCAAGGTTCTCCTGGTCAGTGTTTTGGGTCGCCAACTCACTTGGTCTCAACATGGTGCTGATGTAATATTCCTTTATACAAAAAAGGCAGGAAGAAACGATGGCACTCCCTAATAGAAAGGGGTCGGTAGTGCGAGATATAAGCTTTAGGACGAGTCAGCACCAGCCTACTTTATTATATTTTTTATTGCTAGCTAGCAACATCTCTATAATCATTTTATCATTTTTATTCATAATAAATAATATTTCAGTAAAACATTTTTCAATAAAGCTTAATAAAGCATACTGTAAATTTCCATTCTATATATATATGAACTCCTTCCATTAGACCACCATGTTAAATTACGTAGGTTTCAGATTCTGTTGGGACAAATAGTAAATTAATCGGCTATTTTGAGCAAAGTGTAATTTGGTTTAACTTTACGCTAATGCAATACGCTCAGGATTTGACAGAGGAATCAAATCTGTTAGTAGTTGGCATACCTTTTAATTAAATATTCTAATTATTCAACTCGAGGCTGCTATGGTTGGGTAGTGATGAAAATGAGGTGTCGAGGGTAAGTTAGGTAAATATATAAACGAATACGTGCATCCGAAGAACATACAGTATATATACATATATTCTATAAATATATATATACATATATATAAGCGAGCAAGTGTCATTAAAAAAAAACATTCGCCGAACGTAGCAAGCTATAATGTGTATGCTAAGTTGTCTGTTGTGTTTACATTAACGTTTTTATGTTTCAATCTACATCACAAACTTATCAAAGAGTAGTAATTATATTCAGTTCGAGAAACCTCTAGAGATGAAAATAAAACCTATATTTTGCATTATTCTCGGGTGTTGAAGATTTTGAAACTCATAAATGTATTTCTTTACGCAATGGTTAGAATGTACTTTAGGCAATAATTACGCTATTAAAAAAAATGTGTATATTCTTGATAAAATGATTAATATATAAACCAAAAAATTACGGTACCCTTAACTATCTCGTCAAAACTTCTTCCACCTTGTCAGTGTAGTTGATGCCTACTTGACACACTGTGTAACAGATTACTTCTGGATGAAGGCCTGAATAAAAAAAAAGAAAGTTGATAGATAAAATATATATATTTTTGGAGATAGGGGGGGGGGAATAGGTTATAAGCTGTTGATCGGGGGCGAGAGTGACTGTGGGTAATTGAGGGATGCCTTGTGTTTGACTTGCGTGATGGATGGCTCGCTTCTTTAACCGTCCCAGCTTCTCTGTAGCTGGCACCAGGCGTCTGCCACCCTTTTATAATATAATAGTTTAGTTAAGACTTAAGTGGACTTGAGCCACTTCTCGAGGCATTGATTCATCCAGTGAGTTATATGAATAGCAGAAGAGTAAGTTTAAGCTAATCAGAGCTTGTTTTGTATTCTTGAACAAAAGAAGAAGAAAAAGTGGAAAAATCAAGCGAAATAACCAATATTCAGTTAAAGCATGACAAAAAATAAAAAATAAAATAAAGATCTAACTTTTTTTTTAAATGGGTATTGATCCCTGAAAATCTACAAAACAATAGGGGTAGACGCTGAAACAGGAAGAACAGATATAAATTAAATTAAGCAACGTTTCAAACAACTAAACATTGATAATTCAGGAATACACAGGAAATTGAATTGCCTCTAAATGAAACATACAGAAAATACAGTCAAAATTCTTTGACCCATCACAAACTTACGCTAATATGTTTCGAACCAGGCAATATACAGTGACCGACAAATTTCGTAACTGCTATACAATATAGAGCAATTTAAACTATGTGCATTATATAGCAGACTGTGCGGAAATCTAATCACAGATATCAACAGAAAGTATTCGCAAAGTCTACACGGACCCCAGCCCCAGCATTACAGCAACAATCGTACTTATTAACCTTTTCATGGTGGTGCCATTCTAGAGGCAGTTTGACAGTCGTTGAAAGAGTTGTTTTTAAATAAATGACAACGCTATCTAATCATCATACAGAGCATGCAGGCAGATATTGCTATGTATCAGCTTGAAAGTAGAACAAATCCTTTCCTTACTGGCCAATTAAAAAAAGTAATTATAATTTTACACACACAAAATATCAACCTAAAGGTTTTCCTTATTTGATTTTCGAATGAGATAAAATACCTGACGATTATAATTAAGCAGAAGACAAAAAAGGGGGGGCAGTTGATTCACGACGTTAGGAAATATTCACCCCCCCCCCCGCCGAGACGGTCATTATCCAGGTCCCTGACGACTGATGGTTGATTTATTCATGACCCGGCCTAAACTGATTCCTCGGGATCAGAGGGCCCTGATTTGCCCCCAGGACCCACCCCCAGATGACGCCCCTCCTTTCATATCCCGATATTACACGGCCGCCGGGGATCATCTTTTCCACCCCCGCCAATAAATTTTAAAATCCACCCCCGTCGGACCGTACGTGTCTGGACATCTGATGCGGTAGATAGCCTGCTGCCCCTCCACCCTCTTCCTGATCGTTCTGCTATTCGTTAAAATGAAACCATCCCCTTCAAGAGCATTTTTCTTCATGTGGGCTATTTCGACTCAACAGCATCTACCAATCCAGGCAAGAAAAAATAAAGTTTTCTTCAGGCCACCGTAGATAAAAATCCGAATAATATACTATATATATATATATATAAAGATAATAGACTAAGAATAACATCCGATAGAACTCAAATTTTTTTAAAACAGTTACAGCTAATTAGATTAAATCATCGCATATCGCAGTTACGTGGATATTTTTTGAGGGGTGTCAGGAGAAATGGGCATAATATTATGAAGAGGAGCTGGGTATAAACAAACAGCAAATATTTTGATTAAGACAGCTTATTTGAAAAAAAAACCTAATGATGTGGTGAAAAATGTATGCTGTTTTTTTTTTTTTAGTTTGGTCTTCATAACTACTTAGATGTAGCAGGTAAATAATGTAATATGTATGGTGGACGGGGGATGGAGTTGTATGCAGTACGGTACATCTTGGATACTTAAAGATTTGGAAAACATGTAGTAAGCCAAATTAATTGGAGTGTGTTTAGAAACCCTTGGTACTTAAGTAACTAGTTTACTTATGCATAGCTGAGGGAATATTATCTATTTCCCTATTATCTATTTTTATTATATCTTTAGGTTTGCGTTTAATGTTACTGTTATATATGGAGGTACGCAGTGTTTCTGGCAGCAGAATACGTACTTTTTGATACCATTTCAGTTATGTTATCTTTATGAGTGCATGCATATTCGGGCTTAGCTGCCATAACCGTTATTCGTATCTAGTCTAATGCTTGGATTCTCCAACAAAAGTTGGACAAATTACAATTTTTAGTGATCTTGGTTTTTTTTTATGTGTTAAGTGTGTATGAATGCAAGGCTGGATGGTGGTTTTTAGGCTATGTTATGTATAGGTATGTTGGTTGTTTGGGGGATTTAAAAATTCTGTTATAAACTTTAGAAGGGCATTACAACTCATAGGCCACGGGTCTGAATCAAACTTCTTAATAATAACACCTACGCTGGAAACAAAGAATATATATGTTTTAGCGTATATTAGGCTAATGGTTCATTGAAATGAAAGAGGTTCAATAAATGAGTCGAATGAGGAGGTTTTCAGTTTTAAGTGTAATGTCCAATCAATGAAAGATCAGATTGACCTATGTACCATTCTCCTTAACCAAACCATGATTGAAAATAAGCATGAATAAATGCAATTATGCATGCCACCCTGATCTCTGAATTGTTAAGCACATAAGACTATAAGATGGAGGTAACCCATTTATTGCTTAGCTCATTAATATCCCCTGGGTCATGTCTATATGACTGGCTATCAGTTAATGGTGGCGCCAGAGGAGAAACCGAACGAAGGCAGTAAAACTGTGCGACTGGAAACATTGATAGATATAATAAAAGGAGAGGGGAGGGGCCATGACCGGATTACTTATGCACATAATTGAGACCCCCCCACGGGGATTGGGCTTATTACCGAGCCTTGGGGGACGTGGATAGAATTATTAAGGAAACATTTTACAAAAGGCCTTTGATCTTACAAGGCACTGCTTGAGCCCGCTCTCAGCCCGGCCTGCCGTATAATGGCCTAGGGGCTCACGCTGGGGAAAAATTTAACCGAATTCAAAAACAAACAATTACAGAAAACAAATCAAGAATTCACACCCTATACCTAAACAAATTTGGTGTAAATTATATTTCAACTACCCATTTTTCGAAAATAAAAGAGAATTGTACAAGAAATAGAATCCTTTGAAACCTGAAGGAATATTTCAAAAAGAGTTACTTTTCCAAAGTCCATGTCCAGTGGTACTTACACTTTTATCACTTAAAAAAAATGTATACACATTGAAAACAATAAACTTGTTTAGAAGCACAAAGCAAACTCATAATAATATTAAACTCAAACAAGTTCATAAATTTGCCGTTTACATTTGTAGCTATTAATAACTTAATTGAAATTCCGGTTGAAAACTCATTTCCCTGCAAGCAACTTTACTTAAGTTCGGTCCTATACAAACGGTGTGAGTGTGCATAAAGCATTTATCGATTTAAATTACAGCTTTTATCAATTTCGGCATCAAAAAAACATAACCATTATTGGAAAAGCATTTATTGAGCACCAGGTTCTCGTTTGTACAGTATTTGTGGTATTTAGTATGGTGAGCTATAAGCGAGGGGGTTTATAAGACACTAAACACAATTCCTACCAAACGTGGTGCCAATCTGACAATGATGAATAAAGGGGGTAAAAAACCTCTACAGTATTTTCCTAACCAGTGTTATGATGTACCAAGGTATTCATTCGAAATTGTTTGAAGGGGTGAATCCAATAATGAATATAAATTGAAGCGAATAAAATAAAATGGTAATAGAGAACAAATGTTAAGATTGCAGCCCTGATTTAGTTTTGTACAAGGCCTGAAACAAAATCTTTGCCAAAATATAATGCAAATATTTCTACTCAGAAGGTACATTTTGGATTTTCTCCACCTTGTAACCATGGAATGGAGGCAGCTTATTTTTTTCTCTATACATCATATAATTGGTTTACAATTTGCATTTCATTTAATAATATATTGGATATGTAACACCTGCAGCTCTAATATAAAGGCTGCGTAGATAATAACACTGAAAGCTGAATAAAACTGGAAAATTTATCATAAACATTTTACTAGCAGTACTCTCATTTCTTTCCCCCAATAACCATTTTTGGATGAGGATGCTCACTTTTTTATAACATATATTTAAACAAATTTATAATTAAATATCCCTGAGAGGTGAAATCCGTGCAAATACTTTCTATATTCATATATATTGCTTCATACATGTCCCTAAACGCTTAATCACCTAAGCGAACAGGGTTCACCTAAAAGATTGTCCGTGACCTAAATGTCTGTCTAAAATTGCATGCTTACAGCAAATATAATTTTAAATAATTAATAATATATCATTAATCTGGAGGTTAAATAATATACAATAAGCCATCAGTGTTTAGTAAAATGGTTTATTAATAGACAAAATAAATGTTCATAAAGGTTAATTAAGTGCAAATACATACAATTATTTTGCTGTAGCGTACATGAGTACATGATCCTAAGATTAGGAATGTTGACTGATGATAAAGGTGAGTTGACTCGGTATATAGCGTGGCCTGATGACTGTCAGTAGAAGGCGGACTTGGAAGTCCAGACCCTGAGAATTAGACCCTATTGGCAGCCAACGACCTGGGTCACTTCTGCCTCTCGGCCAAAGTAAGAGAGAGAGAGAGAGCTTGGGTTCCCCCACCCTATTTTATTTGGCTTATAATTAACTCTATATTATAAATATAAATTGAATTGGAGATGGTTTCTTTTACTGAAATGCAATGCATTTCAAGCAGATTTTGTAAACCTAACATCTATCGGATAAAAGTTAAAAATTCTATACAATACTAAAAGGTCCAGATGATGGGGCTCACCTCCGCAACGAGAGTTAGGAACTAACCGCCAGGTCCTTATATCGAAATTTCTCCCCCTTCACTTATTTTAGGGTGGTCTCTATTCTAAATTGCCGCCAGAGCCTTCCTGTAGCGGCGGCTGTCCATTACTTCTAGAAAAATTGTTTTATTGCCTTATTATGTCTTCAGGTACAATCGGGGAACACCCAGGTGTGGAAATGGTTTACAACAGGTAAACAAAAAAAACAAACAACTATAAAATCGTTTGTGCATATCCTAGTATATTCCCTCTAGATTTCTGTTTAATATAATACAACAAGATGAGGACTTGAACATCTCAAAATATATATATATTTTTTTTTAGGATTCATCCGGGAGGATGTAATTAAGAATGAAGGTTCTTAGGACAGTGCCGAGTTCAATAGACGGCAACTTCAAAGGTATTTCTTGTCAATAAGAAGTGTTTACTTTCCAAAAAAGTTGAAGTTGATTCTGGTAGCTCAAGTACTGCTTGAGAGAAAAATGAAATTCATATTTTTGCCAATTGCGGCGTAGACCACTCGACTGGCACAGGCCGCAGTAATACCATTACTGTCCTAATCGAATGCTATCGTCATAGCGGGGCTCCACTTCACCTAATTACAGACTCTGAGGAGGGCTTCACAAAGAGGCAGAAAGCAAACTGAACCAGCTAATTCCAGGGGTCTCTCTCTCTCTCTCTCTCTCTCTCTCCCTCTGCCTCTCTCTTTCTCCCCACCGATGGATCTCTTTCTTGAGGCTTCAACCGAAAGGAATAGAGGAAAGAAAAGGAATAAAATGGAACAGAACAGAAAAAAAAATAAGGAGTATCTGGAGAAGAGGAGGGTCCCTATTTGGTTTTTCCATTCATCCGTTTATTAGAAGACCCGAGAAGATGCTGGGAGCGCTGGCAGATCTCTGGAAGGAATCCGGTCGGTATAGAAATGTGGCTGAGAAAAAGAGAGCCATTTTGAAAGAGTACAAACACACCCCTGTTTGCTTTGCCCCCTCCCCCACCCCAGGCAGCCCGCCCCCCCCCCTTCCAATATTTTACTAGAAATACAAGATATAATATGGATCGAGCCGCTATCGGTAGGACCTGTTTTCACTGTATAACCTTGTCAAAACATTTCCTCCTACTCCTCCTTATAACTACCTCCTGTCCTCGTTTAGTCTTGTTTGGCTACCCACTCCGCTTGTAATCTGTATCTGTCACCTTTTGTAAATGTTTTTCTTAATCGTGTATTGTTTGTACTGTGGGAGGATTAGCTCAATCAGGACCAAAATGATTTGTAAGTGTTTGGGTATTTAGGAGGGCTTTGGGGGAAAGGCGCTGTAGCTGAAGCTTACAACTTTGATCGAAGCTACCTGGATCATTCGTAGGTTTAAGAGGATAACTTAAAGATTTAACAAGTGATACGTATAGTTTTTACTCCACCAGCTGATAGTCGCTAAAAAAGGTCACGTGACCTTCTTTCAACACAGTATATCCAGTATCAAAAACAACTGTAGAAGGATATAATGCATCCTACATTATAGGTTATAATATAACCCTTTTTAAAAAATCACTTAAACTACTCGCAAGGTGAAATTTCAATTTCTGTGACTGAAACAGTAAGCTACAACCTTTAGTCCCTGACAACCGGACCGAAATGAATCAACACACTCGACATAGATATGCTTAATACACTTCATAAACCACCCTAAAATAATGAGCCATTAGTCTTCGATCAGTGGATGAATGAGAAGTAGACTTACTCAATAACAAGCGAACCAAACTATACAATTTTTTGAGGCATAAGGGTGATCTAGAATTTAGCGCAATGAGCTTTTAGAACATGCAGTTATAACATCTTCCATAACCTCATAGGATCGAACTCGATGCCAGGAATGATGGCATAACAATACAATCGAATTTATCACGTAACATGCTTCCAGTTACTGCTTTTTAACCAAAAGCCAAAGCCCTCGAATGAATCATTTTTGCGATCCATAGAACATACAGACATGCCAAAAGACGACACATTATCGCCTAAATGTATAGCCCCTACTATCATTTGCGGAAAAAGTGTTTACTTGATATAATCTGTATTTCTGTAGAGGTACATCGAATGTATTGTGTGTAGAACCCTGTAATTAGTGCTGAAAAACACGTAGTTTTAATGTTAGTTCATTGTTAGCCATGAGATTATGTATAAGAGATTGTTGGAAGATTGGCTTAGTTTGATGAATGAGATTAGTAAGATTTTAATTAATAAATAATTAATGGACAACGTTTCGTCAAAAAATGGTTCAGTCAACATCTATTGCCACCTCACACAAGGACCTGATACAGGCACACATGGCTTATCGAAACTTTGTCATTTAATAAATTTCATGCGAACATACCAACTATGTTTCATATACGTTTTGGTAACAACTTTATTCGCATGGACCGCCACGCTTAAAAATTAGAATTTTAGATTAACAATCGAATCATTACAGAATGTCCTGCCAGCAGGGATGGAATATGAGAAAGGACAGATATGACAGGAGTGGTTTGAATATGTGGAAAGACAAGAGCTCAGCTGTGGCGGTAATCGGGAGCATTGTGAAGAGTCAAGGGTTTCCCTCTTCGGGACAGGCTGAAAGGGGACATCTGCATGGCACGGGCCTGATTATCATCTGCCGTACCCAGGTGGGACAACCCTTTAATCCAACAGCCGAGTGTGCGCATTCAAATGTGCTAGGGGGATGCCGTCTCTACCTACCAGCCCGTGGGCCTATAGCTTCCTATTTCAATATCGTAAGCTTGTGTTCCCTAGGAGAGGGCACGATCGGTTATTTGTTATCGACAATGGCTCTTCCTGCTCACTGGATGCATGGGTATCGAGGAGTTCCTGTGCAGAACCTGGGGAAACAAATGGAAATAAACATCGATAATAGATGAAAATACAGATGTCACGAAGACACGAGGGTGTATTTTCCATAACTTCCCAGATCATAATCCACTGGAAATATTCCATCATATTATTATCAGAAGATCAATTATCTCGCCATTTTTGCAAAGAATTGATTTGCATTAATTATTAACTGAATTTTTCTGGAAGTTCATTGTTAGCCGTGAACTTATAGATTATGAGTCTCACGATATACTTAATGATTAAATACGATATATATTTATAGCTTTACGTCTTAGGATGATGAAAGAGAGATGCCCAGTCTCGCTGAAGACTGGTTTAACCCTCCCATATCTATTTTCAACCATATTCCACTTGGGCAGTGCAGATGGTTTCCATTGAGAAAATTAATAAAAATACTGGCATCTCTCTTTCATCAGATTAAAGCCGATATCCCATAAAAATCACCCACTCATTTATAAACTAAAGTTTATTTGTTGAAATTAATATATACAGAATAAAGGGCGTGATAAAAAAAAATAGTCAATATCGAGGTTTTTTATGAGTTTCATAAATACTTACTAGATAATTGTATCGTAGGCTAGAAGTACTTCAATTCATATTTTAAACTACTTCAGTCGCTAAAAATCTCATTTTCAACAAATAAAACAACGTTAAAAATAGCTAAAATATTGACTTAGTGTATTTAAATCAGTTTAAATGACATTATATACACGATTAATATTGGTGGCTCTCAAAACGTTACTTTTGAGTATATATAATTTCCAGACCTTCTGAGGTGTTTACTTCAGAAATACTTCAAATTAAAAAAACGAGACAGAATTTTTGTACTTCTCGTATTTGTTCGTAATGGAAATATATGCAGTTTTCCTATTTTTTAATATAATGTAGTTTTAACATATTTTGTTTAGTACAATTGGTGCATTTGAGATAGATAGGAGCATGTTTATGACTGCTACTAAAGGAAAAAAAGACAGACAGGCAAGCAGATTACGATTGCGCAGTAAGTGCCTGGCAATAAGTAAGAAGGGATGAAGAATATCTATGGATATGATGAATAATATGAAAAATGCTGTTTCTAGGAGCCGTAGTCACAACTTTATACTAGAGCCCTGTAGGCATAAAAGACCACTTAATCAATTTGAGAACATTTTACTAGTTCTACCTGATACAAGTAGTACTCTATGAATCACCGCTGTCAATTTCTGTTACCTCTTGTATCTCTATTATTCAGCTGGACGTGCTTTCGGCTCCCCTCCAATCCCATTACATGCATAACAAAATAATATTTTTTTACCTCGAGGTCAAATGGTAGCGAGCAGCCGGCAGCGGAACCGGTTGTGGGATTTTGAATGGCAAACAGTAGTGGCTACCTACCGCACATTTAGGGCTCAGACATGCCCATGTATAAGTAATAAGGAATACATTCACTATTACATTTTGTACTAGTAGATACTTTCAAATTTTTCAGGTAACCGTCCAATCTTTTTTTCTTCTTGAACCATGTTATTTTCCCAGGAATGTGGGAATATTCGTTAAGAAATAATTATCGAAGCGTGAAGCAGAGGGCAAGGGTTAGCGATCAGTTATCCCGAGGGAAGGGGATAGCTTTTACACTTGCTGTCAGGCGGATAGTTTACCCCAGCCTGGATATTCAAGCCCTTCTCTCCTCACAAAGGATTGTCTGATTTTTTCCCAGGACCTATCACAACCGAAAAAAAAATCGCCACTCCACCCTTTTGTAGAGCGGGTGAAAAAAACCTTGAGCAACAATAGAGCTCGTGAATAAGACCTGCTATACTAGGCGTATCATCATTATACGGTAATACCCCCAAAACTAACGGGTTTCACCCCAAAACACCCCAGTCCCCGCTGACACCCCTCCAGTGTTTACACGGCTATCCTTTTCACTTTTGTCAGTGCCTCGGCCCGTTTTTTTGCCGCAACTTTTGCTCGTCTCCGGTAGAATAAGAGCTGTCCCCCCGGCGATGTGATATGAAAGTGGCGGGGGTTTATTGGCGTGAAATACCCGAGGGGGCCCCTCTACTCCTCTGGGATAATTGCGTTACATGCACGTCAAGGATCCTGTTACACCTACTCACTCAATATCGCTCTTTTAAGGGAAGTTCGCATCCCTCTTTGAGCACATATTTCCACTCTGTTTGTCTCTTTGAAAAGTCCTCTTGAAAATTCTTAGCAATGAGAAAGAAATAAACTGGTGCCTTCTTGATAGGGTTATATGAATATAAATGTTACCGTTTGTTAATAAAGTGCCAAGGCCCGGTGACACCATGACCCCTCCACCGTTCCCGAATAAATTGCAACAGACTGTCCTGGAAACTTAGGTTAAGTTAGTTTTTAAGTTTGTATTAGTGAAAATCATCCAGATAAGCCCTAGCCCCTTTTAAATTCTCAAAAATATTCCACTATGGACATCAGATTGTAACCGAAAAAGATTATATTTCCACATAAAAATGTATAAAATACGGCTACACTAAAGTAAGTATAATGTGCTGGAAATGGAATTTTGTAGATAGGTTAAATCTATACTTTGTTAACGTGTAAATAAAAGGGATATGAAAAAAAAAAAAAAAAGGTTCTATGAAATATTTGTGTTCTCCAATTTTTTTTGCCCCAAATAGGGTAGATTAATATTATTATAGATCTTTAATTTCCAAAAGACGTGAGGAACTTGATTGAGGATAAAAATACCTGATGCGATGTTCTGGTTCGGCTATTAACCAGGTGGATTTGACCCGAGACAAGTAGGTCAAAGACTAGGAAGAAGGGTACAAGCCGGAAGGATGCTGGCCGAAGGGGAAAACTGGATCATCGGATCACAGGTCAACGGCGGTACAGAGCAGCATCACAAGGGGAGGCTTTTTCAACAGCGGGTCAACTGGAGCGTGCTGGTCAACACTGCATTAGCTGTTTGAGCAGGTGTACTGTAAGTAGAGTACCAACTCTAATTTTTCTATGGTTCATACCCTAAATGCTATCATAACCTATATGCTAAATGCCTCTCACACTTCATGGGGTAGGAAGAAAGGTAAGATTTGTTTCTCCTGAACTAGATAGTTTTCCTGATATAGAAATTTTTAGATGATTTATTGATAATACTATCTATGAAAAAATATGGCAGACTATCTTTTTGTATGTTTTCTACATAAATCCGCACCCTCTGACTGATGTAATCCAAACTTTACACAATTGTTCAGTAGGCACTGAAGGAGGTTTAAGGTATGTTCCGGCAGGGAAATATTTAACAGTTATTAATTATTTTAACATGTAGTTAGCTCTAAATTTCTTGGAAGAAACATAAGAAATGATGAATGCTGAGATAAATTTAAGAATAACTGTGGGCACAAAATTTTCGAGTTTGTAAGATCTAGTTCTGCCACCGTTGGAGGGGATTTTATTTTAATGATAAAAATATTTTTTAGTTACATGGATGCTAGAAAGGAAGGAAGGGGACGATTGAAAAACTAAACCACCCTAATTTCCATTCTTATGTTTAAATCAAAGGCATTATGGGAATACAGAAGAATGAATCGTCATATAACAGCAATCATCATTTCACAAAAAAAAAAAATATAGCAATATTTAGTATACTCGATTCGAGAAAACTTATTTCGGAGTGGCAGAGTTTTTATCACGCTTGTAGTCATATATACATATTTTTTAAAAGTTACTTTCTTTGGATTGGATCAAAATGAGATACTTGAAGAAACCGGTTGAAATAGTATAATTTGATTGACAGCCAGGTGGAATTGACCCCAGACAAGGTTACTGTAGGAAGAAGGGTCCAAACCGGACGGATGCTGACAGAAGGGGAAAACTGGATCGTCGGATCACAGGTCAACGGTGGTACAGGGCAGCATCACAAGGGGAGAACTAGATCAACAGCGGGTCAACTGGCGTATGCCGTGGTCAAGTGGTCAAGACCAAATTAGTTGTTTGACCAGGTGACACGGATGCTGCTTGCAGCATGGCCTCTTCTACACACATCATTTGCATGTGTACACATGCATTGCCCACAAAGTCGACCCTGAGGTTCGGGATCCGCTGCTTCTTAGTCGATCCCTTGACTACCTTCTTACCGAGGTTGGTATACTTTGGAGTCTAGGTCTTGGGCAAAAACCCAGCTCTTGACTCCTTTGCCAATCCATATCTTTGCTTCCTTCCTCCCACCTATTCCACAGCCTTCCTCTTGTCCTATTATCTATTAGGATATCCCTAATCTTATAGTATTCCTAAGTTTCCTCCATCCGTGAGGTATCCCCAATTGAACGCAGTTGCTACTCGTCTATCACCTTTATCGCAGATTTGTGGGGTTCGTTATACATCCTGACCGTAATTCTCTTTCTGCTCTCCTAAGATAACTGTTGACAATCAATCACTCATTTACAGTCAATCAATCAATCAATCAATTACAAACTAAATTATATTTTTTCGAATATATATGAATGCAATTAAGAACGTATAATGAGTATGGCTTGAGTCTATGGATCAGTTCCTTAAAATTTTGTTATATGATTTGGAAAAGATACAGTTGTTGTCAAACCGTCACAGCCATTGATAATCTACTGCATTGTGAGATGGCCTCTAATCCGTTTTAATTCATCTAAGTCCCTTTAAACTCAAAATTTTGCAGAATGAACCTTTTGGCTGAAATACAGGTGTAGGTCGCGTTTTGGTCAGATGAGGTACGTGGTAACGAATTGCCTGTGGCCTTAAAATGTTTGTCACTTTTAGACAATGTGCTATGAATGGTTAGCTTAAATCAACCTTAGGAGACCCTGTTCTTCCTGTACTTTACTATTTTGTCAATAAAACCATTATGAATCAAATTCATTAATTATTTTGCTTATATTTACTACTACTTTGCATTATACTTCTTTATTGAGCTAAAATTACGATCTGCCTTATTAGGCAATAAGTAATTGTGATAAATGTTCTCATTTTACAATTTTCATTCACTGGCTCATTCATACAGTATTTACGAACAGCCCAGAGACCCCCCCAAAATCATTCATCATGAGCAGAACTCTATTCTAGGCCCGTGACCATACACAAAACACGATCACGAGCTTACCCTTAGTTAGAAGATATATATCTTTAAAATTTCAGATCAATCGAGTTACTTTTCAAGGATATAGCGAAACATACTGACAGACAGTCGTGCTGATCTAAGACGATTGCTCCATACCTTTTTGAAAGTAGAGCCTCTCTATTCCGACTTGAAATGATCAAATTAAAATTTGATTTGTCTATTCATTTTTATAAAACTTTTTGTTGGTGACTTAGGAGACACTCCAGTTTAGTTAATATGACAAGACTTTCTTCCAAGCGTATATTCTTTGTTTAGATTTTTTTCATTCATTTTTACTCTGTCATTATTTTTTTAACATGCCTTTTCTTTTTTTAAGGGCATGTCAACTACAAGGGTCAAGACTCCCACAGGATGGCGATTTTTAATAATCTTGTTTATTTTGGAAGCTTGTGCTAGTTAGAATAATAATTATATGAATCAAGCAAAGGTGAACCTTTGGTTTAAATTACCTTCAGACTAGTGGGATGGCAGGACAGTTGTCTTGGAGCACATGTCTATTCTCCCGAGTCAGCATCTATTTCCTGTTCTGGGAGCCTTGTATGTCTTCTTTATGTCCAATATTACGGCATGTACTTATTAATTCTAATTCAACTTGATTGGTATTCCTTTATCAAGTAAGACAATGCATATGGAATAGAGCTCTTATTATTATTGCGAATATAGAACCCTAAAACTACTCATTAATGCAATATAAAAATATCATTTTATTAAATTCTGGGTATTTTATTTAATTTACTACTTACAAATGTTTGACCATATAGGTGATCTCCTTTTATAATTATTTTAATCTTGAACCAGTAAGTTGCATACTAACTAAATGTATAAATTAAAAAATCAATTAATTAATTTTTCCTTAATTTTGTTTATGTATATAATAAAAAATATTTTATAATTGATTATCTTGTGCTTAAAAAAAGACAAATTTTATCATGTATTAAATATAAGGCACTTATTATTTATAAATGTTGCTCTTTTTATATACTTCAATGGACGTATGAAAGTACTGCGTTGGCTCGGAAATAAAAAGAAATAAGTGATACAGTTTGATTGTGAAGCCGTATTATTAATTACAAGAGCTTTAATGGGGATTTAATGTACGACATTTGGCTCTGCTAGTGATGAGTTAACAGCATGGCTATTAAGAGATAAAGGTACTCGGATTACACTTGACCACTTAGGCAGGTTACCTGTTGATCTGGTCCAGATCTCCCCTACATCCGTACTGCGGACCTGACCTTTTGTGGGGTGATCCAGTTTCCAGCTCAGCCTCCCCGCCCTGGACCGAACTGGACCCCTGCCTCCTCTTGTTCCGCCTGTGCAAGGTTGTTTCTGGCCAACAAGTAGAAGTGTATTAGTGGTAATACCGTATCTAGAGTATTTTAATCATTCCTTTTAAATTAAATATATATATATATTTAAGCAGCTATATGTATAGGATATTATATATATAAAACACTCATTATATTACGTGATACGATCGTATGATTAAAGTTACGAGTAAATATAACATTATTGCACGTCAAATATAATAGTATACTATATCATTAACACTTATTACATTACGTGATACTTTCGTATGTTTAAAGTTATGTATATATATTGTAACATTCATGATATTTGAGAATATCATGTCCTGCAACCCTTCCATCTGGTCAGCATCGTCCCTGGTGCTCTTAGGAGTGGGGATGAGATAAAGGGCCAGTCTTAGCCTAACAGCCAGTGAGCGAACCAGAGCAAGCTCCCGATTTGGCGGTCACCAACAGAAGAAGAGGAGAAGAAGAAGAAGAAGAGATCAACAGTAACGTTGATTGGATTATACGGAGATCATCGATTGGGTGATATTGATATTGTTTTTTTTATTACGGATCCATTAAAAGAGAATGAGCTCAATTTTCATGTTTTTATTGTAATTAGTAGTAACTATCCTTGTTCAAAAGGAATTGAATATTTTTATATAATTTATGTCAGCACTCTATATAATTATAATTATTTGTTATAATCATTTTATTTGTATATATTTCACAATTCCCAGTTTCTCAATTTATAATTAACTATAACATTAGCCTTGAGATCGGGCGATTCAATCGGGATAATTTCCTATGTCGAAGACATAAAAAACAAGTTGAATTAAAGATCTCATGACGGACCTACCAAATTAGTTAAGGTCAATTGATCTAATAAATTAGGAAAAGAGATGGTAAAAAAATGATGTAGGTTTCAATATATCTATACTTATAATGCTATACATATAGCTGCTTAAAAATCAGAAGAATGTGCTTAAACTTAAATATGAGTATGAATAAAGCGCTTATTGACCCAAAGAATACAAAAACCATGTAGGAACATAGGATCTCCCAGTAATCCTGCTTATGCCACAACAAGCTCATTCATTGGTCATTAGAGTTATTTTTTTTCTGTAAATATCTGTCTCTAATGGGGTGAACGTGGTGAATGAAAGAGACTTCAAGACTTCATACTTCTAAATGCAATTTATAAAAAATCGCAGTTTTAGAGCTGGTCTCCGTATCACAATGATACATACAGTACGTATAGTATCACAAAGAGTAGCTAGTGTATTTTCATCAGTGTTCGTTAGTTGGGTTTTTTTATCTCGGCCGATCATATAGTACAGCCCTTTTTCAGAGGCCAAGGAACTCCGGTACCTATAATTTTTGTATTTTTTCTATTCCTGTGTAATATTCAGTATAATATAGACATATATATACAGAGGACCAAATACATCGTTGTTGTATTAATTCGTTGAAATATTAGGATTTGATATAATTTCACTTTAAAGTGAACTGATATCCTTTTACGAAATTATGCTTTCGGTTTGAGTTTAATCGGTTGTTAAATGCCAATTTTGGCTTAGAAAATTGTGTTCAATTGGTCAGAGATGCTGCCCGGTGGGGCCGTGAGGAGATACACCAGCCACTTCAAGCTGTAATATATTGGACGACTAAGTGTAACATGGGGGATGCAATTATGTCGTGTCTAATAGGCCGGTCGCAATGTTTAGTGACTCTTCCCCTTGAAGGGGTGTACCCGGCGTGGCACAACATTCCACGGAGTGAACAGCCTATGAAGAGTGGAGACATTTGTCAGTACTCTAAAATGAACCGTGTTACCAAGAAACGTCCCAAGGCAGTTTTAATAGGTTTCCGTAATCATTCTTTGAGTTTCCTTGATTTTTGTTTTCTTTTTTAATCAGACACGCTTGCGAAAGTCGCCACTCGTAACACTAATTATATAAAATAATAAAAATACTATAAAAACTAATTATAAAATTCCATATTGAAAATTCTTTATTGTGATGAAATTACAATCTGCCTTATTAGGCAATAAGTAATTGAGATAAATGTTATCATTCATACCATATTTACAATTCATCATTCACTCGCTCATTCATACAATATTTACGAACAGCCCAGAGGCCCCCCTAGTCCACATGGTTGTCACCTCCCTCACGTGCGAAGGAGGAAGCGGAGTCTTGGAAAGTCTCCCACGCTCCTCCGTCAGCCGCGTCACCGGATACTAGCCAGTGGAGGCTGACCAAGAGCGCGAGAGCCACAGACGCTCAGGACATGATTGGAAAAACTGGCCATTGCCAGGACTCCCACTAACACTTAATTATAGCAGGTCACGGGGCCACAGCCATTTTAATCTCCGAGGAGGATTATAGGGGTGAGTGGTGCAGTGCAATGACTGTGCTAGGGAATTAGGGTGGTTGGATAGGTTACTATGGAATTTTATCAACTTGGAAGGGATGAGTTCAAGAATATAGGGTATATTCAGATCATTGTGAAGGGTTTTGTTGCTGACATAATAAGGGACATTTACTATTGTTCTCAGGACTTTTGATTGAAAGGATTGGATGCGCTTGATGTTCGACTTTTTTGCTGTCCCCCATTGCTCTATTCCGTATGTCCACATTGGCTTAAGTATAACTTTGTAAATAAGTAGTTTATTTTCTATTGAGAGATGGGATGTCCTTCGAAGTAGTATAGTTGTCCAAAGCGCCTGTTTAGTTCTTGTCTTTTCAGCCTCGTGTGTGGGTTCCATGTCAGTCTTTTTTATAACTTTTTAATTTTTAGTTTTATCCAATGCTGAATATATATCTTGAGTTTTAGCTCGTTCGAGCAGATTTCAAGAGGTTTTTTTTTCAACATTAAAAATATTCACGGTTTGTTTTTGTTTTTTATAATTGTTAAAAAGTTCAGCATTAAGTAATGAAAAACCCGTTTATTTTTAGACAAATGCCCTGATTAACTAATGTGAATTGGTCGAGTGCCGATTAGAAATTGGTGAGGTCCTGGCTTTAAGTGCCGGTCATCTTCCTTTGCTGTTAATCATATATATTTAGAAATAATACCAATACTACAGTAAACATTTCTCGATCAGAAAAAGTAATGTCCGGCTGATGTGGTATGCTCAAGCTAGAGACATGCAAGTCGCACCACATGTCAAAAATACACCTTAAGTAAACTGCACGAAGAGGAACCTAACCAAGGTATGCCTAATGTTTAGATACCCGAAGTATGTTTCTACAGAGAATAAACGTCATAACATATGTAAAATTTAAAAGGCCAAAAAGTAGCAAGAATTTAAAATTGGTATTTAAAGAAGGGATTTTATGTAAGTAAAGAGGTTTAATTTTATTATATTTGCCTTAGTGAAAAGTCTGTTCTTACTGTCATTATTTCTGTTCTTATATATATCATTGGATTGACAAGATGAAGGTGGGAAGTACGGGCTGTTGATTTTTAGCTATGAAATCTGAATTTCTATCTATCTTTGCATTTTATAGTAGAAATTCGTGTAAAAAGAATTTCATATAATAAGGAAATTTATTTATCACTGATCGTGAAATTAACCGATTAATTTAACTTTATAAATAATTCGTTCTATATTCTGGTTGTATTGTTTTTTAACAAATAAATAAAAAAAAAAGTTATTTTTTTGTTGTTGGTGCCCTTCTTCGAACATCTATTGAATCGCAGCAGGTACTTCTGAACATAGCAACTTAAAAATTATAATTTGATCAAGTTAAACTAGACTGGAATGAGTAAATTCTAATTAAAAGTTGTCTGGTAGCCACTTGATTAGAGAGAGAGAGAGAGAGGGAGAGTGGGGGGGGGGGGGCTAGAGCTGGAGAAGAGGGTTGCCTGTTGAGGACGCCCTAACAAGGTACAGTGTAGCAGAAGGGTCCTGTGGCCGAGGATTCAATTTGCTACAGCTCCTCCCGGCCTATATCGATCTGCGGGGGGCAATTTCACCTTTACCTCCCCCCTCATCTTTTAATACGGCCACGGTAGGGGGGGGGTCTAATAAGGGGCTGAGCCCCTGAGCCACGGTCATCTCGTGGGGCCACCGCAATCCGGATCTCCTTCATCTCGCCCCGGTCTAAGCCGCTCTATATGACATCCCCGGTCTCCGCTGGAATCATATAAAGAATAAATCATTTCCATCTGCGGGTCCTTTTTGGATTTTTTTTTTTTTTTTACCATCTTTCCATTTAGACACCGCAAGAATTTCATTTTGAAATAAGAAGATAATCTTGGGATATTCAGTATATGATAAATATCATAGCTATGACTATTGCTTGTTCAATAATTTTCATTTTAACAACTAAGACCCAGTTTACCAAAAACAAACTTTAAAAAAAGTTATTTCAAAAGTCTTTGCCTATAAAGTAGTCTTCGAGAAAGCAAATGTTATTTTGTGATAGTTCCATTGGAAAACAGTTCAAACTCCGAATAGAAAAGGAAGGCGACCTGCGGGTAAGTCACTCCATTCCTAACCAAAATGGATTATACGGAAATGGTTAAATCCAGATTCCGTAAACCAAAAAAGCTATCCAATGTCTTTACAGACATGACAGTGCCCAGCAAATATAAAAAAAATCATTAAAATAATTGGTACTCAACATACGATACGAAATTGCTACACAGGAGAGCCATGAACCTCATCGCTCATGACCAAAGAATTCACACAAACTAGGACTGGCACAAATATATTACTACTGCAAACAAGAACCCGATCAAAATACCGGATATTTAAATATTGGATGAATTATTGAAAAACAACATACCATTACAACGGAAAGATTTGGAAAAATATGGCTATAGACAAACAGAACGATTATTATATCATAAAAAACATGAGCAGTAGCAATAATATTCAATGTTGACATATATCAAAGAAGTTTTGGCGGAGCATGAAACCATATCCTCCCGGGAATTGTGTCCAGGAGAAGCGCTCATATGTGCCTAGGTTGTTTTCCACACTTGGCCCTATTGGAAAACATCCCTTTGTCCCAGCGGTGGAGGGTCGACTTACACGAGTCGTTTCCTCCTTTGACTGGAGGTTCCTCTTGAGAGATACAGGGCAGCCAACTGCCTCAAAGGAGCGATGAAAAATGGATCCGTTCGATCTGTAGCCATTACTGGAATGAGGTCATCTATAATAGTTTGTGCTCCTCGTCCTCTAAAATAGGTAATTGAAGTGAGCACACCTCAAAGGAAACCTACTATTTGATCCCTCGATCCAGGAAATCAATCAATTTTTCCAAGGGAAGCGCTTCGCGTAAAGCTGTGATATACTAAGATTTTTTAAATCTAAATTAATTTAATTTTGCATTAAAAATTACAAGTAGTTATCAGCTTTCATTAGCTCAACCAGCAACTGATATTTTCTTTGTCTTTGAGTAATCCTCTCTTTTGAAAAAAAATAACAATTTCTTCCGCAAATAGTAGTAAGCTGCTACTGATAGACACAAAAAGTGATAATCAAGAATCATCTTATATGCGATGTACAGGTGTGTTATCAAACCTTTTGAAATAAAAAAAAAATTATTACCCAAATTAAAATATACTGTCAGAGTCCACTTCATAAGGATCTTAATATACCTTACATTCTTGAACTCATCCCTTCCAAGTTCATAAAATTCCATGGTAACCTATACGACCACCCTAATTCCCTAGCACAGTCATTGCACTGCACCACTCATCCCTATAATCCACCTCGGAGACTAAAACGGCAGTGGCCTCGTGACCTGCTATAAATAAGTAACAGTGGGAGTCCTGGCAATGGCCAGTTCATCTAATCATCCTGAGCTTCTGAGGCTCTCGCGCTCTTGGTCAGCCTCCGCTGGCTCTTATTTAGTGACGCGGCTTACGTAGGAGCGCGAGGGACTTCCCAAGACTCCGCTTCCTCCTTCGCACGCGAGGGAGGTGACAACCTTGTGGACTCGGGGGGCCTCTGGGCTGTTTGTATATATAGTAAGAACGAGCGAGTGAATGAAGATTGTAAATATGGTATGAACTAGATCATTTATCAGAATTACTTCTTGCCCAATCAGGCAGATTGTAATTTTATCATAATAAAGTTGTTGTTTATCAAACTAAAAAAAAAAACTGTGAGAGTCAGGACTCGAGCCCGAGATCTCCCCAATATCTATTCATCCCTGGGGCATACCAACTGAGCTAACCTGCGCCAATAACAGTGGGATCTATGATACAATGAAATTTACTTCATAAAAATGAAAAACATTATTTTGGTACATAAGTATTCTAAGTTTAGAAAAATTTTTAATAAATATAGGGCTACAATCTGGACGAAAGATGCACATAGGATTACAGATGATAATATTTTAAATTAGTAACATAGTAAATGAATAAATAAGCTTTTGTATAATGTCATCCTGATAACATACACGTTTCTCGTAAAAAATTGCAACAAATAACCAATTAAATATTGTAGGCAGGATCTTGTTGGTGTCTACAACAACTTTCCAACTAGCTAGATAGTGATGCGTTAAGTGAAAATTGAAATAGATAAAGACTATAATTGGACTTTGAGAGTGTCATCACTAGTTCGATGGAGTACCATCAATGGAAATAGAAATGCCACCCTATACTCCCCATTATGGGATTATTCAATTAAGGAGGTGTGATCCGGATAAGGGTTGATTACTAACAATCGCTGTGGAACCTAAATTAATCTTCCAAGGATTAATGGTTCATATTAGTGATAATCGCCTGTCCTTAGATTGCCCTGCCTCCCTAGCTGGTTGGACCTTGTCTAAGTTGAGTCCTGACCCATACTACAAATGCTAGACTAACCATATTATCAATTTTAGAACAGGTAGAAGTTTTAGACATGTATTCTATTCAGTACAAGCTGATATGAAATACAGATTGATCGGCCTACGAGTTGATTGGCGGTCCAATGTGATTGAAGCCAAGTCCTCACCCTTTAAAACCACACATCTAAAAATTATGTGTCAATTCACCAGCCAACAACCTAGTATACCTGGGAATTAAAATGGACAGACGCCTCCATTTTAGTAACCATTTTGCGAAGAAGTTGAAGCATACTCGCACGAAGTCTTACCGGCATACCCACTAATTGACTTCCCCCAATCTATCACTGTGTCTCAAGCTATTTATATACTATTATATACAGTGTTTAATACTAAGGTCTACTCTGATGTATGGTGCACCGCTATTTCGTTATCTGACGTATACGACAGCTAAGAAACTCCAACAATTCCAAAACGGTATACTGATGAAAGTGGTCAGAGGTACTTCATTCGAGCAGCGAAGAAACAGTGAGCTTCATGAGATATTTGAGCTGCCTACGGTGGATGAATTCATCCAGCGTAGACATATCAAATTTTTCGACTCCTTGCAATATCTAACAAACCCGGTGTTTAACACTATAACCCCCGCTCCGTTCCCCCATCGATGGCAGGACGCTCTCGTGGCTGGAACACATTAGTCTTAGGTTCTAGATATAGGTTTTAGTTTGTTTTGTTTTGTTTCTAAGTGTTTTAGTGTTTAGTGTCGGTAACAAGCTGAAGGTGAGCCTCATCACCTACTGTTGTATATGAGACTATGAACTTTTAACCACAAAAACAAAATGTATTATATTTATGCACTCCTTCAAATGCATCTGTGAATGGCAGGAAGAGGAGAAATTTGTATTTCAATTATTAATTATTATTTATTTTGTTCATGCTATAATAAAGAGGTTTTTAAATTAAAAAAAAAAATATCTGTCGACATCTTCTAGTGATATCTACAATACTTCAATTACTAAGAGGTGCCATTTCGATCATAGCTAAAATGTGTTGTAAATAGTGGTATACTGTATGTAAATCACGTTTTTTCAAGCTACGGTATTTAGCATATGTATTCCAATCATTATACATTATAATGTAACCATCTTACTCCTCATTTTTTCCTAGCTTATTTTTGTGTTTTCAGTTTTGAACCATTAAATATAAAAAAAATGAATGACCTATAGGATGCTCTATGCTACGTTACGTGAACTGAGGGTTTTTATTTAAATTTGACGGATACTTATCACATCAATCTACTGACATATCTGATATACACATTGTTTATATATTCACCTGACATACCCGCAAACGCCACGCTGTAACACTCTAGTTGAATAATTAAAAATTTTTATTTACAGGGATGCCATATAAATTATTCAACTACTAAGACACTTGATTCCTCAATCAAAATCTGAGCGTATTGTAGCTATACCAAATTCCCTTTTCTCAAAATATTCAATTAACCTACTATTGGTCCCAATTGGAATCGAAACCACAAGTAACTTACATTAATAAATTAACTTGATGGTCAAATGGCAGGGATTCATATATATAAAATAGAAATTTATATACACTGCATTTTTTTGCTAATATTTAAAAATGTTGCAAAAAAGATTGTTTTACTTAATATTGATAAAATGGCAGAAGGGTTACAAAAATTATTAGATAACTATAAAACATGTCTCTTACTGAATATATCGATTGCTTCAAGATGGTAGTCCAAATCAAGACCTCAGCCCGTGACCAGTCATCAACTCTAGACTTCACATCAGTCACAGGCAGAACCATAGCCGCTCCGGGCAGATGCCCAAAACCAAGTCCTCTCCAAACATTAACAAGGCAAGGAAGTGCCTTGGGCTGTCATTATATTTCGTCCTACTGGACCAGGATATTTCCATTAGGGTGGTCTTCCTTTCTGATCTTTTGTGTTACTAGAATATTACTTCACACCAGGATGCAAAGAAGTTAGGATGTGCCTCAAACACTGTGCTGCTAAGTATCAGACCCCTTCTGCTACTCCCTATTGTGACAGGAAAAACAATGGGTTGTTACCTGTCCTGTCTTTATGAGGGACCCATAAAACAAATCTGGATTTATTCATTATTGGGCCCGTCGAAAAACACACCTACTCCTGATCGTCGTTCCCCTTTTTCTTATTCTATATCTTAATATTATATATAATTTTACTTTACATTCCCCGTGTCGTGGGGTCGAACATATATACTTAGAAACTAAATAGCTTAATAAATAAACGGGTGCACTCATTATTATCATTGTAGTGCGATTTACGCAACTGATTTTTTTGTTTATTTTTAGGATTTTGTTGGTTTTGCAAAATCAGAAACACTCTTTCTACATGTCAATCTTTTCTGGATATTGAGTCACATGAAATCGCTTCATTTGATAACTGACGAGTTGACGAACATTGCCAACTTCAAGTAACATATTTTATAGTGATTTTATTAATAACTAATGAGTATATATTGACGGAATATGAGACGTATTGAGAAGCGTATAAGACCAAAGATCGTGTCGTCCTGATTAATTTGGGTTTGACTTAAACTATACGTAAAAAAGTCTTCAAAACTGCCATTAACATCGTTGCTCGCTGCAACTTTAGGTCAACCACGTTTTTTTAAAAAATGATATGTTGATTTGTAGTTCCACAAGATAGCAAAAAATGCAGCCTGATACAAAAAATCTTTATTGTGATAAAATTACAATCTGCCTTATTGGTTAATAAGTAATATCAATCAATGCTCTCATTCATACCATATTTACATTTCTTCATTCACTCGCTCATTTATACACATGGTTTTCACCTCCCTCGCATGCGAAAGGGCCATTGCAAGATCTCCCACTGTCACGTATATATAGCAGGACATGAGGCCACTGCCGCTTTAGTCTCCAAGCAGGATTATAAGGATGTGTGGTGGAGTGTAACGACTGTGCTAGGGGTTGGATAGGTTACTAAGGAATTTCATGAACTTGTAAGGGATGAGTTCAAAAATATAGGGTATATTAAGATCGTTATAAAGGGTTTTGTTGCTGACGTAATTAACTATTGTTCTCAGGAATTTTGATTGAAAGGATTGACTTTTTTGCTGTCCCCCATAGCTCTATTCCGTAAGTCCAGATTGGCTTGAGTATACTTTGTAGATTAGTCATTTATTTTCTATTCAGAGATGGGATCTCCTGCGAAGTAGTCTGTACAGTTGTCCAAAGCGTCTGTTTAGTTCTTGTCTTTTTAGCCTCGTGTATGAGCCTTTTTTTTTTTTTTTTTATTACTTAGCTCTCGACTGGAAATATAGGATGTTTTTGAAAAATAAAAGAAATTATTTGGGATGGTGGGTGCCTTTCACTAAGGGGAATCCCATTTGAAGGTAGTATGAGAAGGATATGTGGTGTGGGATGCCTAAAAGAGGCGGGTGGATTCGGGAAGGTAGTGAGAGTCTACCTATGGTAGAGCCTAGGGGTACTAGGCATTGGTTTGAAGTCGGCCAGGTAACACCTGGCCTCGGCCCCTGTAGGGGGCTGCAATGAGTCGGCATATCGGCCGGGGAATCGTCCTACCCTGAGCAGGTAGAAGGGGTATTCTTGCTTCGGTTGAGTCGGCCGGGAGATCGACCTCTATCTCTCGGCTGGGTGTGGATCGTTCAGTCCCCGTCAGGGGGCTCGGGTTCGATCACGTCTATTTGTCTCCAGGCTTCTGCGGTTTTTATCGAGAAGGTAGCCTAAATACCGTACTGTTTCAGATACATGATGTGGGATGGAATTTAAAAAAAACTAGAGGACAGTCTTGCAGCAGAGGGTAAAGGTAATGTGAGCACAAAAAGCAACATGGAATTAACAAAAATTAATTAATTATTTGTTAAGGGTATTCGCAACTTGCATCCCCAGTTTCGTGCAGAGGGATGATATATTCAATGGGCTTGATGGCTGAGAGGTTCTATGAAAAAATAATAATGATCAATAATAAGTGTTGTGTGATGAGACAAAAATTACGAAAATCCGTTTAAAATAAATGTTCACAACTTTTCTGCGGCCGTGACGAGACCCTTAATTGTGTGATGCTGTATTACATAACATTTAATTTGATTTAATTGTAATGGTTGGATTTCATACCTTCAGTGGTAGGAAATAATCATGTCATTCTAATGATATAAAAAACGAAGTACCGTTTTAAAACAATTCCAATTATTAGTATAGCCTTAACGACTACATTAATATCCAGTATTATAGTTTGTACAACTCCATCTAGTAGTAGTTGTACAACTACAAACTATAATTTATATCATTGAGTGTAGTGACTCACAAACTATTAATTGGTATTCAATATAATACATTAGGGTAACAGGCTACCGCGGGGTGTATTGAATGATGCGGACAAAAGTCAAATAGGCTGAAGAGGAGTTGAAGAGGGAAGATAGGAGCGGCTCAATAGACAGCTAATTGTGAATGGAGTCAGTTGGATTTAAAGATATCTCGAGTGGAGCGGTGCCATTGGAGGTGGAGGAGCGATAAGGAATGATGGAGGCGGTCAACCTCGGTATCTACAGATCTACCCCTGGGTCAGGCTAACTCCTCGCTCCCAGATACCATCTGCTCTGTGCCGCTTCACCGCCTTTGGGATCCGCGGTCAATTCATCTCCTCGCTGTGAATATCTCAGGACAACTAGGTTCTATAGATGATTCCTACTTGATTCGTAGCAAGGGAAATGGTGGTTCATCACTTAAAGTATAATTCAATATATATCTACCTCTTAATATCTACACCATACTTCATCTTTTTGTACTTTCAAAACCCTTCTGTTCCAACAACTCGGTACCAATCAAACGGATGCTTGATAAACTAGCAATTATTATTATTATTTACTTTATATGCATGTATTTTTTTGTTATTTCCAGAGATTTTACATATTCTTTATTATTTATCATCTATAGGTGTAATGACTAATATATTTTTTTTCTTCTTCCTATTCTTTTTTTTTTGGTTCAATCGTTTATTATAACTTTTTTTATATTTAAACAAACTATTTGATGCTATGTTCTAATTTGAAGTATAACCTTTAATTAGTTGACATATTTTTTAAAATGGCGATCGGACGCTTTTCTCATGCCTAACAAATCTTGTCACTCTTGGTGCCATGCTTAGTCCCATGTGACATAATCGACTTTTTTTGGATTTCCTTTGGATTTTCATTCATTTTTTTATAATTTTGTTTATAATTTATTTTAGCACAATAAAGGAGTTTTCATATTCAAAAAAAAAATATTCATTTTATTTCTTTGAGACAAAGTTCAAACAGTGTTTCTCTTGAATTAGCTTTCTTCATTCGTCCTCATTATACTGCCCTATCATTTTAACCACTCGTTTTATTATAGATTTTAGAGGCATTTTAATATGAATTCCTGTTACTTCGATAAGCCAGAAATTCATATTAAAACCATTTTTAGGAAAAGCCAATTTTGTTTTATTGTTGTGTTTTGGGGCAGCTGATTGTACTTGTAGGAGTTGAACACACATATCACACATTAATACTTGAATTCGAGTTCAGTCTGCTGCCATCTAGAATGACTGGTATAATAAATAGCTTATTTCGCTGATTAGTGGTCCATAAAGTTGTTACTGGAACCACCTCAAGTCACCAATTTGGATTAGTTGAATGGAGGATCATTGACTATAATATATTATTATTTCAACTTGTTTTTAAAGAACTAAATCCAATCGGAAAGAAAATATAATTTTTGCACTTTTTAATTAGAAATAATGATTAATTTTTGGTTTTTTAAAAACTTGTAAACATTATTCTCGAACAGACAAATTTCGTCTTCAACAGTAACTCAAGGTGTTGTGATTAACCCGTTGTGACAATAACTAATTAAGTAATAAGGTAATTTCCTGATCCAATGGCCATTTGGAATTTATACTTCAAATAAATAATGAATAATTTTCGATGAGGAAACAATGCCTCCACCTAGAACCCCTTAGGCCGCCGCTCGGCACTCGGCCTACAATTAGTACCAGGAACCCCAGGATCCTCTCTCGAGGAGGGATCTCCGCCATTATTGAGGCAAGGAGGACGGCCCTTGGGAGGATTTGGCCCTTTGGTAGAAGGTCCTCGAAGGTATTAGCGGCTATTGTGCAATGAATAGGGCGCTGGATCATTATAAAACAAACCCGGTGTCGGCCGGAAGATTAGTGTCTGTCTGTAGTCGGTCTTTATTTGGCTCAGGAGTCCTTCCTCCTTCCGTAACAACCTTCCCGAGGTACTACCTCCTTGGCAAATCGATCCAGCCCTATTCTGATAATGGCGAGGGATTAAATATTTTTTGAAAGATGACTGTTTTCTTTTCGCCTGAGAATTATTTTTTTTTTTTTTTACGTTATCCAAGCTACATACATAACTGACTACAATGGAGCTAACCAACTGCGAGCTGAACACATAAAGAAACACTTTTGTTTTTGGTTCAGCCTTCAGGTTTGTGGTAGTTAAGCTATGACCTTTCGACTTTCTTCAAAATCTAATTTTGAATAGTCATATTCAACTTCTCATGGTATAAGCTCGTTCTTCCTCTTACATTTAAAAGAATATCTTGAGATAAAACATTGAAGATATGGAGAAGCGTTGATGAAACTTACATTAGTTAAATTTCGAAATAAATTGTTACTTTCTTAATGAATTTTCATTGCTTGTTAGTTGGTTCAACTGATGGTAACCTTGGAATTGAGATTACTTAACATTGAATTGTATTTAGATCAATAACAAAAGCATGACGAGAAACCAAAGCTATACAGTACTGACAAAAAAAAACGATTAAACTTAAGTTTATTTTTATCCCTGGATTAATGGAGCAATTGGTGGACTTTTTTTCTAAAGAATTTTTCGGCATTCCGGGTTTAGGATTTTCAGGTGTGTATAGTTATTAACACAGAACAGTAATTAACTAACTACTAACGATAATTTAAGGATAGATATTAAAAAAAATAATAATAATGAACATAATACTAAGCAAATAAAAGAATTTGAAACATGGAAACACCCAGGAAGGATGTCAACCGGACAAGAAGTGGAGGTGGACGGAACTGCCCTTCTCCAAGGCCTCCAATACATCAATGACCCTTGCCCCCACTAGAGGGAGGGGGGGGTCTTTACCCCATTTCCTTCAGATATAAAGTTACAAAAATGAATTTTTCTGAAAATAATAGTGTAATAATATAAATAAATAAAATAAAGTCAATTCAAATGATTTTTGGGAGATGAACAAAAACGATGGTGAGTCATTTGAATCCATTATTACGGTTTCACTAACATTTAAAAAAACGAGATATCTTTCTCAGAATAGTCAACCTTGCTTCTACTTATCTCTATATTAAATAACTAAATAATCAAACTTCCCCCTTTCCACATTATGGTATTTATTCAGCAATACGTTTTTGAGAGCTCTGAGCTCTCGTACCTATGTTCCTTTTTTTCTTCAGTTACTTTTTAAGCTTATGATCATTGGTTCTAAACCTCAATGAGTTACCCTACTGCTCTTGAGGTAAAGTTTGAGGTAAATATCCCCTGTTGAGCCTTTGGTGTATAACTCACGAAGTCACGTACAAACTCAACCTCATAGAACCATATGGTGCCATTTGTCTTCAGGAGTATTTTTTCTTCACGCTGTGATGCCAATGGTTTAAGAGGACTATATTTCATGAACTTCGTGGGCTTATTTTGCATTTATGACCTATCGAGACTCTTTTGTGATCACTGAATTCTTAAATCTGCTGTAATGGCACGTCCACATATTCGGTTGCCCTAGTCAGCAAGCAAAGCCAACCGTAATGTGGACCTAGTCGTTATACGCGCCCGTTGGCTAAATCAAGCTTATAAGCGTGCCGACTCGAACCCCAAGATTGCTGGTCCAGTTCGAAGAAACCCGCAAAGAGTCACGTAGCGTAGACGTGACAAATGGGTTTTGCGGCCTTGTTGAGACAGAAGTATGAACTGCAGGCGAGAGGTTATGAAATGACTCTGTCTCCTTTATAAAGGCCTGTTTGTATCATCAGTGGTAGAGTCAAAGCAGTTTGTTCGTTCTTAAGAAAGAACCCGGAAGTTTGGATGCTGGCTTCCACATGAAGTAGTACTTTTTTTGGTGGGGGGGGGGAGTCTTATGCAAATACCTAAGAAATGCTCTGGTCGGCTTTTCTGTTATCGTTGAGGAATTTATTGTTCAATGTTCATTTATTTTGTTTGTTCACTTTATACTAAGCCAATCTTTGTTTTACTGCAGCGTTGTTGACCACATATTTTGTCCTATAATATTTGAGCGAAGTAAGGAGTAAGGAGTGATTTACTGCAAGAAAAAAAAAAAAAAGCGAATTTGAAAAATGTAGCATTGGATTCGTGATAGAAATATTATTTTCATAAAAAATTGTTCTTGAATGTTATATACTGCTGTTTTCTGCCCATAAAACATACAGACTTTTTGGCTTATTGATAATAATAATGTCCTTAACTTTATAGTGATCAATCTTATGAGTTGCTATTTGATGTTATTGTCTTTTTATGTTGAGAGAGAGAAAGACATGACATGATGATGTTGATATATTCACCGAACACACCTCGAAATAGGGGTCCATAGTAGCGGGTACAGAGGGAAGGCGAGCGAAAAGGCCAGAGCTTGGTAGATAAATGATCTGCAAGAAGGACAGAGAGAGAGAGAGTGAGGGTGGTGAGGGGGCGGCGATCGATGGAGTGGCCGGCTAATAGCCACCCCGACATTACTCACCCTAGCTGACCCACCCCCGCTCCACCGCCATTCCTCTCAGGCCCAGGGAGGGTCAGGCCCCTCCTCTGCAGTTGGCCGCTTTATTTATATACATATTTAAATTAACCTTCGGGCTCAGCGCTAAATTCTAATTAATGGCCTCTACTAAAACACAATAATATGGGAATATATATTCAATCCAGAAGATATTTTGAATAATGGAAGACTATCAGTCAAAAATGTTGGAAATGTAAATTATATTAACAAATCTTGCCTAGGACTACTGCTAGAAATAATTTGTCAAATCATATATGCAAACGAGAGTACACTCGGTCGAAATGTTTCGGACACAAAATTATCGATTTTTGGATTTTATGCTTTTCTTGACTACAAAAACATATTTTGACTAGTGGAGCCGACTTTTTTGTTTCACAAAGTTTTGTGATCAGACTAAGTATTAAGTTTATTAATGTCATACCGAATCTATCCTGATGATAATAATATAAAATAACTATAAAAGAGCCAAGACTGCTCATGCTTAGCAAAAAAAACAACACCAGACCTGTAACTTAAGTCGATAGAATAATGTTGATATCAAAGAAGTATAAAGAAAAAAATCTTTAATCCGCGTTTCTCAAAATCAATTCTTTTTAGTTCACTTGTAACCCCACAGTAGGATATTATCATATTCGATCAAATAATTTATAAGTTACTTGATAATAGAATTTCTTGTATCACGGTAAAATACATTTTGGGTAGACCAGAAGGAGTGTATATTTATTAACATGAGTAGCTCACAACCAGCATTCTAATATAATATTTCCTATTAAGTATTGGTTAAAACGACTTAAAAGAAATTTTAAATGTCTATTAGGTATTTTTTTTTTTTTGTTAAAACTGTTGTTTTTCTCCCTCTGATACTGATCCTGAATTATTTCTTTCTGGCATTTTTGTTTCACTCAGCGTAGAAATTAATCCACACCTTGTACGATTGATGTCTTGAAATCGTATTGACCAAAGTAAACAAATATGTGATTACATAACTGCTATTTATGAATTTGGTTGGAAACGTTTTACTAAGAAAAAATAAGATACTTCAACGCCTTTTGTAATATGTGTTTCCTTGCACTGTATCATCAAAGATCCTTGTAAAAAAAAACTTAAACAAAATATAAATTAGTTCATTTTTATTCTTTATATCTGTTATGAAACAGCAGATTCCAACTTGCGTCTTCAATTGATTAAGACCTATTACGTTTCAAAACTTAAAATAATTCAAAAACAATCACCCAAAAGTTATTCAAAACTTGTCTTTTGTATCTTGATAAAAAATTTTTTACTCGTCACTTTTCTGAGCATTTCAAGAATATTAACACCTCTCAAGCATCGATCCGTTTAGAACAAAGTTCTTCTTTCGTATTGTTAGAAACACCTAAAACATTCATTCCTTCTTCTTGAATTTATATAAATCATGGAATAGCTTTCTGAAATTTCTGACAGTGATTAGCTCTTGCAACTCACCTAATAAATTAAATTAATAAATACAAAGCTGAAGACAAGGTTTGTGAAAGTTTCTCATTTATGAGCATTTGATGACAGTATTTATTGAATCAAACAATTTTTTTATGTTTGCACCATCCACTTGGTTTGCTCACATCGGAAAGTAATTATTTATAAAGTATCCTAGAAAATAGATTGAATTCTTATAGAAAGAACATTAGACAGTCTCATTTCCAAGACACAAATCCTTCTTCACTTCCTTCATAAGAAGCCTAAGATAGATGCGGTGAGCCGGCCCTCGGCTAAGGTAATAAAGATGACAGAGCTGATTAAATTTTAGCCAAAACAAACAGGGGAGGAGGCGCTAGGGTAAAGAAAGGGCTCCCGTGAAAGACGTAGATAAATCCCTGCTGGGGGGAAGGACTTCTTCAGTATCGGCCGGGATAGCTGTGTAATAACGGAGGGGAGATAGTCTAACGATCCACTGCTCTCTCTTAATTGTATGTCCTCTCGGCAAAAATCAATAATGCTGGCTTTTATGTCCCTCTTGTGGAACTGCTTTTTGGCCACGGGAGAAAAAGAAACGAAAAAAGAAACGGATGAAAATACCGCATCTGTTACTGCAGGGAGGTTCTGTATCCGTAAATAAATGATTTATAATCGCTCAATTCGTAAACTAGCTTCTTAATAAGGGGATAGGAGCGGGAAAACCCGAAAAGTTGAATATCGTTTCTATATTAAACAATAACAGCAACGAGTTATTTTATCAACATAGTCAAATATCGGAACGTTAAAAGAGGTTTTTTGACTTATTATTATAGACAATGAATGCCTGTTGCTCAGCAGTCAGAACATTGACGCCTTCATGAAGACGGAGAGAGAGAGAGAGAGAGAGAGAGAGAGAGAGAGAGAGAGAGAGAGAGAGAGAGAGAGAGAGAGAGAGAGAGAGAGGAAATCTTCCCCTTTCTTATTGTAATTTGGCCTCCCATATTCTGACCAGAGCTATACGAAATTTTTTATATTAGTATTTTTTTATTTTATTTGTCAATTTATTAATTTTTACCCAATTGCATTACTGTCGATCTACCTCACGTTAACTGAATCCCCCTCTAGCATTTCATACTTGATATGTCATTAACCCAATATCACACGTCTCATCAAAACATTTCAGTAGATTATAAAACTGACTCAATACTGAACTGTAAGCTGCAAATGGATATAGTGTTTCTGAAGTAGAAAATATTGCAGCATCTGGCATACTCATTCAGCGTATGAATGGATAGGACTACACCAGATTTTGGCGGATTTTATTCTAGCTCAGGATTAAGCAGCTTAGATATAAACGTTGTACTCAATTATGATTTCAACGAATCACTAATAAAAATAAGCTATAAATTTGTTTTTTTAGAATTTTTTTATAACTATAGCTAACTTTTTAGCTGTTTCAAGACTGCCAACATTGTTGCAACAAAGTTCCTCTTTGACAACTCTTCTTGGTAAGTAATTCTATCTGAAGCTCGATCATTGCTAATTTCTGCCTTTTTTCCAACCAATCGTCCTTGAGTCTTATGTCAAATATTTTACATTTTATTTTCCTCAATGCTAACCAGCTATCTCACCCTCATAATTCATTATGCAAGCATATTTTATTTTTCTAAAACATTTACCTTCAAAAGTTTTTATTTTAATTTTAATTTATTACCTACTTCCCCATTGTTCTTTATTACATTTCTTGTTTAGAAAAACGTTTAAATATAATGTAATGTAGGCGAATCTACACAATTACTATCCACATGAGGGGAAGTGAGAGATTCTTGCCTCGTAGTGGAAGCACACATTTCGGGGAATCACCCTACCGGTGGAAGTAGGGTAAGATAAGTGTACCTGGGAAGGAAATTGCTTTTCATTGTTTTCCCCGAGGCGGCGAACCACCCGGAAGGAGGAGAGAGAGAGAGGAAAAGCCGAGAGGAAAGCAAGCAATTTTTCGGTCAACTTATTTTTCACATATTTCCCGGTCCCCTGTTTACGGACGGCCGGGACCCCGTCCCATATCCCCACTCCTCACTCCTGATCCCTCCCAAATTGGATGGGTCGCCCAGGATCGCTGACTTGGCTCTAACGTCCTCCCGGCCTCCTCTCTCTCTCACTCCCTGCCTTTGGTTTATTATTCATATCGAATCTCCTCCCAGTCATTGGCTAATAATCTATACGGTATGGCCATCCACCTCCAATAATGAATGTAAAAACTAAAAATAATTATTAATTATATATTTAATATTTCAAAGAAAAATATGTAACTATCTTAAGCCCACACCAATCAGTACAGATCCTTCGGAAGGGACAAGAACGAAATGTTATCACAGGATTTGTATTTTTAAAAGGAATCTGCGCATGCGTTGGTTGCTAGAATTTGAATGTCTGAGAGCAAACCACTGGGGAATATCTGTGATATTTACTTATTAGTGTACGGGCAATTTGGGTATATTTGAATTTTCGATGTGTTCTGCCGTATGATGATCAATTATAGAGTATCGATGGGTATTCTGTTCTCTAGCGTTAGTGTCTTATTAATGATACTTTCCTCTCAGTGCTGATCTGGCACCTTTCCTATGTGAGAGGTTGAAGTGAGTTTTCTGTCAAATAGTAATCCTAGATACCATAGCTGTTTGTTTATGTTTTTTTTTATATTGTTGATATTTAAAGTGATTGGTTGTTTAGGTCCCAACTCTCAAACGACCATGATGCTAGAGAATGTCTTTGTAGTTCTGATGCTGCTTGTGTCTGGTTGATGTGACAAGTATTTAAAGCTAAAGTTACAAATAATGTGATTGGGGTTTGCATATGAACTAAGTAAATAGGCAATTTCAGCTATTGGGTTAAAATAGACAGGGTCAACAATTTTTTCCGTTGGAATGTGTATTGAACGTCTTGGCATAGGAAAATAAAAAAGTATTTAATGATAGTTGCTATCCCTTTTTATAGAAGAATTTAATTATTTCAACCCCTCCAAGATATTTTTGCATGCAAAGTAAAAATGAAGGAAGACGAAATTGCCAGAAAACACAACATTAATGATGAACAAATGCATTGCCATAAAAGAAACTTCGCTTGTCATACTTATTGTACAATAAGGTTAAAAAAAAACGTAAATAAGTTTTAAAATAAATATGAAATGAGAAAAACTAGAAATAATTATAACGCAATTAAAATTTCACCCTGGTCAGCTCTGAATGGATATTAAAAGACTCTCTTCGTGTTGTTGATCACATTTCCTCAGCCCTTGAAACCAAACAGTATTGCACTGCTGCCTTTCTTGATATAGCTCAAGCTTTTGACAGGGTCTGGTACGCAGGTTTGCTTTACAAGCTCAAAACATATTTACCACAGACCCTTTTCCTAATCCTACAGTCCTACCTTTCACATACGAGACTAAAAAGACAAGAACTAAACAGGCGCTTTGGACAACTGTACAGACTACTTCAAAGGACATCCCATCTCTCAATAGAAAATAAACTACTAATCTATAAAGTTATACTTAAACCAATCTGGACATACGGAATAGAGCTATGGGGGACAGCAAAAAAGTCGAACATCAAGCGTATCCAATCCTTTCAATCAAAAGTCCTTGAGAACAATAGTAAATGCCCCTTATTATGTCAGCAACAAAACCCTTCACAATGATCTGAATATACCCTATATTCTTGAAGTCATCCCTTCCAAGTTCATAAAATTCCATAGTAACCTATCCAACCACCCTAAATCCCTAGCACAATCATTGCACTGCACCACTCAAACCCTATAATCCTCCTCGGAGACTAAAATGGCAGTGGCCTCGTGACCTGGTATAATTAAGTGATAGTGGGAGTCATGGCAATGGCCAGTTTCTCTAATCATGTCCTGAGCGTCTGTGGCTCTTGCGCTCTTGGCCAGCCTCCGCTGGCTCTTATCCAGTGACGCGGCTGACGTAGGAGCGTGGGGGACTTCCCAAGACTCCGGTTCCTCCTTCGCACGCGAGGGAGGTGACAACCATGTGGACTTGGGGGGCCTCTGGGCTGTTTGTAAATATTGTATGAATGAGCGAGTGAATGATGAATTGTAAATATGGTATGAATGAGAACATTTATCTCAATTACTTATTGTCTATTAAGGCAGATTGTAATTTTATCTTAATAAAAATTGTTGTTATAAAAAAACAAAAAAAACACTGTAAATATTAAATGGAAGATCAATAGAACACCGAAGCTGAACTTAGACGAGAGGTGAGGGGAGACAAATACAAAAACGAAGGGAATTGAGGTTTTAGGTCATTCTCGTAGTCATGTCTGTAGAAAGATTATGTCTTGGGTAGACCAATTTTTTATGTGCGAGAAAAAAAAAAAAGCATCAAACGACACGGGGAGGTAAAAACAACACTCAAAATAAAAATAACTCGACTCAATACAACGTAAAAAACTTACTATCAAAGAACAAGTTTTCCAGGAGAACATAAGCCCTGGCCAATTGGCGATCTATTGCACAATCGTTCCAATACCTCCACGAATTTCCCTTCCGCCCGAAACTAAATCAATATGCTCGATCGTTGCACTAGATTTCGCGTATTCATTAGAGACCGAACAATTTAAAACGACTTCCGTCCCCGGCAAAAGGGGAAGCCAAAATAAAACAAAACAAAATAAAATAAAACAAAATTAAATCTTTTATAATACCGAACATTTACAATAAAATATTTTTTTTATAAGATATTTCTTCAACCACGTCATGGTTACCTCAAAACAGTCTTCGTAATCTGCGCATACAATTATAAATTAACAATCACCAATTTCTCAAGTTTACCCTTATCTTTACTCAATACGTTAGGAATTGGCAAAAATAATTTCAATATCAGTGTCTAAATATTTTTTAAATTTTACAGGAAAGCACAGTGTGTTCCTCAAGTCAGACATCATAAATGTGATTGTTTTCGTTCGGTTTCAATAGGTTTTGTCATTAGTGTTTTAGTATATTGCAATTTTTTTATTTGTAAAAAAGCAATTTGAAATTATTTTTGAATACCAAATAATTCTTTCACAATCATATAGTACTTAAAGAGACTCAAAATGAATCCCATAAGTAACTTCGATTTCTACGCATTTCTAATTAGTTTATGATCGATGTATCAAATATTAATCTGTTGAAAATCGTAACAGATCCGTGCGATAAACTAAATTTTAAATCGGACTGGAAATTTCTTAATCGGTTAGTTCTTCACTAAGTCAGTGGCCGACTTAAATTTGTGTTTAGTATCAAGGGGCGATTAAGAGAATAAAGCCTTCCGCCCTAATTAACATGGTAGGAGGACCATGAGGAGCAACTCCCACTCCTTGCCATAACCACAGCTGTTGTCGGACAAAGTTTTAAGTCCCCGGTAGTTTTAGGTGTAATTAGGGAATGAAGAGATAGGCTGGAAGGCGAGGCCTGGGCGGGACACACGGCCCCTAAGTGTATTCCCAATTAATCTTGCGAGTGGGAACAGTGGAACACTGAAGCAAGAAAGTTGCCGCCCGATAGGGCTCAGGAGGTGCCGAGCAGATCATTAAGAAAGCCATTTATTACGCAAAACACAAAGGGTAGCTGTGAGGGAGGGGGGCACCTGGTGCCCAAAGAATGGGATTCCTAATAGACCTAATCATCCCACATGGTCTCTCTTGCGTCATTTGGACCGTTCCCTTCGAGCAGAAGAATTGAAATCCTATCTTCCATGGGGAGGCCGTGCTTCCTGCTTCCATTGTCCTACACATCATTTCCGCCTTTTTTAAGGTAACGCAGCAGATCATTTACGTCACTTGATTAAAAAAACACCACTCTTTAATTGAATGTTTAATCTGAATCGAATTTCGGCATTGTTGTGAATTTCACACTAGCTTCCCGGTTGAAGCCCACACCATCATTAAAAGATCCATCCATCTTCAGGGCCCAATAACTACTCAATATTTTCCTAGTCAAGTTATTGGGGAACCATTGGAACCATTGGGGTTACCATCCAAACCTATTGGGACTGATATGGCAAAAACGTTTGTATTATACAAAGGCTACGTAGTTTGACTACGCACTTGAGCTCGGGACGTATTAATTTGAATTAACTGCCACCAATTTCAATTCCTAAAACGAAAAGGAATGAAGGACTCGATGTCCTTACCCCATGCCATGTTTACTGTTATTCCATCTCATTCACTGGTTGTATTTTTTCTAGTTAATTCTTTTATAACTCCTGTGGCCTACAAAGCGTGAAGGGTTCTAAGCCTTTATAAGTTCTCAGTCTCTCGCAGGTTGTTTCATTTCACCAATAGAGGTTCCTCTTCGCGATCCCAGCCTTTGTGAATAATCATTACACAGCTTTCAGGGTCTTAGACGAGTTGTTCTCCTTATAACACCTGTAGTTCAAACCCACAGTCTACTCCAATTAGCTGAGATCCCACTTTTCTGGCCTTTATACTCCTTACATTAATACTCGTAGCATTCGAACCTTCTTTTTTGCCCACTCCACCACTCCACTCTGGACTCCTCTCACTCCTAATATCCACCGTACTTCATCCGTACGTGCCTTCAAAGCCCTCATTTTCCAACGACTTCTCATGATCGAAATAAACGCTTGCTATTATGAGAATAATTTGTTTATTTCTACTACAATAATTTCTTATACTTTGTTACGTTTGGCAAATGAAGGGTTAATTTATTTACAGTACTAATGTGAATTGTAATATTCTAGTAAATACGCATATATATATATATATATATATTATATCTTTCTACGGATACATCTATCTTTCTTTTACTTACCTTATCCTCAGTCCCAAGCTTCTACGCTCAAGCTGAATAATTAAAATATTTTATTTAAAGAGATGATATTTAATTAGTCTAACTACTAAGCTAGGAATATTGCTGGAAGGCCTTCCCTTTTTGTTTATTTTCTAAGTAAGGTATACACTTTATTTTACTTAGCCTTTTTTCGTTGTGCTGTACCATATATTTCTATATCTGTTATCCAAAATTGTATTTATTTATACTAATTTTTAGGCTTAATTAAATATAAGAGGTATTTTTTAAAATGCTAACCTGACTACATTTTTAGTAATTAATGAAAAATTACTTACACCTAGTATATTTCCTAAATGGAAGTCTTCAGCAGAAATGGTAATGAGTAGTGATCGATTTTAGCTCTCGGATTGCAGAAATACCGCCACCGCCAAGATGACAGGACTGTCCAAAACAAGACTCTATTTCAGGATGACTGCTGAGGAGTGGGAGGCAATTATCCTGACCGGCCTGCATAAATAGCTGATCAAGCCACTTAGGCAGACGAGATTGGAAGGTGGCCAGAGGGAAGGCTCACATTAATAGGTCAAATCAGGGCTATTGCAAATTTAATATCGAGGGGGGGACAGATGGGGCGGACATTACTATTCAGGGGGGGTGGGAGCCCGGCGGACCCCTATATATTATTTAGGGGCCCGCAACTTAGCGGCAACAGTTTCAAATATACATGGGGTCTCCTCTCCCACAGTCTTCTCCCTGTGGTCCGGGCCGGAATATCTTCCTGAGGGTCTTTACTTCTGTCTTCTCTCAACTCACTTTTCATCTAACGTACGAAAGAGTAAATACCTATCTATCACTCAGGTAAATATAAGTTCTTCAAGGACTATGGTTGGAAAAAATATATTAAATAATTTGCTTACAATAAAACCTGAGAAAGAAATTACAGTAGCTTAAATTTTTTTATGACTGCAGTTGTTATAAATAAATAAAATTGACATAAGTAATAAATAAAACCATGGTATCACTTATAACCAACCGAATGTTCTCACGTGACGATCTACCTTGTCTGCGCTAGGCTATTACCCTGAATTTCAGTTCGCTAATACAAATTCACTACTCCCTCATTCATGGAGTTACTCATTACACTCACGATGGTGTGTGAAGTCCGAGATCAGCACCCAAAGTTTTATTAAAAATAGAAATCAGCATGCTAACCACTAGGCTGCCACCATTAATTAAACCAATTTAAGTTAGTGAATTGTAAAGTGAGATTAACCAAATTTAGATTACTAAAACCACACTGGATTTTTAGACACACTCTGTACACTTTATTATATAATAAATCAGTTCATTCTAGGTGCCGGTGATTTTTTCAACCATTTAATTTAATATACATCAAAATTTATCGAATAAAAGACTTACATATAGATTATAGATTTTAGACTATAAAGGTGGTGTGGCAAAAATATTTAGTATCATTGATTCATATTTTAACTTCACTAAAAAAAACCCTGAACGGAAACTTCAATAGAATTTTGATGGAGCCCGAAGATATTGATCTTAGAGCTGATTTACATTTAAAGTTTCACAGCTCTGTTGAGTACCAACTACTAATGTAGTTTGCTTCAGCTCTCTAGTTTTGCTCATTTCCCTCATCAGTAGATCCTAACCAAACTTCATCATAAGTCTGGGGGTAGCCTAAAATAAACTTTAATTTTAAATTTTTATAAATAAAATATATAAATGGGAAGCATTAAACTGAAAGAATGTATACATTAAAATTGAAAATTAACCAATGAATGATAAAAAACAAAAAAAAATTCGAAACGTGGTAACACCGTTTCATGGTGGGTTGATGCTAAATATAAAAAATGGCTTACCTTAAAAGCTTTAAATAGGTAATGGAGTAGTAGGAAGCATAAAAGGTTATGGGACTATACCTGTACCTGCTATCCTAGACTAACTGTATTCTACAGAAGACTCAAGAATCCCGGTGAGAAATCTGAGAAATAAGCATACCCGGATTATTTAAGTGTGGATACCCTTGGACTGCAAAGGGAATCAACAAGCACCAACTCCAGCAGCCCCGACTAGAATAATGGGCAAAAGGGTCGAGCTCGTGATGGTAACTCTGCTCTGCCAGGTCAACATAGGCTGGAAACTTTACAAAAATATGTAATGAAAAGCAAGACAAATTAAAGTTTCCTTAAAGCCCTGTGAAGTACTCGAAAAATACATTACGAAAAATATAGTACATAGGTGGGAATTTTTATGTCACGTTTTTGAACTGTAAACAAAACACCAATGATACAGCCAGTAAATGAGACGGTGAGTAAATAATAAATAATAAAGAACATCCAGTGATGCCTCCCCTTATAAAGGATTGTATTGTTAGAAGTTAATTTAAATTAATAAAGCCCTACTTCATCTGGAGTCGTCGTGGTGAATCTTTTAAGGGTTGTTTTGCTGATCCAAGTATGTGACAATTCGGGTGCCCGTATAGTTCAGTTCAGGGTTAGTAGTAGTACAAGTCAAAGCAGTTTTGATTGAAATCTTACTATTGGGGTTAAGTTTAATTTTATTTTTGTGCCATAATTGCCAACTGAGTCTTAGTATGGGGGTAAATTGCATGGCTCTAAGAGTATGGAAAAATTAAAATAAGGAAAATCCCCACAGGAGAACGAAAATCCTGCAGAATTGTCATTAAAATACTGACAGTTACCGGATGATATAGCTAGTAGAAGATATGGAAGATCGGCTTTCCCAGGACATGGACTTAGCTGAGCAGTTAAGCCGCGGCCAAGCGTGGTTGTCCACACGAGAGAGCAATAAGCTACCTGAGGGCACCCTTGCGTGAACACAGCCTCAGGAAATATGCCGAAAATAAGTTGACCGAAAAATTGCCGACCCACTCCAGCACATGAATAAGTGACATCTTATCGCCGGCGACCACTCCGATACGGGGATGTTTTAGCATAATCTGGTCGGCCCACCCTCTAGCCTACCATAAATCCTCAATAAAACTTATTTTATCAAGTCCCTGCTACTCATTCCGTTCTCGAGGCTGCTGCCCGTGTTTACCAGTCAGCTTAGATCTCCCCTCTTTATTTTGGCAAACATACAATCATATATCTTAGTAATATATTGAACTGTTTATTCTATGATTTATGGTTGTAACGGAAGAAATTTTGATTTCATAAACCTTATTATGATAATTTTGTAACCGAGTTGCAGACAAATAAAACCGACTGTGGATTGATTCTTGCTTGCGAGCTGCAATTTTTGCATTTGGACATCTCTGCACATACTTATAAAAGCAACAATCATTTTGAGTCTATACCCAGATAATTCTAACCTCCTCAAAGTATATTGAAAGCCGGTAACGGTTGAAGGTTAATTAAAAAGGGACAGTAGGTCTTTTAACCAAGCACCTTTTAGTGGGTGGATAAGACTAATATAATAGGGATTCTCATAACAAAATGTTCAGAGGGGAAATTTTTTTAGTGTTAAAATACGTTTATATGGAGGAGGGGGAATAAAGAGAGAGATGAGAAGGTTCATTAGCAATTTTGCGGGGAATTTCGGAATGAAAAGACGCGAATTTTTATATGTTCGACAGCTGACTGACACCTCAGTTCTGGTCATCTGCGATGGCTTTTTGATGATACACTATAATGTTAGTTTTGCGTAAGTTTTGATTTTTTGTTCACCTGACTAGTAAGTTTTTGTTCCTTAGTCATAACGTTTTTTTTTCCAAATAAGATTCTATCATCTGGAGGTCACTCGGGATAGCTCAAGTCAAGTCGTTAGCGTTGGTTCTCCTTCACTAGGAATCGCCCGTATGGTATGAATGACAACCTTTATCACAATTACTTATTGCCCACTAAGGCAGATTGTAATCTTATCACAATAAAGTTTGAAGTAAAACTAAAACAAAAAAAAAACGGCTTCTCCCAAGCCATCGCTAAATAGATGTAGTTGTTTTTGAACTATCTGATAGCTATCGATGACCAGCTGTATCCCAATAAATTAAGGGTTGGGACCAAACACGTATGACATGGAAAAAGGAAGGGGTCAGGATGAGTTGAGATGGTTAATTTCATACTTGTCTGATCGGCGACCTTGGTGTCTTATAAAACTTGGTGCCCACCCTCTGTCTGATACCACAACTGCTCCCGCCCCAGTTTCTATCGAGAAATTTACGTTAGAATTTACATGGAAAGAAATTCACTGCCTATAATTTATTTCATATATGGGTACAAAATAACATTAACAATAATAAACAAAAAGCAGAGTTGACAATTACATTTGCTTTCTTAAGAATGCAGTTCATTCAAAATTGTTCTTTAATGTGAGCTACTTACAAATAAGATACAAGAGCTTCTTATAAGCGTACGCAAAATAAAACTAAATTCCTATCTTCAACGTCAATTATTAATTTTTCAAAGCAATTATGGTATCGAATTCCGCCGTGGTTAAAGTATTCAATTAGAAGATACATGGGATGAATGGTACTATGTAATGGCAAATATGTAAGATAAAAGATCAATGTACCTCACCATATTTGTTCTAAATTTTATAAAAGACGAATTAAAATTTTTTTTGAAATTATCAGATAAAATGCTAGAATATCTAAGACGTCTAAGTAAATAAATGTTTCTACGGTCTTACTGAGTGGAGCTGTAATTAATAGTGAATAGGAAAAAAAAACTTTTGTTATAAGTCATGAAAAACAAGATTCCTAAAGCTTACCTGTCTCGCAGTAACAGTAATCCCTTCGCCTTCAGAAATAATATTTGTTCCAACAATGGAGGATATAAATTTAAAGATTTTGACTTCCTTGACATGGTTATTGATAAGTGATCTGTGTTTGTAATTTTAAACTGTAATTACAAAAACCTTGACTCAACCCGTTTTTTGTCTTTTTAGAAGCGTTATATAGTAGTAGTTATATTTGAAGCCTGGTGATGCTTATACTAATATATTATTGCTAATATTCATTTTCAATTAATTAAATTTCCCTATAGTGTTGAGTAGCTTATCAAATTCAAAATCTCAATGTCCTTATTTAGTCATTTCCAAAGTTTTCTCATCCATAACTAAACTTGCAACTGCATGTAACACTTGCAACATAAGGATAAGATAGTTTCAAGGACAGTCTATAAATAAATTCATGCCTTCAAAATTAAATTTGTTTCTGGCACTTCCAGTGAAGTATTCGGAGTTCGGGAATTGAAAAATAGGAACCATATTATTCAAGCAATGATTGATGGAGTAGTAATTCATGCTGTAGTAGTGCCTTTGTTTATAATTTAGTCTTGCATTCATTCATACTCTTCTATCAGAGATTTGACTTCCACTTGAACGAAAAATACTATTGAATCAGTGGTCCAACTTTGGACCGTTTTAAATATATCGATGAAATGGTATTATAAATATAAAACTAGATTCAAGTGATTATCAAATCAGTTTTTAATGTTATTTGAGATAAATTTAATGTAAATATTTACAGAAGCGTACATGTAGAGTAGAGAATAAATATAGGAAGAACTATATGGGGCACAGCCCCATCGGACAGCTGCTCCAACAATTCATATTCTAATAGCACTGGTTACATTGAATACTTGATACCTTGCCCCCTCGGTTCGTTTCCCGGAGCGATGCTTCCGGTTCCGGGTATGGAGGGGGGGCACAGGTAGCAGGCCAGAAAGAGACGGAGATAGGAAGAGAGGGGCCCAAACAAAAAACAGACTCTTTGTAGGTCGCAGGGGATAACGGGTTAATGTTTAAACAGCGCTAGGCCTGCCAGCATCGGTCTACGCCAGCGAGTCTTCAAACAGGAACCGTGAGTACCTAACTTCATATTATTATTTCTATGCTTTTAGTGGTTTATTTTTTAATTGTAAGAATCCGTGGATTACCGCAAAATCACACACGCATTATGCCCACGCTTAAAACAACGTGTGGCTGTACATCAGAAGAGTTGATCATCAATCTAATGACTGTATTTCCTAAATTTATTTATTCACATCACTTATCCAAGTACTTTGAATAATGGAATAGTAGTGCCGATTCAATACTGCTTTAATGGTAGTCTCATTTTCTGTTGATGCTTGTAAGCGTACATACGGCAAAATCTGAAACATTGGGATAAATATTGAATGATATCCAGTTTCCAGTTTCAAATCACTTTGTGAAAGTTAGAAAAAAAGTGCTATTAATGAAAATTTAATAAGTTTAGTTTGCATTATTAAACCGTAATAATGAAAACGTCTGCTCACTTTATTTTTTTCATTGAATTTATAATTAAGTAACCTAGGTAACCTACCGCTCAATCTGTTTTTCTAGCTATGAATGTGAATGTTTTATGCTACACTAGAACCTACTCTGATTTTTACTAAGTGCTAATGAAAAAAATAATCGGTAATTGCGATCAGAAATATCTCATTTTGTTTAACCATCCTACTCACTGAAAATCGCTTTTTTTTTCAACAAATAAAAAATGTTAAAACATTAATTAAAACTAAAAGGCTCGGACGATAGTTATGAGGAGTTTTCTGATATATCTTTAAGTGTCGAATAGATTGGAAAAAAAAATACAACCCCTATCATAAATCATGCATAACTACAAGCGCACACCTTGACCATAAAAAAAAATACATACCATGTAAACGGAAAATCATAACAGTGATCTGAACAATTGATTTTTTTTTTCTTTATTGATCTATTAATATATATTATTAAATTATTATAGTTAAATAAAAAAAATCTAAATTAATGTTCTGCCAATTATCTAGCTTTGGACACAAATAAGTTGGTGAACACGGAGGCGGTTTCCGGCAGGGTTTTGTGGTGCCGGCTCATTATCGGACACAGCCCTTATCGGAAGCATCGTGTCCTCGGCAAAGGTCAGGGCGGATGATTAAGGGACTCCCCCTTATCCGCCGACGGCAGCGGAATATCGAAAGAGGTGCGGGAGTAATCTCTCTTGCCATCTCGAGAGCTAACGCCGCTGTCTGAGTCGCGTTAAGAGCCGACCGCATACATAATAGATGAGCTAAACGGTTGGCTACTTTCTCAGCGCCCGGTCCCTCTTTTAGCGCCCGGCCTACTATGTCTAAAAATAGGAAGAGGACTTGCCAATTCAATTATATTTACAGGTTAAAGACATTTTAAAGCAACTACATTAAGTAATCAAAGAAAAAAACTATTATGAAGCAAAAGAATTTTTTGAAAGATTGTCTATGTTTGTATGGTTGAAAAAAATAAAGAGTTAATGACAGTTTAAAGCTCAATTATTATTTCTAATAAATTCACTAAATAACTTAGTGCATAATTGAGTACTTAAAATTAGATATAAATACATAATTAAACAAAATATTAATACTTTTGTAACAGTGGGAAATTAAGACCTTAGCTTTCATAAATTTAGCGCTTTGGCTTTCATTAAAAGAAAAACATGCTTATGTTAAAAAAAAAAAAATTCTGGATAGTAAACTACTTAATGTTCGAAAGCAGACATTTATATGAGTTCGTTTCTTATATTTCTTTTTGTTTTAAAGTAATTTTCCCAATCATGACGGAATAAAGCACCCCGTTTGGATAAATATTTTAAATACAACAATTTATTTGAATAAATGAGAATTAGATTTTGTTAGCCTTTAAGGTACATATCGTCTATCTTCTGTGAATTCGGCTTGTCTCGGTACATTAATCAAAAAAAATATGTAACATAATTGTTTAAATATAGTAAATACCCCAAGTTAAAAAAAAAGTGAAGTAAAAAAAACAAACAAATTATATAAACCACCTTTAAAAAAATGATTCCATAATTCTGGATTGTTTATGCATAAAAAAATTTGTTTTGGAAGCCTTTTTTTTTCAGTCAGTTATACGAGCCGCAGGACATTCCATGGCATCTAGTAGGAGGGTGGAAGAAAACTACACAGCAGTAAAATTCCCCCTCGCTGTCCAGGAATATGGGAAAGGGCTGGTTACCGATCCCGTAGGTGTAGTAGAGGAAAATGGTCGCTGCTGACCCATATACGTGTGGGAGTGGGGGCAGGGGTGGGGGTCAAACATGGCGGCCCTCGTCCACCCCCTATTGACATTTTTCCATTGGCTGCGAGTGTGAGTGCGGGAGGGGGTTGCCACTAATTGGTGTCCGGCCTGCACCCCGGCCCCCACCGCCCTCCGGCGCTCTTCTGTGCTTTTGAAAAAAAGTTCTTCCTTCCAACTCTAATAACCCCTTTAAAACTTCGTGCTAATTAACAAGTTCTGTAATTGGACAAAAACATTTGCATTGATTTGAACAAGCATAATTGTTATAAATAATAATTAGTACTTGACCAAGTTATATTTTAATAATTACTGCTTAAAGAGGAAAAGTAGTTACGGTATATTCTGATTACTCTGTTCAGATACACTTCAACGATGAACCGGGTAGGGACGAATATCAACTAAAGTAATTTTTATTTGAGGTTTCATGGCCTAATGAAATATTTAAAACATAATGGATGACCTGCATAATGTTTACTCGTGACTCCAGTTTACGAACGCAGAATTGACTAATCCAAAACTGAATCTCCAAACTCCAAACCGTACTGCTGTACCGTGCTACCGAGGTCAATGACATTCAGGTGAACACCTTAGAAAGGCAATACTAATTATTACGTTATTTTGTCTAGACTATTAGAAGCTATCCGTTTCATTGAATGAACAATGAGTTGTTTTATCCACAATTCCCGAAATAAGTTCAAGGTCAAGTTAGATTTCTAAATTACCTTTTAACCGTTCAGAACTACATTATATTTTTACTAGACAAATTTGACATTTATTGAACATTTTTTATTTATAGTGAGAGGTTTTTCTATAGGAATGATATGAATACCCACTCGTATATTTGGATTGCTTGTTTGTCCCAGGTTATATTCTGGGAAACAATTAAACAACTTGTAAAAGGCGAAAGATTTATTCGCTTTGAAGGGAGACCAGAGTTAAGGGACTCCCCTTAGTGAAAGGCACTCATTAGCCCAAAATAATTTTCCTTTATTTTTCCCACATCCTATTTTATAAGTTTGAGAGCTAAGAGAAAAACATAAAAAAAAAAAACAACTTGTATGTATTCGGAAAGTCGGATTACTGAACGGCAGTTTTATGACTACTGTACGGCACTTGTAGCTATGTTTTTTTTAAATTCCTGTAGAAAAAGCACATAATCCTCCATATTTCTACAACGCTTCCATGAGTAATTTGATTGTTTCTTGTAATCTAAAGAATTTTAGGCTAATTTTTTTTTCAATTATTTTTCTAAACACCTGCTGTAATCCTGCGATTGAGGCATTAGCTAACCGGATTATTACTAAAGGCAAGTAAGAACAATTAACTTTATCGGAAAGCCCCTAATGGAGTTATAAGTTGTTGGCTAATTAGAGGGCCAGCTCGTAGCGCGGTGATAGGTGACAAATTAGCCACAGCCTACCTGATAAGGCCCCGGCGAGGCGGGAACAAAAAGGCGGGTAATTAATATTGATAAGGGAAGAGATAAAGTTGGCGGGGGATGCTGGCCCGTCGGGATCATCCATCTTCATCTACGCAGCCTGCTCAATCGAAACCCTCAGATGGCTGCTGGCTATATTCAGGTCAGCCGTACGTTGGCAGTACTCAGTCACAAGCGCGTGTATGCCTGATCCATGTAGGTCGATCGGCTTATGTATAATGTGCTATGCTAATTATATACCTGAGACGAAGCTAGCCTTCCACAAGGTGGTAGTTAGTGACTGTAAATTAACTTAATATTTCTATCTCAACATTTTGTAAAAGTACAAAAATATGTATGAGTTATAGGGAAGGATAAAACTCACTGCGAGACATATAGTATTCTTTAATAATAAACCATATTTATTACAAATTTAGTGTCTGATAATAAAAATTGGGTTGAACCATATTACTAAAATTAGGGAGAAGGGATGAAATTTTATGTTTATTAAAAAATTATTATTATTGAACACGTATGAAAGATCATACATTATACAAGAGTAGGATTATTATTGTTGTCACCGAGAAAGCAGCCGAATAGAAATAATAAAAAGTGGTATATGTCTAACTCGCCAAGTAAATTTAATATAAAAATAATTGGATTAATAGATAGCAATCAACTATGTGATGATAAAAAAAAAAAAAAGGCTTGAACGACAAGCAATATAACCATTTGCGTCACATGGGAACATAAGTGAAGGTTGAAAGCAGGTCATAGTGTAAATCTTATTTGTAGTTAGAAATTCCTTCCATTTATCACCACTATAAACTACTAAGATTTAAATTGTATCAATATTAGTCCATCTTATTTTTAATATAACTTTACGCTAATGAGGTAGTCCTACGCTCCGAATCCGATGGAGGAATCAGGAGTTAGGTAGGCAAAAGATATATTTATTGATAGGAAGATACATGTTGATATATATCAGCACACATTACTATATTAGTATTTATTTCACATATATATCAAAACATGCATTAGCCCTTATTTCGCCGAACATAGCAACGAATACTTGACGTACACCTACCTACTTAAATAAAATAAAACTCCCACAGCTTTTAGAATATATTGTAAGTGGCATTTCAGGTGAGTACTGTCGTCACAAGGGCATCTGTCACTGCCAATTAGTTAATACCTGTATAAATTGCTTCTACTTCCTCTGTAGTAGACGGTTTGAATTTTAGATAACCACACCCACTTTAACTGTGCAATCTACACACATCGAGTAAAATTAGCATCCCTTTTCTCATTATTGAATTTAATTTTAATTTTTGTATTTCATAAGTTGAATATTAAAGCCCTGGAGATGATTGTTTGACAGTCGAAAGCCACTTGGAAAATATAACGATTTGGTGGAGAGACAAGATTTAATATTTCTTGAATTAAAAAAATATATATAAAGTGCAGTAAATAAAATTTGCTTCAATCGTTTTATAATATAAAAAATCTAAAGCAACATTAGTTATTATTCAGTACAATTAACACTATATTCCATCATGATGATGGATATTGGAACGAATCAAGGGTGCTATTAGATGGATCTGGGTCAAGGGCGAAACGCGATGAAGGTAAAAGAAACAAATATTACACAACTATGTATTGGGGTAATGGACAGGAGTGGGGATGGCAGGACTGTCCCTTCCACTGCTAGGGCAGGAAGGGTGGGGGGGACAGCCGGAGGGGTGGGGGACAGTTGTAGGAGTGGGGGTGAGACACAGCGGTCAGACAGCCACCTGAAGTAAGAAGGCTGAGTTTTGCCGGCGTTATTGATCTGCAGTAGTGGCCAGTCCTTGCGCATGTTGGCTCCAGATGCCCCACTACACTCTGATTAATGTCCTCTACCCCTTCTACCGATCTCCTCCCATACAAATCAAACATCCCATCCCCAGTCGGTCATTTCGGACCCTCACGCTTTCCATGTCCTCTCTCCAGTCAGCAAATGTCCCACATGGAATATTCCTAATGATTTCATGACTATACTATTATATCAATTGTCAACTAGATAATATATGAACAAAATTAAGTAAAGACATTGTGAAAAAAATTTGGTATTTTTGTTAAGAAATAATTTTTATTTTTTAAACCATCTTTGTTAATACATTTCTAGCCCATTTAACTGCTACGATAATTCAAAAAAAAAATGTACCTTGGCATTTATTAAATTGTCATGTTTATTTTATTCCCTGGAGTTTGGACATTTGAGTTCGATTAAATAGTTTTTACGATTTTGTATTTGAACATACAGACGCAAGATTTACTTGAATGCAAGTAGAACCTCTCCCTTCATACTTGGTAACGATAATGACCCAGAATAATAACAATTGCAAAAAAAAATAGTTATGCGTCTCTGTATTTTGATATTGATGGCATTTTAATGTTGCATTGTTGAAATGGCATGTGCTTGATGATTTTACTCGTTTGGGTGAGCTCATTAAAATACTACCGCTGAATTTCCCATTCAAGAATTAGTTTGAATACCAGCTGATTTTCCGAATCTCCTCGTTTCTCACCTGCCTGGAAGTGTTGGTGATAGATGATTCATACTCGCTACCTTACTTCCACTGGCTCGTATCCGGTGACGCGGCTGACGGACGAGTGTGGGGGACTTCCCAAGACTCCGCTTCCTCTTTCGCATGCGAGGGACGTGACAAACATGTGGATTTGGGAGGCCTCTGGGTTTTTTGTAAATATTGTATAAATGATGAATTGTAAATATGTTATGAATGAGAACATTTATCTCAATTACTTATTCCCTAATAAGGCAGATTGTAATTTCAGCACAATAAAGAATATTATATATAGCTCGTTACATTAAAAAAAAGCAGTTCCTATGTTTTAGTGTGGTCTGTAAAACACAGTTACAGTTGTATAAATGAATAAGTGTACAGGTTTTATAATTGAGTGAAACTCGTCATTCTATGTATTCGACTCCTTTGTCAAGAAGATTTCTTACTCTTTTTATTAATAGGATGTCAATCGACAGTGTTCTAAAGGTTTTATTTAGTTGCAGTTCAATTTATCTATTTTTTTTTAGGCAATAAGGATGTAAAAAAAATAGCAAGGATAAATAATATAACAGTAGTACATCAAAACCCACCCAATTCATTTGTACAGAAGTTAAATAAATTCTCTGCCCAATGAGATCTTAATAATAATTATAATTTCATACAATGATAATGTAGAATTATAATTTATATTGAATATATATTAAATTGAAGTTTCAATAATACTTTTAATAACGATATTAAGTGGAAAGTTGTCCTGACGAGAACCCTCAAAGACAATAAAAAGGGACGAGGCCCGTTACAATTAAGAAGTTCTATGCGTTAAGAGTTGCTGATTGTTTTGAATGTTCTTCGCGAATATTTCAATTACCTTTCACAAGTTTGCTCTGCTCGTCGCGCTCCAGAACTTTTCCGCTGAAAACACAATTAATCAGCACCTGTGGATTCATAACTCCTAGGGGAAAAAATAATTTGTCTGAAAGGCGAAGAAGAGACATATCTAATCTCATTAAGACAGCGACGTAACTCAAAGGCCGTTTTCTTTTCTGTCCTAAGTGAATAGCGTTTCGGATTTGATACCAGTCAAAAATTTCTATGCCGCTTAATTTAATTTCGATTTGCAGCTATAGAGGTCTGATACCTACACTAAGTCTCTTTTTAATTATCAATATTGATTACATAAAAAGAAAAGTTTCCCTCTTTCGTTGTTGTCATTCCAAATAAATCAGAACCGTACAGGAAAAATCTGTCTTAAATATAAAATGGTTTTTGAAAGCACTTTACAATACTTCTCTCAATCGTTTAGCTAGTTATTCGTACTATACTTCTTTATCTCTTACTAGAGTGTAGGCGAGATGAAATAATTCCATGATTTAACCATTGCAGAATGCATGTAAACAAATTTATTTGTCCTAGGCACCATGTCTTTTCCTACTTCTGATTGAGGATCGATATTTGATTTAATTTTTTTTTTCAATTGAACTTTAATTTGTACGAAATCAACTGTTTAGACATGTATATATAAAATGGTACGCATCGCCATTTGAAAGTCATCTTCCGTCAATTCTAGAATTAATCAACAGAAGGGAAGTCGATTTAATGAAACATTTATGACGCCTCCTCTTTCTCTTTTGGACAACTGTTAAAGTGGCAGAGAGACCGCCCCGGAAATGAGCTCCATTGATGAAATAAACTAAATCGAATACAGCGACAGGCGGAGCTAAAACTATATAATGGGCAGATATAGCTGGCCGTTGGGGGAAATGGGCCCTGGATCGTTGATTTCCTGCAGGATCCAGTGACTGGAGCCTGGACAAATTGAATATGAGTCACTGGTCTATTAGATAAAACGAAATCTTCGGCAATTGGGTGTGGGGCAGGGGGTGTTTCCGAGCCATTGGACTGACTCCCTAAACAGCCTCCATCCCGTCCTTGTTATTGCATCTCCTTGCTCTCTGTGTCACCTACATCCACTGCAATCATTCCTGTTTCACGCATTACTCAGAATATAGCGTTTGGCATTGACTGGGCACTTCATAAGAAGCTGCAGATCGAAAACAAGGAAACGAATCGAACAAAATTAAACAATAGAAAGAAAAAAACTCAGGGTACTTTAACAAAAATTATTTCACTAGAATCAGTTCATAGTACAGAGGTCCGGTTATTTAAAGAAGAATACGAGGACTGTGAATTAACTAACTCACCTTTATTTATTGGCATTACAATGTTAATGTCTGTCCCTTCCAATGTACCCCTTATTTTGGACTAATACACAGCTCTAGTCAAAATCATTCAAATCAATTTCTGTCAGTTATTTGAACATATCTGCCGTTTTATTCTTAAGAGCACTGATACAAAATTTGCTATTTTAAGTAATGATTTGGGAAACGATAAAAGCGGAAGGTGCTAAATGTGGCGAATATGGAGGATGTTCAAGTGTATTAATGTGATTAGGTATTAATAGTCGGTCAAAAAGTGCTTCACTAAAGTGCTGTACGATTAGTGGCATGGCGGGAACGTTGCTTTCGCACTCTTTATCTAAGCATTTTGTATAGTTCCTTATCACGCCGTTCAACAGTTGTGCATTCTGGACCAATTCTTCCAAAATTAGAATCTTCATTAAAAAAAACAAAGAGTATTGCTTTTCAATTTTGAGGTGTTTTCCAGTGCAATGTCTTCCATTTGGCTCCAGGCTCTTACTAGAAGAATGGGAGATCTACTGGTGAGATGTTTAATTTTGCTAAAAACTTCAAATTTAAACGTTGTTGAAGTTGTCAACAAACATTATTTCGTCACTTTACGAAAAACACAAGCTGACCAAATCGTATCTCACAACCAACTAGACATCATAAAGGATACTACATATGTTGCTTCTGACATTTGATGTTCTGAGGTTTACTTATCAGATGGAATCACGTCATTTACTAGACATTGTTCGTAGGTACGGAAAGGAGTGTTGATGAGAAGGAGTGATCCTTTCGTCGAGAGCCTAACGCCAAGATAAATCAAACGTTGATGTAAGAGGTAGGGTCTTTATTTAGTATAAAATTGATTTATAAACAAATTAGTAATTCAATTAAGAAAAGAGAATGGACTTCTTAAGATAAGTTGATGTTCAACAAATCATTAATCGACACCAGTGATCATCGTAGTTAGCTCGCCCATGAAATAAATATATTATCTAGTATTAATATATATTGATAAATATATTATCTCCCCATAAATATTTTAAATGTTAAAAACTTCCTGTTTGAAGGATGCTGACAAATGTCAGTTGTGGAAAAGGGAATAGTAATGTAGGGCGCCGGTGGAACAGAGAGAGGAAGGTCCTTGCCTGGAGTGCAAACAGGAGACGGAACTGCGAGGGGAAGATGTTTGCAGAGGCCGAACCTGCGGTCTACCGCTGTTTGTAGTGTCCGCCTAACTTCTAATATAGCTTTCTTTGTTCTCTTCTCTTGTTTGCCTCCTTCTCATCTTCTTCCTCTTTATCCGCACGTTATCCGCTAACGCTGTCTGCACTGCGGCCAGTCGATTGGAAACTTCCGGCAACCTTATTCACCTGACAGTGGATAATTTTACATTGAAATCTGTAAACTGAAAGTAATTAGGAGGTGGACGCACGACACCTTGGGTGTAATAATCCCATTGAAAAAATAATCGGAATACATAAAAGGTACAATATCATATTATATAAGCCTTGAGACTCCTCAGTAAGATGGCACATCTCCATCAAGCTCTTTCCAAGAGACAATTGCACTTTCTCAGTTGCTCTCTAGGATTTTATAGCTCTGGGTGTTATGCTAATTGTGTTTCTACCTCTGACTAACATATACGAGTGTGGATGCGACGAAAACTCGCACCTGAATCGAATGACACTTTTGATGAACCACAAGGCAGTGTCATAGCTTCTATAGATGAGAAATAACACCACTTGCATTTCTTATGCATTTCTCCCTTATTGATACGCTACGACCCAAGGTATTCGAAGTTAAAGATTTCTTCTAATATATCGTCATTAACTCCTTTAAATCCTCATTTGTTTGAATGTCTTCTAATATCACCTTTATCAAAAAACCACGAAATCGGCAACAAGTCAACGTATTTTAATTGGCTGTTGAGCATTATCTGAAGATTTACGTTTTACCCAAATCTATGGAGAAGGCCATGGATTCTTTTGGTCTTCAACAAACCAGGAACCATCCTTTATATCATACTAAGTCATTTTAGTTTCAATATCTTCGCCCTCGTATTTTGTTTTATCTCCAAAAAAGAAGCTTTATTTTAACAAACCTAACCTCATGGAAAATGTATGATATATGTAATATATAAAGAATGGTTGGTCTGGATAGTTTTTTAATAGGGTTTTGACTGGTTCCTCCCTCGGATGATGACTTGCAGGCCACTCCATCCCTAACCCCAGCCGAGGATCGCATTAGTGCAGGAGTACTCCCCAGTACCTAACCCCTGATGTACAATGGGCTCTAATAGGGACTCAGTCCGTCTCAATGCGCTGATGACTCGTACAGAGCAGATTGATCGGAGCCTCCATGATGCTGCAGCTTTCTTTATCATACTACCGGGTTTCTGTTGTACCTTTCTGTTGGAAGGAATTGTCAGAAAAAGATTTATGAGAATAAAGTACTCACGCCTTAACGTACTCTGGGAGGGACGAATTCTTGAAAACAATTATTTTTTTTTTAGCCTGAATTTAATTCTTGACAAACAGTCAAACTAGAAATTGATGATTAATGAGTGAGGAACAATAATAAAACCTACTGAGAGGTAATCATTTGTAGCACTCGTGCTGGGAAGCTCGTTCGGAAACCAAATATACAATATTAACAGTATACAATACCAAATATTTGGTTTTTTTTTTAATAGTTAAGGAAAGCCTTGAAGAGATGCCACGTACCTGGTCAATTCCGCATGTACGAGCTAAGGAAGTATTTATTTTCTCACGTTTTACTTTATCAAATTCATTTTTGTAGAAAAAAGCGTATTGTACGTCATGGGAAAACTGGAAACAATAGCAAGTTATATGACGGGAGCTATTGCTGGAGCATATCCTAAAGGTAAACCCACTATTGACTCCCCACTTTTGAGGAAAATCATTATATAGGGCAGGATAACGTAGACTTTTGCACCATTATGTAGTGAACTCGAAAATGAAAACTTCAAATCCATAATTTTAGTTGAATTAAGGTTTATTTTCTTGACGGTTGGACGAATTTTAATATCAGAATCCCAGGAATATTGGTATGCCTGCACTAATATTTGTGGATCGTAAATATCTAGAGATTTTCATTCAGAGAAAACAATATTTAAAACCGATCTAGGGATAACCCATTATTGAACTGTAATTTGACAAATCAAAATTATATTGGCAGTTTAACCGCTTTTCCTTATTCTAATTGCCAATTGAGATTTTTACTGCCATAAGAATGGGGAAGAATAAAATACTTAATTCTGTTTTGAAAATTAACTGCGTCTATAAAATGAACGGTCTTATTTATTGAGTCTGGGATATAAAATGTGTCAGAAAAGGTTTTTATTGCATTATAGTTTTATTTTTATTTTATATAATTCTCCGTTGCCCATCGAAGTTCCTTTTCCAATAAACCTGAATTCACAAAGTTATTACTTTGGAAAAATCGAACCCTCAACAATAAGTCTTGTTTACTGATCTTCTGGATTTTAAGACTCGTTCGTTATCGTGGAAGGTGATCCAGCCACTGGAAAATATTATTAGTACAGCTTTAATCAAGAATATTAGTGATCTCAATTAAAGGCGACCTATAACATTTGTATTTGTTTCTCAGGAGGAGAATGATTTCAGCAAACGGAATTTTTCAAGGTCGAATAAATACAGAATTCAAATGAAACCCAAAGTGAACAGTGATAAGAAAGAAGTTACATATCATAAGAGAAATAAAACAATACTAAACCTGCTTCGTATCCATATTGAACATCAAGAAGCTATATTATCTATGGCTTCAGTTTAACTTTTTTTCATCCATCCAAAACAGTCAACAAAAAATAAGTAATTCAGAGATCATTCTTGTTTAACATAAAACATCTCAAGAATGGGAGATCTCAGGACGTTAATAGTTGTCTGTATCTCTAGCATAAGATGAATTTCCAATATTTTGATAAGGGATTCTGATCCTACTTAATAACAGCCTGCTACAGACATTAGGATAGCTGGCCAGTACCGCAGATGGCGGATCGCGTAAGGCTGTTCGTAAGTCTTCCTGGATATTAACAGAAGGAGAAATAGACAGCATTTAATTTATAAATATTTCCTCACTTTTTCTGTTTTTTAGTGAAGTTAATGGCTGAATCACACGATGTCAAATTCAGTTACATACGTACAGAACTGATCAAATATTCTTTTTATTTGGTCAAAACCTCTCGTTCCCAGTTTCCTGAGTGCTGTTTTTATTTGGTCAACACCTCTCGTTCCCAGTTTCCTGAGTGCTGTTTTTATTTGGTCAAAACCTCTCGTTCCTAGTTTCCTGAGTGCTGTTTTTATTTGGTCAAAACATCTCGTTCCCAGTTTCCTGAGTGCTGTTTTTATTTGGTCAAAACCTCTCGTTCCCAGTTTCCTGAGTGCTGTTTTTATTTGGTCAAAACCTCTCGTTCCCAGTTTCCTGAGTGCTGTTTTTATTTTTTCCACGAATGGACCGAATCCACCAAGGATGCTGTCATATTATTCACATATGCATTGTGTGAATTTTGTATCTTTATATTACATCTCTCTCTTATATCTGCGGTAGTTCCATCAACATTTAGTAGTTATATCAATTCCAAGGGTTATTCATCCCCATCAACGATAAATCAGTAGAAGGGATAATCGATTCTTCTTAAGCAGAGACAATCCCAAACTTTAATCCCCTCCTTTTAAACTACCTCTTTTGCTCTAAAAACAAAGCTTTCAATTACAAATAATTATTTGTAATTATCAGCTGAAAGTGGTGGCTATGTTACTATAGTAAAGTTGATCTCATTGAGTCTAGCTTGGAACTTAGTAAGTCTCGTACTAGGGAAAGAAGTGGATGAACCACCAGTATGAGTCACTAGTATCTTCTGTCCAGTTCTCTGTCCCAAGACTGACTCCCTCATTCTTACCCCTCCCTCTCTCTACACCTCTGTTGCTATTTCCAATTGGCTCTGTATTCTTCCGGCTTTTAGTACTGCCATTCTTGAGTCAGAGGTGGTCTGACTGGCCCTGTAAACCACTGACTTGTCGCACTTCTTTTAAACAAAATACCTTAGGATGTACCGACCATTAAAACCCTCAACGCTTTTACATCATATTTGTCCAGGATTTTCGTACTTTACGCTACACATATGTATATGATAGATGTATTACCATATGTAAACTCCAGCTGAGATCTAGGTAGCTGTGTTTGTTGTGAGAAGGTTACTTAGCTGTGTTTGGTGTGTGAAGGTTACTTTCTAGATAAGACTTATGTTTATTGTTTGTGTGGTGGCTATCCACTAAAATACCTGGTAAATAACGTGTAATTTAATTAATTTAATTAATCTTTACAGGTATGTTTATTTAGTTTATTTGATATTGTTAAATCGTTTGATGCTTATACGCTCGTAATTCTAATGCTATTGTAAATCTTTACAGATAAATAAAATCAGTTATAAAAACCAACTTACAAATTAAATTAAAAGTTATTGGTTGAAAAATCAATCAGAAAGCAAGGGAATCCAAATTATTTGTACATATGTTATGTTCTTTTTAATAGTAACAAAAGCACACACATGTTGGGGTACGTGAGAAAACATATATTTTATAAAGTGAACAAGTAAGTAGTGGTACATAAAGATGGAATCTATTCTACTGAATGCCAAAGGTAACATGAAGGTTATAAATAATAACAAAAGGCGGCACAAGGCTACGTGCAAAATATTACAGACACAACAGATTCTCCCGCACTAAATTGAAAAACTCAGGTAACACAATTCAAGACATAATCATTAAATCGTGCCGGAAAGCGTATCTCACGACGAGGTCGGTCTTGATTCGGCGCTGCTGCTGGAGTGGGCGCTGCTGCTGGAGTAGGTGGAAGTCGGGGAACCTCAAATGATTGACTCGGTCCAAACGAAACGGATTTTGGCTTTGGAACCCAAGTTGCCACAATTTGGTCAATGTGGCGTTTTAGTATTCGCCCCGAAGAGTCGAGTCTGACCAAATAGTGCCGTTGGCCAAGTACTTTGATGACATCGCCGAACTGCCAAATCTTCTTGTTGTCACAGTAAAGGCGGATCTGGACTCTCTCCCCTACCTTAAAAGAGCGTGCTGGTTCTGCTGTCACGCTTGATGGTTTAGGCTGGTAGGGAAAAATAGCATCAAGGCGCATGCGCAACTTTCGATGTAGATATTTTTCAGCTGGTGATTGGCCACAAGCAAGTGGCGTAGCTCGATAACGGAATAAGATGCCTCGCAAGCTGCTTAGGACGTCTTCTCTGGTACGGATAGGGTAGTTTACTTGAATTAGACGTTCATTGACGCCACACTTGTAGTCTGAGCAGAGGCGAACGCCTCCGTCAGGTTTGACGATCACCACGAGAGGGGAACCCCAATCACTGGCGTCTACAGGTTCAATGATTCCTGCAGCTTCGAGTTCGTTTAGTTCCCGGTTGACTTGGTCCAGGAGAGCATGTGGAACACTACGCTCCTTGGTGTAACATGGCTTTGCTCCTGGTTTGAGCTGGAGTGAAATTTCATAGCCGGGAACACAGCCAATTTTTGGTTCGAAGATCGAGGAAAACTCTTCTAAAATATCCTCGAGCGAGGGGACTGAATTGAACTGGTAGATTGGCATGGGAGGATTATTGTCGACCTGTTTGAGTTCAATGGCAAGTCCTCGTATCCATTGGCGTCCAAGAAGCGCTTCGTATCCTGTTGGTACAATGTATAAATCGCCGGTGATTTGTTTTCCATTGTAAGCAGCCTGGACTGGTACCTTACCTTTTGATTGAATTATGTTGCCAGAGTAGGATCGAAAAGCTAGGTTGGTTGGTTGAACTGGCAAATTTAGGTTAAGTCTGTCAAATTCATTCTCACTTAATAGGGTAAATTTGGCGCCACTATCGACCTCAAAACGCTGCAATTTTCCATTGAGCGACACGTCAATTATGTACTTGTCTGATTCATGACGGTTCAACTCGAACAAGTCAATAATAACGTCATTTTTCTGGATCACTGTTTCTAATTTATTGAGACCGTATGCTGGCGTTGCTCCGGGGCTGGTGTTGGCAATTTGGAGGGAATGTGTAGAACTGGATTTGCCTGGTTTCCTTGTGTTTTCTGCCATCAATGATGTGATACAGACGCGTGCCACATGTCCCTTCTTTTTACAAAGGGTGCAATATAATTTGTTCTTATCAACTCGACACTCCGATACCTGATGGTTTCCCCTTGAGCACCGGAAGCACAGATTATCGATGCCGAGAGCCTTGAAATCAGGTCTACGGGGACGGAAACTTGACCTGGGTTGATTAGAGCTTGACCTTGCTCCTGAGCGCTGGCTAAGGCTTGACATCTTGTTCACTTCGCTGGCAGAGTAAGTTCGAGCTGGATTAGAGCGCTGAGTCAACTCTTTACTTTCAATTCTCGATGCCTCAAGAGCTGTGGCAAGAGCTAAAATGTCCTGGAATGTCTTTTTGTCCGATTGTAATATGTGTTCCCTTACCCAGTCATCTCGAAGGCCTCGAATGAGCTGTGCTCTGAGAAAAACGTCTGAGATTGATACAGACTGGTCACACTGGCATTTTACGGAGAATTCACACTCAGCTATGTCACGTTGAAGAGTGGCAACAAACTCTGAAATGGACTGGTGTTCCGTTTGATAAATATTAAGGAAATAGTGTTGTGACACAACTGCGTTTTTCTTCGGAATTAACAAGGTCTTGAAGGACTTGACAAGATTATCATAGGAGAGACCCTTCAGTGGTTTTTCTGGGCCTAAAAACGCAGCTAAATTGTTGTAGTGTGAAGAGCCAATTGAAACACATAAGAGCTGGCCAATTTTTGCTTTGTCTGTGACCCCTTTCATCGTACAATAGTTATCAAACCGTTCAAGGTAACACGCAAACTTTTCACGTTTTTGATCAAAGTTTTCGAATGGTGCAATGCTGGAATAATTGACTGTGTTTTCGTCAGTAGGTTTCCCGGAAAGACACTGAAGTTGAGCAGTTACAGTTTCGAGGAAAACTTTCTGCTGTTCGCTGAAAGTCTTCATAAAAGATTCGAACTGTTTAGCATTCATTTCGAAGCCTTTTTATTGAAAATTCGATAGAAATTAGTCTAATTCTTACCTTTTTCGGTCGATTGAAGACAAAATAACACATTTTACCGGAATTTTAGTGTTGTTTGAACACGTTGATAAGGTTGGAACAAACACATAGGTCGCGATTTTCGGTTCACTCACGCACTGATTAAAACTCGTCGCCAATTGTTATGATCTTTTTAATAGTAACAAAAGCACACACATGTTGGGGTACGTGAGAAAACATATATTTTATAAAGTGAACAAGTAAGTAGCGGTACATAAAGATGGAATCTATTCTACTGAATGCCAAAGGTAACATGAAGGTTATAAATAATAACAAAAGGCGGCACAAGGCTGCGTGCAAAATATTACAGACACAACAACATATCATAAAAACAGGCGAAGGTGATTATGAACTAGTGGAAATTTCTGAAGATAAACAATTATGGTTCAGTTTGCCAGTGGATTTTTGGAATCTACAACATCATCAGGTATTATTAACAAAATCAATTATTAAAAACGCTGTCTCCGCAATAATTCAACGGATATCGAAAAGTAGGCGTTAAAGTAGATGAAGATTTAAAGAAAGTGTATTTTGATGAAGATGATAACCTTTGTTTTAACAACCTTCCATTAGAGGAATCCACTTCAAATCAGGACAATTTTTTACTCAGAAAATCAAAGAATTAGAAGCTAAATTGAATTCTAATGAAATTAAAGTGCAGGAGGTTGAAAAGAAATTTATTATAGAAAAATTTGATAAAAAACAAAATTCTTCAGATTGGTTAGAATGCTTTGATTCTGAATGTATGAGGCACAATGTGACTAGTGTTACAAAGAATTGAAATCATTTTTTTGTAGACGGACCAGCCAAAGATTGGTATGAGGTAAATTTAAAAAAGATAGGCCTAGTAAATTGGTCTGAATGGAGAAAATTTTTTTAACAGTTTTCATAGATAAAGGTTGGTCAAAAGGTTAGGAAAGCATATAGTTTTAAATATTTAGGAGGCTCATTGGTTGATTATGCATTAGCAAAAGAAAGGTTATGTTTGGAAGTGGAAAGCCAAAGTACAGTTTTTTCAAGAATCAATATGATTGTTGTGGGACTACCATTGGCAGTACAAGATGAATTAGACAGAGAAGAAATAACAAGTGTTGAAAAACTGTTTATACAACTGAGGAGAATGGATGATTCATTTTCCAGAATGAAGAACAACGATACACCAAATCAACGTTTGAGCATAACATTGGAAAAATCCAAACAGAAAATCGATAAATAAAATAAAATAACCAGCTCTGCTTTAAAGAAACCCTGTTCTGTTGGCGAAAATTTAGGATGGTCAAATCGTTATCATAAGAAATAAAAATTTATTTTTGACAAAAAAATTAGTTAATGAGACATCATTATCAGCTGATAATTCTAATAACACATGTGGAGAAATGGATATTGTAAAAATTGATGGAAATGAAAAAAATTTAAACTAGAAGGCCCGGAGAAATTGAATCCATTGATTAAGATACATGTAATTATTGATAAAAAGATGAAAATCAAAGCTGTTTATGACAGTGGTTCAAATGTAAGTTTGATAAGTCAACGAGTAGTTGATCTGTTGAAATCAAGTCTGATAAAACACAAGTCTGTATTAAAAACAGTCAATGGTTTCAATTTCAGTACTGCCCGGGAAAATATAACTTAAACAATAGCGAATTTGACAAATACTCTTAACACATATATAGTGAAAAATAACAATTTCTCATATAATTTACTCTTAGGTCTACATGCCATTAGAAAATTTAAGCTTATTCAAGATGAAAATTTAAAAATATTACAAAGAGTTAATAAAGATATTAAGATTAGAAAATAACGAGAAGTGGTTGAATACGAATTCAACTAAAGATGATGAACTTTTAAAAAAGAATGAAGAAAATAAAAGAAGTTATAAATCATAAATTAATTTTTCACTCAATATTAATGAAACAAAAAATCTAAAAAAATAGAAGAAAAAGAGCAAATCTAGATCACATAAAACATGAATATAGAAAATTAGAAATTTTAGAATTAATGGAAAAATATAAACATGTTTTTGCTAAACATAAATTTGATGTTGGTAGAGTGAAATCAAGAGAAGCTGAAATAAAGTTAATAAGAGAAGAATGGGTTACTTCCCGAGCATATAAATGTTCTATACCAGATGAACAAGAGATTAAAACGCAAGTTAAAAAACTACTAGAAGCTGTTCTTATAGAGGAGTCGGATTCGCCATTTGCATCACCGGTGACCCTTACATTTAAGAAAGAAGACGGTCGCAGAACCAGACGCTGTATTGATTTTTGAAAATTGAACAACTTGATAATACCAGAATGTTATCCATTTCCAACTATAAACGATCTCATAGATGAAGTGTCCAGCTGCAAGTACTTCAGTGTTGTTGATATAAATTCTAGCATCTAGAGCATTCTGTTAAAAGCAGAAGATCGAGAGAAAACATCAGTTAAAACTAAGTTTGGTAAATTTATGTTCAAAGTTTTGGACTTAAGAATGCCCCAGCAATCTTTCAACGGATTCTATCAAACATTATAAGGAGACGAATTTTGTGTAAATTATATTGATGACATATTGGTATTTTCTAAATCATGGGAAGACCATGTTAAACATGTTGGGAGACTCAGGAGATCAAAGAAGAAGGTTTCAAACTGAAGTTGGAAAAGTGCAAATTGGGGGCTAATTCAGTAAAATATCTGGGTCATATATTTCAGGAAAATTGAGTATCCCCAACACAAGAGAATTTGACAGCTATAAAAAACCTTGAGAGTCCAACAAATAAAAAAGGAGTTCGAAGTATATTAGGTTCCATTAATTTTTATTTGAAATACATCGAAAATAGTGCGGAGAGGTTTGAACCTTTGCATAGATTGCTAAGAAAGAATACCCAATTCAAGTGGACTGATGAATGTGAAAATAGTTTCAATTTAATCAAAGCCTATTGGTGTTCTTCCCCAATTTTAGCAAGTTATGATAAAGATAAAGATGTATATATAGAAACAGACGCTAGTTACTTGGGTATTGGAGCAACTTCAAAACAACCTCAAACTAATGGAAAATTGCATCCAGTAGCATTTTTTTCAAGAAAACTTTCTGAAAAAGAGAAAAAAATGGAAATTATTTATCTTGAATGTAAAGCTATAAAGGGTGCTATAAAGTATTGGCAATATTATTTAATTGGAGAATAAATTCTCATTGTGACCATAAGCCATTAGAAAATCTAAAATCCAAACCCAGAACAGTCGAAATTTCGGGTGATTTAATTTATTATTTGTCCCAGTTTAATTTTAAAATTATTTATAAAAAAAGGAAAAGAAAATGTTCTAGCAGATCTTCTGTCAAGGCAACCGGTTTTAAATACTTTGAAAACGAAGATGAAATTAAAGTAGTAAATTTAATAGAATTGAATGATCAAAATGAAAACCTTGAAGAGCTGAATTTCTCTAAGAATACTTACTATAAAAAATCGTAACATTATATTCAAGAAATTAAGAGGTAGAACTAGAATATTTGTTTCAACTAATTTTGGTATCACAATTATCCACCACCTACATGATTATTATGGCCACATTGGCGTCGCTCAAATGAGAGAGAAAATAAGGCCAATATACTATTTTAAGAACTTGGATACATTAATAAGTCAATTTTGTAAAAATTGTGCCATTTGTAAATAAAGCGCGTACTAGTGGACACATTGGTTTAATGTCAAAACTAGCCAAATGAGATCATGTTTATAGATTCTGTTGGTGGTTTTGGTGGAAATCCAATTTGATCCAATTGCGCAGAAAAATAAAATCAATGTCATCCAGGCAGACCAATGAACGACCTTGAATTCTGCAATACTTAAAAGATACCTAGCGAAGATGAAAATTCAATTGATATTCCCCTCAATTGATTGCCCACAGTCTAATGGACTTAACGAGAGGCTAAACCAGACTTTAGTAAACAGAATAAGGTGTAAGATAAATAGCGGTGACAGGCGTGCATGGTCAAGAATAGCTGAAGATTGTGTGCCAGAATACAATAGGGCAATTCATTCTTCAACGAACTTTGAGCCAGCGTACTTACTTTTCGGAAAGCAATTGTTAATTTGTCCGATTGATATACTAAATCACAATGATCTTGCTAAAGATAAAGATGAAGCATTTCTAAACTCTATGAAGAGTTTTAGAATGAATAAAATGAGAATAGACAAGTACCGAAGAACCACGAATTCAAAGTTGGAGATGAAGTATATGTTGAAAACGGAAGCAAACTGAAGAGAAGGAAGACTGATAAAATGCGAACTGGACCATTTAGGATTCCGAAGAGGATATCATCATCTATGTATGAAGTGGGCTGTGAAAAAATAAAAAAAATATCAAATTACTTTCACAGTAGCAAATTGACACTTTTCTCGTCCTCCCGGAAAAGCGATCTCGGGGGGGGGGGGGAGATGTAAACTCCAGCTGAGATCTAGGTAGCTGAGCTTGTTGCGAGAAGGTTACTTAGCTGTGTTTGTTGTGTGAAGGTTACTTTCTAGATAAGACTCGATGTTTATTGTTTGTGTTGTGGCTATCCACTAGAATACCTGGTAAATAACGTGTAATTTAATTAATCTTTATAGGTATGTTTATTTAGTTTCTTTTATATTGTTATATCGTTTGATGCTTATAATTATTATGCTATTGTAAATCTTTACAGATTAATAAAATCAGTTATAAAAACCAACTTACACATATTTAATTTAATAATTTAGAGCCAAATTTTATTGAACGACCCCTACCGATAGCCGATAATTACCGAGATCCCCCCTCCACTAATGACCGGTACTGAGGCCGCAATGGTCAGACGGTAACAAATGAAGGTTGTGCGGCCAGACATAAATCAAGCGGGAGAAGGCGGATATTGATGGTAGGCGGATATCGCAGCCTTTAGATCGCCGCCGTCCATCCGTCTCTTTTCTTATTCCTCCACTTCCACCCCCATCTCCACCTCCAGCTCTCCCTCCAGCTTGATCCAAGTGCTAGTAACGACAGGGTAAACCACCTATGCTTGTATCTCCGAAATATTACTATTGTGGAGAGGACATTTTTCTGGGCTGCTCCCGCTTTTCTCTTGTTTTTCTTAGCTTTGTTTTGAAAAAAAAATTATTATATAAACTGCCCTGAATCAATAATTATATCTTTGAGTAGATATTAATTTTATTTTATTAGAAGTATCGTTATAACATTTCAATAGAATCACACATCTATGTGTATATTCTGCACATAATATCAGGCATGGTATTAATAATTGACAATTATTTGATACTGTGAATAATTAAGTAGAGCCAACTCTGGTTTTGAAGGCTTCATTACAGATACAGTTCTGAATAAATGGAAAAACACCTCAATTTTGCTTGAAATGTTCTAGTTGACTAGCAAATATACACTTACTTACTGCTTTATTGCCTAATAAGGCAGAATGTAATTTTACAGTAAGTAAAAAAAAAAAAAGTAAATACATAAAAAGTGTGTGTAAGAAAGTTTTTTTATATCGTGGAATATTAATTTAATTTTAAAAGTCATATTTATTTTCATGCATATTACATCAATAATTCGAGATTATATTATAGTTTATGATAACCATGGGAACAAAATGTAGCATCATAAAAAGAACTAAAACTTTGCTAAATAAAACAAAAATAGGCATTGATTGTTTCAAGAGTTTAAAATAGACGATTTGGTTGACCCCGAGTTTCTCGTTAATATTTGTTAATTTATAATTGATGATGTATACGTATAGAACATGCAGCTTGTTTGATGCAGACTAGAATGCAATAACTTGTAGAATTTATAATTCGTTTTTGTTTTTTTCCTCTTAAAGGCCCATCTATCAATTAATGTAGAACCATACTTAGTTTTCTCTTCACAATTACTTATTAGCCAATAATGGAGGTTGTAATTTTATCACAATAAACATTAGAAGAAAAAAAAGTTTACTCCTAATCAGAGAGTAGAGTATAGAACAAGAAGTGTTTCAGTCGTTCTATGTGCTTGTGCCGAAGACAGCGAACCGTGTCTATCGTTGAGTTGGATTCTTTGTTTAAAAGTATGCCTTAGATCTTCATCATTCATGTCATGAATAGATGTTCTCTAGTCACTTATAAATGATTGATGACTGAAATGGAAGAACAAAGTTAATAAGGAGAGACGTAGAGAAATAATTTAATTTTAAAATATATCAGAAATTCCGCGCTGTCACATCCCATTCGGATCCCTTAATATATATGACAAAAGGTAGTGGGTGAAGTCTGACAATTCTTTCATTACGGAGGAGGTCAAAGAGGCAATAAAAATGCCTGAGCACGGACAGGGAGTGGGGGAAGGGAGGAGGGGGAAGGGCGCATGCGCGGGCCGGACAAGGGTGACCAGGCTGGACAGGGGGCAGAAAATGGCCGCCCTCTGACCCGGCACGCCCCATCGCGTGGACACTTACCTGTGTGTTTGTGCAGCGTGGCACGGCGTGGCCTGCAGGAAGTGGCGTGCAAGGCGGCGTGGCCCGGAGCAGGGCAGGCACTGGGTACTTCCGCCGGCCGCCACCAGGGTGTCCTCCCCACCCCGCTGCATTTCATGCAAATCAAATTTTTAATGCCCTGTCGACATGAACTCTCCCCAGCTGGCGTGCATCGCTTCACTCATTGGCTCGATGGGAGCAGAGAGAGAGAGGGAAAAACCAAACGGGCAGTTGTACCTCACTCACAAGGCAGTCCGATATATCATATAACCAATTCGGGATATCACTTATCTATCTACACGACTGTGAATATTAAAAAATTTTAAATATCATTTAAATATTTCTTGTTTATGGGGGTATCATTAGCATCCTGATTTCTCTCACATTAAAATCTGTTACATCAATTATAACTAAATTGAATTTATGATATTCATAGATAATGATAGATTGAATATTTATTAATAATTACACATTTTACATCACTAGAGTTATATTCACAAAACAATTCTAAAAGTTGGAAAAAATAAATAAATGTCGATCGATTTTAAAATAAAATTATTCTATTATACACTCATAGAAATTACGTGTTTGTTATTATCATAAAATAATAGTGGGACAAGATTTATCCTACGCAGCTCATTGAAACATTATATATTCAGTTCTCTCATTGAGAATTTCTCATGTCAAATGACTTGCGTAACTAAAGATTTTGTTGTTGTTTAATTGCTGATCGTGGGTTAAGATTAAGTAAACAACATATTTTCTAAAATATACTTAAAGAATTTTTCTATTTTGGGGGATTATAACATAATATAACTATAGAAAGTATAGGAACACTGCGGAGGGGTGATGAAATAACTACGTACATTAGCTTGAAAAATCAGTTTATTACAATGCTTTATCAGACTACTGAAAATGCTCTCTTTAATAAATGAAAAAAAAATATAAGTAACTCGAAACAAGAAGCCTGTAGAAATTGGTCTTCGCTTCTGCTGTTCTGGTTCTGGGGTTTTTATCTCTGTTCTTGGCTCTTAAACGTTAAATTTCTGGAATATATTTGTATTACCTTATTTAACTTGCCCATAATCATATCATAAAAAAAGAAATTTTAATGTCAAATAGAAAAGCATAAAGGTTAAAGCGGGAGATTTCCCCGAACATGATTATTACTCATGCTGTAAATGACATCCTGGCATGATAGACCCCTAATGGAAAATCAAGTTTATTTAATTTTTTTTATGTAGAAGAGATAATATTAAGATAACTTATCACATCTTATAAAAGTTCTTATTATTGATTTCTGATATCATTATTTCTGATGACAACATTCTATCCAGAACACAACACTTGGTACAGATTCATTGGGACTCAAGAGCCGTTGAGGAGGGAGAGACAGATGAGGTAGGGGTCTATTGCAGGAAGGGCATAGGTATTACTTTTTGCTCTACCCCTTTTGTCCTTCGCCGGTAGGCTAAAAACTAATGTTTATTCCCTAGCAAGTGTTTGTCTAAAGCTAGACAATAGCGGTGGGCCCTTTGTGCAGTGTGGCTCTCTGGCAGACAGATAGGCGGCGAAGAAAAACCGTCTCTCTCCGCCTCTCTAATCGCTTTTGCGTCAAAACAGTTATCTTATGTTTATGCCCCCCCCCCTTTGAGATAAAGCGAGTTCCCTTCAACATTACTTAGCCACGGAGCGTTTCAGGTCTTATCCCTGGGATTGCACACACCCAAGTTGTGAAATTAAGCCAAAAAGTAAAATTATAATTTAAGTCCAAACAAAGGCGTACTATATCCTAGTTCTCCTTTTATTTTAATTTAAAAAGTAGATGTTTTTAAACATCACTATTCTTTACTTTTTTTTTTATATTAAATGGTCCAGACACTAGAGAGTCTCTGAACTGAAACTATAATAAAATTAATAGACTAAACAAAAATGTAAACATTTACTTATTTACATGTTTGAAAACCTACAACTAAAAGACCAATATTATGGACAGCGCTAAACTTGAGATGGCGATAAGCACGCCATTTAATGGTCTTGGATCGCAACTGTCACACATTCTACCAAAAAGCCTTCCAATTTTAACAAAGGTCCCAGTTAATTGTTTGCCTCTACTCATCAAAAACCCCTTTGTATATTTCCTTGTTCAGGTTGGTTTCAGAACGAACTAGTAACGTTTGTAGTATTGACTAGGTAACATCATGTGCATACAGTCATTGTACAGTATGTTACCATAAGATTTGTTATGTGCAATACAGGACGCATCAAGACTGACAATATAAGAGAATGCTCTTCTCTGCTTTGGTTCTTCTTTTGATCTGCAGGATTATATTATCATCAGTGATTTTCATAGATCTAAGGAAACAAAAGGATAGGTAGCCATCCTTAACTCCAAAAAATGTTTTTTTTCTACAACGTTTTAGCCCACGTTCAAGAAGATCACAACGAATTCTATATTATAATATATTTGACACGTATGATTAATAACTAACAAAACTAGAATCGCATTCAAAATACATTATCTTTTACTGGTGGATGATGTTAATATTGTCGTGTACGGTTTAAACCAAAAAACGCAAACAGTATAAAAAAATGTTTTTTTTTTCATATCCCTTGTTACAAAATTAATATATGTTACAAAATATAGATTGTACAAACAAATCTATTTACAATTGCCTCATTATATTTCCTGTGGCTTTGCTACATTTTATACAAATTCGGTTTTCTACTGATAGTGATCTGCATTGTACTAAAGTATAATGATGTACATTATACATTAATGGACCAAATTTATTAAAAATGATGCAGCTCACCTTATTTATCATAGACTTAAAACTAACTTACATCTAACAATAAAAACTTAAACTAAATCTTAACCTAATTTTACCCGACAGTCCATTGCCATCGATGCATGGTTTGTGAGGTGCTGCAATGAGTCAAAAAACTTGAACGGTCCTCCGGTGAATGAACTCACCTACCCATGGACAATCAACGGATGCAGGTATGTCGGACCACTTTTCTCATGATCCCGTTTTGGAATTGTTGGAGACTTTTAGCTGTATTGTCAGTCAAGTGAGTATAAAGCGGGACACCGTACAGCAGAGCTGGGTGGAGGAAAAAAAATGTTCTCTAATTATCGCGGTCAAAAACTGCATTACGTCTACAAAAAGTATTTCATATCGAGAAAAGGAAATGAATCCAAGAAGGGTCGAGGACAATCCATATTTCAAGATATCTTCTCAAGCAGAATGTGTGATCCACATTTGATAAAAGTTAACCACGATGAGTAAAAAGTGTGTTACACTCTGAAGAGTGGCAATTGAATTAAACAAGCATTAATGTATCATTATAAATTGATCTACCACAGTGATTCAGCCTAAATTGATTGATTGAGAAAATGCTCTAATAAATAACTTTAAAGCCCTTTGTAATATGCTGAGGTTGATAATGAAGAAAGAGGTATGAAGTAGAGAAGAGGTTTTTGTGAGAAGGTGACGAGCCGTGCGCTGAATCTGCTCGATCTGATCTGACCTGCCCGCGCACTCGAGATTGACCCCGCAGCACATATCTCACATCTGCCCATACAATGGCTGCAACCACTCAGTGAACCATTGGCCCGTTAAGATGGCTAGATCTTCAGATACCTCAAAGGGTTGGTCTTCATGCCTTGCAGGCCCCAATTTACAGCGGCGCTAGAAATCAGCTCCAGTGCCCTCCACCACCGAAGTCAGGCCAATTCGGAAGCCCAGAAATGTTATCTCTTATTCGATTGGGGTATGCAATAGTCACTGATTTGAATTCTATTATATGGAGCATTAGGCTAGTCATATTCTTTGGTAAAAGTGATGTGATATCCCACCTTCTCGTGGTGAAGCAACAAACTCGAGAGACTATAAAACGCCAACTGCCAATGAACGTCAAAAGTAGAGAGATCATTTTGCCTAAGTGTTGGACCATACTAATTGAGAATAGGAATAATTCATTCTCCATGGCGTGGACCAGGTGGCATGTTCAAAACGATCCCAACAGAATGGTTATACTATTTAGTATATTATTACATTATTTATTTATTTATCTGTTTTAATGAAACGTCAACTATTAAGGTCAACTATAAATGATACAATACGAAGATTATTTATAAATTAATTTGCTTATCGACTTAGAGCCGTTTAGATGTTGAAATAACTGGTGTCCCCGTTTAGTGATTCGCCGAATTCTGTGATGCCAACCCTGTGTATTTGGTGTTCCAGACATTCGGTGATGGTGTGGACAACGGTCAGCCTCCCTCTACAGTCGCGGCATGTCCCTAGAGGGCTCCGAGACATCAGGTGTTCTTGGGTGAGGTGGCATATACATTAGAACTCTCTTCTGTAATAATTAAGAAGCCTAAATTCTACTTGGAAGCCAGAAAAAAGCTTTATCTGCAATAATTATGAAGTTGGCAATTAGAACAAAAAACAACAGTACTCACGAGACTGTTTATACTGAGCAAAAGTAAGAAGATCAAGGAAGGTATTATTCACCTGAAGGTCAACCATAAATGCATAAATGTACGGGCGCTGAAAGGAAGGAGGGGGAATCCCCCTTAACTGAGGAAAGGCATGAAGATGAGTTAGATAGAAGAAGCCTATGTATTTTATATGAGGGCATCGAGAAAAGGAAATTAATCCAAGAAGGGCCGGTTGTGGGGAAGGATGCGGAAATAGGATGACTCGAAGGGAGGGGCTAGTTTATAAGACATATGTTTATTTATTGGGAGGGCAGGGTCCAGGGGGCAATTTCCATAGTGGCCTCCGTATTCTTAGCTCTATCTTCCTCCACTTCCTTGTCTGAGGGGTCGGACCCTACGGCAGGGGAGCCTTCCTGGTCTGTTGGAACCAGTTTGGCACTGTATCTCCGATGTGATCCCCGGGTCTGATAGCGATCAGGGCGATTCAACTTTGTCCAAACTGAGAACATTCAGCGTTGTAAGAGGACTTTGGTTTAGTAAATATAGAAATGTTTATTTAAAGTTTACCATGATGGATGGTGAATCCACGACCTCCCGATCAGGTATTCTTCTGATTATTTATTATCCTTTCGAGCCTGCAGCTCTCGTAAACTTCAATATAGTCTTATACTTTATACTCTTTATTGGGCTATAATTACAATCTGTCTTTTAAAAGGCAATCAGTAATTGCGATAAACGCTCTCATTCATACCATATTTACAATTCATCATTCACTCACTCATTCATACAATATTTACAGACAGCCCAGAGACCTCCCAAATCCACATGCGAAGAGAAAGCGGAGTTTTGGGAAGTCCCCCACGCTCCTCCGTCAGCCGCGTCACCGGATACTAGACAGTGGAGGCTGACCAAGAGCGCGAGAGCCACAGACGCTCAGGACATGATTGGCGTAACTGGCCATTGCCAGGACCCCCGCTGTCACGCGTTTATAGCAGGTCACGAGGCCACTGCCGTATATAGTCTCGTTACCAATATAGTATATACTTTAGTTTTAATTTTTCCAAGAGATAGTTGTCTTTTACAAAATTTTATCCCTAAAATTGTTACTTTATGCTAATAGTCATTGATTCTAATGATAATAATGATGAAGAGAATGCGATGCAACCTTCCTGTAGCAGAGGCTGTATTTTATTTTTAAATACTGTTTTATTTTCCATAATATTGTGCATAATCATTGACGTGAACACCCGCAGCGTCAATTTCGATCTTACATGAATATTCTCTCTTATTTATCCAATTGTGTTGAATATATAATAAATGAAGATTTGTTATTTGAAACTATTTTAGTTTATCTAAAATCAAATCTAGTGATGAGTATATTTAAAATAATTAACACTATTATCACAAACATATAATAGTAGCCACGACAATACTCAATTTGGCAAATGCCCGCAGACCTCAAACTCCGCCGCCTGCCAGTCGATTCCGATTGAGGGAATCAAGGGACCAATGATTTCGGCCCCCAATCATCCCATTTCGGATGCAAATTAATTTCCTTCAGTTAGCAGCAGACAACCTCTGGGGCTATTTGTAATGTAAATAGGCAAGGGAGGTGGACTCGGCATAAAAGGAGGGGAGTGTTTTTTTTTTTATTAGATCTTTTGAAACAGTGGGTTCTCAGGGCTCTTCTAAAGGCTTGGTCTGCTCTTGGATCGGTAAATAACAGAAACAATGGCTTTGCTCAAGCGTTATGCCATGCCAAGTTAAGGTCATATAAGATTACACGCGAACCTCACCATGTTTAACTATACGGGGCATTCAACACCAGAAATTGAGCTAGAACCGGAATGAATGAAATTATTTACAGTGATTTGATAAGAAAAAAACCAATCTTTTATCAAGCTCCCTTTATCAACAATTGTATTTTCAGGTTTGGTCTCATTTGAATGCCTTTGGGTGATTTAGACGGAGTGGAAAATTAACTAATAAAGTTGTGCTGTATCGAACATTACTTATTTGACAATAGCTGGCACAGTGAGTTGTGTTTTCACAATGATGTAATATACGATGAAGAAACTCTAGTGGATTATTCAGTTTTACCTTATTTTTCTCGATAAAAATAAAGTAACGAGAATCACTTGGATCGGCTTGTTAATTAATTTAGAACTATTTATAAATAGTTATGAAATGAAATGAGTACATATATTATATTTCAAAAGGCACAAATGTTTAAGAAATCATTTAGAAACAAAGTTTTGAGCTCTGTCAACTATTTCCGGAGCAGAAGACAGATTATTTATACGAGTGCCCTAATAGGGAAATAATAGGGCTATATCAGTGGCAGATCCAACAGTCCTCAAAGCAAATAGGACAAAAAAGTAACTTCTCACAGAGTACAATGGACAGTTTACACACCGTTGGTAAACACTATTGTGTCAGATGTGTCGGAATCACCCCAAATTCTCAGCCCCGGTGCCTATAGCCAGAGTCCCCATAAAAAAATCCCCGGGCCAGGTGGAACACAGGACCGGTATACATATATTTTTTTACGGAACCAACAGCCTTTGTGCCCTAAAGTACCTGTCACAGGGGTGGCTCAACCCTTCTGTCCCAGCCCTACGCTATTTTCACAGTATCTCTCTCCGGCCAGGTAGGGCTATACGGGCCCCGGTATTTTTCGCTTATCGAACCCTTTGATCCGGAACTACGGTAATCGATGATAAATGGATAACGGATATTTTCACTCAACCCTTTCGCAACCAGATGCACCGCCGCCCTATTCACTGTCCCCTGGGAATATTGTATCATCGATAAATTTTCTCGCTCCACTTCATTTTCCGTCCTTTTAAGAACAAGGGGATTACTACTTTTATTGCATTTTTTTTTGCTATCTCCTGGCATTGTGTGAAAATTTACTGGATGAAGCATTTCACGGTTGCAATGGCAGATTTTTTTCCCCTGATAGAATGTAGTTTTGTGTAGTAGCAGTATTCATACATAATCTTGTGTTTCGTCCAGCATTAGTTCAATATTGAGAAATAATTGAACTAGATGTATTTATGTCTCCTATAATTTTTATTTCAAAAAACGCCGAACACAATTTCAAGCACTTTTTCCAAAATGCTTAACATGAAAAATTACATCAAAATAAAAAAAAACATAAGTCTAAATAAAAATACTACATATATAGTTATCACATTTACATTCAAATAAAAACAAATTAAGTAAAAATAAAAGTAAAAGCTAGTAAGATAAATATAAAGTAAACATCATGAAACATCAACAAGCCAAAAAAAATAACTGAAATTCCTATAAACATTCCAGAAATAAATAATTATTGGGAGACTTCTAGCGAATACTTCTAGTTTATTTTTTTTTATATTGACAGCATTAAGTATCATAAAATAGAAAATATTAAGGTTTTAAGATTTTTTTAAAATTTGGGTAGAAACTTATCAATTCATTAAAGAGGGTTTCATTACGTTTCTGTGGAGAAACGTGCATTCAATGCATTCCAAATAGTAGAGTTGCAAAGTCGAGCTAGACACTATAAATTGTTTTTTTTATGTCAATATTGAATTATTACTAAATCATTTAAAAAGTAGTTAAATCATAAAAATTAAAAATCATACACCACCTCTCGATCGCTTTCCTTCGCTTAGTTTATATAAATAAATATTATAAATATAATTTAATTTAATGAACCCGTTGCTTGATGTGCCGGACGGTGGATGAGTTTATCCGCCGGAGACACATCAAGTTTTTCGACACGTTGCAGCGCCTCACAAATCCACTGTTTAACACTATGACCCCACCACCCCTGCCGAATCGATGGCAACAGACTGTCGGGGAAAATTTAGGTTAAGAATTAGTTTTTAAGTTTTGTTTGTTGTGATCAAAAAGGTGAGCCCCATCACCTTGTAGAGTTTTGTCAATGAAGCCAAGTACGTTGTGTATCCTTGTACTTGTATTGATAACATAACTTCTGTACCGATTCAGACCATGTGTATGTGTAGAGTATACCGATTGTACAGGACATATAAAATGTAGTATGTAAATAGATTCGCCTAAGAACCTATGGTCAATAAAAGTTTTTTATTTTTTATGGGGTTGGGGGAAAAAAAAATATATTCCTTTATTTTTCCCTCATCCTTAATCTTATAATTAGAGAGCTAAGAAAAAAAAAATTAATCTATGTTTTATGTTTTGTTTTTTCTAATTTATTTATTATTTTAAGTAATTTAATCTAAGAAAAAGTACGACTCAGTTCCTGGAGAGAGAGCCTGTAATTTCGTACTTGCTAACATGTCAGTTCGTCTCAAACTGATGATATATAAATGTGTCCTCCTGCCAGCTCTGCTGTACGGTGCCCCACTATTTACTCCCTTGATTGACAATACAGCTAAAAGACTCCAGCAATTTCAGAAAAGGATCATGAGAAAAGTGGTCAGACATACCTCTCTCAAGAGGTTAAAGAACGCTAACCTGCACCCGTTATTTGGCGTGCCTTCGGTGGGTTAGTTCATCTACCTGAGACAGATCAATTTTTTTGACTCGTTGCAGCACCTAACAAATCCATTGAACAATATGTCCCCACCATCCGTCCCGCATCGATGGCAACCGACTGTCAGGGAAAATTAGGTTAAGATTTTGTTGTAAGATGTAAGTTTTAGGGCTATGATTCATAAGGTGGGCCCCATCACTTTTAAACATGTTTTGATAATTAATGTATAATATGCATTATACTTTTGTAACAATCGAAAGTCGCAATGTAAAATTTTAAAAAGTGTACAAATATAGCCAAGCTACAGGACATATAATCACCTATTTATGTAGAATCTATACGTATTTCCATAATTTATAATAACAAGGGGATATGAGGGAAAAATATATACATCTATAAAATCAATTTAGGTACCATATATGCAAATATATACTGGGAAAATACAACAATGTTGCATATTATAAGGAAAAAGATTGTGAGGCTTTGGATATGTTTATAAATAAAATATATTGTGTTTATTCATTTATTTTATTTGTACTGATAAAGTTAATTGTGGATCCATGATAAAAATATCAGAGGTAGGAGGACAATCAGGAATAAGTGGGATTAGAGAGATAGCTGTAGAGTCAGTGGCTGGGAGAATGGACGGTGTTTACAGATTAAAGTAGCGGGTAGGAAAATGCTCAAGGCAAACGGGCATTACCCAGCCACGATCCACCTGCAATTACTGCTGCAAATTTACACTGCTCGGGCATTACACAGACCTGGTGTGCTGGCATTAGGGGCCATGGTCGTTTGGGTCGACTCGATTACACAGGCTCTCTCCGCTAGTATTTACTTTGTCTGGCCCTCTCCCTCTCCTGGGCCATGTTTGTGTACAGGCAGTATTCTTCCGTAATTTTTATTATGGATTCACTTTTATCGTTCACGTCCAGCAGATAAGAGCAGTGGGGCAGCTACTACGGGTTTTAATAGCCGAAGATAATTGCACAAACAGGAAGGGAAATTCATCTTATGTGCGCTTATTTTTTAAACCAAATGCTTGAGAACCACATACACCTGAAAAAGTCCCATTTCATACTGTGTAGTAAAAAATAATAATAATTTACTTAAATAGGATAGAAGCAAAATGCTCCCATATTACCTTCACCCTTTGTCGCAAATCTTGTTCACTAGTTCATTTTAATTCTATTCCTCTCCCTGTATCCGAGACAGTACGGTACTTAGGCTTCCATCTTGACAAAGGACTGACCTGGAACCCACATACGAGACTAAAAAGACAAGAACTAAACAGACGCTTTGGACAACTGTAAAGACTGCTTCTAAGGACATCCCATCTCTCAATAGAAAATAAATTACTAATATACAAAGTTATACTTAAGCCAATCTGGACATACGGAATAGAGCTACGGGGAAAGCAAAAAACTCGAACATCAAGCGAATCCAATCCTTTCAATCAAAAGTCCTGAGTACAATAGTAAATGCCGCTTATTACGTACGCAACAAAACCCTTCATAACGATTTTAATATACCCTACATTCTTGAACTCATCCCTTCCAAGTTTATGAAATTCCACAGTAGCCTTTCCAACCACCCTAATCCTGTAGCACAGTCATTGCACTGCGCCACTCATCCCTATAATCCTCCTCGGAGACTGAAACGGCAGTGGCCTCGTGACCTTCTCTCGAGCTCTTGGTCAGTCTCCACTGGCTCGTTACTCTGGTGACGCGGCTGACGGAGGAGCTTGGGGGACTTCCCAAGACTCCGCTTTCTCTTTCGTATGCGAGGGGGGTGACCGACATATGGATTTGGGAAGCCTCTGGGCTGTCTGTAAATATTGTATGAATGAGCGATTGAATGATGAATTGTTAATATGGTATGAATGAAAGCATTTTTCTTAGTTACTTATTGCCTAATAAGGCAGATTGTAATTTTAGCACAATAAAGGAATTTTGGGCAAATAGGATAATAGGCTCATTTATGTTTTATTCATTTTTAATTAGAATAATCATCTTAAAAATTCTTCCTTCCCCCCATTTCAGGAATCTTCAGTACTTCAAATGAGAAAATCGTTCTATGACTTCTTTTGCAGTGGTTTGGTTAGATTAATTACAGGTTTTGGTATAGATCAACTCAATAACATTTTTATGTCTTCCTAAAGTTATTTATTTACCATTCACAAGCGCATTCATCAGACTACGCAGCAAGTGCTCATTATGTCGTTAATGATGGCTTCCTACTCATATTGCAAGAGAGGAGTTATATATCATTTTGATTACTTAAGAGTGGCGGTAAAGACTGTTGAAAGCGCTTGCGAATAAGATTAATTAACTTGTGGGAAGACAAAAATAGGACGTTATTTATTTAAATAGATTCAATTTGGCTTTTTTATTGTGAATAAATGAATAATAAGTCTATCGACTTTGCTGGCCAATAGACATGTTGATGGTCTGGATGTTTTGTATTTACAATGTTTTTGACGAAAATACTCCACAGTAACGTTCTATGTTCAAATATTCATATTTGCCATAAATTTATGGTCATAAGTCCATTTATTATAAAATGTCATATTCCCCCTTTGTCCCATTGTCCTTTGCAAGCGAAGTGAATGGCCAATCCCTCGTTGACATTTAACAGATTGGTGCCGACCGGCCCCCACTGGAAGGAATGCTAATGGACAGGCTAAGAACAATACCGCTGGAAGGAGGAGCGCCTACCGCAGCAGTCCTCTGGAGGGAGGTGAAAAGTGCCTGGAGCTGGAGTAGGCCGTTTAATTGGTAGGGCTAGCCCTTATTGATTTCTCCAGCCTCCTGGCCATTACCGAGGGTTCTTTCATTTGCATAATGGCCTGGCATGGCCGCCCTCCGCTGACCGCGGGGCGGGGGGCGGTAGCGCGCTCTTGTCGAGTGCTTCGCTATTAAACAGTGTATGTTGTTGCACTCGGAATAGCTATGCAAATAGACTTTACCCAAGGAGGGCAGCCCTTAAAAACATTCTCGAAGAAAACCTTACACTTTAGGTTCTACCCTACCCTACAGAGTTCAACGAAAGAAAAAGTATCACGCTCAAGGAAATAAGATATTCCAGCATAAAAAGGTACCCTCAGTATAATGAAATGTTCAATAAATAGTTATTCTTGAAAATAAACTGAGCTATACTGTTAGCACAAATAGTATGATATTTTGTCTTAGTAATGCTAAGACCGTATGATTGACTTCAATGTGAATATCCGTTAATATACGGTAGTAATAGATTTCTTGTACCAATCTACGAATATCATTTGTCATATTGCGTTATTCATTTTTTAATAAAACTTGAAACATATGTTTATGAAATTGTAACGTATGCCTTGCGCTGATCCCGAAAGTAGACACTATTATGAATGCAAAGTAAAAAAAAAAGTATCAAATGTATGAAATAAGCTATTCCGCTAATAAAGATAGATGGATCCCCAATTAATATATTCAAACTTCATTCATTTTAAATAGAAACCAAAGTGCAAAATTATCCCATTTATGCGATATTTCAGTTCTACATACTCACAACTTTTTAAGGCACGTCAGTTGACTTATAAAGCTCTACCCCTTAGTTAGATTTGTCATCCTCATTTCTAACTATGTACGAAATAATACACTTTTTAAATTTGTGCATATACCTGTGAGGGGACCGTAAGCCATAAGTGGATTGCCCTGCATAATACCTTGTTCTATGAAGGATAAGTCAATGCCAGAATTCTAAATATCACCCTTATCAAGCACAAGTGCTCAAATTTCTAGAATGCCCAATCAAATCGAAAATTCGTGAACTTGGAATGAATGACCATCCATCCCCATTGGATGTACACCACATTGAGATCAGAGTTGATTTAAGGAAGTGCTAATTATTCTTCTGATAATTTTAAATCAGAAAGATTAAATGCTAATATATTTTTAAAAAAATAATAAATTGATGAATGAGGGGTTTATTTTTCATTAAATATGTGAAGTCTCTTTTTAGTATTCTTTAAAGTAATGTAATGTGCCAGTTCAATGTTAATTGATTGTCTAGCTTCAAAATAAATAATTTGTTATTTGGTGTAGCTTAACTGTTTCATATCATGTGGGTTAAAATTCCTAAATGGAAAGCCATTTTGTTTCATTACCATAGATAGAAGTGAATGGTTTATCAGCTGCCCTATTCAGTCCTAAATGGGAGTATACAAGAGCATAAATAATTAAATAAACTAACAATATTGTAGTGACCACTTTTTTAAAAGTGTTGTAGCTACAGATAACGTAATGGTAAATATGCTTTTTAACCCCGTTTTCTAGCTTTCTTTATCTTTAATCTTTATTTTTGATCTTCTAAACTTTAATATTATTTTTAGAGTCATTTTAAAAAAAATCTAAATTACGAGATCTGCAAATGAAAAATAACAATTTATGAAACTTAAACATAGTTAGTTTATTGTTATTTGTAATTAGTTTTAACATTCACAGCATAGTATAATTACAAAAGGACTAGACATTTTTGATCTAAGAGGAGACGTACTGTTATAACCAGTACATGCAATATGGTACAGGTAAGTAATTCAGCGACATTCATTCTGTTCGCAATGATCTCCTAACTGATGATAGGTGGTGATGAAAACGAAAACACTGCCTGTAGGATATCGACTGGTGCTACGGTGATAGAAGAGCTCTCCCCCATCAGGCACTATCACCGCAGAAACACACCTCTGCAATACTCTACAGGATTAGGGCTTCTATTTCTTAGGATTAGGGTTCATCCTGGAGGCCAGCTGGGGGCTGGAGATCCGGGCTTGGGGGGTCCTTGTCCTTATCATTTAATGAAGCATAATTTCAACGGTGGACATTTAACGGCTTACATTTACAGCCACTTTACTTGAACAGTTACAATTTAATAATACACAGTTTACGACTGGCAATATAATATATTAGTGACCCACCATAACTTTTCAGAACTCATGCTTTTTTTTTAATCTGGATTCCTTTTAGTAGTTGAACTTCAATTCACCACGATGACCCAATCAGACAATAAACATCCCGAAGCCATTTGAAAATACCGATAGAATTTTATTGTATAACTTAAAGCGTCTGTTTTTAAGTGTTATTTTAGAGGGAAGTAGAGCAAGTATCATTTCGTCTTCACGATATCCATACTGCTTTTTTGGATAGCGTGCGAAATTTTGTTTGAATGTTACCAAACTTGAGTGTTAAATCTTGAGATCATGAACCACAAAGTATATTTTAACTCTTCCTGAAAATTGCTTAATAAACCTTATAAACATAGATCTTACTAGTCAACTATATACATTGTACAATGAAAGGATACATTTATTGATCCATATAAATATTAAACTTCAAACTTGAGTGCATTTACAAAATAAGTACTGACGTGTCAAATTTTCAGGGCAAGTGCAAGTTAGTGATTTCTTATGTTTTATGTCAACTATGTAAATTATTAGCAAGTGGATTAATTAACAAAAACGATCTATGTATCAATTTGTGGATGTGCCTCCGTATGGTTACAAATACATTTGTCTTACCGTTCCCACACATTAGTAGTGGGTGCTTTTGACATTTAAGTAAGGTACATGTATCAGCAGCACGGGTTTAATTTATGGCTTACGTGAGAAATGTGTATTGAAGGAGATAGTTCTGGATTGGGTTTACCATTGAAGTAACAACTGAAATGAATAGACATTGGAAAAAGAAGGAGTGAATCTTTTTGCGTTATAAATTAAAATTCGTTGCCGTTTTGAGTGCTAAAATAGGAGTTTTGCTTCACCCATACCTCCACTCCTCGGGCACTGAGTTGAAGTGGTCCCGTGATCTTTGTTCAGCTTTAAATAACTGATAGTGGCAGCACTGGTAAGTTTTCCTGTCGCGTGATCTTTTAGCTTCTACTTGTCCCACGTGGGTGTGGAGTGTAAGATCCTGGCCTCTTGAACGAAGGTGAAAAGTATGAATTGAATTAGGGGAACCCTGGGTTATGTATGAATGTATATGTGAGATCATTTATCACAATTATCTATTGTCCTATCCGAGTAGATTGTAATTTTCTTAAAATGAAGATTTAAAGAAAAAATTAAGAACAAACACTTCCTATATATTCAGATACATAGATATAGACAAATAAAAAAAAAATCATCCATCCAACATCATTTAAGAAAAGGCAATTTAAATCAGAATGATGATATAAGTGTGAGTTTTAAAATGAGACACAGAATGAAACATAAACTTCAATTAGACAAAGAAATTATGTAGATTAAATCAGTTTCAACATTTTTATTTGTAATTCTTGAGACAATAAATAAATAAATCCACTGTGACGAAACTTCCTGCCTCGGTTAGACAATGAAACATGACTCGGGTCTCCACAGCGCATGATGTGTCTAGGTGACGCATGAGCACCGCTGAGGTGAATATCACTCCTTATGTATTAGTTTTTCTTACGTTATAAATAATTTGTAAAATTTTTGTTCATTAACCATGAGTTGTTATTCTGACTGTGCACATTTCTATTTCTTACTTCTGTAACCGCAAACATCTCAACCCCTTTTTCTAGTGGCCGCACATTTCCATTCTACTAGACATTTCCCCTAGTTTAACCGCGATAATACATTTCCTGAATCCTGCCATGCCGAACGGCCAACACCATAAAGAGGGCGAGGGCCGAGCAAGGAGTAATCCGTTTATCCTAGCTCTGGAGGCTAATTGGGATCCGGGCTAAGGCAGTTAAGAGTTTTGACGCGGGCTCCTCTTTAGGCTAACTCCGTTACCAGCCTCGGGTTTGCTCAACAACTTACCATAGATAGGAAATTAGTTTAAGTCCCTGGTCACGTGGCCATCGCCGCTTCCGTGCCTGTCACTGATTCCGCTTTCCAAATCCTTCCTACCTTCGTACAACCGGTGGATCGGCAAACATCAGAATTGAAAAATAATTATAGCATACTTATCACAATTTGACGTCGGCCAGGATTAAAAGACTATAAAGGTGTAATGTGCAAAATTTTGAAAGCGCGAATTTACGTAAGAGAATTAGAGTATTTGTTGAGATATCGGCTTAGGACGATGAAAGAGAGATGTCTGACTAAAGACTGATTAATGGACAATGTTTCGAAATGTTATGTGCATCAGGTCCTAGTATGAGATGGTTACAGGTAGTAAGATGTTGGTTCATACTGATATATGTAGACACATACTAATTTTCTTAAGTATTATTTAAGGACCCTACAATTACATTTCCATCTTCCAACCATATAGTATTTGAACCTGACCCAGAAATAAAGTGGGTCGAAATATTGTCTTTTGTCCACGAATTGGGTCGTTGATAGTAATGTTTATTGCCCAACTGTGCAGATTGTAATTCTATTTCAAAAAAATAAAAGGTTTTTATAAAAATCGTTTGTTATTCTGTGAAGTGATAAACTCTGGTTCATTTCCAATTAAAAAAATTGCATTTTCAAGCCCAGAGTGACTTTATTACTTCCATTCACCTGCCAGTCAGTTTCTATGCATTTATGTACGGATCGAAACCACTTTCGCGCATGATTCCTTCAAGTGGCCTAAATTAGTAGTCCCTGTTCAGAACCTATCGAAAATTTATAGTTTTGATTTATTCTGCAAGTAGAGTGCACTTTAAAGAAGATAATGGGAAAGTAATTTCAAAAATATTTCAATAAATATTGCTTTGAGAGCCAACATTAAGTGTGTTTAATAAGTTCTATGAAGGTTTACATTTTAAATTTATTGACAGAGATAATTTTTTATTTTTTAAGAAACCAACATGAGAACCCGGCCCGATCATGGGTTCAGTTACTTCGTTTTCTACGTCCTTAATTCCATTCTGTTGGTTTTTCTGTATTTAGCATCCTTCCGATCCGATTCTTTTAATTCCCACCTCTCCTTTCTATCTGCGTTATCATCCAGTTCCACACCCACTCCGCTGTGATGATGGGTTCTGGGTGGCTTCGGATGGGGATCCTCACTTCACCTATCCCTCTCTCAATTCCACCAAACACCGTTAACCCCTCTGAGGTCACATATCTCCTGAAACCTTTACCTTACCAAAAATCCCAGATATGATCTCCTTACTCCTCAAACAACTTTCTCCTAAAGCCATAATCTTCCTAACCTACATTTATAATTGCATGTTTGGATAATGGACACACTTTCCTCTCCTCTGGAAACATTCTATCGTCCTATTCGCTAAACCCAGTAAATCCAGTAAATCACCCAATGATGCCTCATCTTACCGTCAAATTAGCCTACTAGTATCCTCCCGAAAATGTTTGAAAAACTCCTATTAAAACGTTTACTTCCAATCGTTGAATCCCAAAACCTCTTTTCTACTCATCAGTTTGGTTTCCGTCAACGACATTCCACTGCTCAACAAGGCTTTCGCGTTGTTTATCAGATATCCTCAACCCTTGAAACCAGCAGTTGAGCACTGCTGCCTTTCAGGATATAGCTCAAGCTTTTGACAGGGTTTGGCTCGCAGGTTTGCTTTACGAGCATGAACGAAATTTACCACAGATCCTTTTTGTAATCCTACAGTCCTACCTTTCAAACCGCTTCTTCCAAGTCAGCTGTGGTTTGGAATATTCTAACTGCTATCCCATGAAAGAAGTTACACAGGGCAGTGTCATCGGTCCCATCTTCTATAAACTATCTACCGTTGATGTCCCCTCTACCCCCAATACATTCTTGGGGACACACAACACATTTGTAGATGACACTGCAGTCCTGTCTTCCCACCCAGACCCCGATATAGCACCCCATAACCTTCAAAAACACCTTGACGAGATCGAGTATTGGTGTAATCAATGGCGGATCAAAGTTAATGAAGCAAAATGTGCCCACATTCCCTTTACCGTTTGTCGCAAGTCCTGTCCACTAGTTTCCTCTAATTCCATTCTTCTTCCCGTATCTGAAACAGTGCGGTATTTAGGCTTCCATTTCGACAAAAGGCTGATATGGAACCCACACACGACACTAAAAACTAAACAGATTCTTTGGACAAATGCATAGACTACTTCAGAGGACATCCCATCTCTCGATAGAAAATAAATGTTATATTTAAGACAATCTGGACATACGGAATAGAGGTATTGGGGGGGGGGCAGCTAAAACGTCGAACATCAAGCGTATCCAATTCTTTTAACCAAAAGTCTTTAGAAGAATAATTAATGTCCCTTATTACGTCAGCTACTTTCATAACGATCTTAATATACCTTACATTCTATAACTCATACCTTCCAAGATTATGAAATTCCATCGAAACCTATCCAACCATCCCAATCTACTAGCACAGTCATTACACTCCACCACATATCCCTATAATCCTACTCGGAGACTGAAACGGCAGTGACCTGCTATAAATACGTGACTATAATTGACCAGCCTCTCCAATCATGTCCTGAGCGTCTGGGGCTTTCGCGTTATTGGCCTGCCTCCACTGGTTCGTATCCGGTGACGCGGCTGATGGAGGTGCGTGCAGGACATCCCAAGACTCCGCTTCCTCTTTCACATGCGAGGGAGGGGACACCGATGTGGATTTGGGAGGCCTCTGGGCTGTTTCTAAATACTGTATGAATGAAGAATTAACGGAAATACGGTATGAGTGAGAACATTGACCGAAATTACCTAGTGCCCAACCAGGTAGATTGGAATTTTATCACAATAAATATTTTTGAATCTGTTTGTATTTCCAAATACATGATTTAGTTTATTTGTGATATGAAAGATAGTTTACGGTAGTTCTAAAAAAATCGATGACCTGATAGGAAGTGAGTATTTTCATATTCAAGTACAATGGCCTCATCACTGGATCCACTTAGTCGCTGGAAACTCGAAGACAGGGGACCTGTGCTCTGACTGGGTTTCGGCCGTGGGCCTGCACAGGGCAAGATTCAAATTAATCTGTTAGTGCCCCTTCTACCGTCGACGGCCATATTACTAACTTTGTTACGCCTTGAATATGTATAAGTTGTAAGGCCTTCCCCTTCCTCAACTATTATAACACTTATTGAATATTAGATGAACGGCTAATGGTTTCCAGGGGGTTAGTTTGAGTTACTAGCCCTCCCTCCCCTGCCCTACTTCAGACCATTTCAATGTTTACATTTCACAATATTTTCCGAGATGTAAATCAAGTTAAGTTAATTATTTGTAAGTCAAAATTTTCTCTAACAGTTTTTTATTAAAAAAAGTTTTTGGTTTGTAGAGTACTCTTGAAAATATTTTGTTCCCAATTTATCATCCGAGTCAGAAATTCCCACCACCTTTTTAACTTATGAACATATTTACATTATTTTCATTGTAATTGTTTTATTATTTTTATAATTGTGGGAATCCCCTGAAGTATTGCAGCCTTGTCCATTCGTCTTAGTTTATTTTATCAGTAGAGGAATTTTGATAATAATATCTTAAGGACCATAACTTGCATTTTTGAGACCTGGAAAATGGACCAATATCGATTGCCCAATCTTGTTTGTTAATACAGCTGTATTAGCTCTACCAGACATGATCCCTAACTGAACATTCATACATACATCACATCTCCTTCAACTAAGAGCACGATACTACGTCAATCAATTCATCGACTTGCACAGTGCCCTGTAAACTGAAATGAATAACAAGAATACCCTACAACTACTAGCTAATTTTGTTGCAGCAGTTGTCATGGAAGAGAGACTAAGGAATAAATAAATTAATGTTAGTAAAAAAAAATTTTCCTATCGACAAATATGGTACTCCCAATAATAGAATAATTCATCCTTAACTAAATGTGTTTTGATTTTTAAACAGACCTTTTTGCTGAAGAAAGTAATTGGAACCGATCAATATTTTCCTTTGGGATTCAATAACAATGATAAGCCAATCAAAACGATGGGTGTTCCTGTTGTGAAGTGTAAATAAACAGCACATGGAGGGGAACTTTCATGAGTCTCTTCGTATCTAGACAGTTGCTAAGCCAAGATTCACTTTGTTGTCAATGATTTTACTATTGGCCTACTTGTGAGTCAAGCTAACAGATGACGAAAAGGGTTGCAGTGGTAACCTGTGTTATATTTATAACAAATTATAAAATCTTTATTTTAAGGAGAACACCTGTAATCACCTAGAGCCAATGTGGTACGCTGAAAGAGCTTGATAATCTGGGGCCTGAAGCAGCACAGGTTGGACTTGAGAGCTTAGCCAAGCTTTACTACTTGGGATTTTATATTTTGCAAGAGGTAGAGTAGAATTAGAACGGCTCAACGGGGTTTTATAAATTACACAAGATTAAAGTATCCACGAAACTAGGAAACACTAGGTGCACATACCTTGGATACATGCCATATGGTATTCATTACACAAACTAAAATAAAAAATTACCAATAACTGACTTTTAAGTACCACAAGGGTTCACAAATTAATAAATCGTATTCGTATTTTGATTTCTTAATGCTCCGAAAGATATTTCAAACCCACGTACCTATTGAGTAAACCGAGAGGTCTCACTATACATTTCCATCTCATACCCGTTGTTCAAGAAATATTGTACCATCTCTTAGAATATCATTTATAAATAAGGTGATCCCTATCACTTTTAATAAGCCCAGTCCATTAATGTGTAATTTACATCATTATAATTTTATAGAATGCAGATCACCATTTTGTGTACTAGAATTTGTATAGCCTGTACCAAGCTACAGGAAATACAATGAAGTAATTGTAAGTACATTTGTCTGTAGAATCTATATTTTGTAAAAAGGTGATTTGGAACAAAAAAAAAACTTTTTGGAGAACATTTATCACTATCGTTTCTGGTTTTCTAGCGTACCGGTAGTTTTAAGAATACGTTTGTTGAAGCGAATAAGAATGATGCCATTTTATACAATAAAAGAGAAACATCACCCTTTGTGTGATTTGGTGAAGTGGGATAACGGGACGTTGGACGACTGCAAGGTGCGCAGGGGTAACATCCCCGGGATAGTATGTAAGGGATGATTTAAGGGGTTAAGGATTCCTGGCCAGGGATAAATGTCGCCATTCCCCGGGGAAGTGTGTAGGGCCGATTCGGGAGTACGAGAGATGAATATCAATGAAGGGACAGTCTTCCGATCAATGGGTGTCTTCTGGCCTGCATTATTTTCGGAGTCTGGGAGCGTCACAGGAAAGTGGCTAAAGTTGACAATGCCTGGGTAGTTTTAGGGAAAAGATATTTTGATATTTTAAATTCTACGGTGATTATTAAATAAGTGATTGTTAATTTCGTTAAAATAAGGAACGTGCCTAGTTTAGATACTCATCGAATTTTTTATATAAATTTTCTTCATTCAAATGAAAACCAGCAATACTCCTTCTTGGGGGAAATTCTGTTATACAATTTAAATGAGTTTTGGTGAGTGATCTGAAGGATCAATTCCACCAGGAAGAAAAGCATTTTTTGAATTTATCAAGTTTTTATATTTGAAACAAAATTTGACAAATTGCATTTTCCCCACCCAATTTGTTTTTATTTCAAGTTTCCTTCTCACTCCGATAAGTGTTTATTTGTTTGAGTGAGTACAGGAGTAATTAACACAAAATGTGAATGCCAGTAAAAATAGAATAAATAAATAAGAATTAAAGGTTTTAATATAACTTTAGCTTAATTATCTGTTGGATTGGTTGATCTAGGGACCTAAAACCTAGAATATAGGCCGGTGTATCCCATGTCAGGTAACTCATAATTTTTCTTAAAATTTATATGTTTACTCAAAAACCAAGATTAGAAGGAAATAAAAACGAAGGGATTAAGTTTGAAGTCAAACGGGTGATGAAGGAGGACTTGACATTCTAATGAAGGTAGAGTTTACGTAGAGCCTAGACAGGACAGTAAGAGTCTTTGAGTACGGTATATATTGCTATATATGGAATAAAGAAATAGACAAGCCTGCAGGAGGAAGCAAGATCCCAGAGATGAGACCTATCTATGGAAAGTAAAGAAGAGGTAGATTTTTCCATTCATCGGTTAGGTGAGGGGGTTGTGATTATTATAACACTGGATTTGTGAGCTGGAGCAATTATTTGAAAAACATGGGGTGAATAAAATTCTAGGCCATTGGCAGTTTAAACCTCGTGCAGGTACTACTTTACTCGGTATCACAGACTGAAAGACTTTTAATGAGATCAATAACACAGAGAGACGGCCGGATGATGCTCTTACAAATCATCAGCTCGAGAAGAAGCGATACAGTGAGTACAGCAAAAAATATTGAAATTCTATGTCTTACGATAATCTACCTTGGTCTTGATTCCGTAAACACTCTTTATTATTGCTTTAATAGTAATGTATTATATTCAAAATGCTAGAATAAATAGTAAAATAGTGAATATAATACATAGTGAAAAATCTTCTCAATACAAGGATAAGTCAACATAAAATCAATGACAATAAACTAAATAAATAAATCAAATACAACAAACTTAACACCTAAGTATACTGTATTTAGTTAATACTGAATGCTAGTGGATACTATTCAAACATTTTTTTTTGTGGGGTGGATTTCATGTATTGGATATAATCATAATATTACTCTTAAGAATGAGTTTTCGGATATGAATGGTTAAAGAAGGTGTTCTGTGGGTAGGTGTGCGCTTACTACTAAACAATGGCCATCTCTGTCCTTTCGCTATACTCGTTGTGATAACTGTAAGCATGCAGTATTACTAACAACATCCTGCTAATGATGTAAGAAGGGGAGCGGGCAGGCTGGATTTACTCCTACCTTACTCCCTCACTCCCACACCGGGGCCCACTGGCCGAGGTATACATCACCCCCTCTAGCGGGAGGGCGTAACTCAGCCTCCGCACTAATTACTGGTTAAGTCTAAGCCCGGGCCTTAATTCTCTGTCCACTTAAGCTGACGGCTTCTTAGCTCCAGCTCTGACCTCCACGCTCTTTGGGTTGCTGGGCTCTGGCTAATTTCTTAGCAGGGAGTGCAAAACCTGATGGAGCTCGGGGTGATTTGTTGCTTTCCACGAGGCCGAAGGAACCATGTTTAACCAAGTCGTTTAAGTAAAAACTGAGATGTTCTAATCACTTATCTGTAGACCACATTTCAAGGAATCGATATATCTGAAGAATACAACGAAGAAAAAACAAAATCACCTTTTGAGGAAAATTGTTTTAAAGCTTGACAACTCAGCCTTCTTGCAGCAAAAACCCTTATGCTTTCACCCCCGTTTCTGTCTGTTATTATCTTTGTAAGGTTCAAAAAGAGGTTTCATTTGATACCCCCAATAACATGACAAATTCTAACAACTCCTCTAAACATGATAGAGTTGAGTTGAGAATATTTTGTGCATAACTAAGCGAACTTTACATATGCTAAAATAATTAGTCAATAGAGCGAATTTATAAATAAATATTTAAACCTAGCACAGAATCAAAAATGCATGCATCAGTACATTCGAAACACATCTGTACTGATCTTTATATCATACATATATTTATGAATAATTCGTTATTCGTTGAAAAAAATATTATTATGAATAAGTGGAAGCGTTTGTAACGAGGTAAGCTTGGATTGATGAAAAAGAAATGTTACGTTTTCCAATCTCCCAACAAGCGCTTCTGCATATTTATATATTCCCGGCTATCAATGATCTCAGAGAATTATTATTTTAGTACATATATCAGATTTGACTACAGATACTCAGTTTAGACACACATTATTATATATTTTTTCGAAGTGGCGTCAATTTTACTATATTATACGTACAGTGCTTATGACCGATTATATACTGAAAAAACGCCAGAAAGATTTTTTTTTGTAATGGCACTCGATTACGTCCAGTCCAGTGACTCTTAGAGGAGCCCTTCCTAGTTGAGAAGTTCACCGGAGCCAACCTACGACGAAGAGGCCAAGAGGAAGACATTAATTTAATTTGAATCTGGATCCAGGAGAGGAGAAGTCGGGAGGAGCTAGTTAGAGGGAAAGGTAAGCTTTGAAGAGATCTCTCCAGAGACGTGGAGGGTCCCCTAATTACCAAAGATCCTGATTGAGAGTTGAGAGGATTCAGTCAGCTATGACATAAACAAAATTGGTCGAAAACCCCCACTCCAGATGCACTCCAGATGCCTACCTTTCAGAACTGCCGCCTTTGAGGGCATTCCAAATCCCAATATATGCCGGCTCAAGGGCGTGTTCAGAACACGATACAGCTCACCCACCCCTGGCCCAAGTTCACCCCTGTTTGTTTTACTTATTCTACTCTGGGTACAATATTTGTTTGCCAGGCGGGGCTAAGGTACTTTAATATCCTTGCGATTGTCTTTCTAATCATAACATTTCATTTGCTGATTGCCTTCTGAACAAATTAAACCCCTTTTGGGTTGTTAATCAGATCAACATTTGCTAACTCCCCTATGTTGTTTTGATTTTGACTGCTAACATCAAACCAAATAAAACTTTTCTTTCGCATGTATCGGTGTTCTTTATAGTTTGGTAATTTTATATTTATATTATCGAACTGGTTACGACATGACGGTAGAGCACATCCACTAATTTCTTAATATAGTTTTTTGAGCTTTCTACAAGTGGGATTGAGGTCGGAAATTTATCTCGCTATATGCGCCACTCTAGTCCTTATATCAGTGGATTTGGCTATCAGTATAACTTGCTTTAGGACTAAATTGGTGTTTTTTTGACGATTTTTCCTCTTTACCTCGATTTCTCCAAATTCTGTGTCTTATACGTATATATATGATAATTCAGGAAAATCGAAGATGGCGTCGATTCTTTCAGTGTAATCAGTATCAGTATATTCTTTTAGCATGATTCGTACCAATCATTTTGCTCATGGACTTCAAATCATTGAAATCAGCCAACTCATGTACCTGGTATGGAGTACCACATTATTTTTTTGTTCATATTATTGCCACATATATTGTGGAATCACAATTGGGCCACTTTTGAGGGAATTCTTTACCTGTTCCTCAATTATTAGATGAACAGTATCCCCCTCATACTGAGGGATTTTGAATTTGTGATCGACGTTACTAAAGATATGTCACTTTTCCAGAAATAAACGTAACGTTATCACTAAGCAGTTGATATATTTTCTTGAGCGGACTTAATAAGTAATACCAAAGCTGACCAGTTCAACACTAGTTGAATTTCACCAAAACTATTTATTAATCCTACTTAATTCAATTTTTTTTCCATTATTACATTATATGATTTTTTTTGCTTTTTGACTTTTGTCCCTTTCTAGCGGGTGTGTGATAATAATAATTATAAGTGATTTTTTACTCCAAAAAGTAATATGAGTAAATTGAAAACCAACCTAATTTTTCAACTGTTTTCTTCCCCCAATCCCCTTATAAATGACAAAATTATTTTTCATTATAAATCCTCAGGCGAATCTGTTCACATATAACATTTTATATGTCCTGAAACATTGGTACATGCTATACAAGGTCTGAATTTGGTATAAAAGTTATATAATTAATACAAGTACAATGATACACAATGTGATGGGGCTCACCTTTTTGATCAAACAAAAAACTTAAAAACTAACTTACATACTAATTCTTAACCTAAAGACTAGTAGAGGACGCTAATCTGAAGGTCCATGGTTCAATTCTACGCTCGACCAGTATCTTGTCTCCTTTACCAATAGTTACTAAAGATTTATATCTTAAACACATCTAAACATTATTGTTTAGTTCGTTCATCAACTTTTGCCCATTGAAATATCAAATTGAGATCGATGCTCGTGCTGATCTCACCGGACATCAGCGCCACTTAACATGTTTGCATATTTGTAGGTCCTGTTTATGTATTAGATGACCTATAATACTTTGTAACGTATATATTTCTGCTACTTTGACTTCGAGTTGAAATTGAGGCAGCTTACATTAATCATCAAATTAAATTAGTATTATTTCTACCTGTACCCACGGTATATCCTGTGAGTGAAGGCAGTAAGAAGAAAAGGCAAACAGACGACAGGCCTGTGTTTGAGCTAGGTATTGGATATTAGACCGACAGGGACCTGCTAATTCTCGCCATTAATAATGAAGCGGTGGCCCGTCAGCCGTTTCAATTAAAGTTGCTGGAGGGTGTCACTGGACAGCGCCCCTCACTCCAGCAACTTGCCCTCAGCTTCCATTCTCCTCAGTTCCATTCTCTGGTCAATAAGCTCCAGCCTCAGTTCCTGTATCTTTGACACCTCAATATATATCATTCACATTTTTGTCTCTTAAACATAATAGGCTATATTCATTTCATTCCTGTTTGTAAATGTTTTTTTAATTTTTAGCCACTACAATATTTTTAAATATATTATCAACTATATTGTATTCTTTAGGAATATCTAATAAATTAATTGAGTAATCGACTTAAAGAAACAATATCCTAAGCTTGGAATGTTGGACCCCTCCTCAGCCCTTAAAAGCTTACTAAATAATAATAATTAATTTACAACTTTATTCTGATAAAATTACAATCTGCCTGATTGGGCTATAAGTAATTGTAATAAATGATCTCATTTATACCAATTTACAATTGTCATTCACTCGCTCATTCATACTATATATAAAAACAGACCAGAGGCCCCCCAAACCCACATGGATGTCACCTCCCTCGCGTGCGAAGGAGGAAGGGGAGTCTTGTGAAGTCCCCCACGCTCCTTCGTCAGCCGCGTCACTGGATAAGAGCCAGCGGAGGCTGACCAAGAGCGCGAGAGCCACATACGCTCAGGGCATGATTGGCCATTGCCAGGACTCCCACTGTCATGTATTTATAGCAGGTCACGAGGCCACTGCCGCTTTAGTCTCCGGGGATGAGTGGTGCAGTGCAATGACTGTGGTAGGGAATTAGGGTGGTTGGATAGGTCACTATGGAATTTTATGAACTTGGAAGGGATGACTTCAAGAATGAAGGGTATATTAAGATCGTTATGAAGGGTTTTGTTGCTGAACTAAATAATAGTGAAAAAATACTCTATTTTTGTCAAAAAATACATGGTTTGATTTTTTAAACCATACCGGTCCCTGAAAATCACCATTTTCAAAAAAAAAGAAACAAGAAAACCGAGCAAATAACCACAATACTGACAAAAATGACTAAACCAGATTGGAACTCGTATATTGGAGTTGAAAAATCTTGAAAACCTAAGTGACAAAGAGAACTTTAAATATTTTTTCACAAAAATCTTTCTTCGAAAAATTGTAATTTCTCTTATTATTATTAACAATATATTATTTTGTAAAAAAAAAGTTTTGTATATTGGCATGGGATAGTTGATTGCCAACGATTTGTGTTGAATATGTATTCAGGAGTATCTGAATGTACACATTTAACAGTGGACTGTATGAATGATATTTGTAGATATGATCAATGATATATTGAATGGATAATCTAATTTAGTTAAACATATCTTTATTTAAATTGTATAATGTTTATAAATGTAATGAAGCCCGAAAAGAATATAAAATTAGGTTAATGCTTTTAGTCTGTGAATTCATAAAGATAAAAATGAAATTATAATATATATACAGTGAAGTTAAACTCTTCTGGAATCCATCGGTGGACAGATGGTGGAACCTGCTACTGTCAGATGGTATAGCTTTCCTCGATTCCTTGTCGTTAGGTGAATAGGCTAGATGAACTTACATGCATAAAAATTGTTCTTTGCTGGACAGTCATTACTCTACCTCAGCCTGTTCCGTTTCGATAAAGCAGCGAGACCATTTACTCAAGCATCCAGGAAGCATCCATACTCTTTGTTTCGTAGAATCACAGGAAGATAGGGACACAACGATAACTTCAGGTTGAAGGACTCGAATGAGTAAGATTCGAATCAAGTATTGTTATATGTTAAAACCCCCCCGAAGTGGGGAAAGTAGTGTACTATTGTTAAATAACATTAAGAAACTGAGGCCAGTTGTCTTTGGATGCAGGCCGACCGATGTACTGAACCCCATCTGTTTGGGATAAGGGTGGTGCTAAGTGCAAGATGGGGGGGAAGGCATGCACGGTCACAAAGAGCCATAAAGAAAAAAAAGTCCTTTGTTGAGAGTCAGAAATACTGTCCGAGACGAGAAGAAATAGACGTCGGGATGAGAGTTTTCTGGCCAGTCGGGAGACGAGGGATGGCAGTCGCGCTGAAGTGCGGAGACTGCCCGAAGGTGCTAGCTCAGGAGGTCTACATCAGACTGAAGATATCGCTGTACACTAGTACGATTTAGGCTTTATTTGTAACAAGTGAGATAGATGTAATATGTTCACCGTTTTGAGTTATTCCTCGATTTTAACCTTTTGTTGTTTTTGGTAAATAAAACATTTTGTATATTAATTGTACCATTGAATTCATTCCATTTTGATCACCACGTTAATTTATTAAGGTAAATTACTTAGGGTTTAGAATCAACTAGGACCAACAGTATGTAAATTGAATATTTGAATAAGGTATAATGTTATACAACTTTATGCTAATGCAATAAGCCCAAGATTTGAGAATACAAATATGTTAGTAGTTGAATGGTTAGATGGCATCCCTAAAAATTAGTTATTCTAATTACTCAACTAGAGCGTAACAACGTGTTCGTGGGCAAGTCAGGTGGAATAGATAAACGGGTATATGTATCCTTAGAAAAGATAGATCCTTTATTGATTGCCATAGAGTTTTATATATTTGGATACAATTGTGTATTGGATAGATAGAGCATCCATAAATAATTATATAAATAAAAGGTTTTATTCAGTCCCCATCCGCCGAACATAGCAGTATATACTTGCTTCAGAAACAGTAATTTATGCGTAGATAAATATATTCTGTAAGGAAACTTAATTTTAAAATTATTAGTTACAATAGTACAGACAAATGATCAGATATGTTCGTATACAAAAGTATTAACTTAAAAAAGTTAAAAGTTAATCCTCTGATACAACTGAATTAGCTAATTTTTGGTGGTCTGAGTATACAGCTACTGCATGTACTATTTGGAGTGACTGTACCCGAGAGGAAATCACATCGGGGAGAGGAGGGGGCCCCTTGCATAAGTTATGGCTGTTGTTTTTACTGAGGCTGCTAATCGATAGCCTGGCCAGTGTCCCCAGTGGGGGAGTGGCCTGGCCATACATCACGGAGCCATTAGGTTGGTCCGGGCCTCCATTCCCAGGGCGATTTAGCATGGCTAAGCGGGGGTCTCAGGGGGGATTGTTGAAAGTAGTTAGTAAGTGCTAGTGAATAGTGTGGGCAAGATCCCAGTGTAATGAAAAATTATTGAACACGATATACACAAATTTAGTTGTGATGTAGATCCCACTATTGTCTTATAAAAAATATAAACCAAAGAAAAAATAGACTAAATCTGTATTCGCCAACTGGATGGATATTGGGAAGAAGTCCCGAACCTAGTAATGCATTTTTTCTTTGGATAAATATTAAAGAACATAATATCTATTTGTTAAAAACTAAAAGAGTTTACCTAACACATTTCCCTCAAATATAAATATCTTCTTAACGAAAGTATAAGCCACAGACAAAATACATACTCATAGTAACATTGCTGTGGCTTGAACCCGGTACCTCCCGACCTAGACAGTATCATAAATTTTTAGATGATATCTCGCTGAAGAACATCGGTAGAAACGAAGTCCAACAGAACGGAAAGCAATGTAATCATTTAATATACCGAGTCTAGGCTTGCCATTTCTGATGTCTTGACAATAGTCTAGCCTTCGTTCACGAATGAGATAGCTAATTAGATAGATCACCCATCAAGAGAGATCTACAGGTCCCGGCTTCAAGTCAAAGCACTGTCATTAATTTTTTTTCTTTAGTTAATAATTATTTTAACAGTTTACCATATACAAAAACTAATGATTATAATACTAAATATGATGGTGTAGAAGGGCTACATCTAAAGAGATTTTACATAATTCCACATATTCATATGAATTCAAGTTATTATAAATTAATTAAGGAAGTCCCAGTTATTAAGTGAAATGTGTATCAATCAAACAATCTGGGTCCCTTAAACAAAAATTGCAACTATCTTAAACATTGAAATGAAAATCCAAGTGTGAGACGCTATTAAGGGTCTCATAGGTAAAAATATTAAGGTTTCTGTTCTCAAAAAATAAAATAAAAGATACCCTGAAAAATCATGGGGAGCATTTAAACTTTTTTTTTTCACAAATTCTGTTATTTTTCCATAACATATACATGACTAACTCCATTATTGAAATTGCCCAAAACATTGGGCAGTTTTGCGTCCGGCCAGCAGTGCAATGTACCTAATTGCCATACGCTGTGGTAATTTAGGTGTAACCGTAACTGGTAATACTAGCGCGAGAATTCGTCCAGGTATTTATTTACCTAAGACTACATGCCTGAAGGTAACAGTCTTCACCTGACCGAAGTAAGCAACAAAGCAAATAAAACACTACCTGCCCTCTGTACTTCAGATAGAATTAAACAGCCTTGCCCAAACTCTGTTGAACACTGTCATGTGTCAACGACTATGTCATAATTAATTAAGTATTTTTAAGAGTTTACAATATTGAGTTTGTTAATTGTACTGTGTCTTCCAATAGTGACTTCCAAACTTTGACAGTTGATAGCGGCCATATCACCATGAATGGATATAGCGTTCAACAACACGTGCAAATGATACAGTTGTTTTATCAATATGGGTGTTCTGTTCATGCAACGTTCCGCCCACTTCGCCCATTTTACAGTCACCATAACCGTCCTACCGAGAGGACCATTCAGCAGTGGAGAGGAGCAGTGTGGTGGATAAATTTGAGTCCACTGGTTCACTCAAAAATCAACCAACACCCGTACGTCGACGAAACGCAAGATCTGCCAAATACATCGCTGCTGTCCGTGAGAATGTGCAGGAGAATCCAAGGCAGTCAATTTCGCGTCGCTTTCAAGACTCGGTCTTTCGCAGATCACAACTTAGCGTCGTGACTTGGTCCTGCACCCGTACACCGAACCCGCTGAATGAGCCCTGGAGTAGTTGGAAACTGACCCTAATTTTCATAGAAAATTCAGCGATGAGGTCCATTTCTGGATGAATGGGTACGTCACCAAACCAAATTGTCGAATTTGGGACGATACCGCTCCAGGTTAGATCCAAGAGCGTCTTCCCGAAAAATGCATCCCGAAAAAGTCAATTTTTGGTGTCGATTTTTGGCTGGCCGTCATCGGTCCATATTATTTTGAGAACGACGTTGGCGACGACATCACCGTCAACGGCGAACGCTATAAGTCGATGATTAGCAACTTCTTTTGGTCTGAATTGGATGATACGAACTCGAACGACAGGTGGTTTCAACAAGAGGGTGCTACGTGCCACACATCTCATGTAACATTGGGCATTCTGCACGAGCGCTTTGAGAGCATGGTCATCTCACGTGGAGGTGATGGGAACTAGCCACCGAGATCGTGCGATTTGACACCGTTAGACTTTTCCGGCGGTCCTCAAAGCCAACATAACCCATACCACCGGTCAAATTCAGTCTGATTTATGCGCCAGAGTCATGGAAAATTGGAAATTCGGATGCGCGCCACCCAGCGAAGCTGCGCGGACATTTGCACGATGTTATATTCCTTACATAATGGCGTCTTTCAAAGGAATAAAAAATTTCGACGATCTTACACACACTTTGTTTTATTTAAATTTAAAGAAAGAAAGCGCTTAATGAAAGACCCATTATAACAGAGGAAAGACGATTGCCTCGTGTCTGTTTGATAGTACAGCCTCTTCCTCCGGCCTGTCAATAACCATCTAACAGACGTCCCTCCCTAGCCCTTAAGGCCTTTGTCCTTAACGCTCCTGTGCGCTGTTACCCTCAGCCTTTAGCCGGTGCTAACGGTGAGCCAAGTAAAGGGCTCATGAAGACATGGCAGTAGAAGGCCGGCGAGGTAATGAACAAGAATGATGGGACAGAGGACTACAGGTGTAATCGATGTGCTTCGGCCCGTGATCACATCAAAGAAGCACATGGTCGGCTGACCGACCCTTCCTGTCTATAATCGGATAGTCAGCCCTCAGCGGAGTCAGTTAGGGGCTGTCTATCTCCTGCGGGGTCAAACGCTCCCAATGCTCGAGGAGACTGATTCCAGTCAGATAGCTAGGGTCTATTTAACTCAATAGATACCTTTATGTACCAGGTAAATAAATATCACGGACTGAGATTAGAAGTGTTGTTTCGAATTGAATATATTTTATTCCAGTTGTCGTCCATAAACGGAATTAAAACATTCATTTTTTCACACTCCATGTCGCTTAGTATATAAAATACATGCAGATAATAAAATATAAAATTGCAGTCACTTGCACACATTATCGTCGTTATCATTATCTTTCAACACGTTCCATGATGAATCATGAAATAAACGTTTAAAATCCTCTTATTTTTATTTTATCTTTCGATGAAGCATTAATGGATGTCTGGTTGCACCGAAAACTATTGTTGATGTTCTCACATGCATGTCTGCCATTCTGTCTGTCTGTAAGTCCCTTTTTTTACCTATAGACATGAAATTTTAGATTTCATTTGAATACCTGATGACATGAAAAGTATTTTCAACCGCAAAACATAACTGAATTATATTAATTATTTACTTGATAATTAATTGAAACAACTTTTGTCTCCCCGCGGTTTTGTTATTATTTATAATACTGCTAGCACTTAACCATCATCTTCAGGTGCTTAGAGAGCTGCCAGCCACACATTCTAAGCACCTGCAGATGATGGTTTAAGCCATCGAAGGTGCTAGCAATATTAATAGTAATAAAAAACTGTTACCAGACAAAAGTTGTTTTAGCTAATTATAATATAAACTTATGATAATTTATTATTATATAACTTTAAAGAAAAAAATAATTACTAGGTAATGAAAAATAAATATTTTTATAGCACATTGGTTAAATTACAATCAAAATGTTATTATTGCGTTACGTAATATTGTTTTTGTTTCCTATTTTTTTTGTGCTGTAATTACAGGTAATTGTCATTAACATTTTGTTCAAAACTTTACAGGAGTAAGATCACCGAAACCTCGAATTGTGTGATACTGCACACCTCACTAACGTGTTAGCTTATAATTGGAGGGTTTTCTCTTTTATTGGCTGCTCGGTGAATAGAAATTGGTGACTTCATGTAAGATAGCCTTTACTTCCTTTAATTGGAGAGCATAAAGCAGCAAAACTATAACGGTTAAACTAGACATGTGAAGTGGTCATCACTACACTCCAATTGCTAGCTTTATAACTCAAGTTGCAAGATTTGCCAAGTATCCAAGTATTTACTTTTCCAATTCCCAGTCCATCTAATGGATGTTGTCACCCCTGCCTTCTCCCGTATTTGTCCTTCCGCCTTGGCCCGATGGAACATCCCTCATACTTTGGAACGCTCACAAAAGTGCTCTTATTCCTTTGATAGGGTGGCCGATACCTTGCCTACACGAGATGAAAAAGGAAGGGCTAAGCCCCGCTAAGCGCCCCATTCAGCGGTGGTGTATCGAGTGCCGGTGCTACGACCAGATATAATGGAGCCTGTGTGCTGGTGACAGTTAGCAAAGTGCCGCCTCCACCGTTTTCCCTCGCTAGTCCTTTTTCTGCAGGAGCAGATATTGATGCAGGCCTGTCGGGGATCGGGGATTGCTCGCATTTGTCGCTGAGGTTCGCTTACACAACCGGCGAACATTTGTAACCTCAACGGCCCGCTACATCAACCGCTGGGAAATAGACCGTCCCATCCTCTCTCAGATCCAAGCGAAAGACGATCTTCAGACTCGGTTACGGGACAAGAATTACCTTACTATTACCAGGGTGCCGAAAATATCACTTCTTCAGTTCCAACAGTTATTGGACAATTATTATAAATATATTATTGATTTTTAAGATTAAATTGAAAGTGTAGTATCTGTTCTTATCAGCTTAATCTCTGGTATGACTCCCATCGGGGGTCCAGAAGATTAAACTGATTTTTCGGAAATGACATGGGGCTTGCTTCACCTCTGTCGCGGGTTGACCCGGTATTGAAGTACCTCCGCGAACGACCCATATAAACGAAATCATGAATCAATTAATTAATTTACTACGGTCGCAAGCTGAAGTTGAGCCTCATCACTTAGTGAGTGTATGTGTATTGGACTTATTAACAACAATCTGAAAGTATTATATTTTATGCACTCCTTAATATGCATCTGCGAATGCAGCACGAGGAGACAGCTGTAATTCGAAATTTATTTATTTAGTTTTGTCGTAAATATATTATCAATAAAGAGGTTTTGAAAGAAAAAAAAGAAAAAGAAAAAATAATTAATTTAATTGACTCAATAAACGAAATAAATTACTTTAATATGGGCCGTTTCCGGACAGAGATGGAGGTGGAGCAAGCCGCTAGCACTCCGTCATTTCCCAAAAATCCTGTCCCCCAAGTCGTCGTACCACCACCAGAGAGAGATTAAGCTGATTTTTAAGATTAACAACCTATTTATTATTAATTAATAGTGTTATTATTATTATTTTTAAATAAATTAATGACACGTGTTTCAGCTTGACGGAAAATTCGAGTGGGCCAGCAGCAGCCAGTCTCGAATTATGTTATACATACGTGAGTATAATTTTTTTTTTTTTTCTTCTTCCGCTGACCTTAAAAATTTTCCGGACCCCCCCCCTCCTCCCCCCACTTACCATTTCATCTCCTCTCCTATTTATCGTTATGCCATTTAAATGGATTTATTAAATCACTTATTTAATAAATTACGGCTTCCGTACAATTAGTAATTTAGTAAAATCAAATCAAATAATTGAATCCGTTGTTAATTAATTCAATTACCGCTCGCTCATTCGTCTATAATATAATTTATCTCCGCCTTTTTTTTTCTTTTTTTTTTACACTACTCTTCCTTTTCTTAGAATTTTGATTTTTGTGTTAAAAACGCCTCAGACATAAATGAACCTCCCCTGTAATGCTTATACAGCAAATACTAGCTCATTATTTTCCAATGTGTGATCGTCCCACGTATACGGACAATTTTAATACCACTTTATTATTTATTATAATCAATTTATACCAATATTTGCATAATAAAAATAATATTTGGCTACTATGCAATGCATCTAGTCTATAAAAAACTTATAATTAAGAAACAAGAATTTAAATTTGGAAAAAATATACATAAAAAACCTAACCACACAAAAAAAATTAGATTTAAGTTCATTTCTTCTATGATCTTTATTTATGTATGAATGTAGTTTTTATGAAGATTCAAAAAACTGGTTTCTTCTTTCACGATGCAATACATTTAATAGGTCTAAACCTTTTTTAAACGTCACTGTAACCATTGCACCATGTGAGTGTATCCATTCATACTGTTGACTGTTAGCCAATAATTATAAAAAAGGATGATTATTTTTATTGTTGATTTCAGTTGCTTACTTCTTGAGACCAGCTAGAGCTGATGTTCCGAAAACACTTGAAAAAATGTTCCGTTTTTAGTCCCTTTGTCTTGTTTAATGTGCTCCACAGTACAATAAAATTTTTGTTTGTTTATCCATCACAAATATACATTAAAAGAGAAATATTAACATGCAATATATATATTTTTTTAATTGCTTACTCGTTACTGCTACAGCTATATTCATTTTGATAGTTTTTTTAAGAAATGTTGAGATACATATTGTTCACGATACACATACGAAAGATATTCTTGACTAATGTCTGCACAAACGGTGGCCGGGTCACACATTCTATTGTTCATTACCGAAGTAAAGTGTATACAAAAAATTACATTCTTACTAAATATTAAAAAAAAAGGTTTCTAGCCTGTTGTATTACGGGGATGTTTGATAAGCTTAAGTTTCATACATTACCTTTTCTTAATTAGTTCATTTCGATGATCTTTCTTTACCGGTAATAAACCATATGTAACTATACTTATAAATCTTGCGGTCAAGATCAAATCGTTGAAAATTAATAGACTGGAAACGTAAGTTATAAAGCTTCTTTGTAGCATATAAGCATGACACTTAGATAGAGCAGTTATAATAATAGCAGATAATAAATTTCTTAAACATTTATTTAAGTTTCCTGTTTCGTTCGTTCCTGTGTACGATGAAGTTTTCTATATATTTTTTTATTTTTAATGCGGTATTATAATCATAAATTATTATTATTTATTAATAATGAAGTCAAATTGCAGGGGCAGTTAAAAGAGAATGACTGCTAGAAACCAAAAAGCCCGAGATCCGACATCCCCCTAGACAGAGAATGGTGCTAAGCCTCTGACTTGCTGCGCTCTCCAGTGGCCAGACGTGGTACCAGGAGTCGGGCACACTAGCTCTCTCTATCCGCGCCATAACTAACTAGTCCTGCATCTTGAACAGGTAATGTTTGTCAGATTTACAGTACACTATTTATGCATAGGGTTAAGTCAAATAGTTCGAACTTATCGGTAGTTTAATCCCTTGTTATTAGGTCATACGAGGAATATTAATTCTACATTGATATTTGATTATCGTTATGGATAATGCCTTATTTAATTTAACATATTAGTAAAATATTTAGAAAAACAAAACATATAACTATTTAAAATGAAGGGGGCTATTGCTTGTTCCTCACGAGAGAAACCTGTTACAATTACAAATACGTAAGTCGGTGTTTTTTGAAAAACTATATATTAAATAGTTTTTGTGAACTGTACATGTTTATATGTTAATTAATGCTAATAAACTGCCCTGATGTCGTTTGCATTATACTTTTCCCCAATTATACTCTACCACTTAAAGTGATAAACACTGAGTAATAAAAGTACGAATGCTGAAAAAAATTAGAGGCGATAGAATAAAAAAAGGTTTTTGAATATAAATTCGGCATTATAAATACTTAATAAATAATATAAACATTTTTGTGTCATCTATTGCGTATTGAGTATGAAAGTTCCTTCAAACAAAGCTATAAATTTTGAATTGGACATAAACTCTCTATAGATTTTCAGATCTGAATTCAGTGGGAAAAAATCTGTGAAAAATTCTCCACCCATTTGCGTTTCTGTTGCAAAACAAATACTATTTTTTATGGGCTATGATCAGGGAGAATGAAAGGTTTGACTCCGCCCTTCCAAGGCAGTTGTAAAACAGACATTTTGGACATCTTGCAGTATAAACCTTATTTTAGGATTATTTAATTTATATTGTTTGTGTGCTGATCAAAACGAATAAGTAAATATAGAAAAAAATTCCTCTAAATATTTTTTTCCGCTGTCAAAATATTTGCATTAGGATGGCAAAGTTTAAGGCACTCAACAGTCTAAATAAGTTGTATTGGCAGATTTACGAGTTTTACTTATTTTCAGCGAATAATAGAACTGTAGAAAGAGAAAATAATCAGCAGCTTTTTCCAAGCCATTGAAATTGTAACTTTAACCAAATATCTTGGTTCATATTGAATTAACTGTCATTTGCAATGTTTATTTCCTAAACCCCCAAGCTTAAATAGTTCCTAACTATTCTTAACATAACTTCTTCCAATCTAGTTCTTCAGCTCCTTTGGAGTATTAATTTAAATCACCAAATGTTTCGGCGTTTTTTTTCTTTCTCTGCTGTTTGTTTTCAATGTGTCGCCATCCTACTTTTTTTGCCCTTCTTTTTATCCTATTACTTTTGATTACACTAGTTACGAACAGTATAAGTTCTGGTGCCTGTTTTTTAGTATTTTCCAAATGAACTAATGACTGATGATTAGAGCTTTTAAACCGCTGCGTCTGAAGATATCCTCAAGACCAGTTTAAATAATTAATTTTTTGTATCAGATTGATTCAGTTTTTTTTTATTTCGATTTCTTTGTCTTAAACTACTTGAAATGTATTAGAAAAAATTATATAATGGGTTCATGACTATTAATGCTCAAATTTGTTCTCCTTCCGCATCTATTATCATTCAGTACTTTTTTTAATCAAAACGGGTGAAGAGTCAACTGATCGTGATTCGGAACGGTTTCCTAAGCTTCGATGGTAAAATGAATTTTACCTTGTTTCCTCTGCCAGCACCTTGGAATTTGAGCTACGTTGGAGCATTAGTGAGTAGGGTTCTAGTTTAGTTTGACTCTCTGATATAAAAAAAACACAAAAACGCGGGCTGAGTATAAAACGAGTAGAGTTCAAGTTATGAGTTGAATCTTTCTCCACACATGAATTTCTTCTATATTTTACATTTATAAGAAAGCATTATTATTTTAAGGGTATTAATAAAAAAATCTTTGTGCATAGAAATTTATTTAAGCTAACGACACCACTTCTTCCAATTTCCATTACTACTCCAATCTCCACCCACAAAAGTAAGTTCTGTAAAGATGGTATAATGTATCAATTTTGAAATAGTATCTTAATTTCCCAAAAGTCTGCTTAATGTATTAAAATATCTTTTTGCTTTTTCAACTTTGACTCTTTTTAAGAAAAAATTTTCTTAGGCATAAACATGGATAATGCATGGTTTTTTTTTTGGTATTTCCATTACGGCATAGTGATTTAAAGGAAAAGTTAAAAAGTGGTCCTGCTTAATTTTTTATTACCGAAACTTGGATTTGTATGTTCTACTCGGTACAACAAGTATCAGGTCATCCACCTCATTCTCGATCGACAACAATTTTGAATATTCAAACCCCTTTCTCCAGTCTGATTTTTTCCCCGATGCAAAAAAACAACACTAAAATAATCTGCCATACATTCTCTACCCAGCGCCATATTCACCTTTCCTAGGAAATGCAAACGGCCTCTACCTAGATGAGAAACTCACTTTGAGCAAAGTGGTTTATCCCAGACAGCCATTCGAGGAGGAAGACAGCTCGGAATAAAGGCGCCCCACTGATGGCCTATAAGACTACATATGTACCTGAGGCTGGAGCAGACTCGAGAGCTGGAAAATGCAGGCTCCAGTGGACTTGACAACCAGGTGATCCGTGCAGACAGCTCTGGTTATTACTTCCCCACCTCGCTCGCCTCCACCCTTCTACCTCTCCGCTTTCTCTTTCATTATGTCTTCATCTTTCTTTATGTATCCCGCTCTTTCCTCTTCTTATGTTCAAAGTCAAGTACTCTTGTTGATAAACTTGGAATATAACGTACAATTAAATTAATTTATCTTTAAATGTCAATAGCGACTCTACAATAGAAAAATTAACCTATTAGAAGGTTTGACTTAGTGTGAGTTTCAGTTGCACATTGTATCCATAGTTTGATGACTCAAGAATTTCCCAATATGTATTTTCTTTGAAACAACTCACACAATGATTCTACTTGGATCTGTTACTGCCCGGTAAAAACTATTTGTTGTTGAAAAATTGTTTACTTGTAACTGCCCAGGAAGTTAATATAATCACCAATCGAAAATGGCAGCCGAATCGCTCGATTGAAGAAATGCACGAATTGCGGAAAATAAAGTAGTTGTCATGTTTTGTACAGATCCTAGTGGGACTGGAGAATTGATTAGTTATTAGAAGTTGTTGATTTTTCAACTTAATTAATATGATCAGTTGTCCACCTTGTAGGTGGTTTATGAAACAGCTCTGACGTGTTTAACAGGTTTGATAGAGAAAGGAAATGATAACATCATGTGATTCCCTTAAAATCTTTATAAGGTATACTTATTTCAGTACAGTGAACATTGGTGGATTTATTTTCATATTCATATTGCTATTACTATTATTTATATCCTTATTTCCACAATATCTTTTTAACAAAAAAGTTTAATGATTAGCATTGAAATAAAAATGAAAAGTAAAATAGAAATAAAGTAAGAAAAATAAACTCTTACAATACTCGTACATAGTAAGTAACATTTACAGCAAAAAAAATGAATTTTTTACGTAAAAAAACCTTCAACAACAATTATTATGATATACTGTTATCATAAATTTAAATAAACAATCCTTAATTTATTATATTTGACATAAAATAACATCAGACACAAAAATATTTGAAATGGAGATAGAGAACCAGGAATCTAATGATTACTTCTGCATATAAAAGCTGGAATCCGAGTTGTAGTCATTTTGAAGATCTCTTTTGAATTCCTATGAAATCTTTGTGGAGTGTTACGTGTCAGTGCTAGGTGTAGTTTTTCGCCGAAGTTACTTCATAATGTACGCCTGAATGCAAGCTGATCAGAGGTTGTATTAGGTACGTCTAGAGGAAATATTTTACAATTAAAGTAAACCAGTAATCTTTAAATCTTAAATCTTACAGATATGCATAATAATTGTTAACTTTTATTGTAAAAAGTCCATTTGAACGTTTATTTTTTTCATTAGAGGTTTAATAATTTTATTCTACCATCATTTTTGTCTCATATTTATTTGAAACATTCACAATCTGCAGTGAATAATTGTGATAAATGATCTAGTTTACTTGTAAATTAAAATATTTTGAAATTGGAAAGGAAAAAGTCTTGAATTGTCTTCCTGAACTACTTAGACATGCCAAGGGATAATAGAAGTATTTACAGAAGAAATAAAGATATCACTGTCAGTTATCACATTAAGGCGAACGAACAATCGAATGTTATAATAAATACGAAGAATAATCAATGAGTGTTTATTAATTTATTTACCTGGCAAGAATACCTGGATATACAAATTATTAAAACCATTCTGTTAATTTATTTTATTATCAGTCATGTATTTTACTTGTAATCCTGAAAAGTATGATTATGATAATATATATCATATAATATATACTAATTTAATCTATATTACAATTATATTGTTTATTGTGCTAAAATTACAATCTGCCTTATTAGACAATAGGTAATTGAGATAAATGTTCTCTTTCATGCCATATTTACAATTCATCATTCACTCGCTCATTCATACAATATTTACAAAAGCCCGGAGGCCTCCCAAATCCACATGTTTGTCACCTCCCTCGCATGCGAAAGAGGAAACGGAGTCTTGGAAAGTCCCCCACGCTCGTCTGTCAGCCGTGTCACCGGATACGAGCCAGTGGAGGCTGACGAAGAGCGCGAGAGCCACAGACGATCAGAACATGATTGGAGAAAATGGCTCCCACTGTCACGCATTTATAGCAGGTCACGAGGCCACTGCCGTTTCAGCCTCCGAGGAGGATTATAGGGATGAGAGGCGCAGTGCAATGACTGTGCTACGGGATTAGCGTGGTTAGAGACGCTCCTATAGAATTTCATATACTTGGAAGGGACGAGTTCAAGAATGTAGGGTATGTTAAGATCGTTATGAAGGGTTTTGTTGCTGACATAATAAGGGGCATTTACTATTGTTCTCAGGACGTTTGATTGAAAGGATTGGATACGCTTGATGTTTTACTTTTTGCTGTCCCCCATGGCTCTATTCCGTATGTCCAGATTGGCTTAAGTATAACTTTGTAGAATAGTAATTTATTTTCTATTGAGAGATGGAATATCCTTTGAAGTAGTCTGGACAGTTATCCAAAGCGTCTGTTTAGTTCTTGTCTTTTTAGTGTGTTCCAGGTCAGTCGTTTGTCGAGATGGAAGCCAAAGTACCGTACTGTCTCGGATGCAGGGAGAGGTATAGACTTAAAATAAACCAGTGGACAAGACTTGCTATAGAGGGTGAAGGTAATGTGGGAACATTTTGCTTTATTAACGTTGATCCGCCATTGGTTGCACCAATAGTCGATCTCATCAAGGTGTTTTTGAAGGTTATGGGATGCTATAACGGGGGTGGGATGACAAGACTGCAGTATCATCTGCAAATGTGGCCAAGAAGGTATTGGGGGTAGTGGGGCACCATGCATGGTATGGGTAAGATGCAGAGCAAATTCCTCCAACCTATCCCCATCCAAAGGCACCCAGGACCCATCATCACGTGGGGTGAAAAGGGTGTGAAACAGGATGATACTTTAGGATTTTTTTAGTTACAGTCCACTGGGATTTATCCCTGGTAGACAGAGAGGAGAGGTGGGAATTAAAGGAATCGGAACGGAAGGTGCCAATAGCCACTTTACCAATCTGCAATTCTGATTGTAAGAGCGGCGATTAGCAGAATGCCGGGATCTTTGCCACACTGTTCTGGAGCGGCGTTTGGATTGGATTAGATTTTTGAGATGCTGAGGTAAACGATTATGATTGGGAATTTTTGGATGACGATGGGGCGACCGACCTCTGGATCAGAGAAGTGCAAAAATTCACTGCATCGTCTAGGTCTTGGGATGTTTTCAGGGACACTTTGAGGAAGTGGACCCAGTTAATTGGGCCCCTAATAAATGAAAGAGGAGGAAGTTTTTGAATTGGTCTTAGGGAAATGGTTAAATAAAGGACTATGATCGGAGGACTGTCATCGAGGCGCGTGAGTGAATAGTTTAGTGTTCCTAAACTATTGTAAAAAAGAAGTCAAGGAGATCAGGATTTCGGTTGGGATCAGATGGTCAGTACGTGGCTAGGTCAGCAGTGATAGTGGAGCAGTGTTTCCGTGTGAGTGCAGACAGCAAAGCACGTCCTCGTGTATTTGTGGATCTTGACCCCCAATGTTGGTGCTTCGCATTAACGTCCCCATCCACAAGGAAAGGATGTCCAATGCAGTCTAGAAAGGAGATGAATTGGGAATCGGAAATGGATTTATTGGGAGGGCAGTACACTGATGCTAGAGTAAGGGGAAAAGTGAGGGTGGTGATTGACACTGCAGTGGATTGAAGGAAATCATGTGCTACCAAAGGAACTATGTGATGGGAAATGGAGTTATGGACAATGGCAGCGGTACCTGAATGAGCTCTTTCTTCTGGGAGATAAGTTCGATAAGTCTGGTACTGTTGAACAGTAATGGTCGTTTACTCTTAAGTCTTGTTTCAGTAATTAGAGCTACGTCGATGTTCTGGTCGTGGAGTAGTGCTGTCAGTTCGTTAGTGTGGGTGCGAACACCATTCGCATTCCAAAGTAGAATGGATAAGGAACCACTGATGGATTTTAATCTATATCGATTATACAAAATGTAGTTAATATTCAATATTTGAGCTCATAAAAATAGTCTAATTATCAAAATGTATCAACTATACAGCCTCTGAAGTGGTCTTCTTTGTGAATGTGCCGTATTCTTGCAGGTTATGTTGACAGCCCTAAATAAAGTAAGCCAACTTTGTCAACTCGGTGGATCACTCTGATGTGGCATGCGCAGGGCTTGGTCCCAAAGGCATGGACCTGACCAGGTTAGGCCAGAGAACGACTCACTTGAACTCAGAGGCAAGAAAAGACCCTTTTCACTATACTTTTATTATTTATAGAAGAAATTCATGCCCTCACCAGATTTTCCTCCTACCAACCATATTATAGCGTGTTTTATAAAACAAATGCTTTCCCCTTCTACAGGATAATGTAGGAACAATTGGGTGGAGAGGTGCTTCCATCTTTTGACTTAGTCAGGAGCTTGTTGGTTGATATGTTGGGTAGCTAGCTCCCTTCACAAGTCTTGATTGCCAGCTCATGTGTTAATATGGACCCTGTTAAAATCCGTTTTTGGGACGCCAGCTGGATATCTCGTTGTGCCTTGAATGTTTCCTGTTGTGGATATCTAGAGTTTCACTAGCGGCAACCAGTAAGGAAGCTCTGACATGTACCTGGGCACTGCTACGTTCGGCGAATTCAATGTTTTTATTTGAATTTGATATTTTACTGTAAAATGATTACTTAATAATAATAAAAATTATAGAAAGATTACATATATCTTACTAGCTAACTATTGAAATATTCCTTACTATTATACAATAATGGCTTCAAGATCGGAAATGCAGATCAAGACCTCAGCGTCTGAGAGGTCCACCCGAGACCACAACACATCCCTGGGCTTCCTCACAGACAGAACCAGATTCGCTACGGGGAGATACCCAAAACCAAGTTCTTATGCTACCTCCGTACCCAAAGCTTATATCCACTCCTCTTGGACCGAGTCTCTATCCCTTAAGAACGTTTTTTTAATGGCCCGTTGTCCCTCTTCGTGGTACCACCTAGAAATTATTAGGAGTCACATGCCTTAATAAGGATTAAATACAACTACTTCTGATAAACATAGTTAAATAATGCACAAGCATATCTTCCGTATGATAGATTTTTGTTATAATGTTACATTAGTTACATGCTTTGTTTAATACCATATCATATTGTGGTTTAATGTTATTATAAACATTTCTAATGAAATATCAGATTAAATTTATTCAAAACTTTTCATGATACATTTAGAAAAAAAGTGTTTTGAATCCCTGCTTTTTAACGTATATGTAGAATAGAGGAGATCTATTCGCCAAAGTAGGTTTTGATAGAGATTTTTATTTTTTTATTTATAGTAAACTATGTGTTTTTTGGATCAAAGTGTTTAAGTGTAGTTGTTCGCTTAACGCTTCCTTTGTTAAAAGTGACTGGAGAGCGTTTCCCACGTTGTAAAGGTAATTTTTTTTTTTAATGATCATAATTTCACAAGTCAAATTAAGAATTCTGTTTATTGATGATGATTCATCAGAGAATTCATTAATCTTTATCCAAATCGTAGATGGGGTTTTTACGTCTTATACGAGGTAGTACCTCACGGTATTACAATTAATCTTATAAACAAAACTAAATAGGGTGGAGGAAGGCTAACTGTGTAAGCAGTAAGCAGACTGTTGGGGCTCAAACGGCGTAAGATGCAATTAAGCCGAGTCCTTTGCAGTTCCACTTTGAAATGGAATACCTAAGTGTATCCAGGCAGGGGTGCCGTAATCCCGCGTGATTGGTCAGTCGTTAGGGGGTGTCGGAAGGGTTAATTACAGCGCATGCGTGCCGGACAGCGCAAACATGGAGGGAGGCTGTGATAATTATCCGGAGGGGGCACGTGGCCGGACTTTTGATCTCAACGGCATTTGCTTTGATTAAGGCGCCATGGCGGTACATGCCTCGTCTTGTGCAGTCTCACAAAGGCCATTTATTTTGGCTGCCTTTGACTGCGCCATGTATGCACGACACTTGCTCACCAATCGCCGAGAGGACCTCTTACTGCCCCTTTGATTCCCCAAGTTATTAACCTTTGTGAGGACCGCCTTCTCTACTCTCTGCTTATGTTTTGCATTATTTCAATTCCCTTTGAACTATCTCAAGTACAAAGGGAGACCAATTAGATTATGGAAATAGTCATAGTTGTATACATAATTTTTGAATATCAAAAGTGTGAGAGATAAACAACTATATTCCAGCAGACAATGCACCATATTTATTTATAACATAGCCCAAGTAAATTGAGTAAAAAAACTGAAATAAAAGTTTGCTTAGAAGATATAACCGAAATAGTTTGACTAAAAAAATGGAAATTTACTAAAAAATAGAAACACAATATGCTCCAAGCAAGAGAAACACAGTCAGAAAACAGAAGTTTGGAAGACGATTTAAGTATATTGCAAACGGTTGTATACGGCAACCCGTGCAGCTATTCAACTTTTAAGAAGAAAATCAAAAAAGAAAAAAAGAAAATCCATCTTTTCTAATTGGCCAATAACTGCTATTGAAAAATAAACACCTTTTAATAATTTAAATTCAGTAAACCACACTCTCAATTATCTAATATATGAAGTAAAAAATGATATGAGTGTACCTCCAATTTAAAAAAAAGATTATAATCAAAATTACAATTACAATTAAAATAAAAGAGATTCAGAGGTGTATGAAATGTAATCTATTTTCTATGTCAACTGCCATTAAGGGACTTGAAGGTTTCCTGACGTACCCGATAAAATGTAAAAAATAATTGCCTTTCACAACTAAAAAACATGTGCGTTACCATTTTCCAAAAAAAAAACTCTTACGGTAGGTAATGTTTTTTTTAAATTTTAATAAATATAACTAAAAAATTGAGGATGTTACTGGCAAATGATGAAAAAAGGATACTCATCTGGTACGAAAAGTTTACGTGTATCTGCATAAGAACACAAGGAATCATTTAAAAAATGTTTCTTGTTCTCCACCGTCTTGCCTGCAATATTCCCACCCATACCCGGTGGTTCCATCTCCGCAGCAGTCGTAAAAGGGAAGAATATGTTAAAATTCATTACAGCAATTTAACCAATGAAATTCAGGATTTGTGTCTATTGTTTTCCAAAATTGTTAATTTTTGAAACCAATTAATAACCACATTACAAATCTCAGTTTAAACAGCGTTTTTAAGTACAACATGATTTGTTGGGGTGTTTGCCCCAATTGCTCACTTTGCGGGAATAGAAATACCGCAGAGCATGTCGTGCTCACCTGCCAAGCCTTGGAACAAGCAAGAACACAGATGCTTCACTCAATTGGTCAGTATAGCTTGGATGAGTCAGACTTGCCGTTGCTTGCAGACAACGCGGAGAACTACAGGGCCTTCCTCATCTTTGTCCAGAAGTGGAAGGTGCTGCAGGGACTAGGTCACTTCACCACTTCCAGGAGAGTGATGCAGGTTGATCAGCAGTAATAACAGACTAATCAATTGTTTTGTTTTTTTTAAATAAGTAAATACAATAAAACCGGCTTAAAAGAATGAAAAGTGCGCTGACCAGTGCAACACAATCAATTTTACTGGAATACGCACACCACAACAACGAATATCCCATGATCCCGCCACGTGACCATGAGCGAAGCCCGTCTGGGACACGGATCCCGTGATAGGGTTTTAAAAAAGACAATTAACAACAGTTATTAATAATAATAAGCCTGATAATGATGGCATAGTTTACAGTGAAGACATTATCCAGGAGGTTACTTGATCAAATAGACAGAGAAACAGGTATGGAGAGTAAATGATTGGTCGTGAAATGGACTCCAGATCAGTTTTCTACAGAGCTTTCACACTCATAGCAGGGTTCGATTTATTTTGTTCCTTACTTCGGTATAAGAATTTACCGGGGTTGCTAGTCCCATTTAGATACCTCGGCAAATGCTCGTGTCGGTATTGTCACCGTTGGCTAAGCCGACCATTGTTAGGCTGTAAATCCCATAACTCTACGATTGAGACATCGAAGGACGAACCAAAATGAGGGCATACAGTTGAAGGAAATACGTTAGAAGAGGAAACGCTGTTTAAACTAAGATTTGTAAAGTGGCTATTAATTGGTTTCAAAAATTAGCAATTTTGGAAAAAAAAAGACAAATCCTGAATTTCATTGCTTAAATTGCTGTAATGAATTTTAACATATTCTTCCCTTTTACGACTGCTGCGGAGATGGAACCACCGGTTATGGGTGGGAATATTGCAGGCGGTGGAGAACAAGAAATGGCGAGGGGAGAGTTAGACCCTGATGTTTAAACTAATGGTTAATGCAGGAGATGTATCGAGTTAAGAAGTGGCTGTGGCCCTTATCTCCTCGGCCTAACTCATCCGTGGCTGGGGTGTGTGAGGTGCTAAGTTAATTAACGCTCCGGTCCCTTGGTACCGAGGGCAATATGGCGACTTCTGCCTTCCTCTTCCTCGTCCTCCGCTACATTTTATACACTGATGACTCTGGGGGTGAATATGTTAAGGCGTCTACGGAGTGAGGACCAGCTATCCATATTAAGGCACCTTGTTGGGCTGTTTCACATTGAAATGATGGATGATAACATTAAACACATATAGTAAATATTAACATCTTTTGATCACAATATGAGTACATGTGAACGGATGGAGATTGGGAATAGAGTTATGAGCTAGTAGCAGGAGCTGATACAGAACAGGGACAACTGGGCCATGCTCTATAAAACAGCACCTCAAAACAAAACAAACAAGTAATAAATCAGTGAATAAAACACAAAAACGTTTTTCTTGGATGAGTTGCGTTTATTGTAGACAGTGCTCTGTTTGCTACAAATCAGTATTTATATTGGAGCAACCCATCCCATACGAAAAGAAATTAAACAAAGCATGCGTGAAATTAAAAAACCTTTACGTTATTATACTGATGGAATATTTATATAAGGTCCTGAGGTAGGGCAGTGGCAGAAAACTACAAAGCGAAGACATGTTTGGATCAGCTGATGTGAGGTGAATGGTCGGACAACTAAAAAAATTAGGAGAGACCAGTTGGTCAGCTCTTACCCACTGAAAAAACAAGAAGGATTTCAAGTAGGCAACGGGCAGAGTAGAAATAATTGGAGTAACGTGCTTTAGCACCACATAAGTGACTCAAATGTCGAACCTAGGGGAAACGCCCAAGGTTCAAGTATCAACAGACACTAATGGAACCGCACCTGAAAAAAGGTACCAAACAAAACAAATATGTGGTCAATTTGAAGTACCCATCTTCAGTCGGCCAGGGTGTGATTGGACTGGGTTTGGACTTGCAGAAGGGGGAGGAAACGGTAGGCGCTCCTAAAGGACTCAAATAGTTAGCTAGATGGAACATTTTGTGGGGTACGAATCTCCAAAATAAACCAATACTTAAGCCAATCTGGACATACGGAATAGAAATATGGGGGACAGCAAAGAAGTCAAATACTAAGCGCATCCAATCCTTTCAATCAAAAGTCCTGAGAACAATAGTAAAAGCCCCTTATTACGTCAGCAACAAAACCCTTCACAATGATCTGAATATACCCTATATTCTTGAACTCATCCCTGCCAAGTTCATAAAATTCCATAGTAACCTATCCAACCACCCTAATTCCCTAGCACAGTCATTGCACTCCACCACTCAAACCCTATAATCCTCCTCGGAGAATAAAATGGCAGTGGCCTCGTGACCTGGTATAATTAAGTGATAGTGGGAGTCATGGCAATGGCCAGTTTCTCTAATCATGTCCTGAGCGTCTGTGGCTCTTGCGCTCTTGGCCAGCCTCCGCTGGCTCTTATCCAGTGACGCGGCTGACGTAGGAGCGTGGGGGACTTCCCAAGACTCCGCTTCCTCCTTCGCATGCGAGGGAGGAGACAACCTTGTGGACTTGGGGGGGGGGCTCTGGGCTGTTTGTAAAAATTGTATGAATGAGCGAGTGAATGATGAATTGTAAATATGGTATGAATGATAACATCATCTCAATTACTTATTGCCTAATAAAAGGCAGATAATTTTATCTTAATAAAAATTGTTGTAATAGCCAAAATAAACCCTAGACGAACGCATAAACGGTCCCGTCTTTCTTTCTCCGAGCGTCCGCTCTCATTTTCGAAATAGCCCTTACTCTCAGGTCTTATTTGGTCTTGTAACCCTGGCTCTCTCTCTGACTAAGTTGGTATTTAAATCGAGTACCAGTCTTCGACGATTATTTAATAAATCTGTGCCTACTAATAAAACAGGAACGTTTTCAAAATTGATGGTTAATTTGTATGCTTCTGTGCTTCGCATGTTAAAATACCTCAGGATGATTGTTCAAACAATCGAAACTTTTGCTGTTTATAAACATCAAAAAGAATATACTGTTTTATGGTTTAATTGGCAAATATTCCGAAGAAAAAAGTTACCTCTAATTGTCGGGAATCCAGCTCCATATAGAATCCCCATGAAGAATACCTCACCCCAGGGACTGCACCTGCTTCAATTGACACACAGTAATGGTAAAATAATCTTATAAGCTAGATTGTTAAATATTAGTTGGAGTTAAAAATCATTATTATTTTCAGATATCACGTGGCTATAAAATTAGTTAAGACTTTGGTATGTCCAAGTATCCTCTTCTAGTAAAAAAATATTCACTGGATTTTTGTAAGTACGTTGCGAAAAGAAAAGAAATTTTCTAAGAGCGAATGAAAATATTCGGGAGGCTACATTAAATCGACGGTGGCCAACCACAAGTGCTGGTAATAGTGCCCATGAGGACAGTGCCTGCAATCTTGTTATGGTTGGGGTTTACGGTGTATAAATATTAGTATAGACCATAATAATTGTAATAAATGCATCAGCTATTACCCGGCTTTGCCAGGGGTATTTTATTCTTATGTGTTTTTCTACTTTTTACAGTGTTACCCTTCATCGAAAAATGCTTTTAAAAGTTTTTCTACAATTACCAAATAGATAAAATTTCAAGCATTTCTATTCTAACGGTTATAGTTCTATATTAATTTTAATTGCAATTTTTAAAGAGATGTTTCAGACTTCATTAATATTGCTCATAGAAAGTAATCACTGGTATGCCAATATAAAAAGAAGAAATGACGGGGTTTTCATACTCTATAATGCTAAAAAAACAAACATTGAATGTCTTTCCGCTGATAAATTACGATGCAAAGAAAGAAAAATAGTAGTGAAAACGATGAAATTCCACTTGTTTTTCTAAACACTGGTAATTAATCACTGCGGTTAATTTTGCCATGACTCAAGAAACTTTCAGGACTACAGGATTTTTTTTAAAAATTGAATTCAAATAAATTATTAACATTTATGTTACAAAGAGAACCACAAGAGTATAAATAAATAAACTAGAATAATACTAATATTTGGCGAGTTAATGTTACAATCACTTTCTGAAATTATTAAATGAAACGCTTAATATGGTCTATAGATTTAGGACGGTAATTATATGAGTGGATACAATATTGGCTCCGATTGAGCATGAATTTTCAATCTTTTGCCTTCATACAACCTTCCCCCTTTCAACCTTATTGTGTGCTATATCCTAAGGGCCTCTCTCTTGTGAGCCACGTTAAAAAATATATCCCTTTCAAAAAAGCATTGTCAAAGAAGGAAAAAAAAAGAGAGAGAGGCCCTACCCTTTGGCAGAAAAAGGGAAATAATTTCATATTAAACCACAAAGGGTACCGGGAATCATGTCCAAAAGGGAGGCAGAGGAGAGGGAGTCTACGGGGAAAGGCCTTTGGATGGTGGAAGGATAATTTGAAGGGATACAGATAGAAGAATTGCGCCTGTGAAGGTAGGAGAGGGATATGAAAAGGTAACATGTTACAATATTGGATGCACGTAGCGAGGATAACGAGGCAGTCGGTCCGCATGGCTTAGCTCTGTAGATAACTGGGTGGGCGGAGAAGAATTCCACCCAATATATACCCTCCTATACCCCGGCGACCGTCCTCCTATAATCCCCTATACTGTCGCATGTCTTCCTCTCACAATGGTAGTCTCAGCTCTGCAAATATATAATGTATTGTCGCGACGGCGGCTATGATGCCAATGATCTGAGAACCCTTTCGGAAACTCAAAAAGGAGGCTGCAGAGAGGTTTATTGGGAATCGATACCTGTTTCCAGGTTTCCTCCGAGCAAGGTCAAAAAACAAGTGCCATTGCACCCGATGAAGGGTAAAAGGTCCGCAAACACAGGGGTAGTTTCCTGATCTACTGGGGAGATGAAGTGAGCAGTTTCACTACTAGAAACTGCTCGGTTTTCCTAATACTATAGAAGAAGTTCGGGTAAGCTTTAATAGTGACTTCAGAACTATCAATTAACAACCAAACAATTATTTTTTGTTCTATTTGACACCCTTTTTTTCATATTTACACATCAGGAACCAAATTGCAAAAGGAAAAATATGTTAACCCTACAAGTACATTTTAGTATTCACCACTAATTCCTACAGCTTCCACCAATGAATTTTAGCGATCATTCATTACCATAGCAAAGAAAATCATTCCTTGAATCTATGAATATCATTTTTAATTAGAACTAATCGTACCCAGTAAAAAAAAAAATTAAGAAAACATCTTAAATTATTAGATAACTTACTTAAGATGCAACTTTTGATTATTTTTTTTTTAATATCCATTGCCAACGTAATACGATTCTCAATTCGTTTGTAGTTCATTGTACAGTATAAATAATGAAAATAGAGGATAAATTACAAAAAAACATCTACAGGTAGGGTACCCTGTGCTATCATTTAATGAAATTAAGAATTTCTAAAATATCTCTTTTCTAAAATGACTCATTTTAAGGCGCAATAATCTATAGTATATTTTAATATTGATTATTTCGTCAAATATATTCTAGCTTCTTAATCTAGGTGTACAATGTCCCCTCGGTGTATGAACACAGTATGCCAGTAGCATTCTTTCAGTTGTCAAACCAAGTATAAAAACTGATAATCCTTTTAAGGTTTCCTACATATGGACTACATGTTAGTGTTAATAGGTTCATTCTGGACCCAAGACAACCAAAACATGACTTAAAATGGTATTGCGTTATTTTAATTATTCCCTTTGTCCCTGTTTTAATACACTATCAATATTTAGGGCAGAATTTTATCGGTTAGAAGAACAGAATTACAGTATATTCCCCTAAAATAACCCTCCGGATAAGTGTCATACATGACAGTATCTGGATTAAGAGCTATTACTGAATAAATATTTCAGTAGTTCCTTCCGAGCCATTTCATGTCCCAGTAGTTTGCCGCAGCCTATGGCTATATTATTTACCGCTGCAGACAGGAGGGGTCAGCTGTGATTTGTCGGCCGCACCACCTTAATATATGCACAGGGGTCGTGTTTACCCCAGGGTCACTGCCAACACACATGCCATATCTCCATAACTCCAGCGGCTACCGTTCTGGCCAGGTGTTACGGCTCTGTGCTCGCGTGCCCTGGACTCTAGTAAGTACATTCAAACATTATTATTGCATCATTATAACTTATCTGTGGTCAATACTTATGTTTCACAATTATTCATTTGTCATTTCAGACCAGTGTTAGAATCAATTTATTTAACTCCCTTGTATTTTCTAAATTTTCAGTTTAATCCCGGAATTATCTTAGAAGAATTTGTTTTGCAAAAATCTATTTACTTGTAACTGTGCCATTACAAAAAACATCCAATTTCTGTTCTTAGCACTTTTACAATGATAGGCTACGTTAATTTTCTATCTATTCAAATAACATTTCAGTTTATTGTCCTACCTTAAAAGAGTGGATCTAACTTCAAAGGAGTTAGGGCAATCGTCTTTCAACTATCTACCTGCGTGTTGCAAGATGAAGTTAGATGAAATGATTCAGTCAATTTGATATTTTAATTATTATATGAAAAGATTTGTGTCTGCCCATAGTTTGTATTATTTACTAAACACCATCATTCTCAATGGTTTAAACCATCATGCTCATGTTGGAGGAGAAGCATTGGTTTTCAGTTTGGCACTTCATTTTTAAGCATTAGCACTGATTTTCATAATAAAAATTTAAGAGAAGAAAATTCTAAAATTACATATAAAATAAGAAAATTGTTATAAATAATTAAAATCTGAATAAATAACGGTCGATCTAAAAATCTTAGTAAATTCACAATAAACAAACCTAAAATAGTTAAAATTTAAAATATTAACTTAAAGTTAAAAACACTGAAAAGTTTCACACACGAAACAAAAAAAAACATATAATAAATTAAAATGGATGAAATGATATAATTAAACTAAACAATCGACAATGAGGTGGTATATACTTCAGTAGAGCTGTTAATTCTACGACTACTTAGCGACCGGCCGGATTAGTGAAGATTTTGTATGGGGCCTCACTTCTATGTTTTCGATCGATAGGCACGTACTATATTCTGGTCGTACAACCGTATGGCAGTCTGGGGAAAACCACCGATCACATTCAGTGGAGAATTTAATAACGATATTGCCTAAAAGGCTGTATAAGTTGACTACACATTGTGTAGGTTAGATCATTTTACGAGCTTATATATTATATATTCACTGCAATTTACATTACATAGTACTAATATAAGCCTTACAATAATTGCTCCAATAATTTTTTCAGTGAGATTGCATTTGACTTAATTTGACCTATAAAAAAATTGACCTATTATTCGGTATATCCTGACCCCTGCCCGAGTTATTAATAAAAATTAAATATAAAAAAATCATATATTTTTTGAGAGTACGTTGCATACCCGAGTAGGGAAAGTACCACAATCTGGGTCAGAACGCCACGTCAAATTGACTTACTAATTAGAGACTATATATAATCTTGCAGGGCTCTTGAATAAGTCATTCGAATAATGTAACGAGATGGTATAACGAATATAATGAAAAATTGTTGGTCAAAAATTCCAAACAGCATTAAGTACTTTTACTATACTCCAGTAATCTCTGGATATTACTAATCTACATTATTTGTTGTTTTTATACTTAAAAAAAATAAAAATAAGGCCACTAATTCATTGATAAAAAAGTAAATGATGCAGCAATACAATCACTATGTGATTATTTGAATTAATTAAGACAGTTCAGTTTATATTAAACAAAAATTAATGTTGAGACTGTTCACCGGCATCTGCAAAAGCAAGTAGTGGGATAATCACGTAATATTGACAAACGAAACAATTTCTTAATTTGTTGACAGAATCTGTAATACATATTTACGTTATATATATTTAGATTATGTTAAGCAGTACCTCGCCTGCGATCCTACGATGTCTCTCTGATACCGTTGATGGATGAAGCAATGAGTGCTCGCACAAACTTGGACCTCCCGCAATTAACGAATTGTCCTCGAGTTAGACCCGCCCCCTAATAGTGGAGAGTGCTTACTTGTCATAGCCGAAGAGTTGGTCGCAAGTCGCAAGTTTGCCTCCACTTTGAATGACTCCTTTGTCCCATAATAAATGGTGCTGGGATCTCACAATCCCAAAGTGCGCCCCTTATGCGCCTGATCTTACACCATAACGCTGTTTTCATTCTATCCATTGTCTTAGCCGGCCCGATGGATAACAACAATACCCTCCGAGGAGGAGGCAGCGGGCAATCTTCCGTATCGCCTCCTTTCTTCACGTATGTGGTGAAGTTGCTACTCAATTTTCATCTAGGGTGAAAACCATCCAGAAAATGGATGGGCCATTGTTGAACTAAAGTAGTGTTATGTAAGCTACTGAAAACATTAGTTACAGCACATTATTTTATCAGAGGAGCTGAAACTCACCATTTTTCCTCAACTAGAGAAAACTGATTTTCATATTGCTAAAAACCTAAAAATGATGGAAGTACAAAAAATACTTCATTTTAGTGATAAATGCACTGGAATGATTGCTTATTACCATAGTTTCTGTAAGCATAAGATATATCATAAATTAAATAAATAATTAAATATACTAGAATTAATTTTTTTTTTCCTTCGTAGCCCCTTTAAATTTACAGATAATTATATACAATTACACATCCTCAGGCGAATCTATTTACAAATTATTTTTATATTTCCTGTAGCGTCGCTACATTGTATACCGGTTTAGTTATTTTATAAAAATTATATAATGGAATAAACAAGTTACACATTATACGTGACTGGACTAAACTAACTATTAAAGGTGATGGGGCTCACCTTTTTGATCAAACTTAAAAGTAACTTACATACTCATTCTTAACCTAATTTTTCCCCGAGAGTCTGTTGCCATCGAAGGGGGAGGGGTGGTGGGGTTAAACACTAGGTTGCACTTAGGTGCTGCAACGAGTCAAAAAAAATGTTTCTCCGGTGGATGAACTCACCCACCGACGGTACACCAAGCATCGGGTGCAGGCTAGCGTTATTTAACCTCTCGAGAGAGGTATGTATGTCGGACCACTTTTTGGATGACCAAAGTTTCGATGTTCCATCCTTATATAAGTTACATAATTACATAATAATACATTACTTATTCATCTCTACACTATCAATGTATTATTATGTAACTTATATAAGGATGGAACATTGAATCTTTGGTCATCCATTTTTAATTTACAGCTCTTTTAGTGTAGGAAAAATTTATTTTCTGATTTCAGCTGTGATGAGCTCAGAGTCTTTAAATAAATAATTAGTAGCACAATAAACAATTGAGCAACTATTTGATCAAGTTAATTTTATAAGTAGTTTCTATTAAGAATGGTAATTTTCAATTGAGTTTTGTGTATTTTAATGTTGATACTAAAAAACCTTATAATTCACCTCAAGCATTACCATTAGGATATTCTATCACTTCCGGTCTGTTAAATACCCCTAATCACATATATCTATACTTTTTTACACAATGTTACTTCGTTCAGAACAAATAACTGAGCAATTCATGTAATGGATCTCCTATTTTAAATGACAGTTTACTAATGTTTAAGTTGTATAACAATTGTTTCTTAAATCTTAGTTAATATATTTATAAATAGCGTGAAATAAAGACTAAGGTTTTTACAAGTATGATACCTTACACCTAATTTACTAACAAACAGCAATACAAGTAGACTGATCGCAGATCTTGGAATATTATGAAAGAAGTTGTAATCTGTGGACAACTTCTGCTAACTGAACTAAATATAATTTTGATTATATTAAGAAAAACCTAAACTTAACCACCATAGTTTATATTATTTTAATGACATAAAAAACTTCCCAATTTGCTGACAAAGGCACTTAATTTTTTATGATAAAAAATGTTGGTACCACACATCACATGAAATGTTTTTAGCTCCAAAAAGTGCAAAAACAATTTCTTATCTGTAAGGAGTGATTAGAGTTTCCAGATCACTGACCCGCCTCGAGATTCTATCTCTTATATGATATGATAACCCTTGCTCCGAAAAACGAGGCAGGCGTACAGGTTTGTACAATTGGTGCGAACAATTTGCACGGTGCCGTTGGTTGACACAGTCTCATGGCCGAGAGCACGGAAGGTGTTAGCGAACCTCTGCCCGGTGACAAGTATCTCTATTAGCATGGATAGTGACTAGCTATGATTATTCAGAGGTGAGGGGGTGGGGCGAAAATTATTTAAATGAGCGGGGCTAAGACGCATGTTAATCCTAAGTCCACACGAAGGGGTGGTTGAAAGGTCTCACGGCTTAATCAACAATCAGCCTCCTTTAACATTCCGTTGCTTCGTAGACCCTGTTTGCGGTGGCTTGGGCTCTGTACACCGATGAGCAAACGCTTGACTGTTTAAATGTTAAAAATGACTTCTCATCGTAAGGTTTATGACGATACGATCCTATGAAAGAGATGTTTATTATTTATTTCTAGCGCCGCTATACATCAGATACAATAACATGCTACAAACATCAGTGTGTAGAATAGAGAATGATGTCACTAAAGCCTTACGTCTGACGCAAGACAGGCACGACTAGCCTTGAAGTGATCGTGAGGTCCAGACAGTTCCCACGGGGCGTGGTTTGGAAAATCTCATGTGCTATTACAGCATGGCTACACAAATAGCGTTGGATAAATAAATATATAAGGGTTGTCTAACTGAGACAGGAACATATCTTTCTAATAACCATGGTTACCACTACTTCCCTTAAGGCCTACAATTCACAAAGAACATCAATTATCATACTTAAACTAAACATGTTGGGCTAATGTCTTTTATGAGAATAGACAAAATAAATTAGATAAAATTCGAGGTGATTCGGAGCAGGTATTGTTACTTTTTGATTACTGTATGAATGAGCGAGTGAATGAAAATTGTAAAAATGAGAACATGTATCACAGTTACTTATTGCCTAATAAGGCAGATTGTAATTTTATCACATTAAAAAAGTTTCAATATTTCATAAAATATACTTTTTGTTAAAAAAAAAGAGGGGTTAAATTTAGTATTAAGGGCTTAATAAAGTTTTGCTAAAAAAGATGTTTTAGTTCCAAAAGATTGAACGAGTACTAAGCCCGCAATTACAGTACTAAGCACACAATGAAAAAATGATCATTCAAGGACTTTAATAAATGATATAGTGATAGTGTAGGCAAGGCAGAAACATGGTTAAAAAACAACCAGTGCCCCTTTGAAAATATGGCAATGCTCTTCTAGCCATTTAAAGAAAGGCGGGACAAATTTCCAATAGGCTAGAAATTTCAACAGAAAAGCCAACCATTAAGGCTAAAATTCACAAAAGAAGACTTCATTAGTTAATGACAAGTATTTAGATTAAAGGGCGGATATACCTCCTTCAGTTGCATTTGATTCGTTTTTCCAAATGAATGATTTTATGAATAGGACAGTTAAGAGTAATTAGCTTGTGCTGCTGTGTGTACTGTAAGGTTACAAGGTTACAAAGGAGTTGAAGAAGAAAACGGTGAAACCCAAAAGGCGTTGGTGGATGGTTTCATTAAATAAAAGTTGGAGAAAGAATTATAATATACGTAAATATAATACTGAAACCTATAAAATTAAAATTTCATTTAAAAATGTATCCACCTACAGTTCTACGGTTTTTCACTTTCATTGCCAACTTCCTGAAAGGAGCCACCATATCTTCTTCTTTCTTTTTAAGTTATTTCTCATCTGATTCCTACTATTATATCCTTGATGTTGTTAATGCTCCTCTCTCGTACAAATTCAATCACTCATAACTTTTTTTATTATAACTTCATTGCTCCACTCCATTTTAAACTACTTAAAAATTCCTTCAACAGACTCAGACAAGTCGTGCGTGGGAACGAGTACACGAGCCAAACCTTAGTAATAGAGGACAAGCCTTAAAAGGAACCCCTAACTAAGTATAATTTTATTGCAAAATGACATTGCTTTTAATAAACGAATATGAGTGAAGCATGGTAAACATGTTTGGATACCAGATAAATAAAACCCTTTAATACTCGTAGTTCTTTGTACATACTGAAAAACCACCTGTGCTGTGATAGCAGTTATTGAATTTCTTCTTGATGAATTGATCAGTAATCTTTATCTGCACCTCTTGATCTAGTTGTTTGTTTCAGACGAACCAGGATTTTATCCTTAATGGGAAATTTGAATCCTAACAACTTTAGAGCTACATGTGAGCCCCCGAATTCAAAACCGTTCATGACCGAAGGTCTGGTTCGAATCGTTCGAAGATTATGAAGATTACATCCAATGGGGGTTTCAAGTGCAATTTCTTATCTTATTAGGCATTAAAGAGGAGTTGAAGCCCTCCATAGTCTGTATAAAGAATGTGTAGACTAAAATCTTACAAATAAATAAAGATGATTCTACCAGGGTAGTTTGCTTGACCTTTAGGCGAAACGAGCATCCTCAAAACAACTGACACCATAATGTCTTGAATAGAACTTATTAGCTGAAATAACCCATCTGCTCTTGGAAATAGGATTAGTAAGATTTTTTTTTTGGTTAAAGATACTCATTAAACTATGATAGATACAAATAAGTGAAAAAATAATTTAAATCTTTATATATAAAAATGGATTAATTTAAAAATGTCTCATACTACCTTAAATCGTCTAAATATCCATTTTGAAGTTACTAAATCCCTTATACCATTAATAGAAATGCTCGATAGAATATAAACGGCAGCTTATGAAAGAAAACACGACAAACCAATGTAAATAGTTCTAGCATACGTATAAGGTTTGCGTACATCAGATAGCAACCCCAGCCAGCATCAACTCTATCATTGTTTACTTATCTTGCTTCAGGGTATATAGTCGGTCTACCCACATACCACTTACATTCTGCTGTCAATAATATGTGAATGTTTCTATATTAGTACTTGTAAGAGCTCTACAGATGTTTTAGGAATGCAGTAGGTGAAGGAAGGGATCTAGGTTGGGACATCATACGGGATTAAGAAGGAGGAAATCACACATCTTGAGTGCAAAGCCATTAGTGCCCTGGAGTAGGGGAGTAGGTAACTATAGTCGTATACAAATGTCCAACAAGGATCATATCTTGGCTTCTCCACGATGAAGCATGTAGGCCCATTAATGACTCAATCATTTCAATAATTAGATGTAGTTCTGATTGGTCAGATCTTATATATGGTGGTTCGTTCACGATTTGCCAGGATTTATCTCATGGCATAGTCTCAAATCGGTAAGTCATTCACATGTTGCTTACTTACACAAAATACATTTATTAACAATATATTATATACCTGAAGCGTTGTCTGGTTAAATAATATACAATAAGCTTAATAACTGTATATGGTGAAATAATTTATTAATATAAAAGAAATATTCATACAATTATAAATACAATAATTTACTGCTGTTACATTAATAGAGCTCAGGCACTATTAACCTCCTTCGTCTTCGATGTGGAATGTTGACTGAAGGCTGGCCCAGAGGATGACTGAAACGGACCAGGAACGGAAGAGCGACTCCACGATCCCGCTAGTCACAGTGGAAGCAGCTCCTATCTCCAAGCCACTGTTTGATTCTGTTGTCTGTGTGGTGTTGTATTGTGTACAACTCTGCATTTTTTTTATGTACAGAGACTGGCGGTCTGAATGTGTAGTTTCTTGATTGATTTATTACCCTTTCGTGTTCATAAGGAAACGTTTATTAGGATCCTTTCCCTAAGTGGTTGAGCATTGATCTAAATTTGTTACAAGACTGTAGTGCTTTGTCTGTCAGCTTTTACCTTTATATTAATATTTATTTCTAGTTAATTTAACATGGTGAGACGGTTTTCAATGGATGTTATAAACGTATAAAAATATACTTATGAGTGAAATAGAAATCTTTGCTGTATTCTCTAAACTATGGAAATAGTATACATGTATATTAAAAGGAACAGAAGAAGCAAGAAGTGCTCAAGTGTAAGGATTCCCTGGAAAGAAAGAACTTGAAGCCCAGTAAGTTCCTATCTTTATGGATAGTAGGCAGAGCTAGACGACCCAGGACTCTAGCCGGCTCCATCGGACCAGAAACAGTAAAGCAGGGAAAGAACTATCCCAGAAGAAGGGAGATGGGGGAAAGAGAAGGGAAGAAGATAACAGTAAACAGTGATTAGAGGGAGGAGGAATGGTCGCGAGGTAATTCCCAACGGCCTCTATTATTTCTGTTTAGCCCGACAACTACTCGCCGGCCTCCCTTTGTTCTCCTGTTTTACTCTAATGAGTATAGTCCCCGTGCCTTATCAAAACCTCCCACTCCCGCCCCTCTACTCTAAAGTTATCCCCTCCACCCTTACATATTTCCCTTACCAGTAAAATCGTTAGTCCAATTAGGGAGCTCTCTACACGGGCTCTCTTACCTCCTAGGGCTCTCCTCCTGTCAGCCGTTGTATTCTATATAAGAGGCAAACTGGCTTCTTTTAATAGGGCCTGTTGATCAATAATTCCGCTATCCTTGTAGCTCCGGTAATGATCCTCATGTTCGCTATGTTCCTCCTATCGAACATATAAAAGCATATTTGCATATTTGCCACATAAAGGGCTTAGTTTCATATATGACAAGCATTTCTTACAATTACCAATCATTTATTTCTGGTACATATACGCTGTAAGTTGAGTAAATTGAATGTTTATTTAAAAATGATGTCTAAACAATAGTTAATAGATAAAGAAGCCGGTAACATGATAAGGAAGAATACAAAAGTTACAATTACTGGAACTGATACCAAATTTTTTTAAGGTCTTCTTCTGTGTATGATTTCGATTTGACTAGTTGTAGGTCCAGATGGTGTATGAGACTATAGCTGCCGTCACGAAATGATAAGCCTGAGAACCCGCAATATATGACAAGCCCTGTTGCCGATCTGTGCACTACTTCTCTTCTATCCATGTAATTCCTTTACTTCGATAATGCTAATCAGTAAGCAAATTTGTGATTAGTAATCCTCCCGCTCGTTTATGGATGGCACCGCGTCAAGTAGCCCCTTCATCTCAAACGTTTTATTCCATGACGGTGGCTATAAGAGCTTTAGAATGGAAACAAACACAGGCTTGTCTAATAGCCAAAAATCTACTGATGCACAGGCTGCCAAGGATAGCAAGCGTAAATGACTGGTATTTTGTAAAAAGAGAAAAGTATCCTATTGGTGTTCGACAGGGCTTTTCCTTGTCCCAAACTCTATTTTTAATCTATATTACTGACCTGCCACTCTCCATCCTTCAACCAAAACATTCTTTCTCGTATATAAGAGCGTAACTTATCTCTTTCCCTTTTCCGATTGCAATTAGGAAAGATCTCTAACGAAATTACGCATGAGCAGTTCAAAGCAGGCACATGTTACACTCAAAGGAGTTGTATTTTATAATCGATGGTATAACTATTTATTATACTTATAATTAACATTATATAATTATAAATAATTGTATAACTTATAAAAAAAAATCAAATTTTCATTATCTAACCACTTTCTGAATAGTTTTATAAAATACCATTCCACTGTCCAATACCCTGGGATTATTTTTACCAAACTATATCTGGGAATGTCTAAATACCCTAAATTTCTATTCGCATCTTCTCCCCGACTGGGCTAAAATGAATTGTGGGCGCTGTTCTTTTCTTCAAATCTCACAATTTTGGCTGCGATATATAATGATAAAGGATATTTAAAGACGGTTGGTGTATGTAATACAATAAAAATTAGGAACTGTAAACAGTGCCATATATGGTATGAACATTATAGACAAATAAGGATTTAATTTATTATTTTAAAGGTAACAATGTTTTCAAGTACAAGAGCTTTAGAAATACCCTAGTTCTTAATTTTTCTTTCTTTAAGCAAGGATTATGATCTCTTATGAGTATCTCTTATGATCCAGCCTGAGCTATTCCCTTCCAACAGGTTAAACAAAGTCACCTTCACTCTCATTGTCCTTATTCAAACCCTGCGAACTTATATAATCTGGCTCATCAAACTGCACTATTCGGTATTTTAAGATCACCAACATTTCCCTCTATTCATTCCCTTTGTTTGCTGTCGAAATGGCTCTACGAAATTCATTTATCTTAACAAAAAGAAAATTATGGAAATCTGGGAAGCATGTTGTGGAGCAAGTGATTTAGCAAAAATAAATTTAAAGCTATTCTAAACATAAGATTATAATAAGACAGACACTCCTCCTCATCGCTCCTATTGCTTGTCAACCAGATTTTAAAAGATTTTTTTTTTTTGAAAAGGCAATATTTTAGCTATTTATTTTTTTTGGAATCAATGGAAACAGCCAAGGAGGTTTATAAAAACAGTTCTTTAACTAATATTCAGGCCGCAAACACATACATTTTAATGAACATTTAGATTCACGCTAAATTTCAAGTAAGTTGGGCAGGGGTGAGATATGTGGTAAGTCACCGATGAGGGTGTTATGAACATGAAGACATTGGGAGTAACAGGGGGTAACATATTAGCCTTTTTTGACAAAGCGTGTAAGCCCGTAAGGTTTTTTCTTAAAACAATGCATGCAGACCACAAGTCAGATGCCAGTGACAGTGGTTTCAGGAATCAGAGGTGGAAGTTCCTTTTTAACAATTATCGTTTTTTCCTAAATATCTATTTATCCATAATTATCACAAGCAGCAGATAACATTACATTTTTCCCCTCCTAACACGGGATTCGTGTCCCAGACGATGTTCCCTAATGGATCCCGCTCATTGTTGACCGTACCATGGGGGTATTTCGTCGCCTGTGGTGCAGTGCAATTGGGTGAGTTCTTTTTAGCCGTTTTCATTGTGTTCATTTTTTCACCCTACGGCTATTTTATTTCTTGGTGCAACAGTGCCTTGTTGACGAGCACCCCCGATATTACGGCTAATCAACCTGCATCACACCCCCGGAAATAGTGAAGCGCGCTGGCCATGCAGCTCCTTCCACTTCTGGACAAAGATGACGAAGTCCCCCGATTACATTAGATCTCTGGATAAAAGGGTAATTCATTTAACTTACGTTGGCTAACTTGTTTTATTATTGTATCAATAATTTCATATTGGGAAATTACTCCTCGGAAATGCGGGCATACAAGTAATAAACATTTAAGAAAGTCACACATACGGCGCTCACTCATATTATAGGTTTTATAACATCACCTGTCTAGTCAAGTATTTTTAACGCCCCATTCCAAGTAGCATACTTTCTTTTCGTCTGCATATTTATCTTCTTATTCTGGTAATTATTCATATGTAACAGTAGTCCGAGAATAAAAACAAGTTATTTTTATTAAACAGTGAAATCGATTTGACGAAATTGAAGTTGCATATACACTCAATGAAGTGTTTTATTGTTTACAGGGCCATGTCATACTGATAATTAGCCGAAGGAGATGCTAGGGGTTGGTGATGGACAGACACCGCAGGATGTGTTTGGACGAGATGAGAACCAGTAGAAGGCAGTATTTGCAGTGCGATGATGAGATTGCTATGATGGCGTCCCACTAATTAGATTACAACTAATAATGAGCAGTCACTAATTAAGTTCCACTGTCGGACCTCTGCTTCAGGTAATTGGTTCACTTCTGTATGGTCCGTGTCTCTGCCTGTCTCCGCCTTTTGGCCCCTCTTGCCTCTGTTGTGGGCACTCAGGGCTTTTACTCAGATCCCAGTGCAGCTTCCTGCACTCACATTTACTAATAGAAGTTTTGTAAGTATTTTGTTTAAATTTTTATCAACCGAAACAAGTCATAATTTAACTGGCAAATACTCTTTATTGGGCTATAATTACAATCTGCCTTTTATAAGGCAATCTACTGGAGTTAGCTATACTCGGGTTCTCATAAAAAGAGGTTAATTGGGGTAAATTTTGGTTTGACTTTTATATTTCACAATACTTACAGTAAATTTGATTTTTGAAGCTGACGGATTAATTCCTCGGCTACCAATCCTCACAAGAGCCATGATTTAGGAAAGCTGTTCTGTGCTCCAAAAAATGGTTTTTCCGTAAGTTCCCACCAGTAACAACTAACCCCAGGTAATTTTGAAGTGTACCTCATCTTCACGACCGCTGGAGAATTATTAATTGACGTGCACAAAGGGAGAAACTTTACTTGCTAAAACAGGTAATTCGTGTCCTCTCTATTTTTTTTTCTACGTTAATGATGAATTTCATCAATTTTATAGAAAGTATGTAAAAAAAAATTAAATGTTAAATATACGAGTATCACACCTGTGTCTATTAACTACAGAACTTCGCGATTTGTTTTAAACTTTAACAACAACAGTTAACCAACCATTTTAAATTTAAAGCTTTGAGTTTTTCTTGTGGTTAATTATCCATTAAAAAGTTTAACAATAAAAAATAAAAAGTTAAAATATACCGAAAAATAAAACTTTAGGAGATATTTAAAATTGCTTATTAAATAACGTTACAGGTTTATATGTTATCGGAGTAGTTTGCATTCAAGAATATAAATGTACAAATATAATAAAATATTTTTGAGCTAAAATACTCAATAGTTTTTCACAATCTTTACATAAGTATTTAAAAACTCGTTCACCCGTCGTTTGTTTAATTTTTACGTTCTTAATTTCGTTTGTAGGTACATCTTTCAAAAATTTGAATTTAGTTCATGTTGATGAAATTAACTTTTGGCGTGTAAAAAAGTACACGTAATAATGAAAGCAACACCAAGGATTATTGTAGTTATTTTAAGTAATGGGTTTTGGAAAAGTAAATAACTAAGGAGGATATTTTTAATTGTGATGGAATATTTTTGTTCGGAAATACTTTGCTGCTTTGTGTATTATTAAGACTTACTGACTCGTAAACCTAAGCTTCAATTCAGAGCTCAGAGGATTTGCCAAAGTTTTAGAGGAGTCATGGTTCTTTAGTCGAGTCGGCCCAAGCTGTAGCCTATTTAAGAATTTTTGATTACTTTTGTATATATGCATAACATATTGCAATACTTAAACGTTGAAGTAAGCAGTTTTAGTTCTTGGGCAAAATGAAAATTTTATTTTTGAGTACCAGTTATTAGAGCTGACATTGAGAATGAAAAAATGTCACCCTTACCAGACACCGAGGTATTTTTCATGGTCATTTGCAATCAAGGTGCTTCTTGTACCGTAATCACAAACAACTCACACATTCCGTTTCTGTCGTGCTGTCATCTTCAGTCAGAATGGCTAAACACAGCCATTTAAGATGTGCAAAGACTGCAGCTAAGAGAGTGAGATAGCAGTGTCCGAATTGTAGCTCAGCTGTAATTGGACGACGAACCTCTCCCCTCCACTTTAATTAAAGCTAGAGGTCTAATGGAGGGGGGTGAGCCAGATTTGCATATTTTTACCCCCTCTCATGCCCTTTCCTGATGCCTCAATGACCTTCCCTTCCTTGCTTTAAGGCACAGCAGGCATCGAGAATCACAAATATTTGCACTTATCTATTAAAGTTCAGCTCTCTAAAGCGAAAGTTAGTTTTAGTAAGGAAAATATTTATTGAATATAATAATAAAGTGAATATAGTTACAGGAACGAAAAATATTTACAAAATAAAAACATGAGAAGAGGGGCGCGTATTTGTTCTGCCCTTCTTCGTCACCAAGGTAGCAACAAGAAAGTGTGGGATTTGTTACTCGGTGATAACCATTAACAACATATGGAAGAGTGACCCAAAAATAGAGAAGTTTTCACAAAAAAAAACATAAGAAAAATAGGTGAGTTTTTGTAAGAGATGAATGGAAAATGGAAAAAATATTTACGTTTATTTTAACGAAATCTAATATCTTACAGATTTTTTATTACGATGTGTATCATTGCTCACAAGTAGTGGGTCGTGGTCCTTGGAGCTGATATTAATGTTTTGGGTGGCACGCTTGTTGATTCAGACGCGTGTTGATATTTCTAAGACTTGTATGACCACTACACCAATTTTACCAAAATGAGTCGCATTTGCGACTTTCTCCTCAAGGTATTCTAGGAGAGGGGAAATCTCCAGCCCAATCCCACATCTCACGCGTGCGTGATTTCTTACTCATAGCAATCGTCTCTTTTGCCATTGAGACGGTCTTGGTAGCCATCCTTATATTTCTTTCGAATTTTAAATAAACATTATTAAATTAAACATTGCTCCACTATCTCTCCTGACACAGCCACCTATTGGCCATCAGATCCCAAACGAAATCCAGAACTCCGTGACTTTTTCTTCTACAATAGTTTAGGAACACTAAACTATTCACTCACGTGCCTCAATGACCTCTCCTCCGACCATAGCCCCTTATTATTGACCATTTCCCTAAATCCAATTCACAAACTGCCTCCTCCTTCATTAATTAGGGGCCCAGTTGATTGGGACCACTTCCGCCAGATTCTTACAGACTCTGTAGACCTCAAAGTACCTCTGAAAACATACCAAGACTTAGATGAGGCAGTGCATTCCTACACTACTTTGATCCAGAGGTCGGCCTGGGAGGCATCGTCACCCCACCGTCATCTGAAAATTCACAATCAAAATCCTTTACCTCAGTATCCCAAAGACCTAATCCAATACAAATGCCACACGAGAACCAAGAATGCCCTTACCAGAATGCCACAGTGTGTCAAAGATCCCGACATCCTGCTAATCGTCGCTCATACAATAAGTACTGCAGGTTGGTAAAGCAGAAATTGGCATCCTTCCGTTCCGATTCTTTCAATTCCTATCTCTCCTCTCTGTCTACCAGGGAAAACTCCTTGTGGAATTAACTAAGAAAATACTAAGAAAATTCTAAAATATCATCCTGTTTCACACGCACTCCGTCGTGATGATGGATCCTGGGCTGCTTCGGATGGCGAAAGGGTGGAGGAATTCGCACTGCATCTTTCCCGTACTTTTACTCCTCATCTTACTCCTCAAAACAATAATCATCGCACAACTGTTGATGATTTCCTGACTTCACCTATCCCTCTCTCACTTACACCAAAAGCCGTTAACCCCGCTGAGGTCAAATATCTTCTGAAAAAATTACCTTATCGAAAATCTCCAGGATATGATCTCCTTACTCCTCGAATCCTCCAACAACTTCCTCCTAAAGCCATGATCTTCCTAACCTACATTTATAATTTCATTATCTGAACTACGCACTATCCTCTCCTCTAGAAACATTCCATTAAAGTCCTATTCACCAAACCCGGTAAACCACCCAATGACGCCTCATATTACCTTCCAATTAGCCTACTCCCTATCCTCTCAAAAATATTTGAAAAACTCCTATTAAAACGTCTACTTCCAATTGTTGAATCCAAAAACCTTTTTCCTACTCACTAGTTTGATTTTCGTTAACGACATTCCACTGCTCAAGAAGGCCTTCGCGTTGTTGATCACATATCCTCAGCCCTTGAAACCAAACAATACTGCACTGCTGCCTTTCTGGACATAGCTCAAGCATTCGACAGGGTCTGGCACGTAGGTTTGCTTTACGAGCTCAAAGGATATTTACTGCAGACCCTATTCCTAATCCTACAATCCTACTTTTTAAACCGCTTCTTCCAAGTTCGATGGGGTTTTAAATAGTCTAGCTTCTATCTTATTAAAGAAGGAGTTCCACAGGGCAGCGTCTTGGGTGCCATCCTCTATAATCTATACACCTCTGATGTCCCCTCTACCACCAATACCTTCTTGGCAACTTTTGCAGATGACACTGCAGTCCTGTCAACCCATCCAAGACCCTGATATAGCATCCCAAAACGTTAAAAACACCTTGATGAGATCGAGTATTGGTGCAACCAATGGCAAATCAAAGTCAATGAAGGAAGATGTTCCCACATAACCTTTACCCTCTACCGCAAGTCCTGTCCGCCAGTCTTTTTAAATTCAATTCCTCTCCCTGTGTCTGAGACAGTACGGTATTTAGGCTTCCATCTCGACAGAAGACTGACATGGAATCCACACTCGAGCCTAAAAAGACAAGAACTAAACAGACGCTTTGGACAGCTGTACAGACTACTTCGAAGGACATTCCATCTCTCAATAGAAAATAAACTACTTTTTTACAAAGTTATACTTAAGCCAATCTGGACATACGGAATAGAGCTACGGGGACTGCAAAAAAAGTCAAAATGAAGCGCATCCAATCCTTTCAATCAAAAGTCCTGAGAACAATAGTGAATGCCCCTTATTACGTCAGCAACAAAACCCTTCATAATGATCTGAATATACCCTACATTCTTTAACTCATCCCTTCCAGGTTCATAAAATTCCATAGTAACCTATCCAACCGCCCTAATTCCCTTGCACAGTCATTGCACTGCACCACTCATCCCTATAATCCTCCTCGGAGACTAAAACGGCCTCGTGACCTGCTATAAATAAGTGACAGTGGATGACAGTTTCTCTAATCATGTCCTAAGCGTCTGTGGCTCTCGCGCTCTTGGTCAGCCTCCGCTGGCTCTTATCCAGTGACACGGCTGACGAAGGAGCGTGGGGGACTTCCCAAGACTCCGCTTCCTCCTTCGCACGCGAGGGAGGCGACAACCATGTGGCCTCTGGGCTGTTTGTATAAATGGTATAAATGAGCGAGTGAATGAAAATTGTAAATTGGTATGAACGAGATCATATAGCACAATTACTTATAGCCCAATCAGGCAGATTGTAATTTTATCATAATAAAGTTGTTATAATCAATATGGTGGTGACTACATGACTATCTTCGACCTACCTGTGGATTACTAATATAAATCATCATTCTTCTAGAGCCCCTAAATCTTATTTGAAAATAAGTTTCCAATGGCAAACATTCGCATAGAATCTGATAACTATAGGCTTGTAACTAGATGCTTTGAAAATAATGCCTTTAAATTCAATTTTGTGTATTTTTTGTTTTAATTAAAACAAAAATGTATTAACTAAAAATTGTAAAACTTTTTGAGCCCTGCTATTAAATTTAACTTTCTGAATTCTACGCATTAGGTTTATTATCTAATTTTCACTTTGGGTTGTTACTTAGATATCAAACTTGGCAGGCTTTTGATGGCAGCATTGGTGCGGAGGAGGGCCGCGATGTGACCAGTGATGCGATCCGATAGGCACCCACCCAGCAGACCCAGGCTGTTTCCGATTGACTTGATTATCGATATTGGCGGAGTCACCATCTCAACTTGTGAGAGGTAATTGCTCGGTAATTTTACCAGATTTCTTTTAAATATCTGACATCTTTACTGTTCCCAGACACAATAATTTTTAAATTGATCTATATATTTACATTTACAAAAAGTAGAGGATAGATGAAAAAGTGGCTCAATGAAAATCAGAGTAGGTGGTAGGCAGCATATAGATGTATCAAACAACTTTGCCCAGAATTTAGTTGTGCTTTTCTTAATAAAGGATGATAAAATTTTCTTGTCATAGTTTGCATGACTCAGTTTTTTGACTTGACAATTGTTGCTTGGCTATCTTGTTGAAACCTTTGATTGAGTGATTCTGAACATTTACCAAAGTATTTCTGGTCTTGCAAACTTTTAAGTCAAGTACACTGTTCCTTGGCAGCAACATAGAAATTTAGCTAGAGGCCCCACTTTGAGAATTTAAGGAAGAAATACAAAATATAATAATTTGCATAAAACACGAATAAGTGGCATTAATTTATTACCCAGAATTAATACAATGTACCTTTTTTTTTTTTATCATGAATTAATTTCTCTCATCCCTTCGAAGTTTATGAAATTCCATAGTAACCTATTCAACCACCCTAATCCCCTAGCACAGTCATTGCACTGCACCACTCATCCCTATAATCCTCCTTGGAGACTAAAACGGCAGTGGCCTCGTGACCTGCTATAAATAAGTGACAGTGGGAATCCTGGCAATGGCAAGTTTCTCCATTCGTGTCCTTAGCGTATGTGGCTTCATCAGCCTCCACTGGCTCATATCCGGTGACGCGGCTGACGGAGGAGCGTTTGGGACTTCCCAAGACTCCACTTCGCATGCAAGGGAGGTGACAACCATGGATTTGGGAGGTCTTTGGGCTGTTGTAAACATGGTATTATTGAGAATATTTATCACAATTACTTATTGCCCAATAAGGCAGATTGTAATTTTATGAAAATAAAGAAGTTCATATATATAAAAAAATTAATTTATATTTTCTTTTTTCAAACTGTAATTACGTAAAGTTGTTAAAACTTTCACCGAATGTGTGAATAACAATTTTTTTGCAATCCATTTTCATATAAAGAGAGAATATTTCTAATACTTTACTCGATGCTCTAGGAAATCAAAACGTAGAAGGGCCAATTAATGATCTATGGCTTGCATTAAGTATGGTATCCAATGATGGTTTCAATGTCCTGAATAAGAATACGCATATTGTATACGTGCATTAATCGACTATTATTTAAAAATATCAATAAAATAGTTTTTACAACTGTAACGATCTCTTTGACCGTGTGACGCAACAACCTTGACTTGAATTTTTCTTATTAAGATGTCTGACCAAGGAAATTTTAAAGCTTAAGAAGTGCTGCGCTCTCTTGGATTACCATATTATTTTATTTTTTTATGTTATATTCGAATAGCAATAAAATGAATGCGTCTAATTATTGATTTTCTGTTTAAAATGACGGTATCATCGCTGAGATATGATCAAAAATTGAGCAACCGAACGGTATCGCAGAAGCGACTCACTAGCTAGCTAATATCCGGTCTTATCTTAAGTTAATTAACAGTTGGTTAACAATAGCAGTTAGGCGTTAAGTCCTGATTAGCCATTGGCTAATGGGTTCGCGTGTGAGTGCGACTACAATTATCTTAGCCAATTATACAGCTCTGGATTAAGCCGAGGGTGGGGATATTACAGGCCTCAAAAACAACTCCGCCCCCAAGTTGGGCCGTTGATTTATGCCTGAGTAACCCTCGGCCATGCTCTTATCATACGGGGGGGGCAACCAGACCCCCCCACACTATTGAGGATACAATCCAGTTACACGCTGCTACACCCGCACGATAAGCCACAGTCTAGAGCATCCAATAGTCCGTGGTGCTGTATTCACTACCCCATATCGATTACTGGCTAATTATTTTCCCTTTCTGAGGGCCTTCCCTATTTGTAACACCTCCGGTTAATTATAACTGGGCACAATAGCGCACCACAAGACCGGCTCACACTTAAACCATCTTAAAACATGTTCAGATTAATATAATTCAACAGGAAATTAGACCAAAATAATGAACTCTTAAGATATGAAGATGTCTGCCAGGTCACTATCAAAAACCCCCAACGAAAAAGTAGTAAATGAATAAATTCCTGTAAATCAATAGAGAAAAGTAAGAGCAACGTAAACAATTCATACAGCGTTGAAATTTCAAGAAACGGAAACACTAGGGTCCAAATGTAAAAAGCATAGAAAGTAACATAATGAAAACATATATAAAGAATACTAATGATCTATATCTGCAAGTGTTACATTCAAAAGATAATCTTTAATCTCGGACCCTACAAATAACTACAATGCTCTATCTAACTCAAACTCAACAATCTAACTAAGGCCAACAAAAAACGAAACACTACATCACAAAGGGAGAAAAATAAAATCATGAATTTGTTAAAATGCAACGTAAGAAACAGTATTATAAAGGGTGTCCCAGAATTAACGCAAGATTTGTGCAGCCGCCATTTGTGCAGTAAAGTGCTGGCAACCCTAAAAAACAAACAATTTGACAGCTGACAGTTTAGTGTTAGTAAAAATGGAGCGTTACACGATAGAACAACGTGTCTTTATTGTTGAACATTATAAGTTTGACGGCCGCAGTTCGAAAATTTCATACTAAATATGGTCGGAATAGTGTTTTGACTTCATCAAGAGATTCATTGAAAAATTTAGGGAGACTGGATCAGTTGGAGACACTAACACACTGGTCGTCCAAAAAACAAGCCGTTCAAATGTCAATATCGAAGCAGTGCGTGAAAGTGTCAAATTAGGCTGGTCAAGCAGTGGCTGTTACTGGTGCTCGATATCGCGACATGATACCACAGTTCTTTGTGCCGAAATTGGATGATATTGATGTGGCCAATATGTGGTCTCAACAAGATGGTGCCACATGCCATACAGCCCATGAAACAATTCAAATACTGCATGAGACATTTCCAGGTCGTGTACTCTCTCGTTTCGGTGATCAGAATTGGCCCCCTAGATCGTGTGATTTAACACCTTTAGATTTCTTTTTATGGGGTTATTTGAAGTCAAAGGTGTTTGTCAAGAGGCCCACATCAACCCGTGCATTAAAAGAGGAAATTCAACGCTGCATCAACGAAATTCAACCACATTTATGCCAAATGGTCATAGAAAATTTCGACAAAAGAGTGCGTATGTGCCAGCAAAGTCGTGGAGGCCATTTGCCCGATGTGTTATTCCATAAATAACCCTATCCTATTTACTTTATAATTCAATAAAAACAATAACAACAAAAATACTAAAAACTGTGTTTTCTATTTAAATCAAATCTTGCGTTAATTCTGGGACACCCTTTACATGATTACATTAAAGGAAAAAAATAGATTAAATAAAATATCAAAGAGTGGTTCTGTCCTGGTATTTTTTGGTCCCCTGTTAAAAAAAAATCAAGCCCCACTCGATGTTGCCATACACCCAGCTCAATAAATACGGATATCATATATATTTTTGTACTTAATTTCTATCACATCAATAAAGATTAACTTAACCCTCAACTGACTCATGCGTGAGTTTTTTCGCGGTGGCCCTGTTTTATGCTTAACGATCATCAAAACGATATCAAAAACGAATTTGATGAAAAATAATGAATAATCAGTTACTGATTAGATCGAAATTAAAAAAAAAATTTCCTATCGTATTGAGCAGAGTGTGAAATCAATAATATGCATAACCTTATTCGACTTTAGTTACAAAAGTCAGTTAAAATTTGATCAAAATCTTGTTGCTACCCGTTTCACATAGAGGGCAGAGATACGTAATGAGTAGAATATTTTCCTGGATCATATCTGACTCATGGCATTCAGAAAATAAAGTTAACAACAACAGGAGTGAATTAAAAGTTTATCAAGTGTGTTCTCGGAAGCAAGCATATAAGGGCTATACTAACACCACTAGCTACGAGAGGCATGCGGGCTCGGGCTGTGACGTGAGGGAGGCGTGCGGCGACACCAGGTGTCAGCACCCCATACATCACCTCCCTACATACCACAACCCTGCCTGACCCCGGCCTTAATTTTGTTGACGGTCAACTGGTGACTAATATCACCACACGGTAGCTAGACCTTATCTAGTCTATTGCTCTCACCACTTCTATGACATAGCCTTACTTATATTTTAATCCTTTATAGAATGCGCGCACATTTTTATTGCTTTTCTTACATATCTGTAAGAGTCATGAAAAAATGAAATGCCCCCTAGGCTAAAAATCCAATGATAAAAAAATATACAGATAACTCTTAAGAATAATGAAAGTTTCTCGTTGGTTTCAGATCACACATTTACTAAAATACAAATATTGACTCTAGATATGGCTGCATTAAGTTGCAGATGTATTTTATAATATGAGTAGCCATTAAGTCTTATTAAAGTTTTTTATATGGTATAATTGTTATGTTAACAGCTTAATTAAGATTATACCTTGATTCTGAGAATGAGGTCTATTCATGAAACAATTAAAAAGCAAAACAAGATGTAATTTCGCTCTTAATTTTACTTTTTTGACGAGTTTAAACAGTTTTTTAGAGTTTCGTTATTTTTTTTTCCAAAACCAGGAGCTCTTCTGTATCTCCCCCACTGTATGTACGTATGCCATCTCTGGCAAAACCTTAGTTTTTAGCTACAGACATGAAATTTGACATGCAGCTTCCATTTCGTGACGAGTCTAGATAAAACTGCTCCTACTTCATAAACTGCAACTAAGTATCATTAATTGATTAATTACTTAAAAAAAATGAAATTTTATCTGACCGGGAAAGGAGATATCAATAAAAATATGAAATATTTGTAGGGACACTTCACAGAACATATCAACAGAAAAACTGTCAATGTAAAAAAATTCCTAACCAAAACGTACACGTATTTCAACCAAAATTCCCAGTCAAGTAAAAATACCCTTGCTACACAAAAATTACCACTTCAGAAAATCCACTAATTTGGGAGAGGTAAAAACAATAAATATTCTCTCACAAGATACATTCACAAAAAAATGAGGCATTTGTTGCAAAATTAAAAAAAATAAAATTAATTTAAATTGTAAATAGTCTTATAGATATTTCAAACATTTTTATTTGATTCGTAAATGTTTATTATTTATTTTGTAAAAAGAAAATTTAATTTAATTTTGTAAATAAGTTTTTGTTGGCTTTTCGTTTTATTGAGCAGGTTTTTATTTTTATTTTTCCTACTATTAAAAAAAAGTTCTATAAATATAATCATTATTATGTTTTAGCATAATACTGGAGCATGTACATAACAATATTAATTGAATTTCAAATCAACATGTTAATCAAGTTATTTATTCTTATTTTAACCATAAAAAAATCATTAAAATTAACCTCATATTAGGGACCCTCAAGCTCCCCTACTAAAAACGATGCTAAACACAAAATGAGCTTCATGACAAATGAAGGGTTGTCAAATATACAATTGTTGGGTAATTAAAAGATATTTTGCTATCTCATTGAGTAAGGAATCAAATCAAAGATGACCTGAGCAATATTACATAATATTAGTCAAGACATCAGTGGTCTGAAATATCATTAAACTGACATTACCGTAATATTCACAATATTTTTTACCAGTGCCACATTTTGAATGTGGTTATTCTACGAAATGCTTAAATAATGCTAAAAATTAAAACGATCCCCAGAAATATTACAAACAACCGTTAATTATAAAATCTAAATTTATAAATAAAAAATATTATTGTTGTTTACTATGAAATAAAAATATTCTCCTATCACATTGAGTACTCGATAAATGACCCTCCGAAATTACACGATGTATCGATGTACGCACACTTAACTGTGGGTACTGCTCCCATTAATAACTATTTATCTGTCTTATTGTAGGGCCATTAATGACAGGATTGATTATAGTAACATCAACGAACCTATTAATTATGTGATTACAATACTAAGTAGTGAATATTAATGGTTTTTATTTGCTTTGTTCCAGGGGCATTTGAATGCTTATAGCATCTACCAAGGCCAGCTTGTAATACTCTCAAACTGGCCGAGTTAGTATGTTTAATTTAGGTACCTGTTAGAGTTTATTGTAACAAATATTTTCTGAATAAATATTGAGACATTTTTTTTGAAGTTGTTCCATTATTTCAGCCTATCAAGTCAAATACCTTTATGAGATGATAAGATTTAAATCTAAAACCCGTCATTTGATTTATTTTCGTTATTTGCTCACTAAGAGGAAGCCAACGTTGGACCCCAAGTCAATATGTATACCATAATGCACTAAATCTTGAAAATGTCTTATTTCATGTTTAATATGTTTTCATCTCTCCGTTATTGTATTTTAAGCAAAAACTAATCAGCATCTTTCAAGGTGTGCAGAATATATTTTTAAACTTTCAAATTAATTAATTTTATTAGAACACATATACATTCAGCCTTGTTTGTTTGATCTCGACTAAATAAATAAATTAAGAAACTTATTTATAATAAAAAAATTGGAATATGCAGGTAGGTTTACGTTTACAATATAGTGAGGTTATCCTTCTACCAGGATTTTTTCTCCTGTTCGTATTCTAAAAACTTTGAAGGTGCCTATGCATCGTAACAAGTACTGGGTGCGAAGACAAACTAACTGTTTATTCATCACTAACTAACTGTTTATTCATCACTAACTAACTGTTTATTCATCACTAACTAACTGTTTATTCATCACTAACTAACTGTTGTTGCACACCGGCAACTACCTTTTTACTTGAGCTCATGAAAAACCAAGGAACGACCGAAGAGCGGGGAAAAGCCCCTAAACGGTGCTGCTCTTCACTATTTGGCACTTAGCCCCGTCGCAGATTAAATCTTAAAACTTCATTTGGCGAGAGCGTTAGAGTGGGCCGGGATGGCGAGAGAGATAGGGGTAGTTACCCCCCCTGGAGAACAATGGTAGATGAGAGGAGTGTTCTGATTGGTCAGTCCTGCGGCCCACCCCCTCTACCATTTATTAAGGCTACAATAGTCCGAGCGTTAGGGCTCGGGGACAGATCTTTTTCTCTATCCGGGCTATTGTTTCAAAAGCCTTTTGACAGTCAGTGCTTTCAGAAGAGGACTGCTGACGCTCAGTGCTTTTAATTTCACAAAAGGACTGCGGTACTAAAACTCTTATTTTGATTTTACATCCATGACGTACATTAATTAACTAGGAGCTGTAGGAGAATTTATTACTATAATTGAAAATAAATTATGTAAAACGTGAATAAATAATAAAAGGGATTACTACGGAAGGACTAACCAATTCCGTTATTTAATGTGCCAAGCCTCTTTAGCCAATGAAAACATTTTAGCTAAAAAAAAAGTTGCAAACAAAAAACATATGTACGAATTATGCTATTGAAATATTTACGTACACTATTCGAATTGTTCCTTTAGATTATAGACCAAAAATATTTGGCATTTGGTAAAGATTTACAATAGTGCTTTAATTGACATTAAAATTTTGTTCCAACCCATACAAAAATTATTTACTTATTGTTGTTGTTTTTTAAATCTACTTACTGCTGCTGAACATTTACTGGTAACTATAAATTGCCTTTTTTAAATAAGTTCTTAATTACAAGAGCCCACGCATAACTCATAAATCTGAATGTAGAAACGCCAAACGAGGAGAAAAAAAAAAAAAATACATTGAAGGATGCATGGACATGACAAGAATATTTTCAAAAGGAAACGGATGCCAAGATAATGCTCATAGAAAAATGGCAATCTGCCTGATAGTGGTGTCATGGACACTGCTCTTATCAACTAGCTCATTATCTTTTTGACGTCGATGATAAGCTCATGAAACCGTTTTTATCCAATTGTATTCGCTTAGTTAGTTTGAATTATACAGAAATATTGTAATGCATAGTTGATGAAAACACGTACTTAAGTTGTAATTGCAAGGTGTTTTTTTTAAGTGTTTGAAATAAACAACATCGATCCTACGTGTATAACATTTCAAACTGCTTTTGTGAAATGTCGTTTCGAGTATTTACCAGTTTATTTGTGTAAATTGAACTTTTCTAAAGATCTTCAGCGGTATTCTCAAACCTTAATTGGACAGTTTGAGTTCGACTTTGGTAATTTTTAAAGCACCTTTGGTGGTTATCTGATAAATCTAATATATTATAAAAAATCATTTGTCTACCTACTACCACTCGGTTAAGAGTTTGATAACACAATTGAACAATAAGCGAAAAAATAAATTGCATAGAAATCTATTTCATCTGGTTTTGAACAATACAACATAGTTATTGTATTAACTGATATTTATGGAAAGTAATATTCAGTACCCTTCTACGAATTTGAAGCCTGAACCTTCCCACCATAAAGCAGTTACACCACGCTCCTATATTAATTATAGCATTCTATTTACTATAACAGAAATGTTACTTTTCACCATTCACATATAATTATATAATTCTAATAAACTTCATTTATGATATTATTGTATATTAATTCATTAAAATTGTAATCTTAAGTCACGTAGTATGTATTCCATCCACCGTGCTAAAAATGCACATAATAAAAACTATCAAGAAGGTCTCGAACTACGATAGCTTAGCTTTTCTCTAATTAGAGTGGATTAATTTTTTCGGGGTTAAAAAACATGGCAATTTGTATATGATTAAATCGTTTCCCCACCCCCGAGAGCTGAGGATCCCAGCAGAATTCCCGGCGGTGGTATGCAAGCGTTGACATTCCCCTGCAGCAGTAATTAAATGTGCCTAGTTTTAATAAAACAAGTCCCCGTCTAATTGCTGCTTTGGAATACTCCGGATTCCAGGGCCACTCCGTTGTCGCTGGAGGTTCCAGCAGTGTCGTCCGACCCCAGCAGTCGTAAGTCCAGCCAGGCTTTCGGCCCCCATTACAGGAGTCCTCTGCATTCCTGTCCCTCCTTAGTTTGCCTTCCCTGTTGGGCCTGTGAGCATTCCTACAGTGGAAACCGACTGTCTTATGGAAATTAAGGAATGTGTTGATAACGTCTGGAGCGTTCCTGTATGTAGGAGACAAAAACTCAATTGAGTAGACACCCCTTATTATAGATGTAAAATATATCTATTAAATACACTAAACTGTAAATAGACTCTCTATTGGTATTTAAGTATCCCCATTCTCATTTGTATCTGTCAGTATGTGTGTTCTGAGACCGCAGTCATAAAAATGATTTAATTTATCATTTAACACTGCTAAATATGCTGATGAGCTTTTGGATAAAATACAATAATTAAGTATGGCCATAAAATGTAATGAGTGAACTCTAGCACATTTAGTATTTTATAAGACCCAGAATATATTTAAGTTTAAAGCTTCAGTTTTATTCTCCACGGCCGAGAACATTACATACTTAACGCCGATGTGTTTTCTAAAATATATATTCAAAAAAACGTTTTGAGAGGCAACCATAGAAACCACGTGTAATATCACCTCAGCCTGTTTCAATAGAGAAACTAGCACGCGTCAATTGATCTATTGTCTTTAGTTTACACTTATTTTAACTCATTCATAAATATTTAAAAAAAATTAGTTAGTAATTGATGTAAAAAAAATGAGTAGGTAAATGTTTTTTTTAATATAGTGAATGATCCCTGGAGCGACTGTAAATATCTTCTAAGCTAACACAAAAAAAGTATTAAAAATCAGTCGAAATACACTTCTACGCGATACAAAATAATACATTTCTATACTAGTGGCAATAACTTCGCCTATCATTTATACAACTTATTCGGATGTGTAGAGGAAATTGCAAAGTAAGACTTTCATGGAACTACAACGGGCCTAGTGTCTCACTCTGTTTGAATCCTATACCATACCTTGAGCTAATATTTTTTTTTCTATTGTCAAAGGCTCATTAAAGACACAAACAAGCAGATTTTATATTAGCCAAGCTGAAACCGGCTTTCTAAAAACAGGAAGGGGTCAATAATTTTTTTTCTATTTGTTGAAAAGGGATTTTCAGTGACCAGGATGGTTTAACAAAGTAAAGTAGGTATTTTCGGTCATGATAGTCAGGAGTTTCCCTCACGCTTTTCTACCTGATACTCAAGAAGGTGACGCTAACTAAGACTGTGGCCCAGGTATCTCTCGATTCTGTGTTTATAAGTTCTACGTTTTTTCATTAAGTTCATATATATTCCGAAAATACTGTTAATTCATATTAATGTTAACGGATTTAGTTGGTAAAATAAATTTCTGATCGAATCTGTAAAAAAATGGAGAGGAGACTGATCATCAGAACAAATAATTTTTAGCATTATTTTTAGGTAAATTATAAGAAAGTGTACTGTACTCTTTGGGCTACTCAACTGAGATAAATAAGATTATATCTATCGGATGGTTACTAGTAATAAAAAATTATAGTAGTCTTAGAGGTCAATCAAATTATAATAAATTTTATCACTTTGTTGTAAATGCAATATATTTAAGGTGAAAAAAGTCGAGGAAAAATACAGCATCATAGTTCATATGACGTTATGAAGTCGTATATTTGATAACTAGTCTATACACATAAGTCTGCATTTTTGATTTTTTTTAATAACCCGATTTATAAATTATATTTTTACGAGAAAATCAATAAGTACTCTGCAAAACGCTGCCTTATTTCACCACCTTATTGCCATTACAATTAATTATTTAATTAAGTAAAATCACTAAATATTTCATATCTGACCTTAGAATTGACTTAATGCCAAATTGTATAACGAGGTTGTCCGTTGCCTTTCATAGTCCCTTTAAATTTACAGATAATTACATATAATTATAGATCCTCAGGTGAATATATTTACAAATTATTTTGTATTTCCTGTAGCATCACTACATTATATACAGCTTTTGTTATTTTATAGAAATTATTTAATGAATAAATAAGTATAATGATATACATTATACGTGACTGGACTAAACTGACTAATAAAGGTGATGGGGCTCACCTTTTTGATCAACCTTAAAACTAACTTACATACTAATTCTTATCCTAATTTTTCCCCGACAGTCTGTTGCAATCGATGTGGCAGGGGTGGTGGGGTAATAGTGTTAAACACTGGGTTTGTCAGGTGCTGCAACGAGTGGTTGATATTTCCGTCATGCTTAGCTAAAGTACTGTTTATTAAATTTAACATCAATGAGAAAATTGAATCAATAAGCAAAAGATGAATACATAAACATGAATTTCATGACTTGAACCATACTATGAACGATATTTCTTCCTCCGGTGTTTGTAGGCAATATTACTTACCGTACGTTATCGAGGGGAAAAGGGGAGCCTGAAAGCAATTGGGGGAGTCCCCTCACCGAAAGTTTTCATCCCGTAAACGCATATATTCATGAATAATTATAGAGCGTGTACAACAAATAAAGAAATATAATGTAAATAGATATGTATAAAATCGTAAAATAATATATATATTTACATATAATGCTCTCATATTTGTAGGTACGGTGGCTTTAGCCAAACTCAACTGCACAGTTGGCACAAACCCTTACACATAAACACGCAAACAAATAGATAAGAATTCACAGACTGATATGAGCAAATATCTCAGCGTGTATTATCTAATTGCGGTTTTGCAGACTGGCAACTCACCTCGATAACTTGGCGCGCTAAGGTTTTATGCAACTATTATTAACATCTAACGCAATATACATGAAATTCAGGCCACTTTAAATGACTACTTTACTGTCAGTAATCTCTAACTCATCCTTTCTGGGGTAGGGTTAACTCATCCCATATATTATAGTTTACTAAATAATTGTAGTTTTATCATTTATCTCACTGAATTGTTACCATCATACTCTATTGAATGCGGTGTTTTCAAGATGTGTGGCAAGATTAAAATCACTTTCAGTTTGGCTTTAAGGTACATCAATTTTACTGTGTGCGACAGATAACAATAAGGTCTGCTGTATTATACATGTTTTTCCCATTCATTGCAGTAGTTTGTTTTAGTTTCATTATTTTATGTCAAGTTAGTGATATATACATACTATAAACTAGACTCTTATACAAGTACTTAACAAGTAGGACGCGGTTGGACGAAAATTTATGCTACGTTCGGCCAAACGAGGTATCTTTTACTCTAGATACATACGGGCGTATACAGTTTTAAAACAATGTATATTCAACTAAAATAAAAATTTATATACATTGTATTTTATTACAAATTTTTTAATTAATTATAATTGAATTTAATACGAATAATAATGATGAACAGAGTACAAAGATTTTATTAGCTAACAACTACTTCTTACTTTATAGAACGGTGGGAAAGCCCAGATGGGAAGCCAAAATCCAGACCTCAGCGTCTCCACAGGCTAGTCTCCGCCTTGGCCCCGCCACAGAAAGCAGACACACACAGTTGTCACTAAGGACGTCCCTCAAAACACTGTATAAGGACCACCTTTTCTTTTCTTTTTTTGACTGCTGAAACCCATATCTTTTATGACAACCCGTTTTGCATGAAGAAACGGAAAGGTTGTAAACTGTCAAATCCTCCGACTATTAAACGACACTCAATAGCGGATTACCCTTGATTGCCGTTGGGGAAATCGGCCCACGCCCAAAAGGGTTTATTGCACGTCGACTTCTTCCGTCTATGACAGGCAGCACCTGCCACACACTCTGTCTTTTAACATATTCTTATTTATATGTTAAAATTACTTTACGTGGCAGTTATCGCACATACAAGAGTCACTTAAATAGGCTCACACAAACAAACAACAATATTTTAATTTGAGACATACTCTCATGTCGAGGATTGTGCATGAACTACGTACGAATAGGGCCTAGACATAAATTTTCAAAAGCTAAAGATTATATTTCAATTGTTTACATTCAACATTACACAATATGTATTGTACACAATGTTGCGTACAGCAATGGCATACAGTTCATACTTTCTTTTGTGTCACTATTATTTTAGTAATTTTTTAGATCTTTTTATTCACTCTTGTTTTAATTGAATTAGTTTTCATTAGAAAATACAATAAAATTTTACCGATAGTAAAATTTGGTGGATGGGATCAAACATACTGTGTTAATTTAAAAATAAAGTGAAGCTATTTTAACTAATTCTATGTTTTCCAAGTAAGTATTGTGTATAATAGAGTTAGGTTTTACACAAATGTGTTGGTATTTTTGCAGGTATGCTATTGCTTATGGTAGACGCAACGATGCTCTTACACGCAGTACAACTCCGTACGCTGAAGTACGCCATACTACACAAGGGGCCAAGTCAGCCGCCGGCCCTCCTGTGTTGAGGCTGAGCCTTTGTCTGCTAATTAGCAGAGAGCTCTGCTCCAGACAATCCTCTCGACAAATCACACAACTAGTCACCAACTGCCTGGTTCTGCTATGGTCAGGCATCACAGCCGTCTGAATATAGGGGTACAACTTGCTCTATGGAGCCCACACCGGGTAGGAAAAACCTGAGCCCCGACCAGAACGTTAGGCTCTGCTACAAGTGGAAACTGGCAACGAAACTTACGTCCTGTAGATAATAGAAATTATTAACAAATACCTAAACATATTTTCACCGCCATTACCAAAAGAAAAATCAGAAAATAATGAAATTAAAATCCAGTTCAAACACCGGACACCAAATGGAGTGTTCAAACATATCGTTTAGTTGAGCAAGGTACTGAGCCCTCTAGTATTTTGATAAATATAATAAAAAATACTATCCAATCTACAGCACAACATAGGAACAGACCTATGGCTTTCTTTGGATTAAAGTTGGTTTCTGACTAAAAGTTCATTACTGGACGGAATCAAAAGCAATACATACAATTATTTACGCTTAGTCATGCAATTTTTAGTACCTTAAAACAGAAAAAAATAAACTAAGTACAAATCTGTTTTCGGGCATTCCCTCTTATAAAACTTCATAAACATACGTTAAAGACTTAGGAGACTTTGAAGAATCATAACTTAAATATTTAAGAAGAATTACTTGAATATTAAATTTCAAATAACATTGTTGAATGATTCTATTAGACATTAAACAAGCTTTTGGTAACTTCTAGTATTCTGAAACCAACTTTTATCCTGAGGAACCCTAAGGGCTGATCCTATGTTGTGCTGTAGATTTACTTTTACATTGGTGAGTATTATTGACATTTTTACAATCTTTTGTCATATTTATTAAAATACAAAAGGGCTCCTCGGATTCTTCGGAAAAACCTAAATAACCCATAGTCACACGGTATAAATTATAATGGATCGATGATTGGATTCGCAAAAAACATTCAAAATTAATAAATTAATTACAGAGCTGATTCAAACTCTAATTCTATGTTTTCAATGTGGTAGTATAATAAAATGTAAGACAGAAAATGCGGTCTTATATAATAGAGAGGTGAAATAGGGCTCATTTCAACTTATTAATTAAACTAAACTAAAAAACAAAATAAAGCTAAGGCATAACTTTCCTTACGTATTTCGAGTTTTTCAAATATTCTTCTTTCGTCTTTACGGAAAATTTGGCTTTTTTACTGTTCTTTGAATCTCAAAATTGGTAAGAAAATGTATTACCCACTGTGATTTCTGTAACCGCTAAAACTGTTACCATAAATTTTATCTATTTTTAACTGAAAACTGTCTAATCCATTTATTTATTTTTTCTTGTAAGCAGAAAAATTTACTCTCCTTGCGAAAGTAACTATATATTTATGTGTAGGAAAGGATACGTTTTATAATTATTTGCCTTGTTTACATTTTCACATCAAATACAAAGCGTGGAGTTCTGTCACTAGTCTAAAATTTTGATTTTTGTTGCATTGTAAGGCAAAAAATCAGCTCTGATTAGGTGAGAAGGATTGCAGTTTGAGTAAATACAGCCACTTCCCCCATATTTTGGTCTTATGGGCCGGATCGTGTGTTGCACACTTTATAACATGTCTTTTTTTCAGCAAGCAATAATAATTGCTTTAATTAATTTTCGGAGTTCAGAAGTAGTGGTAGTTTGTTCTGAACTTCTCAATTGTTATCATTTATTATAGCCTGTCCTGGTTTTAAATATTTTCCTCTGTATTCACGAAAGCTGATCCCACGACCAGTGACAATTGAAATAAATTAATTTACATTTGAGTAATAAAATTAAATTAAACCATTCTCCAAACTTGAATGATTTCAAAATAATTACTTTCAAAAGAAATAAGAATAATTTTAGAATTTATTTTATTGATATTTTTCCTTTCAATGCGATCCAATTAAGAATAAAAAAAATTAATAATAATATATAGACATTCTTTATTGTGCAATAATTACAATCTGCCTTAAAATTAAATTTTTGACTGGCTCTAACACATGGTATCTTTTTCATCACCATTGCAATGAAAATGTTCAAATATTTTCTCACTCTCTCTCCCTCTCTCTCTCTTTCTTCCTGTTTTAAATGTTCGATACTGCTATTCATAAAAAAATAACTGTATTTCCTCATGCTTTGATGATGGTAAGGTCATCGAAGCATGCGACCAATCCCCCTTCCCCACAAAGCGGCCGATCTGTACCAGCCACAGAAGGCCCCGAATTAAGCAGGCGGAATCCAAGATGTACTTCGTCAGGTGTGCTGGAGCGCTGGGGGGGGGGGGGGCAGATGTTCCGGTTCCCTGGGTGAGTCATTTGCTGGACCGTCTTCCAGGTTAGTTACCATTAATTTATTCCAGACTCCAGTCCCTCCAGTAAGCCGTAGCCTTTATTGCCCACCCTCTTCCTGGGGTAGGGAAGTGTCTTATAGCTCCAGGGGACTGTCCTCCCTGCCTTAGGGCCAACTTCTCTCCGAGAAGGGGGGATTACATACTGGTTTCCGTTTCACAGTGTTTGTTGGGCACCAATATTTGGAGATAGCAGATATTTTTAGTAATCCAGCACTTAATAGTTAAAGCAAGTTTAATCTATTATTTACCCAGGCCCAAGTTTAATGTAGTTATCTTCTGTACTTTCCTGTTTACTTGAAGAATATATGATACAACCATGTGGATATCGATAGAGTGTGCTAATACATACTAATACTCTTGCAAGGCTAATTATATTATATCAATGATAAATAATTTTCTTTAATTATTGAGGAAATGAGATCTTTTTCAACAAATCATACATTAATTCCTAATGTAAATGTATTCATCTAGTGCTAATTGTCCATCGCATCCTTTAGACCTTATCCTGTCATATCCTATTCACCTGGTCTTTTTCTGTATTATTTAACTTTAAAACTGATCACTTCTTTCACTAAAAACCAACATTATTTGTTTGAAAAATATTATTATTCACCTCTTGGTCCGTTCTTCACGTATTCACCTCTTTACTTCCTGCGGCATTCGTGAGTCGATTCCGTTCATTAATGAATAAAAGTCCTGTAATGGTAGAGCAAGCTGACCTCCATTATTATTTTCAGCAGTAGTTGACAAGCCCAGCTGGACACCGCCTAAGACAATGGAGTACGCAAACCATTCCCTCACCACCCACGCTGCCACCAATGGTGCACCATTCGCTATACGACGTAGCCTTTGTCTGTGACTGATTGGTGGCACAAAGGATCAGGTGCCTAACACAAAGGAACACACACACCGCCAGGGACGGGCACTTTTCAGCCCATGTCGAGAGCTGGCTGCTTTGTTTTAGCCAGCCTCCCCCTCGCTGTGTCATTATCTCGCCAGCAAGCCAATGCACAAGCTCCCTGCGCAAAACTAATAAAGGCACAACAGGAATCCACTGCTGTTCTAATTATTTGTGCTTGGGAGCTATTAAATAGGCACAATAATCAAAGATATTTTTGGAATCAAGCAGAGGAAAGACAGTAAATCATTGTTTATTTAATGTATTTTTACATAAAAGCAGGTAAGAGGTGTTGAGTTATTAATGTAAAACACACAAGCATACTAGTGAATCAGAAGAAACAGATTTTGTTAATGGGTTAGTCAAGTACACGGCTCTCAAGTACAGTGAAAATTAAATGGTTATAATGTTTCGCTGTGCGCCTTGATGAAAGTGAAGACTAGTTGGGGGCCATCGATGTTTTCAGAAGGGGGCGTCTCAGAAATGGTTTGAGGTCGTAACTTTCTTGATTTTGTTTCGCGATCGCCATAGTCGTCCCTGGTTTTGTCGTCGTATTTCTTCTTTACTAAAACATGGTGTGATTATGGCTGGAGAAGAAACCCGAGGTTTTTGCCTCTAACGTGGCCGATCAGTGCTCCATTTTTTATAGATGGGAGCTCGTGCTATTATTCTCACCGTTCGGCTGGATGTTATAGCCTTTGGATGAAATTTCGAGCCCCACCCCCCTCCATTCCCCAAAATCTTAATTTTATTCAGCAGCAATATGACTGGGGCTCACCATCGGGTTTATAATAGGCAGGGAAACTTAAGTGATGTCCCTTGAATGAGGTGGAGGAGACATGGTGTATAACACCGGGTTCGTCAGGTGGTTCAGCTTCATAAAGCTTGGCATGTGTACGGGTTATGAAATCTTACACCACAGAAATGTCAAGCACCTCGTCTTGTTCACCTCTCTTCCACTAATGTGAAATTATGTATGTCTGGTTAGATTTTTACTTCTTTTTTATGTAGTCGGGTGACTGAATGTCTGATTTATTACATCCGCGTCAAAAGAGCTCATTACCCGAAAAATAAAAACAAACAAAAACCTCATGCATATGAACAGAATAAATAAATATTCAATAAGTACTTTTAAAATTTGACATTGAATCGTCGGTATAAATATAGTCAATAGTCATAAAAGCAAAGTTATATTCTGACTGTAGGGATGACACCTGGGAATCCCAGTAACCACCTGGAAGAGGGAAACAGTAAACCTATTTCCACGGCTTGTCAACCCTAGCCTGTGCTATTTTACTTTGTCCCATCGATCACTTTCATTGTTATAGAGTTAATTATTCAATTTAAATATACCTCCATATCAAAGTGGGTTTTTTCTCAAAGTGGCGAGGGAGATCAAAGGTAAATAATTTAGGGAGGAAGAGGCGGGAGAAGGTGCATTATTGAAGACCGGGAGGGGCTAGGGAGCCCATGGGATGGTGGAGGTAAAGTTTAATTTTAATGTTAATCCCGGGAGTTGACCCGGCTGAGTTAGAGGACCCTCGGGTACCGGCTCGGCTTTCCTGCCTCCTGCGGTCTCTCATCCACAGCCGGTCGCTTTATCCTCCTCAAGTCCCTGAAACAAACACCTTTCCTCCCTAAAATACCAATCTCACCATCCTCCCACTCTACCGATAACAGCGATAAATTTGGGCAACTTGAAATGGAGTTTACTCTCCGGAGGAGGAAACAGTTCTCGGTGAAGTTTCCTGCTGAAGTGGAGGAGTCTCTTATGGATTTGAAACAAGATAGAGAAGTTTACTAACAACGAAAATAGTTTGGTTGTAAACGATCAGTTTAGTGGCCCAGAACGTCTTGCGCTCCTCACGAATGTTGTATCAAACACAGCACATAGCCAAACTAATCTCCCGGAATTGATGGTAGTGTTGATTCCGATTGATAGATTGATAGAGAATGATTGATAGAGAAATATTTTTCCTTTATATCTCTCAAAAGGTTCATCCATAAAACCAGATGAGATGTAAGAACGTAAGTATGGTAATGACATCCTATGCTCATCAACACACAACACTTTGGTATTTAGTGATTTAGTTCCCAAAAATCATTTAAATTAGCTGACATGTTAAAACTCTGTTATAAATGTAGTTCACTTTTTTGTGTTTTTGCCTAGTTAATACTAGGTCAAACATAATTGAATAAGGAGTTGAATTTATTAAAAAAACTTCTGGAAGGGTTCCTCTACCATATTTTCCTAAATCATGAGACTTGGGATCGCTGTAGACTCCATGCACTTTTCAACGGTATGTCAACATCCGGCATTGGTACATTACAAATCACAAAAAAAAAAAAAAAATATTACATAATTACTTATATGCATACATATATTGTTATATGCTCAACCCCCGGACATGGGGAGTTGTTAAATAAAGTTGAGGAACTTAGGCCAAAGGGTCAAAGGGTGGATGTTGGCATGCCATAAAACCCTCTTTTGATGTAGGCCGACCGATGTACTGACTACCCCATCTGTTGGGATATGGGTGGCTAAGTAACCCTCTCGCAAGATGGTGAAAAAGGATACACCATCACAAAGGGTGGTAAAGAAAAAAGCTTGTGTTGAAGAGCGGTAGATTCAGTCCATGACAAGAACATATTTACGCCGGGACGAGAATTTGCTGGAGACTGTAGTCGCCCTGATGGGAGGTGGCGAGACGCTGGAGCGACGGGTTGCAGACGATTGCTTTGGTCTTTGACCTGTTGGCTTTGAGGTTGCTTCTACATCAGGTTGAAGACATTGATGTAGACTAGTAAGATTTAAGCTTTATTTGTAGCTAGTAAAATAGATCTGTTCATCATTTAGAGTTAATAGTAAAATTAGTCCTCATGAAAACATTTTAATATTTTGTTGTTTTGGTTAATAAAACGTTTTGTCTAGTTAATTATAGTTTACCAGTCCTATAATTCCTTCCATTTGATCACTATATTAATTTATTAAGGTAAACTACTTTGGGTTTAGATTCAATTGGGACCAACAGTAAGTAAATTGAATTTACTTGAATTGACTTTACGCGAATACAATACGCTCAAGATTTGAGGAATCAAATCTACCATTATTTTAATAGTTAGATGGCATCCCTAGAAATTAAATATTAAATACTAGAGCGTGGTGTTTGTGGGTAAGTCAGGTGAATATGACACATAAACGGATATATGTATCCTTAGAAAAAATACATAATTTATTTATCGCTTTAAAGTTTTATGTATTCGGATACATTGGTGTATCGGATAGGTACAGTGTCGGATAGTGTATCCGTAAATAACTAAAATATATAAATAAAAAGTTTCTTTCCCCGTCCGCCAAACGTAGCAATATATATATAATAACGGATGTAACTCAAATAAACATTTCACAAATGGGAAATTTGTTCTATTTTAATAAAAAGGGTAAAGTTATTCCTAATGTCGATGCAATAAGTTTTGTTTGTGACCGGACATTAATACAATTACAATAGCTTTAGTTCATAAGGTTATTATATAGTTTATTACCTCCTGCCCAGTTAGCACCCTCTTTACGTCCTATGTATAGACATTATTACTAGCACCTTCTTTAAATGCCGCGAAATATTAAAAAAAAATTGTTCGTATAATTAAGTTCTAATGAGAGACTAAGGGTCCTAAGTCCCCTAAGGACTAATATTAAGATAATGACGTATTTTTTATTCGCTGAATTTCTTCACAAACTATTCCAAGATGAGGTAGTCAATCATTAAATTATCCAGTAATGAATTAAGTTTATTTAGTCTCACCAAATACAACCTCATTCAATATTATGTATTCTCTTCGTTAGTTGTAGAGCCGTTTCTTATTGTTGAATTGAGCAATATTTTTTGACAATCGCAAGATGGTTATTGCAACATACTGCTTGGCAAATGAAACTTATTTAAAGGATTTTTATTTCAAGCATAGTGAAGTATTTTTTTAGATAGTATTACAGCTTTTAACGCAATTTGATGATAGTTACTATATGTATTCCTGTTCAAGTTTAGACCTGAAGATGCAAATATCTATGCCTAGAAAATGTTTTAATTACAAATATAAATACTGGAGAGACTTAAGTCCTTTGTTGTCTTCATTGTTACCACATAATATAATTTTCCTTTGATTATATCGCTGTTGGTTGTTACCACTGGCGAGCATATCCATTCGTGATTGTTATTTATCCAAGATTAGAGAGCTAATTTATTTCTCCTGATTACAATGAGAATGCCCCGGAGAGCCTACAATGGTGCGGATCTGGAAGCAGGAAGCCTCGAGAAGGACAAAGGGTTGAGAGATGGCGGTCACCCCCGGTGCGCCCTCTCCGGCCCCAACCCCCGCTATAGTTTTTATTTTAGGACCAACAGTTATGTAATTTCGCTATTACATAAAAAACCAATGTTTTAGCCATGCAATACTAGTCCAAGGATTAGTGTACCCTCACTAGTTTTTGTCCATTATTTCAATAATATTTTTCGTTATTGTTTTTATTGACGAAACTAGAAAGTTAAGAAACCCTACTAAGATATATTAGCAGGACTCCCTCTTTCTTAACCAGTTATTAGACAATTTTCAAGAAACTATAGTTTTGTCCCTAATTTGTTAGTCATATTTTTTTATGGCCTCTTTAATTCACCTTAGAAAAAAACCAACGGTTTGTAGCTACAATGTAAAAATAAAATCTTCTGAAATCTGTCCAACCGACATGGAGTAATACTCGAATGTGATTTCTTCCCTTGGGTCTCAAAACATTGTTTCTGAAATAGCAATCAATTTCTTTTTGAACTGCCTTCTTTAACGCTTCGTAAACATTAAGTACATCTTGAATATATACTTAGAAGTGACTTGAGGAACTTAAATGTCGTAGTAAAGTGGATAAGTTAATATAATTTTATCGAGTTTTTCACACATTATCCATTATTGCAGCCTAGCCGAAGAAAAATGTCCTGGAGAGCATGTATGAGTTTTTGAATATACATTTAAAACTTTGTATCGATTATATTATTTAATTAATATCACAAGGATGCAAACAATATCTCTTATAATGCAATTACAATAGTTTTAGTTCTTAAAGTTATTATATAGTTTATTATTACCTCCTGCCCAGTAAGCACCCTCTTTACGTCTTATGGGTTGAAATTATTACTAGTAATTTTTTCTTTGAATGCCGCGAAATATTAAAAAAAAATTGTTCAATATAATTAAGTTATAATAAGAGATTGTTCCCTAAGCAACGTGTGCCAGTCACGTTACACTGCACGTTTCGTCCAGTTATAGATCCCGACCGACAATTCTGTAACTCACTACTGCTTAAAAGAAAACGTTGGTATAACACACAAAAGTACAATTAGATATGGCCATAAACTAAAAACTTACTTGTTAATAAGTGCTTGAAGGTACCAAGTATCCCTCTTGAAGGGCTTTATATATATAAACAAAGAAATGGTAACAGTATAGATTAATAGAGTAGGAAACCAATAATTCAGAAGGGCGATCTGGGAAAGAAAGTTGATATTTGAATAAGCTATTGAAAATTACAATAGAGAGCTATAGTGATTTCTATAAAATCATCAGTTAGGAGATATAGTTCTAATGAAGCAATTAGTATTGTTTACAGTGTGATTATGCTTATTACATAACTAACGATAATAATAACAATTAAATATAATTTTAACTGTTCATTAATACTACTCGTTTCCAGAAAGTTCCATTAAAGAACAGTGCTTGCAGCAATTGCAGTACCTCTACCTATTCCATGAGCACTTTGACTACCCATACAGTTCGATAGTTTTTATCCCTAACGCGGGGTCCCTGAGGTATCTCGTCGTGGTGAGCCTATTCCATTACAAATGGGTGTGCTGCATTCGCCAGCGTACCTTTTAAGCATTTCTTTTAAGCCGTTATATTGTATTAATTTCTTGTAATTCGTAATTTTTTTTTCCTACGAGTAACTTATTTCTAGTTACAAAGGGAGTCCATACCATCCAGGTAAAACGGTACCTTCTTGAACAGCACCCCCGATATTATGGCTCCATCGCTCTCCTGGACCCTAGTCCCTCCAGCTCCTTCCACACCTGAACACAGGTGAGGAAGGCTCTGTAGCTCTCCTCTCCTGGGAAAGCTCAGATATCCTCTGTTCGCCTTAGCTCGAAGGCGTTGTTCCTGGAGGACCAAGTCTATTGGGGCCGCCGTTGCTAGTAGCTGGACAGCTTCGAAGGAAGCGTTCCTACACGCTATACGCGCCTCTCCCCTTTTGAGGTATGCCAACCACGACTAGGAGGCATAATTTATGATTATTAACACCATGGCCTGTTAGAGGGATTGAGACTGGTAAAATGATACCCCATCGGTACACCGATCCTGGCGAAGTTGTTAGTGACCGAAGTTGGACTAAATCGCTAGGTACCCAATGCGGGGTGAAAGGTTCGTGTTTCTGCCTAGTCTCACACCTAGGTAGGTGAACTCGGTGCAGAGGCTTCTAGACCTATCAATGTCCTAACGAATCGATGGCGACGGTTTTTCATCTCCCCAGGGTGGCTGTTGTCATCTCCACAGCAAAGGTCTTCATTCCGGATGCGTAGCACTCTTCCACAAGGGTAGCACAAGTGCTTGTGCTACAAGCTCTTCTTACGACCTCAGCTTGGGAGTCCACCGCAATTGTTGTCACCAGATCATCCACGTACAATCCCGAGGTCATTAATGGTAACGAGAACTTTGCTAAATACCAGCTTCCAAAGGGCAGAGCCCAGTACTGGCCCCTGGGGGTATCCTCGGTCCACGAGTCCCTCTATCTCGTATTACTCTTCTCTGATGACCACTCTCCGTTGGTTCACTGAGCTGCCCACAAGTTCGTAAAGCCTGCTGGATGTTTCCAGGTCCTGCAACTCCCTCATCACGAAGGATGACCACACTCTATCGAAGGCGAGTATCCGTTATGTCCAACAACCTATCCAGAGCGTCAGCCAAGCTCCTACCTTTAATCGAACCTGGCCTTGGGAGGTCTGCTCTATCGAATAACGGTCCTATCGCCGAATGTACACAATTCGATACAAGGGATTATAATGAAACTGAAAATATCCTCCAGCTCCTTAATACCATACCAAGAGAATTCTATCACGGCTGTAAACAATCGAAGAGGAGAAATGCCAACGGAAAAAGAATGCCATTTTTATTAAAATTGACAATATTTCCTACTTATAGATTAACAAAAAACGAACTGCTTAATATGGGACTAAACATATAGTTAAGATGTCTTAACTAATCCTAAACATGGCTAATCCATATTTACACTCCTCTCCCATATATAGGCTCTGGGTGTGTGACCAAGGCCTTATCATCATTCAACTCGTATCTCTAGCGTTTTATTCTTTTGTTTTTTAAGTTATTTTGTTCTTTTGACTTGTCCATGTGTAGACACAGTCTTAATATAAACCTTGTCTGGAACTCGGAAAAGTGTTTTTAAAAACTGATTAAAGTTGAAAGATTATTTAACTATATTCAATGATGATATATCTGAAGATGTTAATAATATTAATATTATTTGAAACTGTTTAAGCAATAATTGGAGCTTAAGTATTTTAACACAAACAGTACCATGGTATTTACTTAAGAACCTTTATTAATACTACATGCATGATAATTCAAAAAGTTACATTTGTGAAGTAATAATAAAAACGATACCCCTAGTAAATTTTAAATACAAAACAAGCAAAAAATAACTTAAAACATAAATAGTGAGTAATTAGAAAAATAAAATAAACAAAAACATAAAGGAAAAATGTACATATTTTCAATTTTTTGTCTATGAGGTCAACTATTGCACATAAACATTTGGTGATGATGATGAATGATCAGTCATCATTGAACTCCTTTCCGGATAAGAGTGGGCATTTTTTATTATTTTCGTCTTTATTAACTGAGACCTGTACTAATAGCATTTACTTCCTTCGTGTCCAGTCATCAGTTGAGTCGATTTGTGATTTGGATTTGATATATTCAGTCCATGTTCTATATGTGTATCCGTGCAAATTTCGTCCATTTCGAAAGCCTTGTGCATTTTCCTAGAAATTAGTTTTTAACTATTAAACAACAATTTAATGATAGGGCTGTTCTATCTGGAGCCACTCACTTTCAATCTAGGATTTCAATCTAGAGCTTTCATCTGTACCTCCTGAAGCAATTACCCTAACTAACCAGGTATGTGATAATTATGTTCATTATTGCATTAATTATATAATTATTTCATAAGTATTATTCTTTATCTCATTTTCTTGGGAGTTTCCCATAGCAGATTTTAAGATATATTAAAGGATACTATTGTATTTGTTGATACCTGAGTATCGATGTCAAAAAGTACTTTAGACAGTACTCGATCGAACGTAAACTAATCATGAGGCCGAGATAGCTGAGTTAATCACTACCCCTTTGAGATGATTAAAACCCTTCCCCTTTGTTCTTCTGCTCAGAGGAGAGAACCAAGTCGAAAATCAAAAAGAAAAAGCCACTAAAGGGAGGTGGCTGAGGATCACCTTACCAATTACTCCAAGCTTTCCTCCACTTCCGAAGGAGTTGTTATTAAGACGAAAAGGCCCTTTGTCGATAATAAGCTTATTAGGACTGAGGGGCTGCTTAGGACGTAACGACCCCCAGTCCATGCACTGCCTTAGATCCTTAGATCTTCCGTGCACGGATTTGCGCTGCTTCGCAGTAAAGCGTCGGATAAAGCGTGCTCGCCAGACCATACCTCACAATTGATATCCAAAATGTTTATCCTTAATATTAATAATTCACCATCTTCAAAAGTTTTTATACCCAAGCTATATATACGTCATATATACCCTCTAAAATGATAGGAATGTTTTAAAATGAATAATTTCAATACCCTGCAAGAAAATCTTTCTTTCTCATCGTTGTCTAGGGCCTAGTCTCTCTTACATTTTCCACTGCAATAAATTAAACAATAGATGATGCTTCCTTACGAAGAGAATAGATCTTAAATATCTTTAGTTGGCCATAAATCTTAATATAAATGTGCAAAAGGTTCATGTTAAACAATACTCTCAAATTATTTTGCCAGCTGGGGTAGAAAAACATGTTTCCTTTCTGATGAAAGGGATGAAATGAATTAAAAAATCTCTTTCAGCTTTGAGTTCACGATTATAGTGATGACAAAATTCACGATTTGTCAGCTCATCGTTAGCTATGAAAGGTAGAGTGTGCATAATTAGGGGTCGGCTTATGTTTAAGATTCAATAAACATGCCGATAACATTTATTAATGAACAACATTTCTACATAGTGTATATGCCTTTATCGCGTAATAAGAAAAAAAATATAAAGGGAGAAAAAAAATTGTTACGAAAATTAATAAGGTATGAAATAAATGTGTAATAGTTTTTGAAAGCATTTATGAATGCATTTATTTGTTGAAATTAATAAATAAGGCATAATTTAATGAAGTCGAATTAGATTTATTTTAACAGCTTAACAAGCAATTTTTCATTTATTTATTAATTGTAGCCATTGTATTGTAAAGCTAATAAACCAAATGAGAATACTTTTTCATAAGCTTATAGTATAGTATAGTTTCCTTGTTATTTCAAGAAATTATTCCTTGTTCGTTAATTTTTAACTGATTATAGTATGTATCCCTTCACGCATGTTTACATCTATCTCATTATTAATTTTTTTAAACTATTTGTTTACAACCTTTATAAATTTTCCTTTTCTTATTTCATAATGCAGACATACACAGTTGGTCAAATCTTGGCCCACGAATAAATACAACGAAACCATCCGGTACCTTGCCGGCGTGAGGTCAGGTCATTTTTCCTTCACCATTTTGTTAAGGGGGGGATCGTCAACCCTAACCCCAAATTATCCTCCTTACTGCATCCTATATAGCTTTTTCTAATCCAAGAAGTCTTTGATATTATGCATTCAGTAGGCTGAAGCGGTCTTACCCATCCACACCTGGTCAGTATTACGAGGACATTCATGCCAGTAATGAATGCTCTCTTGATGGCTTGGTTTTCGGTAATCTGCTGCTTATTGCTTTTCACCGGAAATTAAAACTGTTTCAATTTTTTATTTGGCATTGAAGTTGCTTGGAAGCCACTCCAATAAGTAATACGGTCACTATATGTTTCAATCAACACTCCAGGACAGAATAAGTAAATCTTTGTAGAGACCAAAATGTTTTTTGGGGGTTTATTTAATCAATATTCACAATCCATAGTGGAACCACTCTCATAATGATTAGGCATTATCATAATTAAATAATAAATGTCAACACAATATCTGAATGAAACCATCCGAGGTATTTTCCACATTAAGATTTTGTGGAGAGTCGGAAGATTTATTATTTAATTATAATAAAGACATTTCCTCGATATATATTAAAGAGTGTCTTCCATTCTTTGACCATCTCACACAAGGACCTGAAGTAAACATACTTAGTATATCGAGTGGAGCTGGGAGATCTCTGGGTTGTCTGTAAATACTGTATGAATGAGCGAGTGAATGAAGAACTGTAAATATGGTATTAATGAGAGCATTAATCATAATTAATAATTGTCAAATAAGCAGATTGTAATTTTATCGCAATAAAGTATATATATAAAAAGTAGATCGAAATATCTTCCAGAAATAAATTTGATGAGAACATTCCATCAACCATAGCCGATATCCCAAAGAATACATCCAATGATATCTATGCGATTAATAATGATTATTTCGAAATAAAAAGTTCTCAACTTTACAAAATTCTTCCGCTGAAGGTATTTCCAAATTCAGTAGTTGATTTTTTCATCCAACGTTGTATCCCAGACCAGCAACAGATAAGTTATATTTTCAAGGTACTAAGATGGAGAAAGCTACAAAAGCCGACGAGAAGGCAGTTATTAAATTCTAAAAAGAGGCACAGTCTTAATTATGAGGAGGCCGTTGGTGGAATGAGCTGTTAGAGGGAGGAATGCCCCAAGGATTCCCCGATGGCACCCCTGAGACTCCCTTGATATTTAATAACAGGCTATTTTTTTACCTGCGCGCCTCTCTCACTTTTAATTCTCTGGATCTGTCGATTAGCTCTGGGGGAGAGAGTCTGATGGCGATTTACTTAGTAATAATCTGTAAAATTTCAAATAAAATTGATTCAAGTATTTATAGTAAGATCGAAATTCCCTGCTCTCAACAAGAAGAACAATTTCTACGTATACAAAATAATTGATTATGGATGACTATGTTTACAATGACTATTTGTTTCTAAGGGTTCACTCAAGTGAATTTTGGAGTGTTGTCCAATTTTTTTTACTTTTTTTTTTCTTAGCTCTCTAATTATAAGATTAAGGATGAGGGAAAAATAAAGGAATATTTGGGTTGAGCGGATCCTTGTACTATGAGTACCTGCTTGAAGGTGGTGTGAGGGAATTAAGGAGTGCGGGAAGCCTCGGTAGAGGTTGATTGTTGTGGTAAAGTGGTGAGAGTCCACTGGTGGTTGGGCCTAGAGTCTCTCTAGGCATGTAGTGCAGTCTTATTTAGTTGGATAGCAGTGATGGGTGCCCGTTAGAGGCTTGTTGTTGGGGGCCAAGCGCCGTGATGTCCACCATGTCCACCTGGTCTGCTTTACTAGATCTTGAGAGTTGAGAGCCATCTTGCCGGGAGCGGTGAGGGTGTCATGTCTCGGAATAGAGGGTTTTGGCTATGTTTCATCGAGTCAAAGAACTTAATGTGTCTTCTTTGGATGGCTTCGGGGATAGTGGGGACCTCGAACTTTTCGTCCAAAATGGAATGAATAACATTTTATTTAGGTTACTATCACAACGTAATAATCAAGAATACTATTTTTCATATTAATATGTATATTGTAAATTTCACGACTTTGGTTTTTGGTTTAAATGTAGGGAAAATAACTGCATTTGACCCGTTGTTAAGTAAACGAGGATAGGGGGGGGGACCATTTGAAACTTTCTACAAAAAATATTTGGTTCATATTAACTTTTGTCGAAATATTGGTTATAAAACCTGAAAATCGACCAAAACGTAGTCAAAATGTTTTTAATGATGTTTTCCTGGGAAAAGTCATGAACAGGCGTAAGCCAATTTATTTAAACACACTATTAAATTTCAAACAATTTTTATCCTCTGGGGCTGGTTTAATTAAAAAATATAAGACAACTAATTTTTTGTTTAATAGGAACCATGTGTATATATTATTATTCATTTTCTAGACCGTGCCAAGATACAACATAGAGAGTATCATGCAATAATTATTTTTAAAACTAAATTTCCTTTTTTGTGTATTTATTTCCACATGAGCATTTCACGTTAAAAGTTAAAAAAACATTTTCCTCTGGAGGATAATCATAATATTACTAAATTCGTTTAGTGCCCCAAGGCGACGTTAGACGAAACTCATAAAGAACTGTTACGTAAATATTAGCTGTTATTGCTTCAGAGACGATATTGCCATATATAGGCAATAACCACAAAACACTCGGTCTCTTTAGGATGTTTTTTTTTCAAGGCTAATTAATTTTGTGAGCTTTCTTTCTCGTTAATTATTACCCCTAATTTTTTAATAAGCCGATAAATCACGTCACAGGACGCGGCAGCCGCCCTCTTGTGTCTTATTAAAAAAATACCTAATGTTTCGCCCACCCCAACCCCTTCGGGGCTCTAACCCCCCCCCCCCCCCCAACCTCGCCAGGGAGAGAAGATAAGGCCTGGTGTAATGAAATGGCCATTAGAGGGCGCTGTGCCCTGTTTTTCGCAGCGGCTCTGCACAGCCCTCGGTAATCAGAGGCCGGCTAATGCTGATGAGGGCATTAATTAGGGCACAACTACTATCCAAGACAGATTAGGCCGGACCTGCTCTAATCAGACTTTAATGTGTGGCTCAGGTGCGGCCAACTTACTCCCGCCCCCGCCATATCGCCAACTTGCCCCTCCCTCTCGGCCTAACTACCTCCGTCCTGGCCCATCTAGCCGCTCCTCTGTCTCCCTTTAGCAATATGACAGGGAGGATAACTCTCAAACATTGCCAATCCCAACAAGGAGGCTTTACGGTCAAACAGATACTTCTTACTATTTGGTGTAGAACGGTTGGATAACATTTAACACTCCTCGTTCCAGAACGTTATATATTAATTGATTTCTTCATATTTATTTATTCAATACTGTAAATAAAAAACATACAAACAAAATAATACAACCAATGAATTAGGTCATGAGGAAGTAATAAATGACATGCGCCAAAGAACATATAGTGATTCCTCCCATTATGAAGGATTAAGTTGATGGAAATTAATTTAAATAAATAAAGCCCTATTAGTTGCTCCGGTGTCGTCGTAGCGGGTCAGGTAACCCTGGTCGAAGTGTAAGGTCACATTTCCACCATGCAGACGATTATCACTGATAAGTCGAAGTAGATTTGATTGAAATGTTTCTAATAATAAGCTTTTTAGTTGTATCGTAAATCTGGGCTCCTCGTGGTGTTGCTAAATATGTCTTCACTTTTTGTGATCGTCTGTTTAGGTTTAGGTTTCCTCGTAAGCCAATGCCGATAATGGCATGTGTAATGTATTTTCTATTTTATATTTATATTAATAAAAACGTTTCCAACAACTCAAAGCGGTCATCTTGAGTTATAAAAATGCAAATGATGAAAACAATGAGTGTGAATTTGGAGCAAACAAGATTATTTAGTGATAGCCAAGACAATAAATAATAATCACATTTAATGAAACCTATATATAGAAATTTAAAAATGGGCATTAAATTCAACAAGTTAAGAAGGAGCCTCTATCATACGAATAATAAAAATAAAATTTCAGTAATTGAATAACGTGAGCACAATTAACATCTTAATCTTATGGTCGTCCACAATACAGTTCGTATAGCTTCTGAGCATTGCCTCGACTTCTTTCACATTAATTTTTTTTTTCTTCACACTGTTGTACACTAACCAACACATAATGAAGAACAACATAATAATGGATACCCCTTTAAAATGTCATATTGAAACATAGTACAGTGATATGTACCTGTATAGCTATTCCCTTGCTATGATACATTTACCCTACCAGCCCCTGTAGCGATGATAGATGGTGAACTGTGACCCCTGACCGGCAGCCTCCCTACCTGCTGGACCAGTCCGCCGGTGCGGTCGTGTGCCGGGGTCAACTAGCGGTTCACTGCTGGTCCTATTGCTTACCTGTTAGGACATAGTGCCTGGTGCTAACAGGTCCACCTCGTCCATAAGAATATAGCTGATCAAGTGGGGAGTGGATACAACTTTTTTTTTTCTGCACCTTGAATATGTGTTGGATAATATGTGACGTCTGAGACAATAAACCATAATAATACAATTATATATTGTATTGGGAGCTTATTGTTTGTTAGCCATGGATTTAGATATTAGTGTATTGTATGAGTTGAACTATTTATAGATAAGAACTTAACCATCCTTCAAACATGTTCCTCTGATCCATCGGTCCTAGCACCTGACACAGTGTGTCAAAACGTTGTCTTTTAATAATTTGATTAAAATTAAATTTATATGAACTAAAAATTATGAAAACTACTGGTGTACTAGTCCTTACAAACTTAATAACCCAACAGATGGACAATACATATAAAAATAGCTAGAAATATGGAAAAATTATAGTTGCATACCAATATTTAATATGCATTTGTAGTAATAAATTAAAAATACGAATAAATTTACGAAGAGCACAATAATTTAAAAGAGACGATTAAACTAACTATTAAAAATACCTTAACACTCTTAATAAAGTCCAATGGAATGTATATAAATTTAATAAATTTAGTCTGTTACAATAAATTAAATCTAAGAGCCTTTTGGACTCGGCCACAATGTCTTTAGCAACCATAAAAATGTTTAACATATAGAGTATTTATAAAATCAATAATGATTTATTTTTATTTATTTATAGAACCACTAGTTGAAGCCGACTCAGAAGCTGGTGAAGGAACCACTGCCAGGGAGGAGTATTTTCTATAAATTTGATTATTTTTCATTAGAGTATTGTTTTTTATAATAAAAAATGTAGAGCTAAATGTATTTATCGTTAACTTGTAAATATACCCAATGAAGAAAGCTTTTATTTTAACACCTTCGATACTCTTTCCTAATCTAATTTTCAATGAATTTTCTACTTGTTAGCAAGTTCCCATGATATACGAGTCACACAGTCACATGGGACTGTCAGGTCCAGAATATACGATAGATAGTGGACTGTATCCTGTAAGAGGAGGGAGGTGTACTGGCCAGTGTCCGGCAGTGTCGCCATGGCAACGGTCGCCATGACTAATGCTGTGTGCAGATCGATGCTGGCCGACCAATGGAGAGCTGGCTGGACCACGGTCAGTCTGCTGCCAATTCAGCACAACTCTACCACTCATGATAATTCGAGTCCTGTATTATTTATAGTCCAGGTATAATTAACATTTATTACCATTAATTAATTAATTACATGGTAATATGCAATTAATTGTTATAACTTTCTTAAAGCTTTTTTTCATTAGTATTATTAACGAATAGTGGTTGTGTTACGTAGTCCCAATTAAGTAATAATTATTATTTCCTTTTTTTAAGCCTTATTTTATTCAAGCCCTCCTGGGTAACTGATATGCGAATTACAAAACGTTTCTAAACAATTATCTAAAAAATTATATTAGTTATGTAGTTGGGAGTACAGGCATTGGTTACTTTTCCCCCTTCTCGCGCTCATCCTCCAGCCTTCCACTTATAGATAGATGCGGTTGTAAGAGTAGCGTGGAGGTTCTCGGCCTTATTCTCCATAGCCAGAAAGGTGACAATGCTGCAGGTTGATCCCTGTTATATGCTTATATGTCTATATTCTATAAATGTATACTCTAAATACGGTCTGGATGAGAGAGTGAATGTATTAATATCAATATGGCGAATGAGATCATTTATCAAAATGTTGTTTTTACATATAAGACAGCATATTGTATACAATACAAATAAACATTTGAAAAAATCCTATTAACAAAATGAAATTATATATTCAATGCAACAATTTATAAAAAGTTTACACTGAATGAAATATTAATGAAGTATAGAATTTGTACTGAATTTAGAGCGGAGGCCATTCGGAAAAAATACCAATGACTGACGATTAAAACAAAATAGTGACATGTCCGGGATGAAACCCCTAATCTAACATCCGGATAATCCTAACATTATTTTCGTTATGTATTTGGTCAAGTGACACTTAAGTCCCAAAGGCGAAACCTTACTCCATTAGTAAAAAAATGTTATGAACTTTATTTTCGGTTTAATGTCGGGAACCAAACGGGGGACTGGATCTGTTGTTTATCGTGTTCTAGGCTTCTCATCCATGGAAAAATGGTACACGATACATGCCACTTGGTATCCCTATGATTTGGAGGGATCCCATTGTCACTGTTCTGACCGTTATTTCTGCTTAACAAACATTGAAAGGATTACTTAAAAATTAATATATACACTGATAACTTGCAATCTGCAATATTACCAGTCCCTCACTACATATAATTGCCCATACTAAAGCCTCCAGAACAAATGGCATTAGATGAAGAGGGCTTAGAGTGTGAGGAAGTAAGGAAGAAAAAGAAACAGTTCTGATGACACAACTTTTGAACAAAGCAGTTCATTACTGACTCAAGGAAAATCTAAACGATCTCGTACGAGATTTAAAGTTATCCAAAAAACAGTCTGAAATACTTGCTTCCTTGCTAAAAGGATAGAATCTTTTTGAAAAGAATTCAAAGATCGCCATTCTGAATTTAAAGACTATTGTTCTAAAGAGGATTTCGTAGTCTTTTGTAATGACATTTCTTCTCTCATGGAGACACTTTGTAATAAACATGACCCAACAGAACGGCGCTTGTTCATTGATTCCTCTAAAGTTAGTTTAAAAGCTGTGCTTCTGCACACATGAATAAGTTCCCATCAGTACCTGTGGCTCAGTCTACTAGTATGAAAGAAATATACGAAAACAAAAGCTTCAATATGCAGTGTATGAATATAATATTTGAGGTGATTTGAGGCAACTGCACTTATTCTTGGTCCACAGCTTGGTTACACAAAGCACTGCTGGTTTTTATCTGAATGGGGTAGTAGGGATTGAAAAAAAAAACCTTTCATAAAAAAAGGGCATTATTTTAAACACGAATCACTCATTTCTGAACAGAAAATGTGAACCACGACCCATTCCTAAAAATTTGTATCTGCATTACATACCAAACTAGTATCAATAAAAAATTTCGTGAAGATGGGCAATACTCCTTCTCCCATGAAGTTTCCTAAAATTAGTGATGCGAAAATTAAAGCAGGACTATTTGTGGGCCCACAAATACAATCACTAATGCATGATGATATGTTTGAGGAACCTATTGAATCCACTGGAGAAAGCATCTTGGCAAGCCTTCAAAAATGTTACTCACAGTTTTAGGGAAATCGAAAGGCGGAAAATTGCCGTTATATTGTCAACGATCTTATAACATTTGAGTATCAATAGGTCCTTAAAAGTACACTTCCTGCACTTGTACCTAGATTTATTCCCGGAAAATCCTGGCACAGTGAGCGATGAGCCCGGGGAACACTTTGATCAAGAGATTTACAATACGGAAAAGAGGTATCAAGGTTAATGAAGTCCTAATATGCTGGGCTATTATTCCTGGATCGCCAAGAGGGCGAAATATAACCAAAAAATCTTCATTTCTTACTTTCAAGATGAGTCATATGTTTGAATATTGTATAGTTAAACTTTTAGTAATTATTAAAATGTTTGAAATTATAAAGGAATAAAGGAAACTGTGCGTGATGGGGAAAACCAATATGATATTCTAATTAAGGAGAAAAACACAGAAATCATAATCACATGTTTTTCTTCCTCATACTTTACTTTCCTAATGATATTTTTAAGCCAGAAACTCTTACATTTTCACCCGTCTGGCGGTATGTCTGACTGCCTGTCCATTTGTTCAAGCCAGAGACATGAGATATTACAAGGAGGTCCTATTTAATAAAGGAATGATATGAAAAATAAATCCTTAAGGAAATAACTCAAAAATGAAAAACAACACAAAAAAACTATTATTAAACTCATGTTCGTGATTTTAACAGTGTTTTTTTACAGGTATGATATTTTCATTTAGCCCCAATGATGCTATAAATAAAACCAGCCCCATGAAAAATAATGAAGTGTCGTTAGTAAATTAAGTAGTATGTATCTGTGATTTTTGGGTAGGTTATCATTTAAAATATTTCGGCGTCCTAGTTAATGTATGATGTATCAAAGCTTTAGTGAAATATAAATGCAAAAAAGTTACCAAATGCCTAAATATAATCGTTTTCAAGACCGTAATCATCAAAACTTTTATTTGTGTCATACATCGCACTGAAAATGAGTTCTTTTCTAGTGTCTAATTAAGCAAACTTGGGTGTATATTTGCAATAAACATGAGTAACATTTTATGATTATTTAATATTTGATGGTTATTGGTTGGATTGAATTGGTTGAAAATGTTAATCGTTTCATTATAGACAAATTCAGGGTACTTATTTAATTTTGTTTTTATTATTTAAATCTTTTTATTTGATAAATTTTATATTATAACGTTCCAAATTATAGTATTTAGTCGTTTAAAGTTTTACATTCTAGTATATTTTAAACACAAATATGTTCGAATAGATTATATATATCATGTTTATTTAACGTAATTATATATAACTTGTTTTCGGAATTATAGTTCTTAACGGGTGAAACGTTGTCTGTTTAATGATGTTTAGTCAATAAAAGAATTGTGATGAGACCAAAGCATGATGAAAAACCCTTTGTGCAAATATACACATTTAAAGGTCTCTTTCTAAATATGAATACTCTGTAAAATAATATACTAGCTTATATTGTTTATAATGTGTTATCATTGTCAAAGTGATGTACCTAAATAATACGGGGAAGCAAGCAGCGAGAGAGACCTGTTAGAGATGCATTGGTTGGCTTATGAGTAGGATGAGAAGGGATACATGCAAATAGCAGAGGATGATCAGCATCCCAAAGGCTCGCTATCAGCTCGTATCCAAAGGTCCAATTAGGCCCTAGTCTGCCTTCATATCCTCACACTGATTCCACACATGCACGTTGCACAGGCTCTGTAACATATAGTCCTGTTCGTGCTACAGTGAATCGTCCCTGTTGTATAAAAAAAACTTTATCCTGGGACATTGTCCTTTCAAGAATAACAACAAGGACAGGAATGTCTACCTGATAGAAAATACATAACAATGGAAATTATCACAAGAGGAGAAAGAGCAAAGGGTGCCAGGATGGAATTAAAAGTAAATAAACAAAATAATAACGATGAATTATGAATTGTTAGATTGGATGAGCGACGATTATTGATGATAATAGAGTTCCAAAGGTTTGCGGCACACATGAGAAAAGAACGGTCAAAGGAAGTAGAAATGTAAGAATGGAAATACAGGTCGGAAGAATATGATCTAGTATTGCGGGATTTGAATTGTAGGAAATTGTAAAGGTATGAGAGATCCAAGGAAGTACGTATGTACATGAGTAGTCAGCGAACGCAAAAGTATTATCAGTAAATGATAATATCATTATAAATATCTCTATTCCTGCTCTATTTCCAAATATTAGTCCCACGAAATATTAACTCTCAGTTCAATTTGAGACCATTTTTGACCTAACTTACAGGAAGAGATTCTTAGATATTGGTAAAATCATTATTTTATTTTTTTTTTATAACAACACAAAAAAACGGTCTTCCTTTGACCGAAAAGACCTTCGATTCGACCTGACTATTTTATGAGGGTTTGCAGTAGAATAGATAAATAAAAAAAATAACTTCCTGTAATGTCAGAATGATACCTTCTGGCACGGTTTCTGTTTTCCAATTGACTATGCTAGATCTGATCAGTTCCCTTAAACTAAATTTAACTATAAATTTAAATTAATAAAGTAAGGTTAAACGCTGCGAAAACTCAGGCAATTGTCACAGGCTCCAGTTCCCTCCTCAGGTCCTTCCTGCCTTATCTCTTAATGACCAGCCCATCATCATCGTCCACTCCACCGTTAGGTCCGGGATTCAGGCCCTCTCCTGGAAACCCCATATTTTCCAAATTTCCTGACGGTCAAAATAGCTAGCATTAACTTTTTTGTTCTCACTAACTGCCTCCCCAGCCTATACGTCAACTCCTGGTATCCTCTGTAACTTTGACTATAGTTGTGTGGTATGCCAGGGTCTTTCGGTAGGAATCGAGAACAAGTTGAAGCGAGTCATCAACTCTTTTGTTAGATTTGTACTCAGGATTCCGCAGTGCTCCCTCCTTCCGCGGAAATACTTGCTTTGTCTTGGTTCATACCTCTTCCAAACCTTTTACTCTCAGAACCCCTTTGTATTTACAATATCCTAAAGTTCAAATCCTCAGTATACTCCCATAATACAAGAGCCTGTATTTCTGACCTTAATACCCCTTCGTAGAGAACGTTAGCATTTGGCCACTCCTTTCTTGCTCGCACACCCATCCATTCTATGCAAATATCTCATTCTTAATATCAAACATACTTCATCCTTACGAACTTCCAAAACCCTCTTATCACAACACCTCCTTACCATCCAAACAGACAATTGCTAATCTAGTATAATAATGTAATCATCACTGCTAATATTATTCTTTACTTGTTAGCTACAGTTAAATTTATTTAGTTGTTCCTTATTGTTATTCTTAAGAGACTATTTATATGTCTAATGGACAGTTTATTAACAAGACCCCCCCCACCTTCAATCTTAATTCGGAATACTACTTATAAAATAACATAACGGACTTCAGTAAACTAAAATTGAATTTAGATTGGAAGAGGCTGTTGGAAATAGTGCTGAAACTTCGCCCTTTTCGGTAACCAAACGGGCAGGTATTAATAATGGAACCTTGGTCGAGGATGGTTGTTTTCACTTGAAGGTCACTTGCTGTCGTCAGTTCGATCTCCGAGCTTAGACCGTCCTACCAAGCCCCAGTGTTAATAAAATATATCTATAAAATACTAATCATGTGTTTAGTCTATGATGTGTGTTTATGAATCTAATTGATTTTCAATATGTAAACTCCCACTTAAAATCTACCTGATTAAAAGGTCATTAAGAGGTTAGTATATAAAAATGCCATTAAACCAATTACAAGAACAATAGTACCACTAATAAGAAATATTAAAAAAAAAATGTAAATATGTGCCAAATGGAACCAATTACAGTGGGTTCGAACAATATTAATAACGTGTTTACTACAGGCTATCTAAACTTTATATTTCCTTTTACCATACCGTCTATAATGTAATCAACAGCATCAACTTTATTATGATAAAATTACAATCTGCCTCATTGGGAAATAAGTAGTTGTGATAAATGATCTCATTCATACCTTATTTACAATTTTCATTCACTCGCTCATTCATAGAGGAAGCGGAGTCTTGGGAAGTCCCCCACCCTCCTCCGTCAGCCGCGTCACTGGATGAGTTATAATGTAATATATAACCTTAGGGAAAAGTAGAGCTTTAAATCTTAGGGACTGCATCGGAAAGAACGAATCAGCTCAGATGAATATGGGTACCTTTTTTGTCGTTGTTTAGTTCGCATCCTCGCATTATTAAATCTAGATCAAAATATTTAAAGACAACATATTTGCATCAAATATTTATTACTTACTCTTACAAGAAGTTACAATCATGGAATGAAGGAAAAACAATCAAAATGGCTAACCCGATGAAACAGTTTTAAATTTCTGTTCTATTTCTGTTATCTTCCAAAGATTAATCGAAATGAAGGTAATCAAAAACCCATCTAATCGGTGTTCAAGATAAACATGTGTCTTTTCTTCGTCATTGGAAAGCCCAAAGTTGAAAATTAACAAAACAGTGGTTGTTATAAATAAAAACAAAACATTTATTCGTGTGTCATCTTAGCTAGTTTCATATTGGTGCACAATGTGTTAAACGAATACTCCATTTGTCCATTTTCGTATTAAGGATTACTATTTTTCTAAATGACATTTGAAACTTACTTTTATAGTCATCTCTATGCTTCGTTCCAGTCTTCCATCTTCCAAACAAAAAAATGACTATCTGCCCTAATAGGCCAATGAATAATTCTGATAAATGGTCCCATACCATCCACTGTTACAATAGTGCTTTCATAAAGTATTTACAATGTGCACTCATAAAATGTTCGCTTTCATACATAGCTCAGGAATCCTCATTTACAAACATATTTTACATACGTATTTTTCTTATTTGTGTATATTATTAAAGTTATCTACTAAATTCATCATTTACGGTTAATGCTAATTGTGTCTTTTCGATGCATTTACGTCAAAAAGTACATACAACACATTTGTATATTGCACCATAAATAATATTAAGCACAACTATATGTTTGGTATACCGCATTTCATTCCTTGAAATACATTATACGGTTATAAGCTATTTCGTGAGGATTACAAGTTATAAAATAAGTATTCGTAATCAGATAGATATAAAGCAGTTAATTTTGATATTTATTATATACTCTGATGTTGGTTGGCCTAATTAAATGTACATTTGTTCCTATTTACAACTGGCAACTGCGAAATGCGTTAATCAAAAACAGTGATTCCTAGAATTTGATAAGGGTACTATGCCTGCGTTGGCCTTTCTAGGAACCATAGTTATCATCGACACGAAACAGGAAATACAGGGTTAAAAAAAGTTATATGTTTTTGAACCCTTGTAATATATACTTGCAGCAGTGCAGTTCTGCTCAAAAGAAATTTCGCTCATGAAGGCAGGTGTTATTGGAGCTCTTCTAGTCAGTCCAGTACAATATAACTAGGGCTATTAAAATGAAAGCTCCATTTATAAAACTAGTTAAGAAATAATATTATTTATGTACAAATATTGAATATATAAAAAAACAAAGTGAAAATAGATAGAAAAACTTCAGATCCCTCCTCCCCTCAACACGGAAATTCTACATAAGCTCATTTGACCTGTATTACTTATGTGTAATAAAAATTTACTATTCTTACGTCTTGTGTTCCTGACATTTGACGGTAACCCGGGAGAACTCGCAACGTGAGATTTCGTCTCACGTTCCAAGGAAATCACAGGTAATTCGGAAGCAGGGTTAGTGGGGAGATTGGGCTTTGGATTAGTTATCTTCACATGATTATCGCCTTCAGTCCATGTTTCGTCATTCTCAATGGTAGCATAAAAGAATTTTTGTGAAAACAGTACTACCATGAGAGATTCTTTCATAGCGAGTTTTTTCTAAAGTTACAGCAAGTTGCTTTTTTGTCCGTTCTATTCGTTTGCTGTGTATTTCGGTTTTTGATGTTTATTAGATCTTTTCATAATAAGTCATATATTTTTATTTAATAATATGACGATACCATACTAAAATGAAACATAGCTATGTTTTCGTTGAGCTTACTTTGTGATTTATTGATTAATATCATTTTTGTTGGTTCATAAAATCCTTTTAATTATTCCTGTATATTTTAAAAATAATATAATAATTTTATTTGGCATTTAAAAGTAAAAAAACAACAACCAAATTTGAGATGTGAGAGAAAGTCTCACACCCGAGTTCTCATGTCTCACACCCGAGTTCTCATGTCACACACCCGAGTTCTCATGTCTCACACCCGAGTTCTCATGTCTCACATTTCTTTACTCCAGGTCAAGATTTGGTGCAGTTCTTACCGCAAATATAGCATTAAATTTACCACTACTCTTGAATTGATTGTTTTTACTAATGATTCCCCTATTATTTATTTACAGCACTTGGACATCCTAGGAGGTTAGTCACTGTAGCTAAACTACTACTCAACAAAACGAGTTGGCATACAAGAATGTCTTATAAGAAAGAAAAGACTGACGACTCTCCTTATGTCTTATATGCTTCTGGCATCAGATTTTATGTTTTTCATGGGGTGTTTTTTATGTAGTGCCAAGGTGTATATAATATAAGGCATATTTAAGTTAAAAAAAGATCTACAAGTGGTATTTTTTAAATTACCTTCAACAGAACCAGAAACCATACAATCGATACAGCCAAATGACTTGATACATGCAGACCGAAGAGCTGAGACTGGATTCTTGACCTCACTTTCCAATTTATAGGGACTTGGCAGTGGGTAATTAAGTCGGCAAGTTGGAGGAAGTACCGCCCGCTACATTAGCGCCCCCAGCGGTAACAACTTTAGCAAAATATCTCCTGCCCCGTCCCCGTTTCCTCTTGGCCACATTCTTCCTCCACCAACTCCATCCAACTTCCGGCTTCCCTTCAGGGCAGTCCGCGTCCGTTAACTAAGGGTTTATTTTCAAGACCAGCTTTGAACCGTTTCAAAATACGGCCTAAGAGTAATTAGAAATAAATGCCGAATAGTTAACCCACCCAAAAAATTAAATAGCTAAAGAGAAAAAATAGGGTCTATTCCATTTGTTGGATCTCAAAACTTCATTTTTTGGAATATTTTTGAAAATTTGGCATCACCGTCTTTGTGTATTTAACCAAAAATAATTAGTGGCTGAAGGAAGTTGTGTCTCTCCATTCAAGCCATCTGTTGTTGTATGTGGTACTTAACACACCATTTGTAAATAACCTAGAAATAATATATCTATTTTTATTGTAGGTCAGCGTTTTTTTGTTTTTTTTCATAACCCCTTTATTTATCAACATTTTTACAATTTACAAATTCACAATTTTCAATTTACAATTTTCTCCTCTTACTGCATGCGCAGATGCATTCGAAGGAGGGTAGAATTGCAACAACAATTTCTTTTTGAAGTTAAAAGGTCAAAATACATATATAGGACTAGGTGATGGGACTCACCTTCGGTTTACATTGTGGGAAAGTAAAAACTAAAACCTATAACTAGAACCTAAGACTAAAGTGTTCCTGCCGCGACAGCGTCCTGCCATCGATTGGGGAACGGAGCGGGGGTTATAGTGTTAAACACCGGGTTTGTCAGGTATGGCAGGGAGTCGAAAAATTTTATATGTCTACGTTGAATGAATTATTATTGCCAAATTTCGTAACTATAATTTAAATTTCTATTAAAAAAACACAAGATTATGTAATGGTTGTTACTGCTTCACTTAACGATTAATTACAAATACTTGTTTCCTCGTTGAGTGAAGTAGATTTAACAAATACTATATAACCTTGCTGTTTTTTTTTTTTAAGAACTGTTAAATTTTAGATCATTCGTGAGCATCTGAGGATGACAACTTAGACTTGTCGACATCTTACTAAATAAAGAATATTTTGTAGGAACGAAGGAAATCTATTTAATATTATTCACCCTCTAACGGCACTAACAAAAAAAACTCACCATGTGAATAATTAATTTATTACATCTAATAGTTTTTTTGTTTTTTTTTCTTTTTAAACCCCTTGAATTTAATACAATATGTGAAAAATGAACAAGAATTGACAGTTCCCTCCTCATTCTGCTATGCGCAGATGCATTTATAGGAGGTTGGGTTACATAAATTAGATTTGAGGTTAAAAGTTAAAACATGTATACAATTCTAGGTGATGGGGCTCACCTTCAGTTTGACAATGTGGGAGAAAAACTTAGAAACTAAAACCTAAACCTAGAACCTAAGGCTAAAGCGTTCCTGCCGCGACAGCGTCCTTGGGGGAAAGGAGCGGGGGTTATAGTGTTAAACACCGGATTTGTCAGGTATTGAAGGGAGTCGAAAAATTTGATGTCTACGTTGGATGAATTCATCTACCGTAGGCAACTCAAAGATCTCGTGAAGCTCATTGTAGCTCCGCTGCTCGAATGAAGGACCTCTGACCACTTTCATCAGTATACCGTTCTCGAATTGTTGGAGTTTCTTAGCTGTCGTATACGTCAGATAACGAAATAGCGGTGCACCATACAGCAGGGTAGGCCTTAGTATGCTGTTGTAAATCAATAGCTTGAGACGCAGTGATAGATTGGGGGAAGTTAATAAATGCGTAAGCCGATAAGACTTCGTGCGAGTTTGCTTCAAATTCTTCGTGTTCATCTAATCGTCTTTATTTGAGTTGGTGTTGTTCTGGATTCATCAAATAAAGCGGCCGTGAGGGTGACCCTAAAAAGAGATTAAATGATAAATAATTACTTATTTTTTGTTGGATTATGTTCTAGATATCCGAAATTGGAAATATTATATTATATTATTATTTAAATATTATATATATTTATTAAATATAATAATTAAATATTCCAATACATTTTTTTTTTTTTTAATTTCAAAACCTCAAAATAATACAATGGACAAAAAATTTTTAAAGAGATACAAGTTGCTCCTCGTACTGCGATGCACTGATGCATTGGAAGGAGGGCATAATATAAATACATTCAATCTGTAGACAATAAAATTAAGCAACGAAAGCATTTATTTAGAGTGCCTGAGTAGTGGACGCGAATGGTGCGTTCTCTAGAGGGGTGAGCCCTACCTATCAGGTGTCCTACCTAGTACTATCCTAGTAATAGAGAGTGCGACTCCGTACGCATAACTTTTACAGTTGACAATTTACCTGTTCTTAAATATTTGCGGTTATTCCCATATTTAAGCACACAACGTTTTTTAAAGTTTTTTTTTTTTAATATGATCTTAATAAAATAAAAATTATCTAGCAAAATTAAAAACGCAATGGAGTCACAATTGAACAAGGATTTTTCAATTTTTTTAATTTGCATTACACAGCACCAATTATTAAAAAACTAAAATCCAACTTACAAGAACATGAGTATTAATCATAAAAAAATATATTGCAGATTAGTTGCACGATTCGATTTATTTGTCACCATCAGGTTGATATTTCTATAAACTAAAAATGTCAAATGAAACAAAAAAAAAATGCATTTAACCATAACATTAAGCCGTCTGGCTAAAGGAAATTGCTGGATCGATATCGGAGCGCCACCTATAGTTCAGCTCATGCAACAGAAACTTACCCCAGTTCTTCTTCAGGTGTAATAGTTGCGATAAGGTCTGACAGGTAGCGCTGTAGCGGATGTGTGTAGTTTATGTCGACTAATCAACTCTGAAATTGGAATTCCTTGTCAAATGCTATTCACCAAGTTTTGAATGCAAATGTGAGCTACATTGGAAAATGTCATATTTAATTAAAAACGATGAAAAACTCTCAAAATCTTGATAATCCATGGTTTCCATCGATCTTAATCAACCACTAAGTTAAATTCAATTACACATGTTGCTCATAAAAATTTTCTAATGATATTAATTAATTAGCTGTCGGGAAAGACCCTGTACAAATGGAGTTTTTAAAACTCATAATTGGTTAATAACAATGTACAGCCAATGTTAAAATAATCGTTAATGTTGTTGTGATGTCTATTTGTTGGTTTTTCTTCCACTTAATTAACATATTAAAGTACTGTAATGTTATTTCTTATAAGTTAGTGAATCTTACATTAATTTAGTTGATATGACTAGATGTATCTGTTGAGATATCAACTTATGTAAATACGAGGAAGAAGTTAGATTTTCATCAGGTGTATTAGTTAATGACATTTTTACACACTAAAGTCAAGAACAACGTTATAAATTCAAAAATATTTATTTTTTATATTCCAAAAAAGCCGTATATGAATAAATTGGTAATTTTCATAATTATCCTGTTCTTATGATACTAGATTTTTGTTTATATTTGACAGGATAAATGATTTTAATAAGCTTGAATCAAATTTTGAAAACAGTAAACATTTTAACATGTATAACAGAAGGAAATAGAGACAATATTGTTAATTTTTATCTTTATTGTGCAGTCCTTTCAGATATTTATCGTTCCTCTTTTGAACATACTAGTTTTCCATTGATATAATAAATGGATATAATAAAAAATTTTTGTTATAAATTTAGTTTTTGCGATGAGGAGTGCAGATTAATAACACTAATGCCGCAATCTGTAATGTCAGCAAGAGATATTGGTGTTCCTAAGAAGAGGAGTACCTTCTATTTTCATACTCGAACTGTATTTTGAGCGTGATATTGCTGCGGGTGGGAAGAAAGTAAGGGCTCTTTTCCAGAATCAGGACACGCTGGAGCGTAAAATACTAAGGGTGGTTTCTGTCTCACAACCACAAAAGAAATGCATGCGTCTAGATTTTGCGTAAGCACGCACTTATTCGGTGGAAAATTGAAAAAAAGTTATTTTTCAGATGAAAAAAAAATTTAACTTGGTTGGTTTCGATGGATACAGTTAATATTTTCATATGAGAAAAGAAGAGAGATTTTTCTCACATAGGCAAATGGCAGATGGTTTAGTGATGGTTCGGCCAGCAATAGGTTTTATTTATTTTATTTTTTCTAAACCGCTTTATATAGGTTTTAGAAGGTTTTATAATACATTAGGTTTTAGAATACAAACCCACATTTTATCATGAAGGGTTAACGCTGAAGAATACATGCACTGCAAAGAACCAAAACTGATTTCTTGGGGAATAGTCAGGTGACAATCTCATTTTTAAACAGGACATTGCTCCTATTTACAAGGTCAGTGTAACAAAAGTTGGTTCATGTGTAAATATATATTTGCTCGTCCTGCAATCACATCATCAAAAATGTATGAGAAAACTACATGACTTTTCAAAATTAAAAAAGTTTCTATAATTTTGTCCACGTCATTCATAAGTAATAATCATAAAAGTAATAATATTTTACATATATCATGAAGTTGTTTTTTTTAATTAAATGTACATGTTACTCAAATATTTTATTTCATACAACATCTGAAAAAATTTAATATATATTTTTTATATATAAATTTACTTGTCTGTCAAGATGTCTGGGTTTAGGTCCTGATCACAGGAAAAAAAAAAAATTTTAAAAATAGTACGGCAGTTTTTATAAACAATCTAATATTCTACAGTAAAAATCAAAGCAAATATTACTATTGAATTAGTTATTTAATTGTCATTGACCAATGGTAGAAATGAAATAAATACTTATAAGTGAATTGTTAAAATTTGTGACAATATTACAATAAAATCTTCTTTACTCTTCTTTTGAAAAAAAAATTGTGCCTCCTGTGAGGATTGAACTCACGACCCCTGGTTTACAAGACCAGTGCTCTGCCGCTGAGCTAAAGAGGCGCCGATGAGGATTACTGGGAGGTGTTGTCTTTTGAGTTGTATTTCTTTTTTTTTTACTTTTTTTTCCTAAACCCCTTGAATTCATACAATGAAAAATATGAATAAGATACTTTGAGTTGTAACAACTTTGAGTTTCATTTCCAAAAAGAACAAGTGTTGTTTTTTTTTTTTTTTTTTTTTTTTTTTTTTTCTAAATTTCAAAACTAAAAAAAATATATAATGTACAAAATAAATAATAAAATATTTGAGATACAATTTTCTCCTCTTCCTGCATTTACATGCATTTGGAGGAGTGCATGAATATATAATAATTTTGTTGTGGTTAAAATGTCATAGTTTCATATTCAACACTAGGTGATGAGGCTCACCTTCAACTTGTCACAGACACCAATACTAAACACTAAAACAAAACAAAACAAAAACAAACTAAACCTATACCTAGAACCTAATACTAAAGCGTTCCAGCCGCGACAGCGTCCTGCCATCGATGGGGGAACGGAGCGTGGGTTATCGTGTTAAACACCGGGTTTGTCAAATACTGTAAGCAGTCGAAAAATTTGATATGTCTACGCCGGATGAATTCATCCACCGTAGGCAGCTCAAATATCTCATGCAGCTCACTGTTTCTTCGCTGCTCGAATGAAGTACCTCTGACCACTTTCATCAGTATACCATTTTGGAATTGTTGGAGTTTCTTAGCTGTCGTATACGTCAAATAACGAAATAGCGGTGCACTATACAGCAGAGTAGGCCTGAGTATGCTCTTGTATATCAATAGCTTGAGACGCAGTGATAGATTGGGGGAAGTCAATAAGTGTGCAAGCCGGTAAGACTTCGTGCGTGTTAGCTTCAATTTCTTCGTAAAATGGAGATGTCTTTCCATTTTAATTCCCAAATATACTAGGTCGTTGGCTGGTGATTTTTCCTCCGTTCCTACTATGTAACTAGTAGGGAGCGGGCTTTTTCCCTTTTGAAAAGAGAAAAATTACACAGTCAGTCTTACCCGCGTTTACAGAGATATTGAGTCTCCCCAATCTCTCACTGATCTGGTTACAGGCTGCTTCAGCCTGTCTTAGAGCTACCTTGGCACTCATGCTGCTACTGTACACCGCTATGTCATCTGCGAAAGCAGTAACTGTGGTATTTTTGTACCAGGCTCCGACAATCTCAGACGTGTATACGTTGAATACAGTACAGGGAATAAGACGGCGCCTTGGGGTACTCCACAGGTCAGTGGCACAGCTTCGGAGAAGCTATCACCCACCCGCACCCGCAACGATCTGTTTTTCAGGAAACTAGCCGGAATTGAATAGAGTTTCTCCGGCATTCCCGGTCACAGAGCATTTGACACAGTGTCCCTTGAGACACCAAGTCGAGTCGAATGCTTGGGTGCAATCTAGGGATATCATAGCCGTGGCTATGTTTCTATTCATATTATGGCTAGCTTCTGACTGTACCTTCATAAGGGAGTGCTCTGAGCTCATACTGGATTGGAATCCAGTCTGCTCTGGCGGAATGATATTTTTCCGAGCAGTAATCTTTGAGATAATTCCAAAGAATTTTCTCAAAGATTTTCCCCATCTGTGGTAGCAGACTGATCGGGCGGTAGTGGGCTGGGTGATCTCCGCTCTTGGCTGGCTTTAGTAATGGGAACAAGATGGCTTGTTTCCATGTGTCAGGAAGTACCACAATCTCATACAAGAGTTGTATAAGTTGGCTAGTTGTACTATCCCTCTCCTCGGCATTTGTTTGAGCAGCACTGTTTGTATCCCGTCGTGCCCTGGTGCTCGGTTTCCCTGACACCGGCAAAGAATCGCCAACAAGTATTACTATCGTGAATTCTTAACTCTGTTCAAAATACGGTACAAGCTAGTAATTTCATATTAAAATTTAATTCAAATATCAATTAAAACAATTAGAAATGGGCATATTAATACCAATAAAGAAACTTGGTTTTGTTAAAAATATTACGAGAATGCATTATAAAAATAGATCAAAAGAGGAAAATATGTAAATTTATTGTGAGTATTAAATATAAAACAGAATATCTTGATATCCCTAAATATGTATTAAATAGTCAGAATGTAGTCCTCAATTAGCAAGGAAATGATAGCATTTATTATCATTAGTCAATGACTGAATGTTTTATTACCATCACTGATTGGTTATAATAGAGTCATGGCTAGTAAATAATGGATAGTCATATATAAATCAGCTTGACTAACCGATCGTCATTACTATCTTAATTATAAACTACTTCCTCCTTTGACTAGTACTGATTTAGTTACGACGAATGATCTAGTGCCTATGTTGAATATGTCAACATCACAAACATCGTGTAAATCATAATACTCTCTCCATAATATTCCACCCACCAGATGGAAGACAGAGGATTCCACTCGTTGCCCTTCAATTATTTGCCTTCAAGGTGGAGTATGGAGTACGAAACCAAAGATAGTGAGGAGGGTGAAGAAATGAAGAAAGGAAAAAAAATGAAATAAAGAAAAATCCTGCCATAAAACATTACCTGGGTTATGAAAGGGTCATGTGGGGGTTTGGTTCTAAGGGTATGATACCAAAGCAAACCAGCTCGTTCTTTCTGGACCTGGGGATCAATGTGAAAACATTGCCAAGATTGTCCGAGTGTATAATGATTGACATTCCAGACGTTATTAACAAACATACTACCAGTCAACCTCAGATAGCCCCTGTATCCAAAAAACTTCATTTCACAATTATATCCATGTCAATTATATATCACCTTGTTAGAATGAAGAAGGTGGAAATAAATAAAACATAATGTGCCAGTGCGTACCCAAAAGAAACCGAACTGATTTATGCGGCGGTGCTTTTGTAGTAGTAGTCACCGGTAGGACCGTGTCAAGCAACTTTTCACCAGTCCGTATGCTGAGTGTCGTCACTAGAGAAGGTTCCCTTCTGCTTGTGTTAATTTATTTATGACAGTTGTTTTGCGCGCTTGTCGTTATTTTGATGATTTTCGTGAACAGCGCTAGCGCGTGCAGTGTTGTTTTCTGATCGGGAAAACTGACAGAAAAACTCTTGAAATGTTAACATCAGCCTTCCAGATGATGCTATGGGGAAAACGCAAGTTTTGAGTGGTTTTCCTGTTTTAAAAGTGGGAAAATATCAATTAATGATCAATCTCATTCGGAACGTCCTTCATCGGCCCGAGAAAGTCGAATAAATATGCGTAATCGTCCTCGTTAAGATCGACGACGGACCACTAAAGAAGTTGTGGAGAAATCTGGAGTGACTTGGAGCTCAGTGAATTTTAAGTCGAGATTTTGGAATGAGAATCTTGGCTGCAAAATGTTTTCCCCGACTGTTAACTGCACTTCAAAAACAAGGTCCCTTGGAAGCATGCTCTTTCCTTTGAGTTCCGAAATGACCGGACTTTTTTTTCTAAGGTCATCACAGGTGACGAATCATGGTGCTACGGATACGATCCTGCAACTAAGCAACAATGAAGCCACTAGAAGACTTCAAAATTCGTCTCACCACTACAAAGTTCGTCAAGTAAACATTAAATGCTCATTTGTTTTGTTATGTGAGAGGAGTCGTCCATTAAGAGTTTGTGCCCCCGGATCAAGTAGTTAACCAGGCTATTTACCTAGAAGTTTTGGAGAGATTGCGCGGTTTGTGGAGGAAAATGCATGATTTGGGGCAGTCGGTAGGACTGGTTTTTCCACCACGTACGTTGCCGCTCACACAGCCCTCTCTGTGCACTGATTTTTGGCCAAATCCTCCCTACTTACCCGATCTAGCCCACAGCTACTGATTTGTATCCCCCTGACTGAAAAGGTACATGAAAGGAAAGCTTTTTGCGGATGTTAAAGAAGTAAACACAAAAAAGTCGGAGGCACTGTGTGGCACCACAAAAGAGGAATTTAAAAAATGTTTCGAACAGTGGAATAAAATATTAGACATGTGTATTGGCTCCATCGGCGAGTGCTTTGAATGAAATAAATCACTTTATACAAAAATAGTTCGGTTTCTTTTGAGAACGCCCTTGTACAAATAACAAAGTTATACAACAATGCTAATAAAATATTTCTGTTGCTCTTTGTAGGACATTATAGTATTACCTTAAAGGCAGATTACCAATATTCTTTGCATTACATGATGATCTTTTTGGCTTATTTATATAACTATCTTTTTACGTGTATAAGTTATCTATTTTCTATGGTTAGAAGGTTTAAACTAATCATTATCTTGAGTTCTCCCTTGTAATAAAGTAAGTACTAACATCCAACATGATTTTAGCTCAATAAAACATCATTAAGTGCTCAGTTTTGGTTTTTTGGGGGAAACTCCGCCTGTTGACACCTGGTTGGAATTTACTGATGAATCGATAGCTGCTAATCCGATGGAGGCCAGGATACGGGAAGCGATGTCCTTAGCCTCGTGTGGAATATGGGAGGAGATTGCCTCCCGGCGACTGAGTATTTGATGGAATTAAATCACCTTTAATATTTCATTTTGATTGGATCATGTGGTAATTTTCTTGGCTCCGGAGAGGTAATCTATTTAACGGGCGTGCACACTCTTGATGAGACAGTTTCCTCTGAAGAAGACTCCCTATAACCTCCCCTGCATGATGAACTCTTGACCCTTGACGTTGGTTGTGGTTGGTGTTTTTTAATTTTTCAAATGAGGTTTCACTTTTTATATCCTAGTGCCAATTTGTTTTTATACAGGTGCGTGACAAATTATCTGGCCATTCTAACGCACTGAATTGTACGCACTTGAATTACTTCATGATACTCCTCCCCGACTTATGAGAAGGTGGAATAGACATCTGTTCAGTTGACCGGCCAATCCTAAATACAATACTGGTGAGGTATTACTGGATGTCCTTCGCCCTCATGCCGTCATGGACAATCCTGTTTTATATGACATTCACATTTACTGGGCCTGATTCCATTTTACAGTAGTGAATCAATCCATAAAGACAAGCCAATAATATAATAAATGCTCAAGATGGTTAAAATTAGAAGTAAAAATTAATTGGGAAAGAAACACGCAATCTATTCATTTAAAATACTCAAAGTTGCCCCTTTCTGAAACATAAACGTGAAAGTTGTCAATTAATTATGATGTAACATAAAACTTTATGGTTTTTATTATATTATCGTAACATCAACTAACCAAAAAACGTTCATACTCTTTATGTTATTTTAGATACAAAGTACGTCTCACGTAAAAAAAGAAATCATGTTTTTTTTTTATTATCAAATGATTTACCTTTGATGGTTGAAAAAGTAAAATTATAGTTTTTTTGTGATGGCAGTTCTTACTTGAAATTTCGACAACTGTTATGTTTACATTTCAAATAACTATTGGTTGATGAAAACAAAAAAACGAACCAGCAAAAACACATTCCTGTACATCTGCAAAGGAAGAAAATGCCTGAAAAGCCCTAAGCTGAAGTTTGTTGGGTTAGATTGCCGTCAGAATAAAGCTTAAAATACTCCAATGGACTCAAGCTGCAGAGTAAAAAGGGATTTCTGACAGACCACGTCAGGCAGAGATATAATCCCGACATAGCTAACACCATTTATAAATATCAGCAAGGATTTTAAGTGAGCAAATTACCTTAGCTCCTATGAATACGTTGCCTATCAAATACAATAAATCTAAAACCCATGCTGCTTTTTTTTAATTGTAGATTAATTTGAATGTCGTTTTAATATACTATATAATCGATGCGTTAAATTGGAATAGGCTGAATATTTAAGTTTACATGACTAAAATTTTACTAACTATTCGCGAATCTTCAATATTTTTTTTTTACTTTATTTGCTGCTAACAATTTCTTCATCCCACGTCTGCCATCCTCGGCCTATTACTATCTTATATTAAACAAAATTAAACAGTTGAAATTTAAATTAATAAAATAAATATCTGCAAATAATTAATAAAAGGTGGTTAAAAACGTAAGTATAGGCACATGAAGTCATATGCTTAAAAAAATCCAAAAGATTTAGTTACACCATTGTCAAAGAAAATCAAGCAACACTCACCGCCACACAACAATCCGCCCTGTACAACAAGTTATGGAGAACTGGCTGAAATGGTAACAGCCTAAGAGGGGGTAAGTCTAGCAGGTCAATACCGACAGTATTGATATTAACTTTATTATTACTAGTAATTTTGTCTCCAGACTCTGAAGTATCAATATCCAAAGAACGTTTGGAAGTATTTTTAACTTTTGTGTTATCTTTTCATTTCTGCCATTAAATGTTAAAAATATGCTGTTAATAGTATAATTTTTTTTTTATTTTAAACTATACTAGTTGATCCAAAACTTAGTAGCCTGATACAAATTTTCTTACATCTATTACTAAGACTATTTGTATTTTGTCGTATTGTGACTCCGAGTACGGTTCTTAAAAAGTTATTGAATTGTTGTTAAAAAAAACTTCTTGGGAAAAAAGTACTCCAATTTATTTGTCAATTCGTCTCGATCAGTAAATATACATTCAAAAATAATAGAAAGGAAAAAATGTCAATAGCAAATCTATTAAAATGTTTCACAGTTACTACTAATAAATAACCAAACTTTATTAATAGCTCTCAAAACTTTATTTTTCGAAATATCTGTAAAACCCTGAGGTGTGAGTATTACCTATTACCTAAATGAAAACCTACGCGATGCCATTGGCTATAAATACTTCGTAGTATTTGTTGGGCAACAAGAAATAAATAAAACCCTAATAATAATTTAATGAACTAAATAAAATTATATTTCTATGCAGTTAAGAGGTATTATGAAGCTAAAAAAATGACATGGATGACTCAGTCAAGTATTAAATGAAAGATAAGATATTTAGTTTAATAACAACTATTTTTTCTGTCCCTCCGCAATTTTTATTCTATTTTAAAAACACCGGGTGCTTTTGGCAATTTATAAATATTTTAAGCTTGTTGGCTTGCATCTATATATCTTGGATTATTTTCTTATTAATTATATATACTTTATTATTTTTTATATTATTAAAAATTCGACATTTTAACTTACACCTATTTATTCATGTTGTATTATTTTCTTATCGTTCTTAAACTTGACTGTGATAATAGTAAGTATTTCCTTTTAAACATTAACAACTATTTAACAATCTAACGCCCCCTACCTCATTGGAGATATATTATTATTGTTTTTTATTTTTTAACCTTACAGTTTTTTTTATCTATTTTGATCGTATGTGTTTTACTGTGTGGCCTAGTCTTGAGAATGACATTGAAAATTGCATTAAGGGTTCAGTGTTGTTAAAATAAAATAAAAATTGTGGGGAGATGATAGAAAAGAGTTGTTACTTCACAGTAGGCATCCCACTGCAGTCAGGTTCACTGAACGCGTAAAATCTTTCATTGATTAATTAAAAATTGGAATAAGGAATAAAACTGAATTAGTTAATTTACAGACTTACAGACTAAGTTGGCCCAAGTATTCCGAACAGGAAAGTTTTGGGAAACAATAATGCAAATAGATTATAATAGGGTTGGATATTTATGGTTTATTCGCAGGTATTTTTATTTGTCAAAAAGGCGATTATGGTGAGATGGTTTAACAAATAAAATGAAGTAGTTTTGGTGGAAAACTACTATTTTTCATAATCAATTTTTTTGTTTTTAATTTCAAAACCTCTTTTATTGATAAGTAATACAATGAACAAAATAAATAATTATGGTATGCATATTTCTCCTCTTCCTGCAGTCACATGCATTTGAAGGAGTGCATAAATATAATACTTTCTTCATAATCAATTAAATTGTAATGATCATTTAATAGTCTTTAAGTTACTCACGCCGTGTCTCGGGAGTATTCGTGGATCAATTTGCATACATTATTATAAATGAATCGTTATTATGTGGGTTTTATTTTCTAGGGGATTGGGAATTTTTTTATAAAATTACTAAGCCTATAAATACCTAATTAATACCTTTATAATTGACTTTTCGATGATAATATTAAGTTTAAAGACAGAAAAGTTGGTTAAAGCAGACACTTTGGAAGCACGGTCGCTAGAGAGCGACAGGAGTCGGGTGAAGACCCGCATATAGTTCACGGATCCTCCGAGAGATCGCTCTAGCTGCTCCCTATAATTTTGACTTGGTGGTCTGCCGTGTTTTTTTTCCAATTTCTTGTTATTAGTTATGCGTTTTAACCAATGATACTGAGTGAAATCGTTTGCGCCTCAAATATTATTTTCATTCGGCACAATAACAAAAAATTTCACTTATTGGAATGATTTTTGACTGATGTCAAGTGTGTGTGTATTGGTGCCATTCTTATCCGATTAGGTTCTTAAATTTATCAAAAAAAAAAGTGATGAACACATCTAGCAAAATCACAAGTATGCAAACATTGATCACTTGAAGGGAATAAGTAGTAAGCAAGGCCATACTTTCAAACAAGTATTTAACAATTCGTATTTCGACTGATGCCTGACTTGATTTTCTAGACTAGACTAGAGGTTATATATTATATCCTGAAACAATGCCTATTGTGTGTTCTGCTTAGATAATATAATATAATAGTAAGTGGTATAAACAAAAAAAATTAAGTCAGAAGTCATTTAAGATTTGAAATTCTACGATAACGCAGAAAGAATTTTAAGGATAATCTGAAACAATAATGTTTAGCACACCAACATTAAAAATTATCCGCACCGAGTCGATTTTAAGTTATTATTTGTTGATAAAGGGATTTTCAGTGACCAATATGATTTAACAAATAAAATGAAATAGTTTCGTTTAAAAAAGTACCGAGGAGTGTTTCTCGTAATCATTTAGTAAGTTGTTAAAAACTGTTGCCCGATTTTGGAATTTCATAGTTTTTATTCATATAATCCTTTATTACATTTAAAAATACAACGAGTTTTTAATCTTTCTCTGAAACTCTTTACTGACCAACCAGTGATATTTCTGCACATTCCCTCCCTGCTTCTGAACTTACAACACTCAGAAAATCCTCCACCGACTTCATTCAAGTTGCGATTTCAAGGGGCTATTTCGTCATAAATAATGCAACGAATTTTTAATCAACTCTCTTTGCTATTAAAAATCACACAGCAAATCGTCTGCAAGTAGTAAACTGCCTTACTGTAGTTGATTCTACCTTATGAAATATAATTCTATCGTTATTTTGTAAATTAGTTATAATGGTTATATTTATTATTTAAAAAAAAAAACAACTTCTTTATCATATCATTTATAAACTAATTCGGATATTTGAAATATATATAAATGAAATAAAGGACGTAGGAATTGAAGACACATTATTGAGAGATACTCAATCGTCACTCTAAAAGTTTCTGACAAAGACACTAAATTTTTATTTATCTCTGGAAAAGCGATTTTCGGTTGAATAAAATATACTGAATAGCTAAAATATATACATAAAAAAAAAACCTATTTAAACCGGCTCAATAATTGTTGAATATATTATTTCCATTAACTTATTTTATTTAATCATTGACATGGAAATATGATCAGGACTTTAAATGTCATACAGTTTCTAAGATGTAACTGGAGAAATTTTAAATTTAAGCGAGGCGAGGCAAACATTTTTCTCTGTTTAATTATTGCTTTTATACCCCTCGTTATTTTTTTTTTATCTAACACATAATCACTTTATTTTATAATAATATAAAATTTTAGATCCAATCACTTATTTTTAAGCCTCTATGGCTGGAATATTTTTTTGCATACCGTCCGTCATTATGTCTTAACCAAAACACGTGCTCTAATCCGTGTTGATGTTGAATGTGCCAAAGTTTTATTTGTATTTATGTCCACTATCGCATAACACAGAGAAAGATAGAGAGATAGATGCAAGACTCTCGCCACATACCTGTTTGCCAGTACAGCCTCTCCCTTTTGGCTCAGCAATAACACACTGGCGTTTCGCGTTATTATTTATTTTTAAACAAATGGATTAACCCGTTTTTATTGTTGTGATTGGCGCTTTGAAAGTGTAGTCGATGTACAATATTTCTTATTTCCCTCTAACAAAATTCTCAACGCTTTCTTTACAAATATTGTACATGTATTAAATAATTTCTTGAGAATCGTGCATATATTGCAGCGGTTAGCCCAATACGAGAAACCAGAGTTTATAGATAAAATAGGGACACTATAAGTTTTATTTCGCTTAAATATTGACAAAGTGTGTAAAAGACAAATCGGTCCTTTGGAAAAAATTTTATAAAAATGTTTCATCTGATATGTGAATTTATTATCTTATTATCTTTGTAACGACGCGATAAAATTCTCATATCTCAACTCACTCCTATTTTGTCTACTGTCATGGAGATTTGAATAATTTTAGATTACTTTGGTCACCCTCTGATGTTTGATTAGTACGATTGTCTGATAAGGACACTCGAGATGAGAAAAAAAAAAGTAGGTTGAATATGATATATGTTGCTTTTGTCCAGTTTCAGGCATGTCTTGAGTTTAAATATAATTATTAATTATTTATCACAATTACTTATTGCCCAATAAAGCACATTGTAATTTTATCGCAATAATAAGTTTCATATTCTCTCAAATATGACTGCACCAGTAAAGACTGGTTACCAGCTAACGTTTTTTTATTAGGCATTTTTTGCGTTTTTTCTTCATAATTCGTCCCGTACATCATACTATACTTCAGGCCCATCATCTCATATCTTTTTTATTGGACCACATATTCCGAAAATGTTTTAACCAATATTTTCTCTTTTATGGTCAAAGATTCGAATAACATGCATCAAATCATAAATATCTTACGGCATACCTCTGGTATATAAATGGTGATCATTTATCTACAATTTCTTTTAGATATATTTCGTTTAGGCATCGTGGTTTGTGGCATATTGGTGCATGAATCATCTCTTCTTTGTGAGATAACTAATCTGATAATGATAAAACCAGCTCTACTATTTTGTTTGATTTTTGATGAAGTTTATTACTAGCAGATCAGTTTGTGGAGATGGACTTCAATTGAATTCCATTTTGTTTTAGTTTCAGACACCCGTAAAAAAGAATAATATATAACCTATGCAGGAACTGGTTAGAAGGAAAATCATCAGTTATCCCTAGGAAAATAATCATGAGAGACATACCTCAATGGATTCAAAAAAGTAATTTATTGTCAATGAATTATAGTAGAATACACTCAAGATACTAGAGTGCAGAGAGTTGATGAACGACCACCTGGAATAATTAAAACTTGGATCTAGGTTGAAATCGGTTATAAATAAGGCTAACCACATTTCCCAACATGTTCTTACTGAGGTGGGAGGTCGCTTGGGGAATAATTGAGAGCTGAAGAATAAAAAAAATAGCAGAGTTATCAGAGCAAGGTTCAGAGGATCCTAATAAACATTAAAGAGTGACATGTGGATCATTGATCACAAGTTTAGACGAGATATTTGAGATGGAGGGGAGAATTGTCCTTGAAAGTCATGCATGGAGTAACATTGACCACACAGGTTTACTAATGTCTTATAACTCTGGAATGCTAAGAGTAATTCACACTAAATTTTGTACACATATGATTTACAATCTTTAAAAATACTTAAAGGCCCCAGCTCATACTCAATCCCCTAGTACCCCTAGGAGTAGCGGAAGGAAGGGTACTTATACTTTTAATTACTGGTAATTAAAATGACTTCAATTTCACACCAAAGATAAAATTCATTCGTTTTCCTGTCTAATGGAAGATTAGAATAAATAAATACCAAGGCAACACCGGGTAAGGAACGTATGTAACAAGTAAACTCAAAAACTGCCTAATGCATTTTGAAAATTGACATCTTCCTTAAACTGACCGATAACATATAAGCTAAGTATCTTCACACTAATTCTTTTAGGGGTTATTTAGTTAACTTAAACATAAGGATGGGCGCACGGAAATAGTTTTATTGAATTTTTTTTTAAATTTCATAACCTCTCTTTATTAATAGTATACAATGAACAAAAATAAATTTGAATTTACATCTTTCTCCTCTTGCTGCATACACAGATGCATTCAAAGGAGTGCATAAAATATAATACGTTTCAGTTTGTTGTTAAAAAGTCAAAAACACATACACTCACTAGGTGATGAGGCTCACCTTCAGCTTGCAACCGTGGAAACACTAAAACACTAAAACCTAAACCTAGAACCTAAGACTAAAGCGTTCCAGCCACGACAGCGTCCTATCATCGATGGGGGAACGGAGCGGGGGTTATCGTGTTAAACACCAGGTTTGCCAAGTATTGCAGGGAGTCGAAAAATTTGATATGTCTACGCTGGATGAAGTTATTGAATAAATGGCGGGTGATCTCGGTGAAGGTTGACAATTTTAGATTTTCTTCATTTTTTTAATGAAAGACATCTATCATGTATGCATCCTGTGTGAGATAGAGTAGGGAAGAAATATGTGCAGTGCTTCACTTAGTTCAGTTACCCAATGTAAGCACACTGTTCAGCAGAGGAATCTACTTTTAGTCATGGGTATGAAATAAATTACATTTCCATGTGGATTGAACCCGGAACTTTCATAACACAAAGCAATTACGCTAGCCGTTACAACAAATGAGAGCCTTATAAAACTCTTAATTGTGAGCTTTTGTAGTTAAAAGACAATCTTGTGGCTAGGGACCTAGAAAAGGTTTAGTTAGTTACATGCGCGATGCAGCTTCCTGCACCTAAAAAATGAAAATACTATACGACAAACAAGAATATACTTCTGACATAGAACGTAATATTGACCAAAGAGAATGAATGCATTTACAAATACATCAATGCAAAAAAATGACAATTATTTTATATCCAGGCCTGTTCGAATTGGGAAACAAGCGTAAGAGATAAGTTGCATAAGCCATTAGCCAAGATCCATAAATATTGTGGGATTCTAGAGAATTAGTTGCGCAACATTTCTGTAAATCGCCCATAAAACAGTAAAGAACCGATTACAGTGTTTTTTTGTATCTTCTGCAATACAGTTCTTAATGTCCTCCTTTGCATCACAGTTTGTAAATTTATAGAACGCACCTCACTTGAAGCTGAAGATATTTTTATTATAGATTTTTTAGTTCGCTCTGTGCTAACAGGTTTTTAAATTAAATAGCATTTCCGATCTTGCATCACTATCTGTTTATTGTAAGCTATATTAGTCAAAAGCTTTTTTTCCATCTGCCTAATATTTCAAATCTTTAAGATGATCTTCCAGATTAAAAATGCAACACCTACAAACGACTCCACATTATATTGACAAGTTTACATTCATTTAGGAACACAATATTTCAAGCTTCCTACTCACAATCAAATTAAAGAAATTCAATTTTATAAGTTATATTCTAAATACTCATTGAATATATATCTTTAATGGTATAAGGAATTATTGTTTTTAGTAATTCAAATCAAAAAGGTGAGCCCCATTACCTTTATTAGTCAGTTTAGTCTAGTCACGTATAATGTATATCATTATGCTTGTTATTCGATTATATAATTTCTATAAAATAACAAAACCTGTATATAATGTAGTGATGCTACAGGAAATACAAAATAATTTGTAAATAGATTCACCTGAGGATCTATAATTGTATGTAATTATCTGTAAATTTAAAGGGGCTATGAAGAAAAAAAAAAAAAAATCAAAAAGTAGATCATATATGGGGAACTCTGACTTAGAGGAGTTTCTGGCTATTTAAGAAATAATATTTCTCTATTTAATTTTCAAATAATTTTTTTCTATTTCATGAAAGCAATCAAAAAAATTTTTTTTTAAATTAACAGGGCAATATAATGGTAGAAATGGGTGGAGAGGTCAGAATTGTATCACGATGCCCCACAAGCCCAACTGACGACCATTATAGGTGGAAAAAATTCTGAAAGTGGGCTATCACACTAAATTACACGCTTATTACGAATATAACACATATGTGGGAGCGCATAATGAAATTCTGACAAGTTAGTATTAAAAAATGAAAAAAAATTCATTTTATTTAAGACGAATTTCAGCATTTTATTTCTCCCAAACTACTTTACAATTATTTCACGATTCATTTGATTTATAATGGTTTTTTTTTTTGTTGGTATTTTTTCCCTCTAAACCCCTTTAAATTTTAATACAATGTGTAAAAATATGAGCAATATAAACAAAATAATTGACAAATTTTCTCCTCTTTCTGCTATGCCCAGATGCATTTGAAGGAGGTTGGGTTACATAAAATCAGATTGATGTTAATAGGAAAATAACATGAATACAAATCTAGGTGATGGGGCTCACCTTCAGTTTATGTGGGAGAAAAAACTTACAAACTAAAACCTAAACCTAGAACCTAAAACTAAAGCGTTCCAGCCGCGACAGTGTCCTGCCATCGCTGGGTTGGCGTTATAATGGTTTGTAATGGTTGGAAATATATCCGAAACAAACTTTGAACGACTTCAAACTGTAATCGAAGACGGACAAGATGTAAAAGAATACTAATAAAATGTAAATATAATAGGACAATACGTTTTTAATAGTAAAATCCGATAATATTCCAAAAATATTACAGTATTGGCGAAGTTATAATAAATAAAGTCTTTGGTGTAAGCCTTGTGGACTTCGGCATCAATGAAAGTGTTGATAAATAATGTCTAACGCCCCGTTTGCAACAAATTTTATGTGATCTGAAACTTTATAACAAATTAAGTTATCGTTGTACTGGATCACTTGTGGTTTTATAATAACAAAATGACGAATGAGGCTTAAACAACGGCAAGCCTTAAACTATACTTAATAAATAAATAAAAGGGAGAGGGTTTGTAGTTAACCGCTAGACTCCTCATCTTCATTAGCCAGGCACGAAATATCATCGTAGGCTTATCAAGTGGAGACATGGGTACAGCGAGTGACCCGGACTCCTGTGCTTGTGCTACGATAAAGTAAATTTGTAATCGATAAAATTATCCAAGGAATCTTCTGCAGACATCCCACGTTGGGTAGAAGTTTGACTACGCGAAAACGCGCTAGCTTGCGCTAATGTTTTTCCCAAAGGGGGCTGTATTTTTTATCAGAGATGCGCCTGACCTATTACCCGAGGAATATAACTTAAGTACTGCAGCGTAAGACTACTCATTGCTGCTTAAAGCGCTTTCCTTTTCTTGGTATTGTCGCTAAACTCCGCAAAAGGCTTTGACGGTTTTCCTCGGTCGTCCGTTCTGGATCAGACAACGACTCGAAGTTGAATACAATGACATCCTTTCCCAACCAGTCTTTGTAATTATAAACAAATGTGATTTTTACTATCTTTCTTCGATTGTTTTGGTTCCAATAATTAATAGTGTGCTTAAATTCCTTCAAGTAAGATTCGTACTGGCCCCCCATATTAAATCTATCAACAAAATAATTGTGAATTGGTGTGCTTCTACCAGTTTCCGTAGCGCAGTCAGCTTAAGGTAAGAAAAAATACACTCTACTGATCGTGATTTTGTAATTTTAAAACTTAGCACTATTCCATGAATCTAATGAATTAAAGAAACTATGAAAACATTAAATATTTCTGAATTAAATAAAAAATATATAAGAACGTAATATTTCTCTGGAACTACATGAAAAAAAACTTACCTGTGGCACTGTTTAGTTTTCTCTCCTCATTTCATGAGCATCTGCGGCTCTCACGCTTTTCCTTTCGGTCTCCGCTGCCCTTACGTAGCAGTTGCAACATGTGGTATCCATCCTCCATCCTCCATCCTTACCACTCCTTAGCTGGGAAGGTGAAAATCTAACCATGGCTTCGCGGCATGTACGTGCATTGCAACAAATGTAGGCACTTGCGAATGAATTTAATATTATAAATATTTTTCTAAAGAAATCACAAATCACAACTGCTCATTGAAACTGATTATACTTTTTCTTGAATGAATTATTTAAAAAAAAAGCTGTGAGTTCTTTGATAACCTTGAGTATATAAATGAATAAAAGAGTATGTTGGGAGATCGGCTTAGGTTGATGAAATAGAGTTAATAATTATTAGTATTATTATTATTATTAATTTTCTGCAAATTTATTAATGGACACTGTTTCGATACAATTCATTATAAGAATATTTAAAATAGACTAAAAAGATATATGTAAAAAATATATGAGACAATGTAACATATTATTACGTTCTTGTATGCGTTTTTTTACGTTTACTTATTTCATATATTATTTATTATTTTCTAATTCAAACCTGTGAACTGTTACATATTCATTAGCTACCCGCATTCTACTTAAATCTACCTCCTTTCGTTTTTATTCTTTTGTACCAAGTTTTTTTAGCAATGATTGCCAATCAAATTCCTTCAAGTAAGAATCATTTGAATATCAATTGAATAATATTAAATCTATCAACAAAATAATTGGTGTGCTCCTACCTGTTTTCGTAGCACCTGATGCAGACACAGATATTATGTTGAAACGTTGTAAATTAGCAATCATTTTTATGAAATCTAACTCTCTCCCATTAACCCAAGTCGGTCTCCCTACCACTTCTACCCAATTATTAAAAAAAAAAAAAAAAGTTTAATTTTTTTGCCTCACGGTATAAAATCATTCAGGACAAGCCATGTAACTCTCAGAACCCTAGAACGTTTTAGAATCCTCTGATACGTCGATAAGAACTATTTGGGAGCTGGAGTCAGTTCAGAAGGAAGCTGGAGGGAACGTTGCTAGGTGACCCACTGTTAATAGTTAGCTGGACCGTTATCGGTACTCGGTCAGAATCCCCCCCCCCCCTAGCATTTCCTCAGACAAACACAAGCTCATAAAGTCCTTTATGTGCCCAGCTCCGAGGCGGCCTTTGTCTATACGTGACTGCGGAGCTCTTGCTTCTTGTAGTTATAGCAGCTTGTACATCTTGTAACTTGTTGCACTCATTGTGGTGTACAGTGTCATTTTCTGTTCATAACATGAACACTCACCGGCACAAGAAATTATTTTTCTTTCTCAAACACGTTAAGAATAAATTGGCCTTGAATTACTTGAGAGGTTACATTTACTTGTTTTTTTCTTTCGTAGCCCCTTTAAATTTACAGATAATTGTACATAATTATAGATCCTCAGGCGAATCTATTTACAAATTATTTTTGTATTTCCTGTAGCATCGCTACATTATATACAGGTTTTGTTATTCTATTTTTTTTTTTTTTTTTTTTCTAAGCTTTCTAGTTAGAAGATTAGGGATGAGGGAAAAATAAGGAATATTTGGGTTGAGCGGATCCTTGTACTAGGAGTACCTGATTGAAGGTGGTGTGAGGGAATTAAGGAGTGCGGGAAGCCTCGGTAGAGGTTGATTGTTGCGGTACAGTGGTGAGAGTCCACTGGTGGCTGGACCTAGAGTTTCTCTAGGCATGTCGTGCAGTCTTAGTTAGTCTCGGATAGCATTGATGGGTGCCCCTTAGAGGCTTGTTGTTGTTGGCAGCACCGTGATGTCCACCATTTGGTGTGCTTTACCAGATCATGAGAGTTTCCATCGTGCCGTTAGCGGTGGGGGTGTTATTTTATAAAAATTATATAATGAATAAACAAGTATAATGATACACATTATACGTGACTGGACTAAACTGACTAATAAAGATGATGGGGCTCACCTTTTTGATCAAACTTAAAGCTAACTTGCATACCAATTCTTAACCTAATTTTCCCCCGACAGTCTGTTGCCATCTAGGCGGGAGGGGTGGTGGCACCATAGTGTTAAACACTGGGCTGGTCAGGTGCTGCTACGAGTCAAAAAACTTGATGTGTCTCCGGTGGATGGACTAACCCACCGACGGCACACCAAGCAACGGGTGCAGGTCAGCGTTCTTCAACCTCTCGAGAGAGGTATGTCGGACCAATTTTCGCATGATCCCATTCTGGAAATGTTGGAGACATTTGGCTGTATTGTCAGTCGGTGCCCCGCTATTTCCCCTCTTGCTACTGTGTTACAGGTATGGCTATTTTTAAAAACATGTTTTTATTTATTTTTGTGGGAAAGGGTTTTATTGTCAAGTAAATATGTAGAGGATGTATTATGAAAAAAGTACTTCCAGTACAATAGTGGCAGTAAAAATGTTGTAATCTATATGAAATGTTAAGCGTACAATCAGCAATACTCTGGTTCACGCTGTTAGTGTGTCCGTCGTTCAAGATATAGTAAGCTTGAAAGTTAGTTTAGATATAATTTACTGTCATTGTAATTCTAAAATAACTTTAAAGATGTTACAAAAAAAGGAGTTATTTGTGGCCCACAATAGAAACCACAGATCTTAGGTGTAACAATTTGACAAAAAGAGGCTTCCATCCCGAAGTTAGGTAATGAATGGAGCTAGGCATAACAGGTATCACACACTTTTTCGGAAGTTATCCCATGCACCCATTGACCGGCATGCAAATTATGAATTTATGTTTCATTCATTTGTGACGTACACATTTCATTAAAAGAAATTTCCTTTGAAATATCAACCTAATATTTCACCATGGAAATATTTCATCTGACAGAACAATACAGAAAAATATAAGTTTATATTATTCAAATTTATCTAAAATGTATAGAGCATATCCCTTACGGTTAATAATGGTTAGCCATACAAATTTAATAATAATTGCAATAATTATGTTGTGACATTTAGTAGGTGCGTAAATCCATCTCATACTTACTTATGGATGTAGTACTTACTACATACTACATAATTACGTACCATGTGGATTTGGGAAGTATCTGGGCTGTTTGTAAATAATTCATGAATGAGTGAGTGAATGAAGAAGTGTAAATATGGTATTAATAAGAACATTGAACACAATTACTTATTGGCCAACAAGACAGATTGTAATTTTATCACAATAAAGATTTGATTTGTAAATTTAACTTTTATCTAATGATGACGGATGAAATTTTAAGATCCGATTTCTCAAACTCTCTGAACTTCCTAATTTATTTATGCGAATAGAATTAGTATTGAAACAATGTGATTTTGGGTGGCCTGTACTTACTGCAAGTCCGACTCAATGGCTAGCTTGCATGGTAACTGAATACAGATACCCAATTCATTTGTAACAGTTGATAGGTTTGATTACCAGAATATAGACAATAAATAAATGTAAAAACATAGGTGTAATGGTCTGAATGGAAAATGAACTAGTTAACGTCAGCAAATGGGAAGTCGATGGATGTGAGATGTGAGAAAACCAAAAAGGGTGTGTATACGAATTTAATTTAAATGAACGTAATTAACAAAATGCGTAATAATATTTTTATTTAAATATATACAGATACTTCTTCGCATATCGATACCCTTATATATCTGATATTCAGGTGTATCCGAATACATAAAACTGTAAGGCAACATATAAAGGATGAATATTTTCTACGGGTACATATATCCACTTATACCTGACTTACTAAGAAACGCCACGCTGTTACGCTCTAGTTGAACAATACTTCAATTTTATCAACTACTGACCGATTGGATTGCTCTATCAAATCATGAGCGTCGGTCCAAACCCAAAAGGTGTTCATGGCATGCTGGCTTAGTGGCAGCCGGCCTTAGCCCCACTTTCACAATCTCGGCCTCTTAACATTACTTATAATTTTACACATTTCCCATGTTGGGGGTTGAACATATAACAACACATGTATAATTAATAGTTTTATGGTGTTATATGTTAAAACCCCGACATGGGGAAGGCAGTTGTCGAGACTTATCAGATGTGAGGATCCCCAAGGTGGGGAGGAGACGCCCGCCGCGGGCTAAGGTCGCTACAACCTCTAGCCACCGTCCGGCGAGCGCCTAGAAATAGATAATATGAGGTGGACCTGTGGTCTTTCACCTCTGCTGGCGGCCTAGTCGGCGGGCAGCTTAATTCGTTTTGATCTGACTCCATAAGATCTTAGAAGGTGCGACCCGACCGTGCACTATTTTCAGGAGAAGAGGAACAGGGTAGGTTTATAGATCGTTTATGTGGTCTTCGAATGACCACGAATACACACTCGGTATCTAAAGGTAGACGAAATCCGTCCGGATCCCAAAGGCGAGTGTGAACCGGAGAGAGGTAGACTGGAACCGTGGGAGACGCTACGAGGTAAAGTTTGTAGGGCCACGGCAACCGTCGTCCACGAGGGAGAGGTAGTTTTAGTGAGACGAAGGCAGAGATGCCCACTAGGAAGGTGTGGGTTCTGACAACGCCAGAGAGTGCAGAGAGAGAGAGAGATCAGGGTTCCAAGTGCCGGTTCTGTATGTTCTTGTTACGGCCCAGTTATACAGGGCGGGTTTCCCTACCTGCGGCTGTTCCCCCACTAGCTTCTCCCCCTCTCTTACTGACGTCATAAGTGTTATTATTAAAATATGGAAACATAGATAGATATTTTCTGGGCCAAGAAGAGGGAAACTTCTACTTTTTCGTAATTAAGAGGTTACCACAACAGTAATGTACTATTGTTAAATAACATTAAGGAACTGAGGTCAGATGTCTTTTGATTTAGGTTGACCGATGTACTTCATCTGTTGGGATATGGGTGGTGCTAAGTGCAAGAGGGGGTGGAAAAGGTATGCACGGTCACAAAGGTCCATAAAGAAAAAAGCCTTCTGAAGAGCATTAGATTCGGTCCATGACGAGTACATACATGGGGACGAGATTCTGCTGGGCAGGACGAGAACCGGTGTGTTCAACGTGGTATGGCCATTGACGAGTGACTCGAGTGACGTACAATACAGTAGTTTCAAAGTCACATGTGACGCTTTTCGTTGTTTGAGGATAAAAACTTTTCAGTGTGCCAGTGAAATAGTGCCATCGTGAATGGGACAGTGCCCCAATACAGACAATTAACAAAGAAGTAAGCCCAGACAGTCCCAATGACAATTATAATTGTTTACACTGGCACGCTTCTGACATCAATATGGACGTAGAAGCTCCGTCTCTCAAACGTTGCCAGTAGACCCCCCCGTTGCCAGTCGAGTTACATAGTGACAAGTACCAGTTTCTACCCGTGAAATAGAAGAAAGCCGAGAGAGTGGTTCGGCCAAAATTTTCGCGGGAGAGAGATTCGTAATAGATATGACATACTCCCAAATGAATAGTCAGCTGGTCCTAGCAGCCAGGACAGTGCCATGAAGAAACCACCACCTGTGGTTAATATCACAAACCCCCCCCCCCCCCCAGAGCCTCCCACAGTCACCAGAGCGAGGTTCACAAAAATAGAAGTCACTTCATTCACTTTTCGGCCCTATCAACATGGAGTCAAGGTTTTTTTTAGGACGAGCTCCAAAAGCTATTGGTAGCCCTGAAGCAAGAAGAAACCTCCCACCACACCTACGCCACACGAGAAGGCCAGCGACATAAACAATTCTTCCTAAGGGGATTGATGTGCAAGAAGACATTGCCATCATCAAGGAGACCATATCACAAGCGCCAGGAGACTTGGATGTCTGGCGCCTAAGGAAGACTTACGACAAAGGTTGTAAAACCGAGATTTCCCCTATCCTAGTGATGGTGGCGTCAACCGCCAAAACTGAAGACCTCAGGAAAATAAGGTGCAACCTTGTACTCTTTAGAATGGTACCTTATCGCAAGCAACTCAAAGTGTACTCACAAAACAGCCACACAAGATAAACAATTGTGAGACCCTGGGCTGTGATCGTGCGTCCTACGAAGTACGATTATGTTCGAGCCGACTGGGAACTATATCGATTACAATTATGCCACAAATTGCATACGGTTCCTGTTCTCCACACAAGAGAGGAAGTGGATCGACAGGTAGCTTTCCTAACCGAGGTTATCGTTGATGCAGCTGACCTGCCATCCCTAAGTTTAGCCCCGAACAGAGTGCACAATGTGCTCTTACACAGACTGGGTAGCTTAAATATCAATGTGAACACTGGGAAGACCGACTTCGTAATCTTTCACCAAAAGGGGGGAAAAAAACCTTGCCAAAATCATATACCATAGGAGGGCAAGAGAAGTCACCGGCTTTTTTGATCTACTATCTGGTTCTAGAAATGGCTAGGCATCTCCAGTTATCTACCCATCTTAGTAACAAAATAGAAAAGTACGACACAGGTCTTACCTATGTAGCGACAGTCGCACATACGAGCTAAGTCATGGAGACGGAGTCGACGTCGCTGAGTCCGGGGGCTTTGAGGTTGCTTCTGCATAAGGTTGAAGACATTGATGTACACTTTTTAATGTTGTCAAGATTTAAGCTTTATTTGTAGCTAGTAAAATGTATGTAATATCTTCATAATTTTGAGTTAATAGTAAAATCTCGTTTCTTCGTAAAAACATTTTAATCTTTTTTTTGTTTTGGATAATAAAACATTTTGTCTAGTAAATTCTACTTTACCATTGAATTCCTTCCATTTGATCTCCACGTTAATTTATTAAGGTGAATTACTTTGGGTATAGAATCAATTGTGACCAACTAAAGTGAATTGAATATATGACTAAGGTATAATTTTCTACAACTTTACGCTAATCTAATACGCTCATGATTTGAGGAATCAAATATGTCAGTAGTTGAATGGTTAGATGGCACCCCTATAAATTAAATATTCTAATTACTCAACTAGAGCGTAACAGCATGGTGTTCGTGGGTATGTCAGGTGAATAGATAAACGAATATATGTATCCTTAGAAAAGATAAATCCTTTATTTATTGCTTTAAAGTTTTATGTATTCGGATACACTGGCGAATCGGATAGATAGAGTATCCCTAAATAAATAAATGAAAAGTAAATAGATAAATAAAAAGGTTTCTCTTTCATAAACTTGAGCCGTTTTCCCAAAAAGGTCTTCTACTCATCTTTTTAATAGGCTAACAATCAATTCACATTATTATAGATATTTTAATGCAAAACATGTTACTAAGAAATAGTTTTATTTGAAAAAAAACAATAAGTGAAACTTATTTATGTTAGTACTGTTCATGAATTGATTGGATGGAGTCCAATTTGTGGGTAGAGTTGTTGACCCATATGTCTTCCATCCTTACCTCTAGCAAGATTTTCAACAGTTAAAAGAGTTTTGCAACAATAAACTCTATTCTAGAGAGTCAGAGGGATCGTCCAGAGTAAATTAAGCTTGGTAAGTGACAATTAGGGAAGTCCTCTTGATCCACTATAAGCTTTGGTTTCTGACCCTCAGGATTTTATGATTTAACTCTTTAACTATTATTATTATTACTATAGTTCAGTGTATACCCCATTAAAGACCTCACAGTAAAATTTCTATTTACAACTTCAACTAGCTCGGGACACTATTGTCCTACGACATAAAGGGGTTATGTGAACACTCCCCGAGGTATTGCTCTGAACGTTTGAACATTGACCGCCTCAGGAAGACAGATGTCGCTGAAAGGGGACGGAAGCATGCCCTGGCATACACAGCCTCAGAAAGTGTGTCAAAAGTGCAACAGATAACAGCTAAAGGTGCAGAGACAATAGTCACTTATTGCTAGCTTAGAGCCAGTCTCGCTTGCAGGTTAGAGTTGCCTTACCGGGATGGTGCAGTCGCCCAGCTCACAGTCAAGTGTCTAATGCGCATCTCTGGACTTTCAACGGCCACTTAATTATTTTCTCCTATTTTATAAGGCAGTTATTTATTTCTATGTACAAAAAATGTTGGTTAAAGGCGCATTGCCACAAAATTAAGGGTTTCAATGATTTTACTAATGAGGGATTACCTGTTAAGTGTTATTGAAATAATTTTATTAGCCTTCACATGCATAATCAGTTTCTCTTTTCAAGCCCCATTGATTTGCACTGGACACAGGAATTTGTTAACCCGTCCACAGCATTTTTATACATATGTTTTAAAATAATTTGTCATTGATTTGATTGCAATTGCACAAGGTACTATACATATTATGAAGTCGTGATTTTCAATTGGGTACCCCCTACACAATATACTTGGCAAAACATTTTTATTCATCGCACAGTAGTTAAGTTATTAATACCACTTATTATTTTTCATTGCATTACTTTCATTTTGAGCATCGTCACGCCTTTAAAAAAAAATCGTGGGTTGGATTAAAATTGCGAACACTATTTTAATGACTGTGTTAATTATAATTTAAAAATAGAAAACAAGATACATATCATTAATCGAGGTGTCGAAATCTTTAATTCGATAGAATATGATAGAAAAATAATTTTTTTCAATTACCAAGTCATTAATTAATTATGACTTCTTGTAATTTACCATGTGATTGGTTTTATTTTTAGCTCCATTAATGAGTTAAAATTGCGAACATTACTTTAATTACTTTGTAGCTAAGAAAAGCTACAAATGTTGCTTATTTCATCGATTTATATTACATCAGGGTGTTGAGATCTATATATCTATCGAGATATCCTACTAATTATGATAGAAAAATATTGTTTTTAAATTTTAACACATAATAAATAAATAACCATTATTTATGTTTTGTGTGGTTGACAATAACTGCAAGGTCATCAGGTATTCAAGTGGAATTCTTATATTATATTTCATGTCTATAGGTCAAATAGGGTACTCACAATCGTCAGGACAGACGCTGCCATTAGGGTGTTTAGTTAATTGATTCACAACTGTGATTAGCGTCACCGACAGCGAATGTGCTGTAAAAATGATAAAATATCATTTCTGACATGACAACAGAGGGCATCCAGCCAATACCTCCCCGAGATGGTCGAGTCTTAGTTGAGGTATCCAAGGGTGATATCTTCTCGAACGTCTATCAGGGTGTTTGTCGAAAAAAATCATCGAAATATAAGCATGAGTGATTATTATAAATTGTCTGACGGTAGTTGCGCTTGAGTAGGCGATGCTGATTCTTTAGTGTTATGGCGGATGAGAGTATCTAGACGAGAGGATCTGGGGTGTTCTTGTGTGTTACTGTGGAATTCAGAGTAACGTTGTATGATAGCGTCATGGAAGTAAACGACGTATGGAGGTCATTGTGTAGAGTTCTGTTTCAAAACGTATATTAATCATTCATAAGGCTTATTATTAATGGTTGAGTAGTCTATCAACTTAAACTATTTATTTGGAACCAGAGTCCCATTCGGCTCCAAATGTCCATATTAATTTTTCGTTGAAGTTAAATGGTGTCGTCGTCCAATGATGGTTTTCAGAAGTGAAAATCGTCTTTTTAGTTCCAATTTTGTATGTCTTATGTGTGTTTGCCAGGTAAAGCAACTTCCGAGGGAGGCTCAGTGGTTGGTGGTATAATTCTCTTGCTAAAATGTATCTAATTGGTGGAGGGTAAATGCGATTTTTAACGATTTATGATGATTAAAGTTAATTCGTCATTTGTTTGGCTTGTTTCAAAATTTGTTTAATTGTATTGGTTGATACCTGATATGATTATTGCTTTATCGTTTACAAACGTCGCGGGTAATGTGTTTCGAGGTTGCGGGATGTTGAGTGTTTTTGCAAGTGTAGCTGTTGTGTAAGACAGCAGCGTACGTAAGGAACTACCCTGGGATCCTCCTTCAACGACCTAGAAGCTCTAGATGTATAACCAACCATTACAAAACAGCTACTAATTCTGTTAATTGTTATTATTACAATTGTATGTTGTTGATTTTTTGTAAACACTGTATTTTTATGTAACATTTTTTTTTTTTATGTTACGATTTTAAACATGTTATAAAAGGGAATCTTTTCTGCCTTATATTTCCGATAAACCAATTCATTTTAGAACTCATAGCTGAGGCATTTTTTTTATTCGTTTGCTTTTTCAACTCAGTTGTAGATTGCATTGCATTACAAATTTCAAACAAAGACTTAATTCACCTAAGAATCCTCTGAAGTAAATAAACGCGGTAAATCTTGTTTGCTCCCAAGTTATTCTTTTTCGTCCGATCAAAATATTTGTTTTTTCATCAGATTCAACGTTCCTAGCCTGACGTCTTTGGAAGCTTATTGATTCATCTTTTTTGCTCATTAAATCTATTCGACAGAGACATAAAGGGGTTATGTGAACACTCCCCGAGGTATTGCTCTGAACGTTTTTTTTTACTATCCTCTATGAACAACAGATAGCTCTCGTCCAGGTATGAATATCGTCGTCGAAATATTTTTTTTTTATTACAACCTTATCTTTCAACTGTTTATTTATCAGAGTAGTTCAATACCCTTCAGGTTGTCCCTTTCTGAAATCGATTACCAATACCTTGCACATGAGACAAATTTGATAGTCCAGTATGAGAACAATAATAAAGTGTTAGGTATAGGAAAGTTAGAAAGTCGTTGCTCATTTGCCAATTTTGTTTGACATTTTCTTTCATCGGAATCCATATTGGGGCACAATAGAAACTATTTTTTTGTTTTGTGGAATAAAGCAGTTCAGTGATAGAATTAGCTTTAACTAGATTTTTAGTATATGTTCACATTTTTCATAGTAACCGAAAGGCTTGTTCCAAAATTGTAAATATTTTTAGAATGAAATTTATTTCTAGAGTCTTGAAAACATATTTGCCTAGTTATAATTTTGCTAACACCGTGAACATGATGGAAAACATTCAGTTAATGGATTTTGATCTCCATGAAAAAAAAAATTACCTTTATACTGAATCGTTGAAAGTTAATTTATTTTATACCTATAAGATATGTGATGTAAGGTGGCAGGTAATAAACATTCAATGTAACTTTCAAAAGAAAAAAAAATTAAAATTTTATTTCTAACACATCTTACAACAGCTCTTTTTAAAATCTTTTTAATAAGTAAAAACCAAAATTCCTAATATACTGAGATAACATTAATTACTTTTACTTTCTTATAATGCCCATTTTAATCCCAATGTATGAATGTGATTTTTTTTTACATTTTTAATTATTGTATGTAACACATTTAATAAAAATTATAGGAATACGGGATGGTAATAGCAAAAAATAAACAGATAAACATAAATATATCTTACAATACTTTTTATCCATAAATACACAACTCTACAATCTTAATCTTTATATAATTTGGTACATTACATGTACAATAATAATTATTCGGATTCATAATAAATAAATACTGGCGAAACAGTAAATGTATAGTTATTATAGAATGTTTGAAACAAAAAATATGCTAATTTAAACTATAAACAACAATATGTTCACACTTCTAAATCTATATGTATACAGAGTATTATACAATAAACATAACATTTACTTACAAGGGGGGGGTCGGGGAAATGGGGAAATTGCACAAATAGACGGTGAAAAACTTCAGGAACCAGAATGTTAATAGTGACATTCATACATAAACCATGATATTAGACAATAATTTACAATTATTAATACAGTGCACTGTGTTCTAAGTTAATTCTAATAGGAACAATCACAGTGCTACACTTCCTAGGGCTCAAAGAGCCCAAAATATCTAAAAACTTTTTTGAGAAAGAGGAAGCTAAAAAATGAACATATTGTTTCATATAATATATATATACTTTCTTTTTAAATAGTATATTTTACCCTGTAATATTGTTCTCTATAATAGTAATGGAAGGAGGGGTATTTGGATTATATCTCTTAAATGCTTTTTTTTGTAATTTTCTTAAAAACATCTCTTATGGGTTGAATATACTAATTATTATACCTTTTACAAAAATAATAGATGAACTTATATCGTGATCTAAGTAGAGGAACATACTTGATATTAACAATTATCATACCCTAATATTATAAAATCTTATTGCAAACATATAATTAATTGTCTGTAGAAGATATAATTTTATGAATGATATTACTTGCACTGTTCACAAAAAAAAAACAAGTTATCATTTTTTTAATTCTTCTTTCATTCAATAAGATTATTAATTTTAAGACATGAAAACTAGCTCTTGGCGAAATAGGTTTAAAGTTTATTTTTCCCGTCATCTCACCTTTTTTTTTTTGTTTCTTTTTTTATATATACGATAGTATTAAATAACGCATTTATATTTATATACAATGATACATATATGACATTTACACACTTTTATACATATACAGAAAATCAATAATACATAAAAATACAAAATATTATATAACAAAAATTTGAAAACGATTAAAATGGTAAACAAAATGAAATTGTTGGTTTCATTTGTGGAATTGTATAATTATCACAAGTTTTTTTAAGTACTATAACATTTTAATATTCTTTTCCTGTTAGTCTTTTATGATGTTTTTATTTGGAACTATATTTTGTTGGAATGCAGATAAATAGAATGTATCAAAAGCAAAATATTTGAACAGCCACATATAATGAGAAGAAGAAAGGAATACTCACCTCACACCCATTAACAAAAAAATATATAAATATATATTCACAAATATAATCAAATATTGGGCATGAAGTTCATCTCTTGAACTCAACATATGTTGTTCACAATATGATGTATCCTGTTTTTAAACTTCAACTTTCTCTAAGAAATGAAAAAAAAAAAAAAATTTGTACTAAATAACAGATTTTTAAAATTATAATAAATAATGTACATTAAACATCTGCTTATGATTCAACAAGATCATCACACTAAATTAGATAAAATCACCGAATTTTCTAAAAACTTTGTATACAGAACAGGTTCTAGAACCAAGATTTTCAAAATCTAAGTATGATGGGAAGTTGAACAAGTACAATATGTACATTTAGCGATCATGATAAAATACATTGCTTTGGCGTCAATTACACATTAAAAATACAACAAATTATGAGAAACGAATCTGTTTCTATAATAAACCAGGAAAGACAAACAGTACAGTACCCACAACACGGTAAACAACTCCCTAGTAAATGCTCTGGGCTGGGAGGATGGGGTACCCGGCCCATGGACAGAGTCATGTGGAAGCCGTATCCTTTGGAGTAGAGGCTGCAGAATCCTCATCACCGCTCATTATTGAAGGAAGCATGTGCTCTACCTTGATGTTCTGATTAACAACACACTTTCGCATATGCTTTTCCAGTGTGGAGGGAACTGAAAAAGGCATCTCACAGAACCTGCACCTATATACATCCTTTCCCATCCGACCATGTGTCTTCATGTGCCTAGTCAATTTCGAACTCTGGGCACAGGCATACGAACAAAGTTCACACTTGTATGGTTTCTCTCCAGTGTGAGATCTCCTGTGTACTGTAAGGTTACTGCAGTTCTTAAACACTTTACCACAATATTCACAGGTGTCATTCCTCCTACTGTCTTTTTTCATGTTTTGGGTAGGAATTCCTAGATTAAGGGCTGCAGCCAATGAGGTACCAGCTCCTCCAGAACCTTTTACCTTGTCTTTAAGCACATCAGAATCGGGTCCATTGGCGCCAAACATTTGATCCCTGTGGTGGGAGAGGCCTGGAAACCAAAGACCAGCATACATGTCACGTTCTCCATGCCTGCCAAGCTCCCTTCCTTCCAACTTAGCTCTTTTACTTGCATCAAAAGGGTTTTCGAAGGTTGGACCAAATATTCCATGGTGGCCACCCACTAGATCTAACTGAGGCTGCCCAGTAATTATATTTTTTGCAAACTCCTCTCTAAATCTTAGAGCAGCAGATTTCTCAAGTAGACCATTTTCCAATCTTCCAGTTGGAGAAGGCTTACTGCCAATATTGTTATTGTCTGTTATCAAATGTGATCTCTGGAGAAGTTCATCCTTTCTCGATATCAGATGATGTGCTCCAACAGATTCTTGCAATGCAGCTTTATATGCTTCACTATACTGCTGAATATTGCTAAGTCCAAATTTGTCCATAAGCTCTCCAACTAAAGACCCAGAGGATGCCACTTTGTCAGGAAGTGGGGAACCAGATCCTCCTTTATTATTATCAGTCGTAGGTGGTGTAGACGATGTTGACTTTGTTGTTAAATCCTCAGGAGCATCACCACCAAGATCATCATCTTCATCACCCTCCTCTTCCTCCAATTCCATTTCTTCTTCTTCTTCCTCATCTTCTTCTTCATCATCATCTTCATCGATATCGTCGTCGTCATCGTCATCATCATCTAATGTTTCTACTGAACCAGCATTCGACATCTGATCAGGAGTGGTATTCAAACTTCCACCACCATTAGCATTTCCGATTTCCCCAGACGTTTTACTCCTACTTCTCCTATGAACTTTCATATGCCTTTTCAACTTGGAGCTTTGTGAACAGGCATGGTTACATACCGAACATTTGTATGGCTTTTCACCAGTGTGCGATCGCCTGTGCACTAGAAGATTACTTTGAAACCGAAATTTCTTCCCACAATAGTCACAGGGATGAATCCTGTTAGGATCTGACACATCCATGCTTTCCGGGGTTGGGTTTCCGGAAAAATCCTGCTTATTTGGAGGGGTTGAGGCGGACCTTGGAGTAGAAGTGAGATCAACAGTTGCCTGTGGTGGGCTCTCGCCCATTTGAGGAGGTTTCAACTCCACGGTAGGTGAAGTCGTCTGTGGCCTCGGTGTGGGCGATCGTGCACTACTAGTGCTAATATTGTTATTGTTCGTACTGATGTTATTATTGTTGTTGAACATCAGTGAAGGAGCAATACTTACTGGCGTAGGAAGGCTACTGTTTGGACTAGTAAAAGGTGGTGTCAGCTTGCGAGGGGATGGAGAAGAATTACCATTAGCAGCTCCAGGGCTTGTCGTTCCCGCCAGCTGCCTCAATCGCTGAGAATAAAAATCTATCTGAGGTTCTAGAGACAGAGGAAGCGATGGGGGAGGTGGCAGGGACCTGGAGGTGGGAGGTGGTCGCTCGGACGGTGGGTGGCCGAAGTGCGGAGGTGGGACGGCGGCTGCCACTGCTGCTGCAGCGAGACCGAGAGGATGGTGCCTAAACTGCTCAGAGACCAGCTGCTCCATTCGAAAGTGGTGCTCCGTGTGACTAGACGGTCGGGCGAACATAGAGCCACCACTGCCACTGATTGAACTAGGCGTGAACTGGTGGTGCCTTGACGGCTCCAGTGGCAACCTCAGGAGGCCACCGACGGTGAAGGGATTGTGAAGTGGCAGATGGGGGTCGATCAAAGGGGAAGATAGCCTGGGAGAGGCGATGGGTGCCGACGGTGGAGGCAGCGCCAGAGGAGTCGTGGGTGGAGCACCAGAACAGCCTGGAGAGCTCGAGCAGGTAGAAGAGCTAGAGTGGTTCTTGCCGACAGAGGTACCAGGCGAGGATCCCATCGAAGACGTCGATACTGAAGAGGAACTTTCGACGTAAATCTTCATGCCGTGGCTGTTCTGCACGTGCTGGACCAGTCTCCACGCTGAATGAAGGCGAGCCTTGCACGTAGAGCACACGTAATTATTTGGTTCTGCAACAAAAAAAAAAAAGAAAAACAAGGTTATTAATTTTAATGAAAGGACATCGTGGACTTTAGGGGAGGGCAGAGGACTTGTCATTGTTGAAGTTTGTTAATTACAGTGGTTGGTCGTTAGGTGGCGATAGGGGGTTTTCCCTAATTACACGAGCTTGGACAAGTTGTGTTTAGAGTTTATGAAAGTTTTACCGTCGGTGGACTGGGGTACTCGTAAACCCGGCCGGCTGCAATTTAAACAGATGAATTATAAATGAGAATTGCAATTTTGATAATGTAGTTAGAGTGGACAGGAATGCACCAGCATCCGCTTGGATAATTGATGCCGACAGGGCGAGTCGGCGTTGATAGGGGGTGGATTTTTACGAATCCAATATCCGCACAACCGGAGGCGCATTTACATTTTTCATTATTTCGAATATAGGATATCAGGGGTGGTCGCGGATCGAGGGAGCATTTCTAACACGTGACCTTATACCCACCCCACCTGCGCGCCCTTACATTTCTAACCAACCCTTGTCCCCCTTGTCGGCCAGTCCGAATAGAACCAATTGATACCAGCTAGCAACAGAGCTAATAACTAAAAATTCAAAAAAAAAATACATAATACAGTGTTAGACACCAATTCGACTGCTTTATAAAAATGTAAATAACGTAACTTCCAGCAATTATTGAACTGGGGTAATAAAACAAGGAGTTGATCGTAAACGACAACTGGCTCGAGCAGCCACTGAAGACGGAGGGGAGGGTGAACCACGCACGGATAGTCATCTGAGGTCGATTACGGGGTCTCTCATTGAATTTCATATCCTTCTCTCCCATTGGACAATTTATTATTTCTCCCGCGCAATTTCACGCCAACCCTCATATCGAAGGCTTAATGCCGATTACGGTTACGGTTTTTTGTTCAGGATACGGCCAGGAAAAGACGTATGTTTGACTAGAAAATTTGATGATGAAAAAAAACGATAATATTTTTGTGTGAGGAAATTTTTACAATAGCCATCAAATGATTTCATGCGTGGAAGCTGTAGGTATTAGGACTGAGGCAGTAAATAATAGAGACGTTGAGCTGGGAGACTACGAGGCTACCCCTCAGCCGTAAGACGGCAGTAGGTGGATTAGCTATTCAGAAAAGGGAAGAGCTTTTTTTCAATGGTCGGCCGTAAGTTATCGCCGGCTGTTTCAATGACCAGCTACTTGGCTATGCCGCCTGCGTTGGGTCCACCCGCTCCAGCCTCCGCCGCTTTACACTTTTATCAATAACAACCGCCCCATCTCCCCTCGTATGCCGCCTCTACCACCTTCTTCCGCCTATTCCGCGCGGCGTAGATCCATGCGAGCCTTAAGATTTCGCGATTCGGCCCCAAATCATGACTTTTGTAAATTAATAATGAATGTAAGATGATTTGGTTTTTTGTTTCCATCTTATAAATCAGTTTGTTAAGCAGTCGCAGAGACTAATCGTGTTCATCATTCCAGAAACAACATTCGGCTCTCCTAATCGAAAATTAAACCAAAAAGAAAAGTTGTCCAGTCCAGCCAGAGGTTATATTGACCACGGTTCAACTAGGTCAGACAGTTTGAATGGAGGCGGGCCACAAATCACCCAGCGGTGACCACATCTTTGAGGTTTGGCGGGCTGAAGAAAAAGAAGAGGCGGTCATCAGAAGAAAGGAGGGCCGCCCGGAAGGGAGCGAGGGGAAGGAAATGGGAAGGAAGCGGAAGTCCTCCAGCGGGGAGTATGGGGGGGAGGTAATCCGCCCCAATCCATTACCCCTTGCCTCCTTATGCATATCTCCTTATTTAGGGGCTACTTGGGGGAGTGCTTTTTATCCACTCAGGGTTAGCCTGGACAGCATCTTCGGGGTATGGGTAGGCGGCGCCCTCACCGGAGTAGGACGACAGAACTGCGTATTGGATAAAGCCGAAAGGACAACAGCAACAGGGTATATCAAGCAGTGTTAAGCAAATTAAAAAGTATCCTCATCTTTAAAAATTAATTTTAACAAAACATTTTTTTTTTTTTAATTTCAAAACCTCAAATAAACAATAATACAAGTGATAATATATACAAAAAACAATCGACTTACAAATTTCTCCTCTTCCTGCATTTAAATGCATTTGGAGGAGTGCATAATACAATAAATTTTTTATGTTGTGAAAAGTACTCAGTCTTGTATTCACACTAGGTGGTGAGGCTCACCTTCGATTTGTGCTCAACAAAACATAAAAGTGCGAACGAGATTAATGTGATAACGCATATGGCACCTACGGGAAGTTACGAAAGTAAAAACTAAAGATCCTTGTCATCTTTAAAAATGTCTCATTTGATTTTGTTTAGTTAAAATTTTAATTGTAAAACACCTACGATAGATGTATGTGTTTCCAAATATAAAATTACATATTCTCGTAAGAAAAACATAATATATGAAGTGGAGAATTTATGTTTAAAACACAATAAATTCAAAGGTCATTTATTGTCGTAGCTCTTATTGACAAATATTTAGTTTGAATAAATAAGTTTGTAGTATTGGCAGTATTGTAACAATAAAGGATATTTTTAGTGACACTATTGCTAAAAAAAAAAAATAGCATGCAATGTTCAAGTTAATATTAATTTTATTTTTTGGGATGGTTATGTACGAGCACCCAATGAATACTCCAGAGCAGAAAAAAAATAGAAACATTTTTTCTAGAGCCCATATGTTTCGGCATGATTTTTTTTTTTTTTTAAGCGTACGTTATTTTTTATTAATTTCTTATTCATCCGATGACGAGATGGAAGATCTCGCTAGATATAGATGAAGGTGCAGCTGCTCTCTCACTAATAAAGAACACAACCAGATTCCAAGATAGTGCCGAGCCGTGCCCGCCCAATATGGCACGCTTCTCAACCCTTCCATTCCCCCGGTCCCTTCTCCGAATCAATTTTGATATCAAGTCCCGCCCTGTATCACTCAGCGATATATAAGCATACTCCTTACTACAGAGAAGTACAGAACTCATTTAGGAAAATTATTACAGGGGTATGATTGTGATGTTTCATATCTAATCTAGTTAACAGTAGCTAGGTAATAATGATAAATAAAATTATCAGAACTTGGAGCCTCCATCGGTTGCAATGGACTGGTCGCTGTGTAGTGCCTGAGGATGACATGGGTTCTTAAAAGCACTTTATTTATATTTAAGCATTATTAAATTATTATTAGTGATATTTAAACCTAAATTATATTATCTCTTCTTACTGATGGCCTACCAGCAGCACAAGAAATGTTTCATGCGTATTGCCGTCCCAGTGGTATCTACACGGAATTGTTAGGGGGAAATGAAGATCTTTAATAAACTACTAACGAATCCGCTTTAGACAACCGGAGTATTGTTTGCGAGGATTATTGACTACTAAATCCAGTACCACTGACCTTTTTTTTTTCTTTTTTTTTTTGAATATGCAATTCATTTCTAAGTTCGGAGAAGAGAGTTTTCCGCCAAGTAGGAAACGATTAGCCGACGATGGCTGATCGATCGACGACGGCGGGTACCAGGAGACCCGGGTCAGGACAAAAGGTCCGATATAATTGCCGAGGGGGCATTGTCCATGTAACGGAACTGGTCGGGGGCTTTCGACGCTCTTGATTGACGCAAACGTCGGGCGTTTGTTTTAATCGTGGGTCAGGGGGCCTATTGTCCCTTTGTCTTTTCGCCTGGGTCATTAGATCGAAAATTATTGTTCCCATGATTGGAAACAATATTGTATAGCTTAGGCCCTACTTTAGAGACTCCCCTACCGGCTCTTATAAACAAAGGAAAAGGGAAATCTGGACACCGAGCAGTCTACATGTACGCCGTCATTGTGCAAGAGGATGTTTGCAAAAGGGTATTCGCTTTGAACCAGCGGATTAGAGAGACCGATGATTAAACAGGCGAGGAGGATTATAAACTGTGGATAAGACCGACTAAATTCGTCTCAGCGATAATTTCCGTAGATTCGTGATACAATAAATTTTAAGAGAAAAAAAACATTGATAGGAATACATAGCCATTTAATCTTAAGATAAGTGGACTTGCATTTGTTTTTAGGTTATATAAAAAGTAATAACTTGTTTATGTCAGTATAGATGTAGTGAATAAACTACTACTAGAAGGGAGCACATCGTATCCAAGCATTTTATAAATTACTTATCTGTTTAAGCTATATTTTTGTTTTAAATAAATGCTCTTCTCTAAAACTTCTATTTTTAAACAAAATAAAGGATGTAAAACGCGAATGAACAGTAACCAGAACATGGTCCTGGCACCAGAATTTCGAGGATTATTTTTCATGAAACCATTCCGGTCACTAAAAAGCACTTTTCAAAAGTTCAAAAGTGAATCCTCTTCCTTTATGCTTAAGAGAAATGTCTACACTGCAAGTGGACAGTTCTTTATATATCTATACATAATGCACAGTGTACTTACTGGTGAAGACTTGACCAAACATGCAGATCATTGGCGAGAACCTACGCGAACAGTAGGAGGAAGAGACAAGTCGCGAACGCTTTCATTCGAACAATTGGTGCAACGGCAGCGAACAGCGGACCACAATAACTCAACAACCGAAGATAGGCTTCTCAAGGCGAGCCACTGCTTCGGCGCCTGAGGTCAGATGTTGGATTGTACAATATCTGCCCCTTCACTTAGCTCTGATGGATGGCGACGACTGATGTTCTGTCCTCTTCTTCACAAGCTGGTCGACAACCACAGCTCAGTCAACAACTATTGTACGGTATGGTGTATTAAAAAAATCTGTATACATAGAATAGTATACCCCGGGAACGGTAATCTAACCATTTATATTGATCATTTAAGATTATACCATAAAATATGTGGATTTAATGTTACTTATGAAATATACACTCACAGAATAAAGAGAGCGAAAAATGAAAGATCAAAATTTCAGCGAAAAACAGAATGACAAACCACCTGTTTCTAAGTATATCCTCACCCTTCTAGATCAGCGAATAAGATTCATTGCCTGTATGCTAAAGTGGGGCCAATTATTATTTAGAAGTGCGAAATTATTTTTAATGACCACTGTAAACACAGCTAGTCAAAGAGAATTTAATCTGTCCTAGGCGTCGCGGACATAAATTGCTAACGAGATGCAATCGTCCTAATGCGGGGATTGATACTAGCGGTCGCGGATAGAATGACAATGAAGAGCCGGCCGGCCTGCGGCGTGCATCTTAATGGCACTTTTTTTTATACACCAAGACTTTGAAAAACGCTCTTTACTTATCTATGATTTATGGATTTAAGTAATTTTCGTCGATGAACTGATAGACATAAATAAATTAAGTTGTGCAAAAATGTACTTTTCAATTCTCACATTTCAAAGTATATTTTATACGTTTCTGCCTCAACTCAAAGCTCATTAATGGCATTACACTCAAGAAACCAACAATAGAGGGATACGACCCACCTAAAGTTACATAGTCATACCGTTTAGTACAATATACGCATACATAAAAAGTGACACTGTTAGGTTTATGTCCAGGAAACGAGGACAAATGTACAATAGGACATCCCTAAAAGGAAAACAGTTGCTACATTGCTACATGCGTAAACAGATATTGTTCTGAGGCTCGTATATCACGCCGGATGGAATTTACGGCTGAGCGTGCCCGTAGAAGTGGAGAGCTGCCCAAAGACCCACGTGCTAGGAGCAGCAATACGCTGTCATGCAGTGGGCTTTCTCCTCTCTCGCCGAAGACATTGATGACCCCCTGGCTACCGTCTTAACAGTTACCGGAGTACGCCCTATCCCGTGGGACCGGCGGGTCATAAACGAAACGGCCCAGCTTTCGAACTCGGCCGCCCACTTACAGGGCGGGCCTCCATTTCGTTTAACGGTCTGTAAGGGGAAGCGTGTACCGGAATCTTAACACGTTAGCAAACAGTGGGGATGTGTCCTTCTCATTCACTAGGCGCATGTGCCGTCGACCTATTTCCGCCTTAAGGACCACCAACGATCTGTTTGATCACTCTCCGAGGAAGAGGTGCTCGAGGTACATATCCCTAAAACCAACGAATACGAGATATTATGTTATATGATATTTATTATTATGAAATAATAGCGACCCTTGTTACGAATTTCGCCTTAGCTAGTAGATACGACAGGACGGCCGTCAAGTCCTCCCTGAGGTAGAGTACAGAGAGGAGTGGGAGCACTCTCAAGAACCACTCAAAAGCCAAATTAAGATAAGCCTCCGGGCCGTGTCCGGCAGAAAAGAGGCGGATTTGCATGAGAAAAGACAGCGTCCGACTGGATATTTCCAAGGGTTATTTATGGAGGCCGGAGTCTTATCAACAGGGCAATGGAGGGTGCCCGCAACCCTCGCTGATAAGGGTTCTTATTTCTTATAAATAAATTAGGGGTTGCGGTCAGCGGGGATGAGACATAGAATAAAATAGAGTCAGCCAGCTCTAAGATATAAGCTGGATAAATGCAATATTTAGTGCTTCTAGACTCCCTCTCAAGATGATTTACAGAGCTTCTGAAAATAAGCACAATTTGAGGTTTTCAGTTTTTTATAATATCATTTAATTGTTTCTATTTTTCTCGACCTTCTGATCAATTTTTGAAAAAAATATCAATAAAATGAAGAAAAAGCTACATTGAATTTTTTTTTACCTTCTCAGACAATCTAAATCGTTAAATTAAAAAAATAATTAATTTTAAAAACATTGGAAAAACAATAAATCTTTAAAATACAGATATAATTTGTGAATAGATTCGCCTGAGGATCTATAATTATATATGTAATTATCTGTAAATTTAAAGGGGCTATGAAGGAAAAAAAAAATCTTTAAAATTCACATAGTTCCTTATCTGTGACTTGAAAAAGATTAAAAGTAAATTTTCGTCAATATTTTTCGTGGCACCATCTTAATCCAAAATTTTTCAGGCAATTTTCCTTAAAATGAAAACAGATGTCAAGTATTACTATTAACATCTGATGCACCTTTTTCAATTACAACATTTCAAGTGAGTACACTATTAGGGCAAGAATAATTTACTGCCTCAAATTGGCGTTGAGCGTAGGTACCAAGTCGTTAACGCAGGGGGCACCCAAGTGGCCCAAGGTCTTGCTCAGCTCTAAGGTCCGTGATTTGTCGGAGTTGCGATTGTGCGGAGTCACAGCTCTTTGAAAATCGTTTCGCTTCCCACAGCCAATCCGTTCAGCCGATATGCCTTCGCAGCGCAGTTGCAAAAGGCAATGTAAATTAAACCCCTTTGCCGTGTTATGGAGTTTGTAATTGGTTGTAGAAATTTTCCCAAAAGTTTTCAAATGCCTGTTGTTTAAATGTGTCAACAAATAATCGTACCTTGGTGTACTTGGTTGAGCATCGTGTAAATTGTTTATCGGCCTAATTGTGATGGGGATAATAAACCGGAATATTAAAAGGCACATGCCTACAGGAGAGGAACCCATCATCTTCCCGCTGTATTTATTAATTATCCATTTGGATTTGTAATAAATTTCCGGTCTTCCAAAGCCGGCTCCGGAGATTAACCGAGGGAAGAGGGAGTTGAATATTTAAGAGAAAAGTAAACCCTTACTTGAGGCGAGGATTAAGAAGGGCATAATCTTAAGGATACACCTCAAGGATGCTAGTTAAGTCAAGGCCAGCTCATTACAGGTGCATAATAAGGATTGAGATTAAGTGGCAATAATTATTTGGATTCATTTCATTTGCCGGAACATTATTTAAACACTGACACAATGATCGGAACAGCAATTTAATATTTTATCAGCTTGTTGAGGGTTATTAATCATTATGGGTCATGATATTCGTACGTCTTGTGGTCATAATATCGGAAAACTACTGTCAGCACTTCTTTTTATTATTAATTGAGTTAGTTTGTTTTTTTACCGACCGCCTATGCACTAAAATGGCCAACCTTTTAGGGCTTTATGTATGCATATACAAACATTTAAAACCATTATAAATTAGATATTAATCCGTGTAATCAGTGCATTAGTTAAGTTGATCCATTTAAGAACTATTTCTAGGGATTATCCGACAATCTTAAGAACCGTTTAGCTACTGATGTATTGTCCTATCATGCAGGCGTGCCAATATGCCGATGACGTCCGTTGGATTGAACGTGATGACATTCGTATGTTAATTTCCAATGTCTTTAGTGATTTTATCATTGGCCAGTGGCCGTAAGATCCCCTGTAGACTATAATTTGAAGGGTTTATACTTCGCGGAGGCCGGCACTCCAGACGGTGGCGCAGAGATTATCTCACAAGATAAATATAAATTATTTGATATTTAAATTTGGTATTTTATCAAGTGGTGTTTTAATAGTAATTAACTCGGATTTCTTGTGTTGCTGGGGTTTTTCAGATTATTATTAGTAAATTACAAGTTTAAAACACAATTCAAGTAGATCTGATATAAGCTGCAGATAAACGAAATATTGATATTGATTACCAACTCATCATATCCTGGCGATTAATAAATAAATGGAATAAATTATGGTACTATCCCTCAGGGGACGTTAGCGAGACTCCGTTATCTGGAATCAATCTATCGACTGATAACAATGTTTAAAAAGATCATAGGATCTCCGGTGAGGCTAAACCAGGATTTCTGGGAGAGATAAGGGCAGGCCAGGTAAGGGTCAAATTTTGAGTCGGTGACCTGGAAATGCGGGGGCAGGAGTGTATGCCATCAATAATTCATACCAGGGCGGGCGGACACCCACGGACCCGGGACAAAGGATGAGCAGGCTGGCCCCAACCTTTAGATACACCTGCGAGATATGCAAATCCAAGAGCCTTCGGAGTCCGAGCAATTAGTTCTTCCTGCGGTCCGGGAAACGAGGCTGGGGGAAGTCCAAGTGGTCACCTCAGATAGGCAGTTCGAGTTAAGCCAGAAAGGAGGATTTTTATTGAGATGAACAGAGGAACTTCCTTAATGGTGAGTTATTTTACAACCAACCTTTGCTGATCCCGATAAAAGACGACCCTGTCCTCTCATAGACTACTCAGAAGATTTATTCAATCCACATAGGCCGCTTGGTCTTCTACACTTGTTTTCCTTCCAAACCTGAACAGTTAAAGAAGTCTGCTTGTGGCGTCTTCTACTAACTATGATCTCAACATTTTCTCTGCTTTTTTTTTTTTATTCAAGTTACTCCAGATGACGCTTCTTCCATTTTTGTTTAAAATAATTGGTCTATAACCACTATTAGCTCGTAATCAAAGATACAAATGGTTCAAATATATTTTTTTAGCTTCCTGCAGGAGAGTAATTACGCTATAAGACACGTGCTAGGCACACCCCTAGTTCCCACCACCTGGATGAGGGAGCAACTGCATAAGCCACGAGACGAAACAATTTCTCACAGCAGAGGGATGAGCAAGAAAGGGAATATGGGAAAACAATAAGTTTTTTCAAAGGTGCGCGAGTCCTCGGGGGCGGCACGCGACCAGCTGCTCGCCTAATAACAGCCCCTAAGACGCATCAAGACGTCTTAGCCACAATGGACCGTCTTTTTTTGTCGGGGAGGAGAACAACCCTTTGGGAGGAAGGCACGTTCCTCGTGTCCCGTTCGAACCGCTGCTTCCATTGTTCTGTTGGGACGGATGCTGTTCCGAGATGCACCGCGATCATCTCCAGCTAGGACTGCGGGCAGGAGTACGATATAAACAGAAGGAGAAGTCCGGGAGGACAGAGAAACGGTCATAACGTTGCCTAAGGCACGAGGCTGTGGGACAGAACTAATCTATATCGCAATCAATCCTCTTGCTCACCTTGAGCCAGATAGTAAGCAGCATCATCAACGAGAATCAATCAGTGAACACGAAATCCATCATTATTAATCTATTCTTATACCTAAGATGAAATACTTTAGCAAACTCAATAACGAGAACATTTTAAATAAGGGCTCTCATCACAGTGTTATTCTTGCTAATATACATCATTATTAGATTATATTTTTTCCGATTTAGAAGACTTAAAACTACTTGTTCTAAAATATATTCTTTCTTTGTTAGATAAAAAATATATATGCCAAATTTAAGCGGTTCGTTGAACTTTTTTCTTAATTCGCTGAAATATTTAACAAGTTATTTGACTTGCCGAGATTTGTAGGGGGCCATTAACATAATCCGTTGAGTGACATAGCTCAATTTCCTAGCTACAGGGGGTAGGTACACTTAGATACTTCTAACCCAAGGCGAAGATGCCCAGGGAGTCTTTTTGGGCCGTCTCTCAGAGAGACAGATGCACGCCGGGAATGACAACTCTTAATTTGTGGGGATGAAGATGTAGATGGAGAAAAGAGACACCACTTTTTGCCAGGGCAGATGCTGGGCCCAGTATTTTCTCACTAGCATGTAAATTAGCCTCGTAAAGAATGTCCAACTGGCTCGCCTTTCTTTTTTTGTTATGGTTTTATAGGGCTCTTGTATACGGATCAATTACAGACTTATTATTATTACAGAAAAAACCGGCCTTACAATTAGAATTGGTCTGAAGTGTGAAATTTTGATCACGCAATCAATATTAACTAAACAAAAATTTTCTGTTGAATAATTCTAATAATTATAAAAGTTTTCTATTATTTTATTCCTTCTTAATTAAATAATCACTATTGGTAACATTTACGCAACGATCAATAACACCTGAAGAACTATTATGAAACCCGTTAAGTCACGATTAACATTCTGATATCATTCCTTGATCCTTTATTAGAAATTATGGCAATAGAAGGTAATTAATCACGTAATATAATATAAAAATACTTTACAGATAGAGTTATTATGCAAGTAATTACAACCACACCTTTCATTCAGGACTCGTAATAATAGTTATTTTTTATCTATCTAAGGTGTATTCAATTAACGATCCAATTTAATTATAAAATAAGGATAATCAGTAGCCTGAAGACGTAAAATCGATAAATTATATTTAATACAGTTAACAGAACCGTTTATAGCACTACTTAATGTTTATAAGGGACTATAACAGGACCATTAGAAGTGGTTGCTCTCCCAAGGAAAGAATAATGTACCCGGGATTTAGCTGGTGACAGTGGTCCCAGGATCAATATCCCAGACGAAGGAGCTGGTGACAGGCATCAGCCCCTAACAGAAACAAAATATCTCGGATTATGTCTTGGGAGTTTTCATTAGGTCCAAGATATTGCATTACCATATCCTACCAGTGACATTTACATTTTTCAATCAGCGGCTCTCCCGGGGAAGGGACTTCTCGCTTTCATCTATCATAGCGAACCCAATCCGATCGCTTCTCTTCTTATATTTCACAACGATTTTATCTTTATCCTCCAACTTTATTTTTTTTTTTTTTAAAGCTTTGTCCCATTTTTATTTCGTATTCCCGGCAATCCTTTATGCCCGTGTCCCACCGGCTGGTCGGACAGCTGCTACCCCTAGGGCTGTCTGGGCTATTGTTCTAACTGTAATTATTTTTACACCCCCTTTAACCCTTCAAAATTTTCTTATCTATAGTCTTTTAGAACTTATCTTCAGCGGGAATCGATCCATTGAAAGCACTAAGTCTGGACCAACCATTGTAGGTATATTCTAATAGAGGAGGTGGGTGCTAAGCGTATTTTTATTTATATGATACCTCCTCGAAGTAGGATTTTCTAATTGAAAGACCATACACAGATGAAAACCTAACATGTTTGTTGCATGAGACTTAAGTCCAGCATTAATAATCAAATGCCACTATAAGAACAATGATCAAAAAGAAAGCATTAGTAATTAATTTAAAATTTGTAACAGCTTGATCGGACACGAGCCTCAGCCAGCAGTGATGAGATGGGCACTATCAGTAACTAAGCGGGATAATCCCTGACAAAAAGAGGATCCGTGGAACAGATAGCCAGGGCAGTGGCGACACAAAGCAGAACTGGAAGGGGAAGGGTTGTAATCCCCACAACCTGGGGCTACTGTGAGTGAGGGCGGAGTCCACAATTAGTAGGGTCAAGGGTGATCGACAAAGGGCCTGGGCATTTGCATCGCTGGACAATGTCTCATTATCTCTTCAGCGGCGGCAGATCGGAGAGAGATACCGGGAAATACGTTGTACCGTCTCATCCAAAAGGGGCCCTTTCAAAAACAAACAGTTTCCGTCGCTGACAACTATATCTATTCAGCCCTCGCCGCATTGTCTCTTTCGGCTTTTTATTTTTTTTGTCTTTTTTGTTTAATGTATTCTCATGTCCTCCCCCACTAGCCGGCAGATGATTCACGACAGACACCTTTGTTTCATCCGCAGCGGTGGCGCTCCTCCACGCTCCGATGCTCATGTTTGGAAGCGCTGTCCAGGTGGTGGACCTGCCAATGGGTTGTCTTTGTTAGGAAAATCAGGTTTTCGAGAACAAGTCCGATACTGAATAGCTGCTAACTGTCCTATTCATCATCAGATCCTCTATTATAAACATCGAATGATAGTAGAACTAATCACTCAATAAAACTGCACTGCAGTAGGAATGTCCTTAAAAAAACTAATTGCATTTAATTGCCAATAAAAAAGTGGCTATGATCTGAGAGATGGCAAGGTTATAAGCTTGGCAGTGGCTAGGGCGAAGGACTATAAGAAGAAAGCCTAAACCTTATCAGCGGCTCGGGATCTCTTCATTTGTAGAAGTCGACTCCGGCTGTATTTGGCTCGGCTCCACGCTCATTTGTCTCCGGAAGAGGAACTTGATTAATGCACTATATTCCAGGATCGATATTTACCATTGTCCGTTTATTGCCTCTTTCGTCGAATATTCTTGGATGGGTCTCATTCCTAGATTTGATGCTTCCAATCGGTGAACTCTGCGAAGTCATTTGTCTCTCAGTCCCATCGCCCCCTCCGGTACTTTTGTTTTGGATAAAACTGGTTTCATTTTGTTACACTTACAAGATAGAGAGTCTATTAGTGCCATCTTCATCAGTGACACACGTGAAGGGACGCGGGGCAATCACAGCTAGCGGAACCGCCCTAATCCGATATTGACACACCTAGCGGAGGTTTGCTCTCTGACCTCTTGTCCTGTCGATAATGACGCTGCTGCCACGTAGCCTCCGGGTCCGTCTTTACGTCTAATTTCACACGGTCTCCAGCGTAGCCAACTCCAGCCAGTAATGTCCTATTTCTAACCGCCATAATTATGATAAAGAAGTGCGAGATTAATTATTTGATCCAAACATATGTATTCTATTTTTGAAAATAAATCAGTTCCATGCTCAAATCCAGTCAGGCTAAAAATAGCAACGCAGTTTAAAATTGTTTTAACTCTCTTAAATTGGCGTAAAAGAGACTGAAACCTACAAAAAAAAAATTTCATTTGTCACATAACGCCTGTTTTATCATGAAATTCTCTCTAAAACAATCCCTCGACATATTAAATCCGTGGCAAACGACACTCAATAAAACATATTACCAAATCCCCACAATAATAGGTCGCTTGGGTCGATAAAAAGCGCGATATACGAGCTGTTTGGATCGCCCCGTTTTAATAAAACATCCTTTTAAAGAGCCCAGATAGATAGGTATCTCCCAGTCCGGTGTATGCAAATGAGGGTCTGGACCAGGCCTGGAAGTGTCTTTGCCTTCGATTAGGAAATACCTACCTTTTCCTTTTTTCTTTTTTTTTTAATTTTATTTTTAAGTAGCTACTTTCTTACACGTTCTCATTGACAGAATGACACCGATCGGGATCACGATTTCAAAAAAGGACGACATAAAAAAAGGTCTTTTTGGTGATCTTTAATGAATGTTGTTATCTTTTCGTATAAAACCTTAACATCCTAATAGACCAAGCCCATTCAGCCTCACAGAAAAATGAGCACCTACTTGAATAATAACCAGCCGATCTAAGTCTCAACGTCACGTGTCACTGGGCTAAGCTAGAGCATCTTAGGGTTTATCCATATTTGTGACGAGACGTATCATTCATAATTCGAAATAATCTCTGATGCTTGGTGGAGATTAGGATTGAGAAATAGCTAGGTAGGCATGGGTTCGATCCGTTGACTGTGGTCGCGGTAACTTTAATAAATTAGTAACAGACCCAATCGAGAAACCAAAATAGCTCTTGAATTTCAACGCAATCTACAAACTACGGTAGTAACTTAGACCTAATTACTAACGTTGTACATAAGTCCCTACTACTCATTCGATTAGTACGTTTCTTGAATATTTAAGCACTAAAGACGACAAGTGAAGTCATTATTTAAATTTAAGAGATGGAGAAAACTGGAATACGCTTGAAACTAGGGGACTGTGTCCGCTCCCACGACTGCACACAAATAAACAATCTCGTCTCGCTTATGCGCGGTCACGACTCCTTCGGACATAACAGAGCAGCCTTGGCTCAAATATAAAAATTTGAATAATAATAAAAAAAAAAAAAAATTTCGTTTCATCTCTGCTTACAAGTACAAACCGGCATGGTCGAGGCGGTCGTCGAGATATCTCGTTTGAGAAATAGATTTTTTATAAACCAAAAATGACTTATAAATAATAGCAACACCAATATCATCGGCTAAATCATTTAACAGGCCTATTTTTATTTTCTGTAACGAGCCGCAAAGACAAACTAACCCCCTTCTTAGATTCATAAAAAAAAAAGTTTAATTAAGTTATTTTACTCCCACCGTCTTTAGGGGAACGGGCGCTCTGAGAATGCTAAAAGAGGCCGGACACAAAAGGACAAAGACAATGGAGAAAGAGAAAATCGAAGAGAGTGGAAAGAAAAAGAGACGCTGCTCGTCCACGTAGGAGAGCTGCCCCTGGACGCCCTTTGGGAAAAAATGTCTTAATCAAGTTAATTGTAGAGGAGGCGGGTTGTATAAGGAAGAGGAGTCCATGGAGGAATGTGCTGGGAGTCGCGGGGATATCCCCCGACCCAAGGGTCCTAAATAATTCCAGGCGACATGTCGCCGACATGTGGGGTGCGCGGAATACGAATAGTCAATAGGCAAATGGACGTCATGTGCTGGCCTAGGAGTGAGCCCACTTGGGACCAGCCATTAATAATTTTATCATTGAACCCGTTCGATTTAAGAAAACATGTCTTAAAAGTTGTTTTTGTCTATATAAAGACCAAAGAAAAAATAATGAAAAACCCCCAGTTATCATCCTCCAAAAAAAAATATAAGAGCCACTGTTAAATTTATGTTATCCCAGGGACATATAGACAGAATTTTCAAAATTTGCGTTAAAGCGATTTATTCACGAAAATTCTTGTTATTTAACCCTCACTATCTCCTAAACCGTTGATTCGACGGCATAAATAAATAAAAACATTTTTATAGGAAATTTTGTCTACTTTAATTTTGTGTACTAAGTACTTTTTGTTAAAATAATTTGCTTGCGAGATATTTGAGATAAACTGAAAAATGGTCTACCCTTGTCACTCACCCCCTACCCTTGGGGACTTTTTTTATGTTGTACAGGTCACTCGGACCCCCCCCCAACAACTGTAACACAAATCAGAAATTCGTAGTTACTTTCTAATCGTCATATTTTGGCCTACGTTGCCTAAACTAATGTAAAAATTTACTTAATTCATGCTCACGTCTATGTTTTATATATATATATATACAGCGTTTATCACTTTCCTAGTATTGATATAATTATTAAAAATCGTTTGCTTTGTTCAATATTTCCTTTTTCCCTTTCTATTTCTCATAAATTAACCGTTTGAACAAAAATCGTGAAAATTCCCATCTTAATAATAGCTATTGAAAATTGCTATCTTCTAATTCATTAATTCGAAGGAAAAAATGAATAAGACACTTTTTTATATTATTTTTTTTTAACAAAAGTACCTTTTATTAAAATCACTATTTTGCGATATATTTGAGAAAACCTGAAAAAAAATTACTTTTGGACCACCACCCACCCCTTCGAACTCACCCCACCCTGGGTGACTTTCAGTATGTACAAGACACTCCCCTTATTTGTACCAAAAATCAAAACTATATGATTTTTTTTTCTAACCGTCATATTATGGTCTTCGTTCCTCTAATAGGAAGGAAATCGTGATTTAAATCTGGAACATCATATTAACCACTTACATTATAGACAAAGAAGACACGAATGCTACAGATTGAGTTTTAAAAATTAAATACTTATCGATATACTTCGTCCTGACATCGTTGAAAGTGTGACACTGTCGTCAATTAGAGGCGATTATAGCAGTACCCAGGACAGCCTGGTTCACTGAAGCGTGGGCAACTGATACCTGGATCAAATCGCCGTCTGGCATCTGGTTAATCGGACAGTCGGATGAACATCTGTCCTCGGCTGGTAAAAAAACAACCTTTTCCCTTCTTTCGGCAATCAAAAACACCCCATCACATCTAATGAGTGTTATTTCAGATTCTTCACAAGTAGCTGCTATCTTATCGGTTAATTCCTACAGTTTTCTTATACTACCTTTTGTGTTACTAAATTGTATCTGTAAAACTTTACTGACTAGGTCATAATACGATCAATTGCCCTTTTTTTGCAGACTAAAACAAATTTGCAAACGAGAGTTACCCTCCTGGTTTGAAAGTAGAGCTTCTCCCTTCCGTCTCAGCAATATTGGTTAGTATCATCCTCAAATGAAAAATGTAAAATAAAATATATACAGTGGTTTCCAAGACTTAAACCTCAAATGCAACAGATATGTTTATTAGGGTTATGGTCTCATTCCGAACAGGGAAGTAGTAAATCCCATCCTAGGTCACAGAAAAAAATAAAGTATAGGCTTCGTAATTATTTTTTGAACATCGGTACTTTGAGGAAACAGAATTTTACATTAGATAATTGTTTTATAAAAAGGCAAATCTCAACTTTGTAACAGACCTCAGCTTAATTAACATGAACTTATTAAACAAAGTTTATTAAAAGTTTTTCTAAAAGTATGGAATCTGTAGTCCAGGAGGAGGCTGATAACTAAAATCGCGATTAATCCACGATTTTACTAAAAACAGGACTTTGTATAATGTTGCCGCTTGAAAGCACTTAATTCAAATGATTTTTACTAAGACAAATTCTACTTGCTTTTGAAGATTGTCTAGTTTACGAAGTAGAATTACCTAACTTAAATAGTTTTTAAAAAAATAAAAACAAAATGAACATTTACTCCGTCCCAGTTCGGAATTGGACCCAAATAAACTTTTCTGTTGCATTTGAGGTATACCATTTCTTCCTTAAGTTTCGGACATTTGCGTAGAACTTTGTACATAGGTCATCTGTCAAGAATGATAAACATCTCCACTATATACATGTCACTTTCTTAAAAGAAAAGTGACCTTTAACTTCTCAGAGCTGTTACGAAAAAATCTTAAATAAGATTGCAAAGCAGAAAAAAAATGTTACCTCCCTTACCTGTGGCGTCAAGGCTCGGTATTGAGGCTAAATCTGAGGCGCTATTAAAGTAATTCATCAAGTGAGTTAAAGAGAGTGGTCGGACGAAGGACTCGCCAGATGGTCACCTTGATGGATAGAAAAATGATTCAAGACCTTACCAGGCCTGGAGGCGATATACCAGGTAGGCAGGAATGGCAGAATGGCATCTCATCCCGGCCTATGGAACTGGCCGATCGGGAAGGACACCGGGAAGACGGGACCAGTGGGGCAAGGCGATCTGGGGATGAGTTCGTGCTAAATCTCAGTAGATATTTCGCAACAGTGGCTAACAGTGACCGGTAAGTTTTCTTGATTGCTTACAATAGTGGGGAGAAGATTGTTTAATATATTACGTAGAAGCCTTTCTGTAAAGCAGTACCGTTTGAGTGCATTTTTATCGGCAAATAATGAAATCTCAAAACATAAAAGGATGAATGAAACTTGTACATAATAAATACGTGTATGGGTCAGTGGAGTAGAATTCAATGCTGGGGATTCAAACTCAAAACTAGTGTTTTTTTAATACGAAAATTTTTTTTTTTTTATCAATTAAAAAAAATATGTGAAATAATTTTTTTCACCGGAAACCATGGAATGCGGTCATATACATCGAATACCGTATACTCTTCGAGCTATTTTGACATTAACTTTCAACGGGGATATGGCGGTTTCGTCGAAGTGGGGGAGGGCGGACAAGTTGTGTAACTGCAACAAGTTAAAGTTTTGACCGCCCGAACGGTTTGCCAGAAGGCAACTTTGACAATAGTTAAGTTTCCGCGACTGCGACGACGGTTTGACAGGGCTTGGTGGGAGGAGGTTTTCCGAGGGGGTCGTCGAAGTTGGAGGTAAGGTCAATTGCGTAAGAATACAGTAGCGAGGCGGCAGAGACCAGCCAAGACAATTAAGCCCCGGATTGGATCCGACATTATTGTGCAAGTCTGTCCCTAATACAATTGTATAACGGGGCGATACCTGATCATTATTTCCACTTTCACCAGGCAAAAGCCCCAGCAGCCAGTAACGTAGAGGGCATTTTTAATAAAGTGATGCTACCTCGACTGATGGAACTGCTGTCTTAATTAAGATCGGCAGTAGGCAGCTAATTAAACACGAGAGTAATGGGAGATTGTATTTAGGAAATGAGACGATACCACATTTTTAGTACACAATTGAAAGATGCAGTATATGGAGGATTGACAGTAAGGAATATTGCGAAATGTTTTCCATCGTTGCGTCGACCGTTGTCTGGAGAATGGTCCAGCTGAAGGATCGGTGACCCGTTAATCTGACAGAACCGCCCGCTGGAGAGGAAGGGTTGATTGCGAACTGTCACAGGCGATGATGCCTGGAATGCGTCATGGGATTACAGCACAGAGCATGTGTGGGGCAAACAGGCCATGTGGACTGGCACAATGGGGTGCGTCCAGTACTGCACGCCGGCTCACTATTATCTCTTTCATTGCTTCGGCCGGCAAACATATCAGGGCAGCTTATAGAAATATTCTGGACCCCTTCACTGTGCCAATAAACAATTTAACGATGAACGAGCACAGCTAATTACAAACTATACCCAGGCTATGGAATACTGTCCACATTGCCTCCATCGAAAGCATCACCAAATTATTCGAAGTACCTAAGATAACAATTATTGGTCCACATTTCTGCTAATATACATCAGAAACTCTGGCCATTAATTAAAATCAACGCAATTCCAAACATTTCCTAAATAGAATAAACCCGTAATTGAATATATTATTTCTCATTTTTTAGTCAACCAAAAGGAACCAGCAACATTTTACATAGTACAGGAGAACTATGTTCCATTTATTTAAATTGATTAATCCTACTGAAGAATTTAACGAGAAAAAATATGTTTTTATTGGACAGGGCCACTACATCCAGGTTGATTGTGAGCTTAGTGTATCAAAGTTTTTTAAATCTTAAGTTTTAAATTAAAATGTTTAATTCAATTTATTTATAAATAAAGTTAGTAAGTTGTAAGAACGATAATCGTCCTTTAAGGATAGATACTTTTAAGATGTAACTAAAAAGCATAGATTTTAATTCAGTTTTACCCTCGGCGAAAATTATTCTCTATAATTAACTTGGAACGTAACGTCCATTTATCACAAAGTTTAAAAAAACAAACATATTTAATAATACTCCAAAGAAAGCAAACGTAATTAAAGGCTACTTTGAAATAAAAAAAAAAGGATGCATTGTAGGAATCGTATGATTTTTTTTTTCCGTTCTTCGTCCTACCTCAAAGGTCTCCCTGGATTTTGCAACCTATTAAATAAACTAGGATCGGCATGAAAAATGAAAGCGAGGCCGAGAGCAAGCGTCGATTAGGAGACAAGTGAACGCCAGGAATCCGGACTGAGAGATGAAGGAAGAAAAACAAGGTTAAAACTGGAACATGACTGGAATACGTTCTGGCCAGGAGTCCAGGAGAGCTTTTTCCAGGCCTCTTCTTTCCTGACTTCCTTGGAATGGACTTGCTGAGGGCCGGAACTGTGGGAAAATCAGGAGGCAGGGGATGAGAGGGAGGCTATCGCCAATCGGAGTCATATGGTACTCTCATTAGAAGAAACACTTTACTGTGTATGTATTATTTTGGATTGTTTTTAGGATAGGAGATTGAAAAAAAAAATCTAAGAATGCAATGAAAAAATATTAGGCCAAAAGTAGTGGAAAACATAAGTCAAGCTTTAAATCGCTATATAGGAAAAGGACGTTGAACAGCAAAGGAAAGAGGAGTTAAAATACGCATTTAAACTGACCAAGTGTTTACATAGACATTACAGGTTCATTGCCATCCAGTAGCGTATTTTCACCTGAAGCAGCCGATTCAAATTAAACCAGTTTACGTTAATTCAGTGTACTTACTTACTTATGAACCTTTTTGGATATGTAATGTTTGGCTATCAACAGATTACTAAATTTTTACAACGATTAAGGAGTATGGACACAAGAAGTGGTCGAAGTTCTGATAAGTAAGCGAAAAATCGCTTTCTATTTTACTTGCTCCTGCGTGGTCTTATTGACATATAGAAGGGAGTCCTATGGCAGGTGTGGCGGTTGCCTGTTGGCCAACCTTTATAGTTCATTACCGGCCTCCGCTATATACGGTCGGTTTAAATTAGCTGAGAGTTATAGCATCGGCTGCTCGGGTATCAATCCGGGTAGTTAGGGACTACCAGGGTCGTGTCGCAACCCGAATCGCATACCCGTCAGGTCGCCGCCGAGTATTTAATAAAATATTTTATCTACTTGGCTCGGGCTAGCCACCCAGTCATTATTTGTGATGAGTTGTGTGCGTGTCCGTGTGTATGGTAGCTGGAACCGTTTCTCAATCCGCGCCTCATTAGAACCCCGTAACCTAGGCGAAAAACTGGCTAAACTCTCATTAATAATTTGTTATATAATAAGTCAAAACGAATTCGGTAGCGTGTTTTCATTTCAGTAGGATTTATGACTAGTTTATCTTCCGGTGACACGTTCCCACTTATTACTGCCAAATATAACATACTGCAAAATGGCAGACAGAAATATTTACTTGCAGGTTTCACAACCAAATACGTCAACTATGTAGAAGTATTACTTATCGAATGAACTTATGAAACTAAATGAAAATCATGTTTTTCCTTAAATAAAGGTGGCTTGTAATTAATCAAAAATTAAATTTCAAATTAAGTCATTAATATGTTCTTAACCGTATGAGAAACTCAGAACCACTAAATAGTTTCTTCCTAGTTATAAATTGAGAAATCTTATAATTCAAAGATGTTGACGTAAAAAGATTTCCTGGAACTGTTATGGGTTTAGGCATTTCATTCAGTTTAATAATTGACTTCTGGACGTCGAGAGATTAAGGCAAACATAATTGAACTACAATCTGTCAATTATATCACTTGAAAATAAAAATCTGAAGATAATCAATTTCGGTGGACTATTAAGGTGACATTTGCGATTCAACTCATCGACGGTTGCATAAGTAGGCAGGCACTCCACTGATGAGGCGGAAAAGTGCCCGGCAATCACCACGAGACGGGAGGAATTGAAGTCTCATTGAAATATATTGAGATTAGGAAAGATGACCAAAAACAACTCGGTTGCCGGAAAGTCACCAAAATCGGTTTTATTGCGGCAGCCCTATGTGAAAGGTGTCGTCATTTTCGGCGCCGCTTTGACCCGAAAAAGGAGAGGAGGTGATTCTACTCAATGCAGTTCACTTTCTACAATGTGCTTCGTTGACCTGAAGTCGCGTCACTGGTTTGAAGATGTCCAAGATGTGTGGAAAAAATAAATGGAATTCTTGATACTATAAGCGGCATAATCACACAAGAAGCGACGGCTCTGGAAAGGAATTCAAATTTAACAATGTGTGGGGGGGAAAAAAAAGTTCCATGTGAAAATACATATATCACCGGGACACGATTTATCATATGGAACGGTTGGGAAATTGCTGGCAGACGAATGGTCAGAGGGGGCTAAGCGGAATGTTTTTCCCAAGTACGGTCCACTTCCATTTATATAGGACATCTCGATTAATATTCCACTCAGACAGGGACTCGCTGAGGGCCCGATATGGTCGCCAGAATCGATAATAGATTTCATTTTCATTGAGACAAAATCGAGCACGTAGTTAGTTTATTATTTATTCTTGATAGGATTGTAGTTTTCCTGCTTTATTCGACAGCTAAAGGCAACTACCAGCGTCGTTAAATTGACGGCATATGCCACAATCTTAGATCTTCCTTAAGGCATGGAATACCAAAAAAAAATCGTTTAATACCTTTATTTATTTATATTTCATTTATTTCGTTCCTTAGTAATTTCATTAATGACTAAATCACTAATTTTCAAAATACACCATCAAATATACGTGTACAGATTATGGGTTCAAATCCCATTGTGGGCAGTGAATTTAGTTCACTCGATCTGTTACGTTTCCTCTCCGTATTTATGAGTTGCAGAATGTACACGAGAGACTTAAATTTGAGCATATTCAATGAAGAATCGAATCGGTCATTAGCGAACAGGCAGAGGTCAACGGCTTGAGGATTGCCAAGAGGAGATATCCGAGTGTTCCTTTCGAGGAACCGGCGCCTTTCATTATTGAATATTCTGTATCTGATGCTCTACTTAGCACAATATTTACTGTCAACTAAAGGAATACCCTTTTGTCAGGAAATCATTGCCGAATCCTAGCGGGGAACGATATTTTTGAGATGGTACGAGACAATCGTCTTTATTTGCCTGTATATCGGTTTGCGTTGCAAGATGGGGATTTTAAAGGCATATTAAACGACACCTCGAATTATTAAGCATAAGATTAATTAAATTTAAGACTTTCAGTTGTTATTATTATGGTTAAGGGCATATTACATAATAATACCATATAAGTTATCATGGTTTGATTGCCAACAATTGAAATCGTGTATATAATACGTTTCGAATCATGTAAATATAAAATTAGTTCAGAATTAATTATGTAAAGAAAAAAATGACAAGGCCCCTGATTAACTATTAGAGAAAAGTATATGTATATTTACCTGAGTTGGTGGTGTTTGATTGGGCATCGACAACGTCGGTCCTCAGCTTCTTGCAGGGACCTTCGTCCGGCGACGACACCGGTAGGCTGGAGTCAAGCTCTGACTTGATGGGTGTGGGGGACGCTGATCCTGGAGCGGCGCGCCGTTTCGGCGTCGAACAGCGTGGCTCCTCGGAGCGCTTCATTGGCGCAGAGATGGACGGTCGCCGCACCACCAGCCCCACCTCGCCGTCCGAGTCCCCCGACTCGAGGTTGTTGTTGACCACCTCGCTACAGTAGTTCTCCTTGTTGCAGGCCAACACCTTGTGCTGGATGAACTTGACGATGTCGCCTAGGGCAAACGCCTTCTGGCAGGCCCCGCAGGTGAGCACGTCAGTGTCTTGTTGCATATCTGCGTCCGCTGAAACAGGAAAAGTGGATCAGTCAAATGAGTACCACATGTAGTCATTTAGAATTTGGGCAATCATACTCAACATCTAAAATCATGGAATAACAAGAGAATAATCATAGAACGGGAAACCTAAACACGGCATAACACGCAGTAGGGAAATTGAAAATAACGATCTTATTGGTTTTACCTAACCGTTAGTGCTCAATACATTGAATGGTGGCTGAATATCGATAGTACTTTTTGGTATCGAGCTATGGCAGCAATATCCGATAATGGGTCATGCGAAGGTGACTACTTATTAATTCACAGCAAAAAAATGGTTTAATAATAAAACAAATTTACGAAAACAAGCTAAGGATTCAAATTATGAAAACCGCCATATCATATTTTCTTCTAAATGCAATTTATTACAGTTTGAGATAACATAAATAATTCTGTACCAAAATATGGGTATACTGGTGAATGGGTATGTGAGGGTAGTTTTGCTTTTAGGTAACAAATTGAAAACTACACTTCAAATGACAAATGAAGACACATATATTCTATAATTATAAAAGCGTAAGGTTGAATAATCTTTTCTTCGTTCGGTCGCGTATTTACTCGAGGCATTATTGGCGAAACGACGTAGATACGGGAGTCGATGATAAAAATGGCAGTAATTTATTCGGAGCTCAGGTGCGGCCTGGTGGGAGCCCGAGGATGAGGCCGCGGCATTAAATAAACTGTTAATAAATCAACTCCAGGGAGCAATAAAGGAGACATTCCGGCTACCAGACTTTGGGGGCGTTTCTCATCTTCTATTGTGCACAGGCGGACAAAAATCGTTTGTTTATATCCATCCAGAATAGGAACTGAAATGTCTACAAACATGCAGCTGATACTTAAAGCTTATCAAATAGACAAACGATAAAAAAATCATCATGAATGCAATGTTTAAGTCCAGTAGGATGGCACAGCTTGGCATTTGCGAAAAATTATCATAATTGCAGTGAGCGTGAAACAATTAAAGTGTTCCTTGATATTTCATGTCTTTCTCGTGATGTAACTCAATAAAAAGCCAGTAAAAGTAAACGTTACAAAACTACAGTCGTTCGGTATTAATGGCTGGGAGATGTACAATCAGTTCGTATCGGAATATGCTGCTTCATTTAAAAGTCAAGTAGGGAAGCGAAACTGAGAAAGAATAATAATATTAATTTCATTCATATAATGAATGATCTTCATAATTGTTTCAGATACGTCCAGCTATACATTTTGTAGCCATAATTATTGTCAAATATGCAATGATGCTTTCAAAACTTATGTAAGAATTGTAGATTTTACCGATTGCATTTTTCTCATAAAGCCCAAATCACAATGCATGAAAATTATAAAAATAAAATATTCATTGCTAGTGGTTTGTTTTAACATTAAACACATTTAAAAAATAAATAAAGTAAAGAAATATTAATAACAATACTGATACACATTTTATATTTTTTAAATAAATTTATTAATACAATGAATCGAATATAATTAAGTTGGAAAGGCTTGGCATCCCTGAAATGGACGGCATACAGGCCGTAAGGCACGCTGGTTGGTCAAGACTAGGGGTGGTTTTGGGGTAAGTGGGGGAAAGGCCGGCATGCGTGATACACTGACCAATGGTCAAACCCCAATGCACAGCCAGGAGTGGGACAAAATGGCCGCCCGGGTGGTGGGAAATCGGGAAAACGGTTTTCCCCCTCAGATCCAGGAAAAGTACAACGATGATTAATAGGGGATCGCTTACTGGTTTTTTTTTTGTCTTAAGGTTGAGGTTTTTTTTTTAATTTCAACTGTAAAGAATAGGGTAAAAACGAACGATAGCAGACTTTAACGCCTACTGATATAAATCGAAATAGTTGGACACAAAGGGTATATAGTGTAGGCTGTGAATTGCTACTTTGCTGCTGCTATATCCGAATATTAATTGAATCTAACAGGGAGTATATCCGTTACTGGGACGAGAGGGGAGATGACCCAGGTGGCCATGGACAGCTGACCGAGCTCCAGCTCTATTATTGATGGATCGATTGCTACAGTCAATCAGGCCCACATCATGGATTCCATCCTCTGTGCTCTTGGCCAAATATCCACAATGTCAAAGAGTAACAATAGATTTTAAGAGAAATTTCACTAAGACAATATCTTGGAAAACGGGAATATTTATTACCATCAACATGATGGTCATCCATCCCTAAGCAAACATCGGCAGAGAAAGGTTTGATTTTTTCTTAGTTGATTTCAGTGAAAATTCTTCAGGACATCAAAGTCGTCCTGATGAGTTGAAACTCATTTAGGGAGAGCATACCGAAGCGAGCCAAAGAGAGTTTAAGAACAAAATCCGGGCACAGGAGGCACCCCAGTCCGCCTTGCCAAGCGGTGATTATAGATAGTATTTCATATGAAACGAGATAAGATCGGAGGATGTATATAAAAGATATACCTACATATCACAAAGATTAGATAGTTACATCAGTACATTCCCCAATACTAAAATGATTTTCATCCACATTTTTTTTATTCATACACATAGAAAAGAGGAAATAATAACAAAACGCTGAGTGAAGTATCACATAAAATCCTACATTGACTATTTCCGACTAAATAGTTTTGCTTCAAAACGAGAAAAAAAAATTATTTTACCCAAAAATAAACGGATATTTTATAGTTAGAAGTAGGTTCTATATCTCCAATGAAAAATTTGAAAATACAGAAATATATGCTTTCTGTAATTGTTATGATATTCAATTATGGAGAAAAAAAATAGCAATACTGCATAGTTTAATCAACCCACGAATGAAACAATTTCCATGTGATATCTAAATGAAATTTTATAATATGTTAACATAGATAAATAATGAAAAGATAAAATTTAGCCTAGTAATGCTTAGTTGACCTGTTGCTGACAATCACTCTCAAATTCAACTTTAACGGCAGTGGAGCTTGAATAGGAGTCAGTAGTAGCCACAGAGATCACCATTTTGAAACAGAGGGCGATGTTTGCCCTGGATTCTCTGACTCATGTTTGTGCGGTAACACAATTCCTTTGCCTCTGTATAATCGGCAAACACAAAACACATCCCACCCCACAACTTCACCCCTCCCACCCCAGGTCCTCATATCGATTTCCGGGGAGGGTCGTCCACTTCGGGGGTGGTTTCTGGAGCGGCCCCAACTGTAAAAAGTATTAACACATGGCACACAGACCCAATTCGGATTAGTCTCGCACTAAGTGTTAACCGCACTTAGGTCTGCCAGCGAGAGGGGGCTCAAAAATTTAATATCTTGTAATTTACCCCTATCGAGCGTGTCGACGGTTTATTGAAAGCTCTAAAAGAAAAAAATGTTATTTTTTTTCGACATGGCGCGGCTTGCAAATCCCATAATGCTGCAATATACAATTTAATTTCGACCTAGCAAGCGGAGAGAAAGGGATTTATAGGGCCATTGTATGATAGTAGCGGAGGTCATAATCAGGAGTTGTATGTCTGGATTATAAAACCGAACTTAATACAAAATCCCGGCTTAGTCCATGGAGTCACAGCAAATAGAATAAGATATCCGTTTGATAAATGTTCCTTAATGATGGAATCAAACCATGAGATAATGCGCTACTGTAATGGTAAAACAAAAATAACGATAACATAAAAACATGATTAGAAAAAAAAAAAAAAATTTTCTTAATTATGCCATTATTATCTCACCGCTTCCAGAGCCGGTAAAACAAAATATAGAGCAAGCCTATGGTAAAACAAGATATAGAGCAAGCCTATGGTAAAACAAGATATAGAGCAAGCCTATGGTAAAACAAGATATAGAGCAAGCCTATGTTAAAACTATCTGGCTCTTGTTTGTGAGTAAGCTATAGGCACTATTTGCTTACAAGTTGTCCTAGCAATGGAAATTATGATTTAATAAATCGATATACTGTCTCAAGTAATATAGTGAACTCGTGAGAAATCGTGACTAATACATCAAACGCCATAGGTTGCATGTATATCCCTCCTTACCCCTCACAAGGTCAAATTTTGTTATAAAGGCAGTTCAAGTCATCTTCATCCACTGTTCGGACTCGAATCCGTAACAACGGACAATATCTGTTTATAAAGCATAAATCCTCCTCGGCAAACAGGAACGAAGGAGCTGCGAAAGAGTGAAAAAGTTTTATAAACAAAAAGTGAGGGCGTGGAAGGATAGTAAAAATGTAAAGAGGGAGATAGCCCCGGCTTGGCGTGAATAATGATGAGCCGCCCCCCGCGGGCAGGAACTCCCGCCATTACCGGGCCACAGTTCTCCCGCGCCCGCCACAACCACCGGCCAATAAGGGCCCTTGTACGTCCCGATCCAGATATTGTCCTCGCTTCCAGATATTGTTGACACTTTCGGAAGGGTGTCATCGGTGCCCGAGTTCCGTCAGGGAATTGCCTCTCGTCTGACGGCCACGGTTGGCAGGCTATGTATGGAGGGAGTGAGCAAAATAATAATTCTACAATGACAAGTGTTGGGTCGAAATCAACAAAACTAAAAACGAAACATGGATATCAGTGACTAATATTGAACACACAACTAATAGTGTTTTAAAACCTCTTTTACGTGCCACGTAATACATGGCATCTTCTACTGCTTACAAAAGCTATTTATGTAATTATAAAACTAAACTTGTTCATTCAAAAAAAAAAACTTATCAAAATTACTCGAGTAATGTCATGTAGATTGATGAGATAATAATGTCAAATAAATGAGACTGACACTTGAAAATACTGCACTCAATAAAAGTTAATTTAATAATGGGTTAAGGGTTATTACATAACCCATTTGAGCAAAGAATACAAAAACCTGGGAGCGCAAGGATACTGGTATTCACGACCCGTGAAGATAGCTATTGACAAGTCTACCAGGCATAATTATCCACCCACGGCCGACGGGTTAACGTGAAGAGTGATCACCGCCCAGCCGCGGCGGAAAGTAAGACTTAAAACTGGACGTGAGCATTATACAAACTGTGAGGCAAGTTTCTCGCATTGATATCTTTACTGTAGACCGGTAATGTACTGCATTTTTATTCTAATGCGCCTTCGTGAGCGTAGGCCGTGCAGCCTGTGTCTTATGAATAGAGAGGAAGGAGTCGTTACCCGGGGTCCAACGCCATTCATAAATCCATCTGAGTCCGGAGCGGTGTAATGGATGTGTACGGATCACCTGAGACCGCATATTAACAATTGTAA